>OX352471.1:8564166-9820000 GCA_947093115.1 Brenthis daphne
TAAATATTTATTGAGAAAATTGTATCAAAAACATGTTTGGGATGTGTCAAAAAAAAGCTATCAAAAACTTTTAGAATTTTTTCTAGTCAGCTTATCTCGCACTTCAGCTGACCGGATTTTAACGAACAATTTTATTTTAATAAAAATATAGTCATGTTTGTAGAATTGTTGGGATTGTTACTCATAGAGTATTAAATGCTGGCGAGTGAAGCAACGGGCGATAACTACGCAGGTAATAACAAATAAAAAATAAGTGTAGTATATTCACATTGATCAATTTTAAATATTTCACTTAAGTAGGTACCTACTTCATTATTACTGTCCAGCAATTTAAAAATGTTAAGATAGCGTTAATTTAGTAGATGTTTTTTTCTGTCATTTAGTACTTAAATAGACTGTGACAGGTTGAGATAAGCAAATATTAAATTTTAAAGACAACGTAAATGTTGCTGTACAATTTTAATTATGAGTGGGTAATAAAACTTAAGAGGTGCAAAAATTATTATTAAATGAACTATGCTTAGTGCTTGCGGGAAAATAGCAAGCAGATTTTATTCGTTTTTGTGTTCATGCAAATATCTGCATATAAACTACAAAACAAATGATTATTTTGTATCATAAAGTTGGAAGTCGGTCGTTTTCTAAATTTTAATTATTATTCATCGATGTAAGTACTTTTTGTTATTTTAACGCACTTTCTCTTGAAACGATAGAGGATGTAGTGACACCTTTCCTTATCCGCTTTCCGCCATATAATTAACTACTTTAACTAGACATGATACTATGTTTATAAGTAGCACAGTACTTGCTTTTGATCTTGTCGGAGGTCCCGCCAAGTACAAGGGTTGAAAATTTTTTTTTTTTTTGGCGAACTGTTAGAAAGCTAACGTGCTGCGCTATCTTGTGGCAAGTTACCTTTCTTTTCCCAACTGTCATATAAAAGTATCTACGTATGACAATCGGGAGCGCCTCACCATCGTTTTACCTTGCACGTCCAGCACCATCGCTAGACGACTCCATGAATTAAAAGACTGTGCTAGTAGTTAACCACATTAAAAAGATTTATTATACTATCAATATAAACATTTATTTTAAGCGAAAGTCAAACTAGTAACGTCAGGCATATGTAATTGGCAGTGCAAAACATATTCACAGGGCTATAAAAATTATAATGAAAAATAATTGAAAATAATAAAAAAAAATATTGCTACGAAATATTGACATTTTATAAACAAGTATCTCTCTTGCAAATGTGAGTTTTCTGTTTAGTTCATTAAGGTGCCTCTAATAGCTGGATAGAGTAGTGTCGGTAATGTCGGGCAACTGTCTTACGGACGAGTCGATCGAGCCGATGCTATCTCGCAATCGATTCTTATCGTGACAGTTTTACGCGCCGCGTCGCGGTTTCATTCGCGGTGCACCGGGTGCATGCGACAGCGCGCAATGTGCTCATGTCGCTTATAAGCCAATTTAATTACAGAATTATATTGTGTATACATAAATAATTAAAATAAATGCTTTTTTTATATGTATACTTTGTACTAACCCACACTAGGCCAGGTAAACCCGCACTTGGCCAGCGTGGTGGACTATGGCCTGAACCCCCTCCTATTAAAGGGAAGCCCGTGCCCAGCAGTGGGACGTTAAAAAGGGCTGAATACCACGTTATACAGAGTTAATTGTTTAATGTGAGTTAATTGTTTGAACGAATAAGAAATGTATTAAAGACTTTATTTAGTACAACGCTTATCACCTTATCACAATTTATTTTTTTAATTTTTTATATTTATTTATTTATTTAATCATTTATTTCAGGCAATATTTACATAAGGTTCTTAAATACGTAAACAGAGGCTCATAGCATAATATATACCTTAAAACTAACATATTATATATGTACCTACATTATTACTATTTCATTACTACATATTATTATAACTAATTCACACGTAGTGCAATTTTTGTGTTTCTCTGAATTATATAGGTATAAATCATGTTTTATATGTCGATACGATTCCCTAACTGCAATCAGTTATGTTTTTACTCATTTTGACCAAAGTGCAACCTTTCTTAATATTTACAAATTAACTTATTAACAGATTATAATAATTGATTTAGTATTAAAGATTAACGAATTACTATCTTTAAGGGCTCAGACTGCAACAAGCACAATTCGCAAATGTTAGATAACCTATAAAGCAATTAGTTTGATATATTATAATATAATAGAAACAATAGATTGATAAGTATACTGTTTATGTAGAAACAAAAGACGTTAGTTGATTTTTGAAATGGGAAACTTATTAGTGGTGTGTACAAAGTGATATATTACATAATTATATCTAACTAGTAAATACATTCATTAGTGGTTGTTTGTTTAAATTTATGTAGGACTAGCGGCTCACCCTCGCTTCGCTCGGGTTCGTCGCTAGGTACGTTTTGAATAGATATAAATAGTTATTAGCCAGCGTTAACCATATAAATTTTATTTTACTTTTTTAATAATATTAACAAATATTAACATTAATATTTATCGATATTAACGTCTCTCAATTGTTTTGCCTTCCCGGAACCTCTCCACTAACACTTAAACTTTATAGTAGTATTAGGTATTAAAGTTCAAATTGACTTTTAAGTATTATTACGAATCTTTTGTATGGGAGTATAGAAAAGTGTTGTTTTTAGACTTTTTCAGGCAATTTTTTAAATTTTTCTTTCCGTAAGAACTATCCTCGTAGATCAATGAATATTCTAAAAAAAGAATTAGCGAAATCGGTTCAGCTGCTCTCGAGATTTGCGCTTACCAACACATTCAGCGATTCATTTTTATATTATAGATGATATAATAATGAGAATTGGATCACAAGTGGCAAAGATGTCACGTTACATACAGTTACACAAAATTATACACTCGAATTGAGTAACTCTTTATAGTCGGTTAAATATGTTTTAAGGACCAACCATAAAAGATTATACAAGATAATAGGTATTTTGAAATTATAGACATTTAATTTTATATAATAGAACGTATAGTTTAATCTATATTAGCCTTTTGGAGAAGTAGATTAAATATTTAGTTTATTATCTGTATTCGTTCTGCTTTATGATATCGTAAAAATTTTCATTAACATAAATTACTTTTGAAAAATTATGATATTAAAATTAAGTGTTTATGTAACTCTGGTTACATAAACACTTCATTTTAATGCAAAGACAATTTGTAACGATAACATTAAAATGTTACAATAATTACTGTATTAAAATATAATTTCCTTAATATAATCTCGAGTGCTTTTACGGTGATGGAAAACATCGTGAGGAACCTGCATGTCCGAGAGAACTTAACTAATTTTTTAAAAATGTGTAAAAGCCGTTAACCAGAACTTGGCCAGCTTTGTTATTATTATGTTCTGATTCCCTCGCATTGAAGGGAGGCCCAGCCGTGGAATGGTAAAAGGGTTGATTTTTAATATGGTCTCACGACTTAAGTTGAAAGTCAGTGTAGTGCTCGTCATCGTGGTTTTGCGCGCATGCACTTCTAACTGGCATTTAATTTACAAATCCAACAATTTTGAAGCTTCTTGACTTATTTAGGTACTTATTTACCTTAATTGATATATATTTATTATCTTTGAAAATTTTTAACATAATCAGTTACCTATATATGTGTGTATTTTATGTTCTTAACATATACCTATATGAAAAACGGATGCGTACATTTATATATTTTTGGATGTCGACCATTGCAAAATTATTATTTAACTTTAATCCCACATACCTTATCTAATATACATATATTAGGTATATATAATAAGTAATATAATATAATAAGTAGTACATATTTATAATTTATGTCACCTAACCGTGGGGATATGGCGCTGACAGCTGATGCACAGGTCTCCTAGTTCGGCTGCAGATGCTATGTTTTAAATATTTGTATGTACCAAATTAGATTTAGTTAGTGTTAAGCAAATATCTGGATGTACTTACTACCTTTTGGAAATAAAGAACTTATTATTATTATTATTAATTACTTATTTACTTATAGTCGTCTTTTGTCAATGCAATAGGCTCTGCCTTCCTCCTAGAAAAGAATTTTCATATACTATCTTCATATCAGAAGCAACCCTTTGAATCTCTGGGACACAGTACCTACCTATACTAATCGATGTAGTAGCTTCCACATAATAACTATGCAATGGTCGTAAAATTATTTCCTCTTTCCGGGGAACCGTTTAAATTCATTATAAGCATTTGTCCTTTTAAAGATAGGACAACTCAAAATAAACGTATAAGACGTATATGTATATAGGTATGTTTATTGAACGTATATAGTGATGAAGGGTAAAATCAAACTTATATGAAGGCTATAAGCAATATCTAGAATGGCAATGTGAAAATGATCCATAGATTCTGTTTAGTATGATGGATCGGGAGCATTATGTTCTCTTACAATATTTCTATCATGGAGTAGGTAATTTACTATATGCTCATGTAAATATGTACTAGGTGGGTGAGATTCATTGATTTTTATACATTTATATACATTTTACAGGTAAATTAGTAAATTTAAAAACCAAGAGCAACTAACAAAATTCCCCGATAAACGACCTATTTGAGAAGATACCAGCTGTCACGTTGAAATTTAAACATCAGACCAACAAATCTCGAAGCTAAAAGCTTTGAGAGATAAAGCTCGTATACAGTATCGACTGTGTCTGACTATGTGATAGCGCTAATGAATCCATGTTGCCGTCACACTGCCGGAGCAAGCTACGAATGTAGATCTGCTAATTCCCATAAGCAACTCTTATATAGATTTTTTTATTTGTACTTCCATTTAACCGTTAGTTACCTCATAGCTATTTTTAAATTATTATGAACCTAGCAATTGCTTATTTTTATAATAAAATAAAAACGTTTTATTATTAATTAGTTATAAATACAATAAAAAATGAACCTCTACAAGAATCATTAATTAGTAATTAAATATACTGTGAGACTACAATGGTTATCTCATGGCAAGTTTTTGTTTTATCTAGTTTTATATGTCATCGAAGGGATGTGACCTAACTGTGGAGATCATCGGTACCCTAACAGATGCTATGTGGACGCAAGTTTATAATTAGCTTATAATTAAAACTTACAAATGGGACAGACTATTTGACATTCATGTTATAGGTAAAAGTTATTTCAATCTAGTATGTCGAGTCATTAACGTGAGATTAAAAGTTTAATGGGCGACAGCCTTGTACGAGTTTCGATTAAAATGAAAACTAAAACACACGTGTCTTGAACGGTCGTAGAAATTAATAAAGATTAAAATTTATTAAATACATTCTTAAGTAATATATTATGTTTCGGAGTAATGATATGCATATTTTATAACCGGTGTATTATTTATTGCCAAACCAAACCGCTGGACGTATATCTGGAATTTTGACTACTATAATAACATAGGTAACCGAAAAGTATTTTTTTAATTCAATCTCTAAAGTTTAGTAGAGTCTCTTAATTTTGTATGGAAAACGGCGCTAGCTTTGCATTTCCCAACATTAAGTGTGTTCTTAATATAGGGCCCCATAAATGCCATTTAAGCCACGCTAATCTTTTAGTATAGTAATTTATGATTATACATATTTTTTTATAAAAAGCTGTATAATACTAAGTATGAAACATTTAAAACTCTGTAGCTTCATATACATACATTTATAGTTTTCTCAAGTGGAATGTCAAATTAATAAAAGTATTATAGGCCCTATTTATTACAAGAATAGTAGGTACCTATTTAGTTAGAACGTGCTTCAGTGTGAAAAAAAGATAATATCAAATATCATAAAATAAGAGAAATAATGTGACACCTTTGAAGCCGGATATTTTTACAGCTAAGTAATAAACTTTTATACCCTTCTTATAGAGCGTGCGAAATAAGTATTGTTGTCGGAATCTGCGGCTAGGGTAAATTATGCTATTTTTAACCCCCGACGCAAAAAGAGGGGTGTTATAAGTTTTACGTCGATGTCTGTCTGTCTCTATGTGTGCGTGTGTGTGTGTCTGTCTATGGCATCGTAGCTCTCAAACGGATGGACAGATTTCGATGCAGGTTGTTTTTATTTGAAAGCCAGTTTCCTTGTGGTGGTTCTTAGCTATATTTGGTTAATATCTGTCCAGCAGTGTAAGTGTATCAGCTCTTTTCCAAAATGATGTAAAGCATTTTGCCGTAGGATTACACGAATAAGTGTTTCATGCGTGCCAGTGACAAATAATTTTCGTAGGGGGTTTTTTAAATTTTTTATGTATAATTGTTTCTCTTCATCATTCCACATAAATCAGTATTTTTTATGTTTTATGTTGTCTCGTATTTAGACAACAATTAAATTATTCAGAAAAAAATAACTTGTCTTTAATAGCTTTATATATACTTAATTGTATATTTTTAAAGCCTTCGTTTACTGTAAAAATGTTAAAATCAAAGAAAAAAACGGCGGACACATTTTTTTATGTTATAAATTAAATAGGCGCGTATTTAAATGAGGAAT
Source organism: Brenthis daphne (assembly GCA_947093115.1). Taxonomy (NCBI): domain Eukaryota; kingdom Metazoa; phylum Arthropoda; class Insecta; order Lepidoptera; family Nymphalidae; genus Brenthis; species Brenthis daphne. The sequence goes on from OX352471.1 coordinate 8,570,706, forward strand.
TTTACAAGCATTGGATTGTGGAGCCCTAATTTCGTATTCTGACACGCACATAACAGGTTTTATTTATAAGTAGATACCTAGCAGAAGGAGACCGGTCAATGAGTAAAAATTGATTTTAGATAAGGTTAGTGGATAAAGTTGTTACTTTTAATGTTCGGAGCGATCATAAAATCTTTACGGCTGTACTTTTTAGTTATGTTTTGTTGACGTAGTAGCTGAAATTATTTTTACCCTTTTCGATTACCCTTATTTTATATTTACTACTCAAATTATGTTATTAATGCTGACGCAGACACGACAGTTTATTTTATTTCTCTAAACCTGTATTTGTTACTTTATTATTTAAACCTGAAATCAATCAAATAAAATAAATTGACACAATTTTAATCTACATATGTGTATATATTTTTGTTAATTATTCAGATTCTTATTATCTTAAAAATTACTCTGTAAAATTTACAGTAGATATTCAAGACAAATTAGTATTAATTAATAATATTGCAATGCTGTTTAACTTAAATATACCTACCTAGCCATTTGATATTTAGACTTAATCTTAATTTTCATAGGCATATTATATATCTAATTGTGTGGACCGTTTACGTTTTGTGTACACGCACAAAAGAATGTCGGACAAAAATAAATAATAAAAGCCTTTATAAAAATCCTTACCTTCCCTTAACAAATGATTGAACGATCCTTAATGAACTGGCTTTAGCCTTTAGGTAATATAATACGCAGAATTAAGTCCTGTTCAGACTATTGGAATAAGGTAATAAAGTCTTTCAATTATATACTTAATTGGCCTAGTTATAAAATATAGTGAACATAATCTCAAGAAGGCTACAACGAGATCACGACCGTTGTATGTGTGAAGTTGTTAAAATTATGTATGTACCTATTTATAAAAGTATACCTAAAGAACATTTTTATTAAATCATTTCTATATTGTTTTGTTTGTATAAAGTTTTTTAATGACATTTTATTATAATAGTATAGCATATATACACATATACATATGTACATTGTACGTAATTTGATTACGTGGTTTACATATTTTTGTGTATAAAAGATTAAACACCTTAATGTATCTATACCTTTATTTTCGGCGCTGGAAACAAGTGTGTGAATAATTTTCGCTGTGACGTCTCATCAATTTTTACTTTTTCGATTAAGCTTAGGACACGAAAATGAATATCAAAAATGTTCATGAAATTTATTACGTATTTTAAGATTATTTTTGATATATGTAGGTATTCAAATGTTTGTAATATAATATGTGTTTATTTAAAAAAATATATTGTTAAAAAACATTTCTTGATTAAGAAATATTTCTCCATACGAGTAGGTATATAAAACATCTACAAGGATCCGTTCGTTAACCTGGTTTTCGTTAAACGGGAATCGAACGCGCTTTAGCCGTCGTGGCCTGACCGAGACAACGATCTTTCCCATTGTGTGCTTTAGAGTCGATAGCATTCTATTTTGTGGAGAGAACTTTTACAAAACTGTAAAAGTCTCAGAAATTAATGGTACATTCATTATAATTGAGAAAATGTGATAAATATTAACAAAAAGATACATGTATATTGTATACACATTTTGTTAATATTTAATTCTATTTTATTAATTGTTAAGTAAAATATTTTGTTGTCTTTTTTATAAGATATTCAATCTTATCTACAGCAATATAAATCTTCCTTATTATATGATTCATTTGCAAATCAGGGATTTTCTTTTTTTTTATTTTTATAAAAAAATAACTCGAAATGATATCAGAAGATATTATAAAAGAAAAAAAAACAGTTTAAATAATTATAAATGCGACTTACTAACATTGATCACATAAGAAATATTTATTCAATCTCGTAATGGGTTTGCATTGTCGCTTGATAAAGATTTTTTGCGAAGCTTCAACGAACGAACCAGATTCAACTAAAATTGATGGGTTTTGTTAAGCTTGAACTTTTAATATATTCAGATAAGACTTTTTAAATATAATATGCCTTGAGAAAATAACGCTATAGATTAGAATTTAAATTCGGCATAGTCGAGCTTCAGGTGTTTATATGTGTATGTACTTAATTTTTTTTAGATATATAAATATATTCAAATAAATTTACAATTAATATTTTTTGCTATAAAAAATTTAGTATTATAGTTACTATAAAAAAATCTATTCAAAAGTTATCCTCATTTTTTTATCTTTAAATACAGAAGGAAGAGGATTTTTATAACTCTTTATACATTTAATTTATTTAAAAAAAATGTCATGAACTCTTTATAGGTATTGAAATGAGCAATTCTAGTATTTGGCGCCAAATATATTACGTAAGGGGCGGACTCGTTCAATGTACTAGCGGTCTTCGGACTCAAACAAAGCGCCATAACTAAGCGTTGAATGAGTAATAACCTGAAACTAGTTAGCATTTAGATAAAGCATTAATTTCAACGCTGTCACAATACCAGCCACTACGAAAAAGGTATTTATTATTCAATTTACGCGTAGATACATATCTAAAACCTCCGACGTGATAATACGCAATTCGTGGAAAATTGAACGGTGATTAGATTCTTGGCTTTGTTACCATTAGTTCGCTTTTGGTCCCTTGCGTATACTCAATTAACATATTTCAGTTTGTTATATTAAAAGTATCTTAATCGAAATGTAATGTTTACCAAATCACTAGTTTGAATAGGGAAAAGTATTCTTTATTTATTACCTTCTCTTTTCTTTTCACAAAATTGGTCAAGTGATGAAGTAATACAGAAAGTTTGATATAAATATTAGATTTTTTACGTAAAATTTGGAAAAAATAATTTTAAGACCTATTACATTATCTATACTAATATTATAAAGAGGTAAAGGTTGCGAGTTTGTGACGTTATAGGGGGCATCTCTGGATCTACAGAACCGATTTAGATAAATTATGGTAAGAAGATAGTTTAAGACCCTGGGAAGGACATAGGGTACTTTTTATCCCGGAAATCATCCCTTAAGCGGGTGATAATGGGGATGAAATTTTGTATGGGGAATCAAGCAACCAAGGACGAACCCGAGCGAAGCGAGGGTGAGTCGCTAGTTATTTTTAACCTCATTTGCCATTACAAATCACTCTTACACGTTACGCACTATTACACTTACGATATTAGTACTTAAGAATATTTTTATACAAGAATACTCTTAGTAAATGCAAGTCGTTTCATGACATTGCTATTAAAAATGAAAAATATGAAATCCCGCTTCTAAGTCGGGCTGGACACGAGTAAGCAACAATAGTATTGCCTGACAAGGAAAAAGTCGTGACCGAGTCGGTCGGGTCGGCGGGATGCTGCGGGCGTAAATAATGCTGACGTCTGATCTTAATTATCGCTCCATCGTTAGAGATGAGCGACCACGACGGGCCGAAATCGGCGAGTTGCGACACCGTACGGGGCGGGTGTCGACCATTATCTCAACGGTTTTATCGCCCACTGATAAATCGCTAGAAACCAGAACCACCTGCAAGCTATAATACCGTTTTGGCAGCAGACGTTGTAATTCTTTTGTTAATATTGCCATTGTTTTCGCCGCGATGACTCGAGATTTATCCATAATCGATAATCTAGATAAGAATAAGAAAGGTACATTTATTATAAATCCGTAGACATGACTCATCAATAGAGTTAATACTATGTAAGAGTCCTATCATTACCAATATCATAACTTATACAGAATACACCTACGTACTTGAAATAAATATGCTGAAATAATCGTAGGTACGTGAGAGTGTTTTCTACCTACTACTACATGGTGTTAGCCGATTTTATATTGGTGAACCGCTTTAATATAACTAAAGTAAAGAAATATGAACATCTCTGTGAAATGTGTACTTATCACAATCAAATAACAAACAACGTAAAACATAAATGACATGCTCTCATTTAGTTTGAGTTCGTTAATCGTTAACCGCTTTGTATTCGCCGCAGCGCCCGCGCAGATCTCGATCCGAGGACGACGTTGAAAAATTCTGAACTCGTGATTTTCGTTCGTGTACTTCATTTATTTGCCCGGAGACCGTGAATATTGTTTACGGCAAGACATTAGAAGCTTTCCTGCTATCTGTTTCACTTAAACAATATATATGGACCTATGGATTGTTATTATTATTTTCTGTATAAGCTAATAACGGTTAAGTTTTGTTCATGAATTTGTATTCTGTAGCTATATTTCATACATATCTTTCTGATGTTGTATGAGTGAAAGCACTTGATATTTATATTCAGTAATAAAAATATAAAATATTATAAAAATATAATTTTTTGCTTATTTGTGTTTTTCAGTATGTACTGAATTTTATTCTTTTTTAATAGCATTACAAATATTTAGAAAAATTTTGAAATTATGTGGGATACTTGTTATAATAAAATTATACTATCGATCAAACAGTAATACGAAGATAATGCCCGCAGGTGGCGAATTTAGGAGAAATTGAGAGTGCTGCGTGCTTGCCTCCGAGGCACAATCCTTACATGAATACTAATAATAATAAGCATTATATAGAATCATATACCACTGAATGGACAGATTTTACTTGAGGAGAATGAAATAAAAAACCTTACCTAATTTTGCTATAAGATGCAATATAGTCAGTAAACTGATTCAGATAATTTGTTCTCATTTTTAGTGTAGAAAGATAGGTATCATATATGACCTTAATATACTTAATAAATATTATAGCACTATAATATTGTATAGTTTTAAATATTTCGTCGGAGACATAAACGGAAGCGTTTAAATGCATCACATTATACATCTATGTACATAAGAACCTACTAACATTTTATAATTTCTATGATTTTTTGTTTCCTTCTGTAAATATCATTAATAAATTAGTAGGCTTATAAAATAAATATAATATTATAAATATAAACAACTAGTCTTTCTTTGTAGGTCTGCCCGCATAGTTCATTTATGTACCTATACATGAGTGCTTCTAAGTGTTGTGGTATACCTATATATAGATCGGGGGTGTTATGGATATGAGATTTCGGATCTGGATATTGATACGGATATATGAATAACATTATACCGGTTCCAGATACGGTTACGGATATAAAGTATTTCGGAATATACGATAGTTTTCGATAGTTATCGAAAATTATATTTTTAGAGATTATAAAAGGAAAATACAAATAGGTAATGATTTAAATTTATTTCTAAAGTATCATTTGGAACTACAATATTCTGCATTCATATAGCTAAACAATAGAAATAACATAAAATATCTAAACAATGCAAATTGGAAAGGACGCGCGTGGCTAGTGTGTTGGTTTGGCCGGACGAGAACCTGTCATAAGTCATAACGTGTCTCATTTTGACTCCGCCCCTATCCGAAATTATTCAAAACTTTTATATCAGATTAATACGGTTTCGGAAACCGCAACCGAATCCGAATACATTTTTATTTTTGATATCCGATAGTTTCGGTTACGTTTACAGAGGTCCATACGTCCCTAATATAGATAAGCATATTTCAATAAATAGGCTATAAAATTCAAATCGTATTTTCAGAGATTAGCGCGTTCATAGAAGCAAAAAACAATATTTATATATTAGTTTATGTGTAGACTCTATAAAATGTGAATACCTAAAGATCGGCAAAACGCCCAATAATGCTAAAGGCGATGTGAATTGCATCTTCTCTTATCGAAGCACTTTATCCGGTGTATTTTTGTGCATAATTTACGTATATCTATCGAATATCGAGCTACGTGGGCGGATTGCGCGCTCGCATACTAATGTAACATCTAATTGCTAACATGTAACATATAAAGTCTGCAAGCTTTATTGAGAATAAACATATTTTAAATATTTATTATTTAACTAGCTGACCGCCAGACGTAGTCCTGTTTAAAGTTCAATAAAGTTTATAATCTTTGAGTCCAAAGTTCAAAGACATATTCTAATCTTTTCGTTTAAAAATCTTAATTGCACGTTACTACAAACATTTTGATAAATAAATTACGTCAAATCAATTTCTCAACTAATCTCTTTACAAACGAACAGCATTTAATTATTATATAGGTACTAGCGACTCAACCTCACTTCGCTCGGATTCGTTTTAACTATTCGTACGGAATAGATAGACTATATATAATAAGTTGTTGTGGGTTGTATTATAATGTATTTTCCGTGGGAATGAGATAACCTCCCGTAGTAAAACGTAGCCTATGTCACTCTCCAGCCCTCAAAATATCTTCATACAAAAAATCACGCCAGTCCGTCACTCTGTTTTGACGTGAAAGAAGGACAAACAAACTAAAAAACAAACAAACACACTTTTATATTTACAATATCAACGACTCTCCCCCACTTCGCTTCGGGTTGGTCCCTTGACAAAATCAACAAAAACAAATCTATCCTACAAGAACCGTACACTTTTCCGTATTTTTTTTCCATAAAAAGTAACGTATATGCTATTCCAGACTATAATCTATCTCTGTGCCAAATTTCATCCAGATTTAGATCTCACAAACTTTCACATTTATAATATTAATATGGATTCAAGTAATATTAGTATTGAAGTATGGATATATTATTTAATAATATTTAATTTAATATGGTTATCCATTCTACTTCTGTATAAAATTAATAGGTACTTTAAAAAAGTAAAAAATTAACGACTTTATTTATATTATCAAAATGTATATTTTTCATAACACAGATTATGTCATAGGTCTGTTCAATAACACATCATAGAAGCTCACTTAAGTTCTAGAAGTTACTTACTTTATTACCAGTAATTTAATTACTAAGATTAAAATTGCTTTTGCTTTTACGTTACTTAAATACTAAGGTTTTAGTTTTACGATTGTTTCTTACTTATTACAAACATTATTTATTAAACGTTCTCGTTGGATCTGTATGTTATGCAACGTTATAATTCTAGCTACATGTGTGGTCGCTTTGTAATCGTTAAATTTTTAAAGTAAATATTTTGTACTATATTGATAAAATATTAATCATTGTCACAATATTATAATTGCTCTTTATGTATTCTTGATACAAGAACTACAATTAATGCAAAAAATTAATAAACTTCACAATTGTGTGAAGTCCGAAAGCTACAGCGGTCTACGGTCATGGCGAACTAAACGTAGGTTATAGGTTAGTTCCAAACAGCGACATCATATCCCCGACAGCCTCAACCATTCGGTTTTGAATTAATCTCAATATATAATTAACTACCATTAAAACATTATAATACTCGTAAATATACAATACATTTGTACATAATTAATTTTATGGAGTCGTTATACCTGGCACTAAACAAAGCAATACATATATACAATGCGGCATAAGATCAAATATTACCTACCTATGTAGTTTATTTTTATTATATCTACTTGCTTGAACACAAATTAGACGTGTATTATATCAAAAGCACAATCAATTTTGCAAAATGATAAATTACTTTGCGATCACCATAGTAACTAAATATCTCCTCCTTTGAAATTGGAGGTACAAGGTGAAATTATATAAAAATGGGAAGAGGCAATCAAGGCGTGACGTTGAAATTTTTGAGGTAAATGACTAGAATGATTGATGTCCGAATTTACATTGCATGGCACCAAAACGACAAAATTGTGAGGTCATTTTTTCGGTCCCAAAGCGATCTGCAGGAACACGATCGGTAACAAGAAATAAACTACAAAGAACTTACAATACGCTGTGCCTCATTAATTATTTTTTTTTATTTCAAGCGTAACGTATCTAAAATTTTCTGACATCCTGAAAAATTCACTAATTTTATTGTATTAAAACGTATATTCGAAGTAATAGTTTTTTTTAGTTAGATTTATTCACTTAAATAAAGGTAATATTATATAATAAAGGTAGTATTTATCTCGTGACTTCAGATAGGTATATTTTAGAAATTCCATAACATTAACTTCGAATACATAATAATTAACCCCTTATTAGTAAGTCACTCATTAGTACAATTTTTTCAACCAGATCTTTAATAAATGTAGTTTAATTAACTATCAATCTTTGCAATGTGTTTGATTAAAGACCTGATTTTCAATACACATATTACGTAAGTTTTGAATGCATGGATCATTATTTAATCGTGAGCTTAAACAAACGTTCGGTATTTCAAATTAATCTAGTAGCTTACCTCTATCAATTATCAAAACTTGATTAATCGTTGTTTCGAGAAAACCGACGTCTTGTCATTTCTCTTCCCTTAATCGATTACTTCAAACATGAACTCTAGGGGGTCCAATAACAAAAGTCGGAGAACATGTAATGTTTTCTATACTATTTTTTTTGTTTTATATTCTTTTAAAGAAAAGTTCCTCTTCTATAACAATACATGTTCATTAATACAATTAGTACACCATCATTTCCGTATTCTATTACTGTTCACAAACTAATACATGCGATGAGAATTTGTGCTGCAATATCAATAAAGCACCTAATGTTTACAATCGGTCTTAAATATTCTCAGGCTTTCTTATTTTTTGAACAATAAATTTTATTAACACATTTCAATTTATTTCTTTGACTGATACGGCCGTACAATCAGCGTTAATTGCTGCTTCTCTTACGTAAAATATCGTAGGCGTCTACATAATATTTCTACGCTTGGCGTTGTGACGGCACCCTCGTAGGAACACAAAGAAAAGATTGAGTCATCATAACAAATGCGCAGCTTCTCCTCGTCGAAGGCAGAGAACTTTCGACAATCGGCTTCTTATCTGTGACAGCTCCGATCAATGTACACTGAATTCTTTTTACTTCAACGTATAACGAAACTATGGTGGTTTAAGTCTTTCACTCCCTTGTCCCTTTGTTGACTTGTCGAGTTTTATTCGAACAGCTTTTTGTAAACGTTCACCGACTGCATTTGTAAAGCTCGTTTCTAATTTCATAAACCTTATCTAAATCATCTTATCTTAAGCGAGAACTAAATTGTATAAGTTTTTAAGCTTACTGAATAATGTCAGACTTAGTATATGAATATATTATATTAATGAAAAAAACTAGTTGTTTTTTTAATACACGAAAATATATTTAAAATCTTTTTACAGAATAATATGCAAAGGTACACATATGAAACATCAAACGTTAAATTACGGAACGAATTTACGTATAATTTAAAAAAAAAATTGATCCATAATATGATATGACCCATAGCATATTTTATCATTCTGTCAGTCAGTAGAGACACACATTTGTCGAGACAATCGCTCGCAGGCTGCATTTTTAGAATTATTAATTTTGTTTCGTGTTCTTATACTGTGTTAAAGTGGCCGATTTTCTGCTAGTGTTATAAATAAAACATCAGGCGTCCTGACTCGGGACCGTTTTGTTAAGTCGAAGCCTGCTTAAATGCGATATTGTTGCAATAGTTTACTTTGTTTTGCTCGTATAAACCTGTTCGACAAATAACTGTAGCATCTGCCTTGAATATTTTTTTAATATGCTTAATTATTTCGTTTACAGGTTGAAGTCGTGATTTTGGATAAGAATGACAGTCCGCCGGAGTTTAAGAACATACCTCCGGCGTATCTAGCTTCGGAAGATTTAGCGCCTGGACAACTTATCGCAACAATTGTTGCAGAGGATCCCGACACAATAGGCACTATTACGTACAGTATACAAACAGAAGAGTCTACACCTTTCTCTTTAAACGCTCAAAATGGTCAGCTAACGTTGAAAGAACCACTTGACCGCGAAACCATTTCAGAATACCAGGTCCTAATAAGAGCTGATGATGGAATGCAGTTTACAGATGTTACAATCAACGTCCAGGTTAGTTCCAATATAAATAATATTTAAAACAAAAAACTAGAAATATAGATTTGGGCACTTTATATTTTTTTATGTATATATTACTAGCGGACCGGTAGGTAGAGGTTTTCCTGTCACAAATCTCGTACGGTTGAAATATTTAAAAAAAAATGTATTCAAACTACACTACTTCCAACTACACCGGGTCCAACTATAGTTAAGAATTATCCAGGTGAATTTATAAGAACCATATAGGTTACCTTGTAGCTACATAAAGAAAATATATTCATTAAAATTGAAAAAGCCATTTAGGGAGGATAAGGGACAACAATTAGGAACACACACACACACATCTGAATTATATTAATTTTCAGTACCTACGTACATATGTAGTATATACACTTTTTGTGACATTTATGAGGTATTTTTACTTTACGACCATATTAGTCTTTTGACGCTAACATGTCATAAAAGCTTTTACACATTGCTTCAATTATTGTAGCTCGATATTGAAAAGTACAATGAAAACAAACGTTTCGAAATATGCGTGGGAATGACGAATAGATAATTATTTACCTTTTACTAATATTAAGCTTTTATTTAAATTATATCTATGAGACTTCTTATTCTTTTTCAGGTTACAGATACCAATGACAATCCACCAGTTTTTAAAGAAAGTGCATACTCTTTTGACATACCCGAAAACACAGCTCGGGGTTCCATAGTAGGGACTGTTGGTGCTATCGATGTGGACTCAGGGCCGAACGCTCAACTCACGTATACTGTTATATCGGATTGGGCGAACGATGTCTTTTCTCTAAACCCACAAACTGGAATATTCACATTGACAGCGAGACTCGACTATGAAGAGGTAAGAAGATTTAAATACTCACTTATTTCATTTTATTATTCACGTTATTATTAAAATAACTTCAACATTATCAATAATACTAACATAGTGAGAACTGAAATAAAGTATTCACATGAATGTATCATGCATTTATAGAAAGAAGATTGCGCATACATTTTCAATTTATTTACCAAAATTACGTATTTTACTCAAAAACTTGTAAAACAGATCATTAGATTAAAAAATCCGTAATTTTTTATTTAATTATTTTTAGTTAGTATTATTGTGCATTTACTCGTAATTAATAGATATTTACTCGAGATATACAGTTGTTTAAAGGAGACTTACCTATGTATAAATGATTATGAATCTAATGTTTCTTTAATATTGTTGAGGACAAACTAAGACCCTATTAAAAAAACCATCCTTGAGGTCCTATAGAAAACGTAATAGAAACATAATTGGTTCACAATTAGAGAAAACATTGAGTAAAACATAGAAAAAAGGGTACACACATAGGTACACCTGAATTTGAGTACCTTCCTCCTTTTTTGAAGTCGCTGTATTAGTACAAACGAATTTCAAAATCTTATCCATAATATAAGAATATATATACGTACTATTAAAAAGAGAAAATTATGTACAGTTATTTGACTATATTATTATACATTTCTTCATGATTCTGATTAGTTTTCTTAAGTTTGTTTTAAAATTATCAATTAGGTTGGACCTACAAATGTTAGGTAGTTATTATATAGGTAGTATCGCTAGTATAGTTTTATTAATTCTTATTGTTCGCATTTACCTCAACTAATTGTCGTCCATAACAATATCGTCTCTAGCACTTGTTTTTATTACAAGGTACATACTTCTTCGCAATTAAACACTTTATTCACAGGAATGTTATCAGATCTGAAAATAGTAAAAATGTTAATTAAAACATTGAATTATCTTTAGACCACTGTACTGTAAAGTTACGATTACGGATGTAGTGTTTTATCGTTTACATGTTTTTTTTAAATAAATTACTTATTTATTTTGTTGAAAGAAATATTATTTTTTTATAATTTTTTGCATTATAAATTTTAATGGAGTAATTTTTATTGGTTGATGTAATATATCAGCCTTTAATTTTATATTTTAGATAGACATATAGTCTAAATTATATTTATTTTGTACAAGTAGAGCGTTGTACATGACGATCGCATCAGAATGTACCTTATACCCTTTGTTCGAGAATCTTCGTGCTACTTTTCGCGAGAGAAACGTGCATCTAGCGTTATTACGGTGTGCCTAGAGGTTATGAATTTTCTGCACAAATTTCAAGACAGGGCATTGACCAGTCCTTCTAGTATAACATGAATACCAGTTTCTTCGTATTGCTCAAGATTACCCGTTGTTCATGATTGCGATGTCCAAGAAAATTGATGATCAAAAAGTTTCCTCTATTGTTTTAATTTTTTAGATATCTCTTTGTATATACTAAAGCGTATTGAACTGTTAGACATAAGCTATTTTTTGTGATATCCTTACCTTTTCTTATTTACAATTTCACCCGATTGACTGGGCTTTGCAAGAAGAATCTTTATGGGACCCCAAATTTTAAGTTTCAAGGAAAACCTAGTAGAGTGATAGTGGAAAAAAAGTACTACTAAATTACCAAAGTGGGCATTATATTACTGCAAAAAAAATAATTACAAAAGTTTATTTTAGTTTTAGAAAGTCGTTTATACGGTTGTTATCTCATTCATACTAATATTCACGTATCACTATTAATATAGATAATAATTATAACAAAAATTTGTAAAACATAGACACACATAGACATCATTAATACATTAGGTCAGGTATTTGGTGTCTAAGTCATGGTCCGCTTGATGATTCCACATGTTCTTACACCTACTTGTTGTTGATACAATTATCTTAACATAGATCTAAAGGCAGGGCGATGACCGCTCAAGTAGTTTCATTGCACGACGCGACGTTATGTATCCAAAGCTTGTACTTCAATATTTGCCTCTAGCACTAAAATATTGTGTAAATGTAGAGTATAATAAAAAGTGTGAAACCACTTGACTCTCTTTTAGTCAAATTGATTTCGTACCATTGTATTGGAGATTCTATCAAACTCTATAATGTTTAAAATGAATACGATGAGTTTCAGAAGGGCTAATAAGACCAGTTTTATTATAAAACATTTTGACTTATTTATTCGAATGCCTTTTTGACTTTAAAAAATAAAACATAACTGATAAGTGTTGTAGGTAAGATGTGCAATTCAGAGACGGAGGACGATGATGCCCTTGAGCGGGTTTTAATACAAGTTCAGCAAAATGACCACCTCGCCCGTTGAATGGTTTTTATATAGCAATCGATATGAAGGTCGGCACATCTATTAAAAAGTGCAGTAAATTCATAAAACTATTATTAAGTCAGCAACTTTTTCACTTTTTTATTTTTTATAACATTGGCATTGTTTGTATATTACATAGACTTTTGCAGCATTGTTAGGTGAAGTTTAGCAATATATGTACAGTATTAAAGAATTGTTAGAATTAGTTAGGTACTTTGACAATATACAAATATCTCGTATGCAGCTTTTATTATATATTTTTTTCATTATTATGTAGCTTCATGGTATCTACTATCAATTAAATTATTTCATTTTTTTTAACGTTGGGAAATGCATTTACGCATACTACCTTCATACATACATACGGTTTCGTGGGACTCCCCGGCTAAAAAAGACAATATAACCCACTAAAAGCCAACAAAACTTCCCCCACTTTAAAAACTCTACTGCATAAAAAGCGAAGTAAAAAGATGAGACCTAGTTAACGAAGGAACATGGTATTATGTAGTCGGAGTACGAACGTAGAGTAGTAGACTCATGACGTTCAGTAAAAAATTGTAATAATTCAATGCTGAATAAAATATTTTGAATTTGAATTTTGGAGACATACGAATACATACGTATTCGCGCAATACGCGTAGCAAGACTCGCAGCTAGTGCAAAGCATGTATGTCTCCGATTGCATAATATTGTCGCGTAGTGAAGAATTTGTAACGTCATTACACCACAAATAATAATTAAAAAGGCACGTCTGAAGCTTGCTTTATACATCCTAAGACAGTTGTCAACATATGGCTATTAACAGAAAGTTAATCGTAAATTGCCGTGTGTAAGAAGTAAGAGAGGAACAAAACTTTCGAAATTACTAGAAAGGTTCCGAAATTTCTAATACTAGAATGTTTGTTTATGCATGTAAAAAGGCCGGCAGTGTGTCGAGAGATGAGTTGAATTTTAAAGTCAAGTGAAGACTGTGAAGAAAGTACGGAAAAGTGAAAAAGTGAAAAAAGTGGAGTGAACTCATAGTGAAAGTGTATCCGGTGGTGAAATTAGTGTTCAGTGATTGAATTAATCAGAACTGTGCATATACTGCGCGTGTTAGTGAATCTCCATAAGTCACTCTTGTTAACCAAGAGCAATAAAACATCAGAAGTGTAAAAGACGTGCTATAACTTTCGATCCCCGAACGTACCTAACAATACTATGTTCCTTAGTCAACTTGTTCTGGTTTATTTAGTTCGCTTTTTACGCAGTCGGGTTTTTTATTTTTTTAAATTATTTTTCTATTTGTTTTGTATGTATTGTATTCCGCCCTTTTTAACGTCCCACTGCTAGGCACAGGCCTCTCTTCACTACGAGGGGGTCAGGCTATAGTCCACCACACTGGCCAAGTGCAGGTTGGCAGACTTCACTTGTCTTTCGAAAACTTGCTAGGTTCTCTCATACATGCAAGTTTTCTCACGATGTTTTCCTTCACCGTAAGTTTTTCTATTTACAGCTTCAAAATTTTTGTCAGTGAGAAATTTTTAATTTTATTTAACATTTTCTTTTCCTAAATTACTTTTAAACTAGACATACAACAAATAGTACTATATTCGGCCATACACCGAATACCGATTATTCGGTGGACTTTATGGCCGAATATCCGAATATAAGGCAAACAGGCGACAGGCAAACTTTTAGCGTCGTATTTTTTTTTTGTTTGGCTTCAGGAAATAGTATTTATTGAGAGCGTCTTTTTCCTGAAGCTGGGATTGTCACTTCTAAATTTTAATCACGATAATACAAGTGCACATAAAACTTGATAGTTTTTTTGGTTAATTTTTGTAATACAGAACTTGATAGTGTACCTATGACTACTTTAATGATTATAAGAAAAAAATATTATTATAAAATATATCAAAATTGTTATTTTACCAATTATCTGATTACAAACAGATTACTTAAGTCTTTAGTATTCGGCTGAGTAGGAAAAACGTAGCCGGATATGCCGAATATTCGTTGCAAGTCTCTTTTAAGCATATAAGTTGTTTATATTTTTCTAATTGCCTACTAAAAACCTGTATTTTGATACCCCACTCGATAATTCGAACGAAAAAATTGCGCAAAGACACAAATTGGCGCATTAGATGCGCCATTTTGATTTTTAATAATATCTATATAATTACCTATGACACCTAGTGTCATCAAAATGAATCGAACGTCGTATAAATCATCAAAATCGGTTAAGCCGTTTAGTTATTACGAGGATACATAGGGTCGCATGGACATACATATAAATACAGGTCAAACACATAACCCCTCTTTTGGCTTTGCCGCAGTCGGGTAAAAATCTATCACGCAAGAGAAAATTTGCATTTTCACATATAAGAATTTCAAAAATAGATATCTATACTAATATTATAAAGAGGTAAAGTTTGTGAGTTTGTGTGTTTTGTGTTTGTGTAGGGGGTAATCTCTGGATCTACTAAACCGATTTAGATGAAATTTGGTAAGAAGATAGTTTGAGACCCTGGGAAGGACATAGGATACTTTTGATCCCGGAAACCATCCCTTGAGAGGCGAAAATGGGGATGAAAGCGCGTATTGGAAAGCAAGTTAGGGACGAACCCGAGCGAAGCTAGGGATGAACCCGAGCGAAGCTAGGGATGAACCCGAGCGAAGCTAGGGTGAGTCGTTAGTAAAGAAATAATTTAATTAAAAGATAAAGGATCACTCTAAATTTTGTTATAATGTAATTACTCTAAAAGAAGAACACTTACTCTACTCTTTATATAAATATGACCATAAATTAAGCTCTTAAACCGATAGTACAGTTTTGATGTGCTCTAGAGCCAATTTATGTACTTTTTTATGAAGTATTTATCCAGAGAACCTTATTGTCTACTGAGCTAGTGTAGTAAAATGACATAAGTACACGTCGTTAATTTTTTATAGTCATAAATCAGCTGTTCTCTAGCAAAGAAATGATTTTAATATCCTTCAATTTGTTCGCCCGATTATATTTTCATACGTAGTCGCTTTTATATATAATCAGAACGGCTTTTAACTATATTCTTTTTATTTATATTTAAAAAGGATAGATATTATCTTAAGTAAATTTAATCTAACCCATAATCCATACTAATATTATAAATGTGAAAGTGTGTTTGTTTTTGTTTGTTATTTTGTTTGTTTGTTTGTTTGTTTGTTTGTTTGTTTGTTTGTTTGTTTGTTTGTTTGTTTGTTTGTTTGTTTGTTTGTCTTTCATTCACGTTGAAACAGCCTGACGGATTGGAATGATTTTTTGTGTGGAGATAGTTGGAGGGCTGGAGAGTGACATAGGCTACAACAACTAAAAAAAATATTTCTTATCAGAATTACTTGAAACACAATTAAAGAATACTCCTAAAGAAATGCGTGTTTTAGCATTTTTCGAAATTCATCCCATGAGGGGAGTTTTTTTTATAGTTTGAACGCGAGGGAAGCCTAGGGCTCTGCTAGTACATAATATTATGATTTTAATAAGAAAGAGGTAAGGCGGAGAAGACACAATTCGATTCGATTATATCTTTTTTGTCTCGTACAAGTACGTTAGTTCTCCGCTAATTGTGAACAGTGGTGCTATTCTGAAAGAACGTTTATGTGACTCGATAGCTGAATCCGCGAACGTAAAGCTGTAGAATGTTATTTGCTTTTAAATGATTATAATTATTCGAAATATTGTCAATCGTCTCCTTTTCTTAATATAATATAGACTTTTTACTATAAATATTATAAAATAGTAAGTACATTTTGTAATAACTTGATTTGATTATTATTTACTCGTAGTACTCAAATTTTATTTTACTTGAATTTTACTTTCATTATCTTTACTTTCAATATCTTCATCATACCTGACCTTATTAGTATATTACTTCAATGTAAAAACAACGTCGCAGGTTTTTGATAGTATTCATGATGATTATTTAATGTACAAGTACAATATGTAACTATTGTAATAACTAATATCCTGTTATTAGTGAGTCTATGCAAGGTATTATTTAATCCCGCTATTCATGCAAACCTGTCTGTCCCGAACTATGATCGTGGCAAACAATGTAAAACGTCCCTGTTAAGAAAATACTTTTAATTTAATGTTGATGAAATAAATAAGAGCCGTTAGACTTGTTTATTTAAATAATTTTAATTATACTTTTTGTTTGACGACTAAAACCCTCCGAAGATGTTATAATAGCACACGTCCTAAGCTCGAGAGTGGCTCGCCAGTCTCTCATCAAGTCAACCGGCTCTGCTAATTAGTAAAAACAATGCGCAGTACATTCGTTTTCTCGACCGCCCGCCAATTCCGCGTACCCCGCTAGAGAGCTGCTAATTTCATCCCAGTACAGTTTTTTCGCGTCGCGCATCATATTCGGCATTTGCCCACTCGATCCGCCATCGAAATTAAGGCCCGAACAATGTCTGACAAAGCGACCGTCGGCAAAACATTCAAGAGCCGGATTCCGAGGCCACTGCTTGTTTTTTAAATCGCCATCTCGCTTCACGATCCGCGAATGAGGGAGCTTGTCATAGTTGGAAAGCTTTGGTGACCTATTATATGGAAAATCTGAATGCCGGGCCGATTCTTAAGATGATGCTATTGTATTCTGTACTGCGAATATTTTATAATTTGTTTGTTGGAATAATTTGATTGTTGTGACTTCTAAATATTATATAAATGTATGAATGTATGTATTCGGCCCTTTTTAACGTCGCTGGCAAAGTATGGGTTGGTGGCCTTCACATGTCTTTTGAAAATTTGCTAAGTTCTCTCAGACATACAAGTTTCCTCATCCTGTTTTCCTTCACTGTAAGATAAGCAGTAATCATGTTGGAAATGATTCGTACATGAAAATATCAGAGATGCGAGACCAGGGATTTGCACTCGCTTCACACGGTTTCCCAAACGTATTACTACTAAGGATATCACTACCTTATTAAATAAATACTTAAAAAAATATATGACTACAAAGTAAATTAAAATTTGACGCATTTAAGCTTATGCTCTTTTTCTTACTTTTTCAGACGCAACACTATATATTCGTAGCTCAAGCACAAGACAATGGTCATCCATCTTTATCCGGGACTGTAACCGTTTATATTAACATAATTGATCTTAACGATAACGCCCCAATCTTTGACCCAATGAGTTTCTCAAATGAAATTCTAGAAGATGCCCCGATTGGTTCTTCTGTCGTTACAGTTAGTGCCACTGATATGGATTCAGGCAAGTAATCTACATCATTAATGAAGTACTTACTTAAATACAAGCTTTACTGTATGTTTTTATATTTTATAACAACATAAAAGTTTTAATATTTTATAGCAATAAAAATAAAACAAACAACATGAAATGGAAACATATTGTTTCTAAATCTCGACATGGGGCATATCCTATAAAGACTATATTAACATTATAAAATCATAATACCTATTATAAAATAGATGAAAAGAGACATTGAGAATAAAATTAGGTATAATATAACATAATACAATAAATTTTGTTAATAAAAACAAACTCATTTTAAAAATAAAACATACTGCAATATAGTTTGAATTGGCATGTGAAAGCAAAACATTGTACTTACTTAAACCTTTATTATTAATACCTCTATGAACAAGTAAAAAATTAAAGTAATTACGATTGCATTCCCAAACTGCAACATGATATCTTAATATATATAATTCTTCTGTACGTGTGTTTGTCACCTAACTCCTCTGAAATAGCTGGACCGATGTGGATGTTTTTTTTTGTGTATATTTCAATGGGTCCCTGGATGGTTTAAAAACATAATTGGACCCAGTAGATGACGTTGCAGTTGGTGTGTCACCAAATTTTCATGTAAGGCTCCGTTTTCTGTGCAATAAATACATTTAAATTGTTGATTAAATAAAATAAAAATCGATGATAGTGTGTATGTATGTTCCCTATGGCCTCCAAAACAGCGGAAGCGATTTTGATGAAATTTTTAGGCAACCTTTAGGCTAGCCCAGCAGGTGATCCTGTGAAGTTTGGTAACGATCGGAAGTTTGAGCGGAGCCGCGGGTAATCGCTAGTTTTATACACAAATTTAAAATCACATTTATTTGCTACAGGACTGAATGGTAAATTGACGTATAGCATTACATCTGGAGATGATAACCAAGATTTTAAAATAACATCTAACGGAACAATCATAACGGCTAAATTACTTGACAGAGAAACACTGCCAATATACAATTTAATAGTTGCAGCCAAAGACTCAGCTAAGCCACCTGAACCACAACTTTCAGCTACAGTGCAGGTATGAGTTAGTTATTCCATTTTACTCAATACTCATATCGTTGTTTGACTTTATACGTATATTCTACCATTAATGAATTCTTACGATGTATGGTATTCCAAAGAAATAAAATGATTTAGCATGTTTGGCTCAGTTTGTAGTGACCCTACTTGCTGTACCAGCGGTCGCGGGTTCGAGTCCCGCTGGGGGCATTCATTTGTGTGATGAGCACAAATGTTTGTACTCTAGTCATGGGTGTTTATATTTATAATATGTATGTATTTAAAGTTATATATGTGTAGGTAGTGTATCAACTATCTGGTATCCATAACACAAGCCTCGTAGCTTACTATGGAACTAGATGGCGCTGTGTCTTAATGTCCCAACATATTTATTTATTTTATAATCGTAATTTGCATTATGGTAATTAGGCTTATTATAAAAAATGTACAAGCTGTTTTTCTATATTTACAGGTTACAATTCAATTAAAAGATGTAAATGACATGGCTCCTGAATTTATATCCTCTAATACAACAGCGATTTCGGAAAATATACCCCTCAACACGGTTATCATGACAATTAAAGCCATAGACAAAGATGAAGGGCGAAATGGATATGTTGAATATTTCATGGAGTCAAGTCCGGAAGTGAATGGATATTTTACGTTGGGGAATGTGGATGGTATACTTCGTGCTACTGGAAAGCTTGATAGGGAGCTTAAATCAAATTATACAATATCAGTTACTGCTAAAGACAGAGGAGAACCACCTAATATAACCGGCGCTAAAATAAATATAATCATTTTAGATGAGAATGATAATAGTCCTGTATTCGATCCAAAACAATACAGTGCATCCGTTCCAGAAAACGCTAGTATTGGAGCAAGTGTCTTAGAGGTAAATTTTAGATTTAAATTATTGTATATAGGTAATAAGTAGTGTTATTGTTTTTGTACGTACTACTACTTATTTCATTATTATTTATATGTTAAGTTATAAAATATTTTTTATTACTTGGAATTTTTCTAAGATTAAGTAAGAATTGTTTTGAAAAAAAAAACATTTATATTGGAATTACAGGTGTCTGCTACAGATATTGATGAGGATGCTAATGGCAGAGTTAGATATTCTATCGCTTCAGGAGATGAAAATAGAGATTTTAGTATCAGTGAAGATACTGGTATAGTAAGAGTAGCTAAAAACCTTAATTTTGAAAGAAAGTCTCGATATATACTATCAATAAGAGCGGAAGATTGTTCTAAAGATGACGTGAGATTTGATACAGCTGAATTATCCATTTCCATACAGGACATAAATGATAATCCTCCAACATTTTTAGACTCTCCTTATTTAGCATACGTAATGGAAAATGTTATCCCACCAAATGGTGGCTATATATTAACAGTGCATGCATATGATGCTGATTCACCACCCTTTAATAATCAAGTTCGCTATTTTATAAAAGAAGGTGATGCAGATGTGTTTAAAATCAACGCTTCAACTGGCGAAATATCTTTGTTAAGAACACTGGATCGTGAAACCCAGGATGAATATATACTTTCACTTGTTGCTATGGATACAGGTAAAAAATATTAAAAATAATTTACATTAATTTACAATATCGTAAACACAAACTGGCTTATATGCATATGTATATTTTTATATGCATTGGTATGTCTTTTCGTTCTGGATATTGCATATTTTACCTTGAATCTAAAAATGATAAATATTTCTGTTATATTTAAAACTAGCAGTACCCCCCGCGGCTTCAAACTCACTTCACAAACTCTTTGGCTTTATGTTATAAATAATAATTTCATGGTTGTAATGATTTTCAAATGTGAGTATGATTTCGACTCGTGCATCAAGGGTTCCGTACTGCCGAATTGTTGTTATCACTAACATATTTACACATTAAATATTTTTTTAAGTTTTCGCAATACCTACATTATTATTTTCAAAAATAAGTTTGTTTGTCATATCATTATTTCTTAAAGATATTATACAACAAAAATTTAATTTTAGTGATCGTAGCTCAAATTACCCAGTATCTTAAAGGATATTTAACGTACAATCTGTATATTAATTTTAATTTAAAGAATTTAGCAAGCTCCTATATAGCTGTTTTTTAATTTTTCTACTTCATAATATTTCCAAAGTTAAAAGAAAAGAGTACAATTATACAATAGAACTCGGCTAAAATGGACTTATTAACTAACATACATATTATATAGGTACTAACAGACTAATATCTACATAATTTTTAAAGACCCAATGTTATGTACACAATAAGGGTGAAAAATAGCTAATGATGAATTTAAACTACTTCTAATTGTCATATTGACTTTCGTTATCGACGTCATATTTCCGTTAATAGTGCAGTGTTTCGGTATCGTTGACCTGATCTGACGTAAGGCCAGAAGGTGGATAGGTGGAACTCTTCCACGGCTAATAGTAGATACTTTGCGTTTGGGTTTATTTTGTTTGATTTGACAAGCCTAACACGTTAGAATCGGACATTAGAGCCAGAATTTTTCAGAATTAAATACTTTCTTCTTACTTTGCTACTACTATGTCTACACTAAAAAGGGAAAAATAAAAACTTTTTAACAAAAAAATAAAAACCGATTTCAAAAAAATCACTAAAAGCTAAAAAGGAAAAAAATAACTGATTGGTAGTTTTAATTTACTATACATACCTAATCAAATATATTCGAAGTCGGTGCCAGCCGATACAAAGCAAAGCACACCGACTTCGAATATATTTATTTGATTAGGTATGTATAGTATATATATAATAAAATTGTAACTAAACCGAATCTGTACATTAGATATTTTTTGGAAAATCTTATTGAAATAAACATTATTATCGATACAGAGGCCGAATCTATACTTTTTAGAATTTTTGTCTGTCTGTCTGTTTGTCTGTCTTTCTGTCTGTTACCGCATCACAGAAAAACCACTGGAGGGGTTTTCATGAAATTTGGTATGATCATAGCTGATTATCTGGGTCAACATATAGGATACTTTTTACCGCGGGAAAATGTCTCATTTCTGAGAAAAAATACAAAAATTGTAATGTAAGAGTATACTAACATGTAAAACCTAAGAATTTGGTCTTTGGTCATCTGAACGCGGGCGGAGCCGCGAGCATTGTCAGTTATAAATAAAATAATTGTTCATTTTAACAAAACTGTCAATTTCGTTTTTAAATATTGTTTTCATGATATTATAATTGATTATCACTTAACAGTTGAACTGCATTAAGTAGTTCAACTACTTTTTTACTACCTACTTTTTTCGCAAAACAACCAAACAACAAATTAATTTTTTATTCGGATGTAGCAAATAAAGCAATGTAAAAAAATGAACAACTGAAAGTCAATCTGTCAATATTTTTGTCACTAACTTTTTTATATGAAGATTTTCTAACTCAAACTTTTGAATTTTGCGTACAAGTTTTCAAATAATTTCTTTCATAAAAACCTTGTCTTGACAATTACAAACCTAACAAAAAAATAATAAGCCAAATAGACGCAGCCGTTCTGAAGTGATGCGCTTACATACATTCGGCAATTGATTGTTATTTATATACATATATATTTTACCCAGTCAATAACTTAAATCTTACATTCCATATAAATATAACTTCTAAATTTTAAAAAGTGACATTGTACGTTCTAAAAAAAGGTTATATAAATAAAAAAAGGAAACATGTTCCGGAAAAAAAGGCTGCCAATATTCAGCCCTATTACCTTTTTTTGGGACATACAATGTCACTTTGTAAATATTAGACTTTATTTATATGTAAGTACTATATTTTCCACAAAAAAACTGACCACTGCTTTGTTCACGGGATCGATAAAAGTTGCCTATATGTTAATCTAGTAAATAAGCTATTTCCGTTTTTGAATTTTATTCAAATTTTTTGAGTCCGCACACACACACACAAACTGTCAATTTTATAACATTATTTTGAAAATTCGAAGAGTTAGTAATGGTCTTTAATTTTATATTTTAAATTTTGTCACTTAATAAATACCGATCTCATTATAAAAATTATCGTAGAAAAGATCTATATGAAAATATTTATTTTTCAGGATCGCCGCCCCTTACAGGATCCGGTACAGTAAAAATCATTGTCCAAGATGTGAATGACAATAATCCTGACTTTGAAAGGCAGAGTTACAGAGCTAATGTGAAGGAGAACCTACCACCAGATACTATTATTCTTCAACCAAAAGCCTTGGATAAGGATATCGGAAATAATGCAAGAATTAGATATAGCCTTCTTGGCGACAAATCAGAAAGATTTAAAATTGAACCTGTGACAGGTATAATTTCTACGAACGCTTCCTTGGATAGAGAGGAATGGGATACTTATTATTTAATAATAATGGCTCAAGATTCTTCAACTACGGATCCAAGAACTGCAACAGCAAATCTTACGGTAATTGTGGAAGACGAAAATGATAACACACCAATATTTCCTCAAGCGATTTACGAAGTTTATATTTCGGAGCGTACAATTTCTGGTGATTTCGTTTTTGGTGTAAAAGCAAAAGATAATGATGTTGGTCAAAACAAGAAAATTGTATATGACTTAAAAGGTGATCTACAAAATATTTTTAGTATTAATAAGGATACGGGTGTTATTAAAGCAAAAGAAAATTTGTTAAAGTACAAAGATAAAAACAGAACAACGTTTAATCTAATAATTCTTGCCACTGATAGTGGTTCACCTCCAAGGCAAAGTTCAACTGAATTAATACTCATCCCAAAATCAGGGAAAAACTTTCCAAAATTCACAATAAATAACAAATTAACTTTTACATTTTCTGAAGATACGCCAGAAGGTCTTCTAGTGACAAGACTTTCAGCAACATCCCCAAAGAAAGGTCCAACAGGTTTATTACAATACTCAGTTGCTGGAGGTAACGTTGGAGATGCTTTAAGGGTCGAACCAATGGGCGGAGAAATTTTTATTACTGGTAAAGGACTTGATTATGAGACTATGCCTCTCTACGAAGTGTGGTTTGAGGTAAAAGATTCTGACAATCCACCTCTTAAATCTTTTATTGAAATTGAAATTAAAGTTACTGACGCAAATGACAATGCTCCTATTATTGAAAATCTATTATATAATGCTACAGTACCAGAAGAAGAATCACCTCCACAGTTAGTTACTAAAATTGAAGCACATGACGATGATTCTAATGAAAATGGAAGAATATCATTTAGATTAATAAACGACTATGAAGAAACATTTGTTATTGATTCAGATAGTGGAGAAATATTTACTAACATTGCGTTAGACAGGGAGTCCATTCCGTTTTATGAAATATTGGTTGAAGCCGTTGACCATGGTGTTCCTCAACTAACTGGTACCTCAACAGTTTTAGTATCTGTCTTAGATAAAAATGATAACCCACCCAGATTTACACGACTCTTCAGTGTGAACGTTACCGAAAATGCAGAAATTGGTTCGTTTGTAATAAGGGTTACAAGTTCTGACTTAGATATTGGTTCAAATGCTAATGCTACATATAGTTTTGTCGATAACCCCGGTGAAAAATTTGTAATAGATGCTATTAGTGGTAATATTACTGTTGCTCGTTCTCTAGATAGAGAACTACAAGATGAATATATTTTAAAAGTGGCTGCAATTGACGGTGCTTGGCGATCAGAAACACCTTTAACTATAACTATACAAGATCAAAATGATAATGCACCTGAATTTGAATATTCGTATTATAGCTTCAATTTCCCTGAATTGCAAAAGAAGAACAGCTTTGTTGGTCAAGTCATAGCTACAGATAAAGATAAGCAGGGTCCAAATTCCATAATTTCATACTCATTACAACAAACTTCAGATCTCTTTACTATAGATCCAGCCACAGGTGAAATTCTAAGTAAGTTTGTGATGAATTACAAAAGAACTTCAATCAATTCATCTCCTGAAAACTCTTACTCTGCTATTGTTGTAGCAACTGATAATGGCAAGCCTCCTATGTCGTCAGAATGTTTAGTAACTATTAACGTCGTTGATGCAAACAACAATAAACCTCGCTTTAAAAATCATGAAAAGTTAATCCCTGTACCACAGGATGCTATAGTTGGAGAAAAAATTATAAAATTAGAAGCGGAAGATAATTTAGACTTTGGAATCAACGCAGAAATAGAATATTTTGTTTTTGATGGCAATGGTACTACTTATTTTTCTATTGATAAATTAAATGGTTGGGTTGTCGTAAGTAAACAGTTTTATTACACTGGACAATATTATGATTTAAAAGTGAAAGCAGTTGATTGTGGTGTGCCTCCACAATGGGATGAAACGAAATTAACATTTGTAGTTACAGGTGAAAATATTTATAGTCCTAAATTTACGGCATTAAGCTATCAAGTTATAGTACCAGAAAATGAACCAGTTGGCTCCTCGATTCTCACTTTAAATGCAAAGGATGCAGACGCAGGACCAAATGGTATTGTAAGATATGCTATCACATCAGGAAATGAAGGAAAAGAATTCAGAGTTGATCCAGTATCAGGAGCAATCAGTATATTAAGACCTTTAGATTATGATGAAATTCAGGAATATCGATTAAACATTACGGCTAAAGATCTTGGTTTTAAACCAAAGGAAACCACGGCAACTGTAACCATTATTTTAACGGATATAAATGACAATGCTCCCCAATTTAATCAAACAAAATATATTGCGTACTTACCTGAAAATTCACCAGTCAACAGTTTCATATTCAAGGTACAAGCGATTGATATAGATTCTTCTAAGAATGCAGTAATAAAATATCATATAAACAATGAAATGTTATCTCTATTTAACATAAATCAAAATACCGGGGAGATATTTTCGAAAGAAGTATTTGATTATGAAGAAAAAGCAATGTATAGCTTACAAATAATGGCTGAAAATCCTAATTCAATAATGCGTAATACGACTGAAGTAATTATTTACATAACAGGGGTTAATGAATACTATCCTAAATTTATACAACCCGTATTTCACTTTGATGTTTCTGAATCAGCTGAGGTTGGGGCTAAAGTTGGTGTTATTCAAGCAACAGATCAAGACAGCGGTGATGATGGAATAATATATTACCTCTTTGTTGGATCAAGTAATGATAAAGGCTTTAGTATTAATTCACAAACAGGCGTAATACGTGTCGCGCGATACTTAGATAGAGAAACGCAAAATAGAGTAGTCTTAACAGTGTTAGCAAAAAATTCTGGTGGTATCCATGGTAACGATACTGATGAAGCTCAAGTAATTATATCAATACAAGATGGTAACGATCCCCCAGAATTTTTACGACATTATTATGAAGCAAGTGTTTCAGAAGGAGCAAATATTGGACATGAAGTTATTAAGGTAACAGCTGTTGATAAAGATGTCCGGCCACAGAATAATCAATTCAGCTTTTCCATTATTGGTGGTAATAGTAATCAAGACTTTAAAATTGACCCTCAAAATGGCGAAATTGAAGTTGCCCGGCATTTAGATCGAGAAACATTATCGGTATATTCACTAATAATTGGTGCTATTGATACAGGAATACCTCCACAAACGGGAACTACTACTGTCAAAATTACAGTTACTGATATAAATGACAATGGTCCTATTTTTGATGTTGTCAATTTCAATGGTGCTGTGTATGAAAATGAACCTCCTAATACGAGTATAACGACGTTATCCGCTAAAGATCCTGACTTACCACCCAATGGTGCTCCTTTCTCATATGCTATAGTTGGTGGTAGGCATCAAAGCTATGTTAAAGTTCATAAGCATACGGGGGTTTTGTTGACAACAAAGAAAATTGATAGAGAAGTAACTCCTTACTTAGATGTCACTATACAAATTGAAGATAGTGGAACACCTGTAATGCACTCTAATTACACGATTCAGATAAAAATTTTAGATAGAAATGACAACCCTCCAACACCTAGGTCGGTTCATGTTCTCGTTCACACATTTAATAATAAAACACCGTCCGGAAAAATTGCTGATGTTAAGCCCAATGATCCAGATATAGTTGGCGATTATAAATGCCAAATTATAAAAGATTCCACCTCAGATAGTACGATATCAATATTCAATATTCGGAAGGGGTGTGACCTCTATACAAATGCAGTTATGCCTGGGCAAGGATATTCTTTTTCAGTATCTGGAAGTGACGGTATACACAAAGAAGTAGTTTCATCTATAAGTGTTGAGTACTTTTCTTTCGATAATAATACGGTTGAACAATCAGTGACAACAAGGATAGTAAATATGACATCATCCGACTTTCTTACACACTTTTACAGGATATTGCTCGAAATTTTAAGAATGGATATGAAAAATAAAGAAAATATTTATTTATACAGTATAAATGAAGTCAATGAAAATATAGATTTGACAATTGCTATTAAAGAAAATAACGCAATTTGGAAAAAAGAAAACACTGAAAAATACTTAAAATCCAAAGAATCTGAAATTCGGAAAGTTTTAAAGAAACAGGTGATAGTTCCATTCTATCCTTGTTCTACACTTCAGTGTCAGAATGACGGTATATGTACAGATTCAATTAATGTCTTAGAAGGTACAAAAAGCACTGAAAGTTCTACTTTAATACTGACATCACCTCTCGTACATCATGATTATGTATGCCATTGCACAGATAGATTTATGGGTGAAAATTGCGAGAAACGACAAGATCCTTGTTCGCCAAATCCTTGCGAATTTGGAGGACAATGCCGCAAGCAAGGGCATGACTTTGTGTGCATATGTCCATTACGACGTGAAGGAAAAACATGTGAATTAGAACGGGATGATGTATGTAGTAGCAATCCTTGTAAAAATGGTGGGTCATGTAAAGAAAGTTCCGATAGAAATGCATTCTTTTGCTTATGCCGACCTGGTTACCGTGGAAATCAATGTGAAGCACTTGTAGACTCGTGTAGACCAAACCCATGTATGCATGGCGGAATTTGTATAAGTCTTAAACCTGGATATCGGTGCAGTTGTACAAATGGTCGCTACGGTACCCATTGTGAAAGTTCAACGTTCGGTTTCAATGAACTCTCTTATATGCAATTCCCAGCATTAGATGCATCAACAAATGATATAACAATAATATTTGCAACTACGAAATCTGATGCTTTGCTGCTTTATAATTATGGTGCACATACTGGAGGTAGATCAGACTTTATT
The DNA here is from genome assembly GCA_947093115.1 of Brenthis daphne. Lineage (NCBI taxonomy): Eukaryota > Metazoa > Arthropoda > Insecta > Lepidoptera > Nymphalidae > Brenthis > Brenthis daphne. Next base: position 8,599,185 of record OX352471.1, read on the forward strand.
GCAATAGAATTACTTGGAGGAAAACCAGTATTTTCCTTTGGAGGCGCTAGAACTTCAATCACTTCAGTAACCTTAATAAATAGTGATAAAAATCTTGCTGATGGAAAATGGTATAAGCTAACAGCGACAAGAAATGGCCGAGTCATATCTCTAAGTGTGGCTTCTTGTACTGACCACGGTGATGTTTGTAGTGAATGCGAGCCTGGCGATGACCTATGTTATGGTGATGACACGGGACAAGCAGGGTATGTAAAAATTAATTAGGCCTTTTCAATTTAAATTAAGATTAAACATAGTAAAAGAAAAAAAATACTGAAACTAATTAAAACTGTAAAGTAAGGCCTTGGGAACGAGAATTGTGATAAAATAATGATACTTAAAAATTAAAAGTAACAAAAAGTAAAAACACATACCACTAATTAGTATGCTATGATTAAAGTATGAATTTATGCATGAAGTATTTAAGGTTATAACTTCTTAATAATAAACATTTTTAATGTATTTTTCATAAAAATTATGTTTATTTTTTTCTTTCAGAACTTTAAACTTTAACAACGAACCTTTGTTGGTTGGTGGACTTCATAAATCTGATCCAGTGCTGGAACGTCCTGGACAAATTCACTCAGATGATTTTGTTGGCTGTATGCATAGTATTACTATTAATGGTAGAGTTTTAAATTTGACTAACCCTTTAAATGGCCAGGGAGTCGAACCTAATTGTGATAGAAAAGAAAAAGGAGCTTGTTATAAGGCGGATATATGCGGCTTTGGGGAATGTTATGATACATGGAAAACGCACTATTGTAAATGTGATAACAGTTTAATTTCGCCTGATTGCCAAAATTCTCTTCAAAGTATTTCAGTTGGCGAAAATGGATATATAACATATGGGATTTCAGAGAAGCATCGGAGAATGCAATTATTGGATTCATTCTATGGAGGAAGTACAATTTGGGAAAGAAAATCAAGCAAAGGAAAATTAAATATCAAAGCCGCGAATCCTGCCAAACATTTGTCTTTTTTATTTAGAACGCATAAGAAAGATGGAGTTCTTTTTTATGCTGCTACAGATAAATATTACACCCTAATAGAATTATTATGTGGGAGAATAAGTTACACTTCTAAACAAAATACTGTAGTAAATATGAGTCAGATAGAACAAGAAGATATTGCTGATGGGAACTGGCATAATATAACCTTATTAGGACATGGACGAAGTATCAGACTAATTGTAGATGGGAGAAATGTTGGTGAAGAGTTAGATGCAGCTGGGGTTCACGATTTCTTAGATCCTTATTTAACAACTATATCTTTGGGAGGAATAAAATCTGAATTAATATCAGCATTTAATAAGTTTGAAGGTTGTCTGGCCAATTTCACTGTTAACAACGAAGTTCAACCATTTATCGGAAATGGCAGTATATTTAAAGAAGTAATCAAATCTGGTAAAATTTTCACTGGTTGTCATAGTGAATTAGTCGCTGGGCTCTCTAAAAATTCAAGTCCTTTATCTATAGGAATCGCAGCTGTCGCAGCATTCTTTGTCATACTAATTTGTGCCTTTATAGTATCATACATTGTTTATCGAGTTCGTAAGAAAAAGAAAGAAAAAAGTAACACCCCTATTGGAAAAAGTAATATGGTTCATACAAAACAAAACGGTGGTCCTGCTATGTTAAACGCCCCAAATTTAATAGCTGGAACTAATGATAGTCTTATGAATAGAAATGTGCATAATAATGAAACAAGTTTGAACAGCTACATTTCCGAAAACGCAGATATAATGCGTAACGTTGGACATATTGTTGGACCTGAGCTGCTGTCAAAAAAATATAAAGATCGTGAAATAATGAATCTAGATGCCCCAAGACCTCAGAGACCAGACATTATAGAACGTGAAGTTGTTGGTAAAAGCCCTGCTCTTAGAGAAGATCATCATCCTCAACCACCTCCTTCAGCAAATACGTCACATCACACGCATGATCATCCTAATGGTATGGATATTAATTCTGAAGTACCTGAACATTATGACTTAGAAAATGCGAGTTCAATAGCACCTTCTGATATAGATATTGTTTATCATTATAAAGGATTTAGAGAAGCTAGCGGAGTTCGAAAATATAAAGCTACACCACCACCAATGGCAGGATATCATCACAAGCATCAAACTCCTCAGCATAGACATTCACCACATCACCCTAGTGGATATCCTCCGAGAGTACTCACACAAACTTCACAACAACCTCCCCAGTCAAGACAACATCAGACTACACCCCTAGCAAGGTTATCGCCTAGCAGTGAATTAAGTCAGCAACCAAGAATTCTTACACTTCACGACATATCTGGGAAACCACTTCAAAGTGCTTTATTAGCAACAACATCGAGTTCTGGAGGAGTTGGTAAAGACGCTTTACATAGCAATAGCGAGCGTAGTTTAAATAGTCCTGTTATGTCACAACTTAGTGGCCAAAGCTCTTCTGCTGGAAGAAAAACCCCTAGTGCTACACCACAGGGCCCACAAGTAGTTTCTGTAGGATCTGGAGCAGTCGGGTTAACTGCAGAAGAAATTGAAAGGATGAATGCGAGACAACGAACATCGAGTCTAGTCTCTACTCTTGATGCAGTTTCTAGTTCAAGTGAAGCACCACGGGTTGGAGTTATTAGTCATCACATGTCTCATAGGCATCATTCGCCACCTGTTGATAACAGAAGTTCGACTGGTTCAGATGATGAAAGTGCTAATGATAGTTTTACATGTTCTGAAATAGAATACGATAATAACAGCATCAATGCCGATAAACCAGAAGATGTCAGAAGACAAAACATAAGTAATGGCAATAGCAATAAGAAACCTATATTACCACCACCGTATGAAAGCTTTGATTCTTCTTTTCGGGGTTCTTTAAGTACTTTGGTTGCGTCAGACGATGATTTAGCTCCTCACGTAGGATCTGCCCTTTATCGACAAGCAAATGGATCACCAGCTCCAGCTACTCTCGGCTGGGATTATCTATTAAATTGGGGTCCAAATTTTGAGAGCATGATTGGAGTTTTTAAAGATATTGCCGAGCTACCAGACTCTGTAAATGGTCGCATGTCTTCCTCCCTGAGACTACCAAACGGAACGCCGAAGCCATCAGAAGAGTATGTTTAGATATTGTAAATAACAGTAGATATACTAATATTGTACAAAATTGTTGGGATCTTGTATCAAGGTCTTTTTAAGTTTCTTTTCCTTGCCATATCTTGTTGAAAAATAAGAGAGAATAGTTAAGTAATTATGTATTTAGAAGAGCTGTTATCATGAACCTCATTGTAAATAAATGTAGAATAATATGTAGATATTAAACTAGAGTTATTTGTAAACTTGATATCCTATTAGTTTGTGTAACGCATTGAGGAGACACTTTTACAAAACGTAAAAAATAAAGACGATTCAATTTTGATATAAAATCCAGTTTTTAAATTTGTGTGAAATATATTATGTAAATTTAATGTATGAAATGTTTAATATTGTAATAAAATTATATTTCAAGATTCTACCTAGAGGTTTTTATAAAATGCTGGTGCTGTGTTGCAATTTTGTAGTAGCCATATTAATTAGTAAACTACGTGCCAAATGCGTCTTTTTTTCAAACGAACTGACTGATTTTATACTTATATAAATAATAAATGAATTAAATTATTTAGTTTTTTTTTGAACTTACCTATCTTATGATATAAATTACCTTTATTTTAGCTATTTTAGTAATGAATTTCCATAAGGATTTTAAATTGAAAATTCGTGTTTTAAACATAATGATATTATATCTTTATAACTTATTTTTTTAATTATACAAAAGGTAGGTAAGTATTCCTTTAGTCATTCCTGTGTGTCTATGTATCACTCAACTTATTTTTCTGAATCAACTAGAAAGTTAAATTTTGTTACCTACTATATATATACACATTATAGAGTTAGGAGGGGTCTTACTAACAGACATAAAATATAACTCTAAGATATGTACTTAAGTATTAAGTATGCTGTATGCATTAATGAAACATAAATCTTGATCTTTTACTTCTAATTATTTATACCACAAAATTTAAAAAGTTGATAGAAAATTGGAAAATCCTCTGTAAATATCTGGGTGATACTAATGAATTTATCCCTTACTTTATCTGTCAAGAAAGGTTTCTATTTGTTGAAAATTCTTTATGATTTGTTGACCTTTCTTTATGATAAAGTCCAGGTTAAAGTAAGAAGGAAAAATTAAAGACTACTGTTCCTGTATATATTACATTATTTATTATCAAAGCAATGGAATTATTACATAACAAAATTTCTTCTGCATTTTAATAATAAAATGAGCACTAAGTACTTTTAGATATATAATCATATTAAAGTCACACATTTGCTAAAGTAGAAATACTCTCACGCATGTTGCCTATGCTCATCTTGAGTAGAAATATAGTAAACCTAAGCTACCACTATGCTGTTCAGAGATGTGTAGCACTTCTGAAATCAAAATAAAGAATTTTATTTAGATATTACTATCTTAAAATTTATCAAAGTCAAATGTATAATTCCCACCAGGATTAAAAGAGTTAATAAATGAGAATTTATTTTAAATATTTTAAGAGATAAATATATTAAAACTGTTTTTAGAAATATAGTGTTATTTATCTAGAATTCTTTGTCAAGTATTCATATCATTACATACTTGGGCTACTGTAGACAGTAATAGATATAATTATGCAAAACTATAGCTTGTAATTTTTCAGTTACATCACAATCCATAATAGTGTTTATATTATGAAATATGGTTTACCTGTTATTTGGAAGCACATATTGATGAGTAGATTGCTGCTTCTGCTCAATTAGTAGGCAACTCTATGAATAGTGCTCATCTGTAATTAAAACTATTTCTAGTATTTCTATTGTTGATGTCAACTCAGATTTAGTTGTTACTGGGACATTTGTTATGTACTATTATGACTTCAATTGAATTTAATATGATTTATGACAGTAAACACATTGTAATCAGAATAAAAATAGCTACAAAGTACTAGGCGGTATTGTAACTATCTATAAGTGATAGAATTTTCAAAAACAGATCAGTAGTTTCAAAGATTACTCCTTACATACAAACTTACAAAATTAACCTCTATACAATATTACTGTAGATATAGATAAGTGCTGACTAATTATCCATTTCATTAATTATTATCCACTTTCTATTGTAGTCAGAAGTAATTGTCTGGTCAGAGAATATGGATTTTAGTAACATATTTTTTAGTTTTTTAGTTATATTACTATATCCCAAATAGATAAATCATACAAACTTTTCGGGAATGCTCCTACTACATTTCTGATGCATTTTTGTTTTAATATTCTGATTTCTGATTCTTAGTGTTAAATAGTCTAATAAAAGGTACATTGGAATGGCCTCTTGTACTTTGTCCAGCTTCATCCCTGCCAGACATTACTGCGGTGTGCAAATAGATGTTTACTGCCACCAGTTCAGTAAATTTCATAATTGATATATATTATATGTGCCATTATAGTGCAATTCATTCCCAATTCACATTTCACACGTTCGAGTTGTCAGTTTCAGTTGACACTTGGCACTTGACATAGGTATATAAACACATGACGATTATAAAGTAGGTACCTATGAAACAAATTCATCTATTTTATTTGTCATCCATGGTACCTATTTAAAAATATCAAGTCAACGAAAAAAAACCATAGAGTATTAATCAGGGATGTAAAAAAATTATCGATTTTTATATGAATCGATTATTTTTTCTTATAATTGATTTTAATAATCGATTCCCTAAATATTAAAAATCGATTTTTGCCTCAACTGTACAATGAAAAATACACAATTTAATAGTTAAAAGCTTGATTTGTTCGTATGTAATAACAAATATAAACTGGTACATACTATATTGGTTATATGATATGTCAATTTCAGAATTAGCTAAATAAGAAAACCGACCAAGCGCGGACCCAGAGGGGGGTCATGGGGGTCATGCCAAAGCCCCTTGCCCCCAAAGCCAAATATACTTTTTAAGAACCTGAAGTTTGAGAATAGAATGATTAATAGATTAATGTTGACCCAAGTAATAAGTTATTACTACACAAAATTTCGTTAAAAACGGTTCAGTACTTCTTGCGTGAATCCGCACAAACAAACAGACATACAGATAAAAATTTTGTTTGGGGTTCTATATTCTGTACACTATACGTTACAGGTTTACAGTCATTGTTTATAAATAAAAAATCATGTACAGATTTTGCTAAGTGACTGTTTTATTATATGCATATTTCAGCCTATGATCCCCCCCAAAATTTAACTCTGGATCCGCGCCTGAAAGCGACGCCAATTTGTAATGCCAGTTTTAGTGTCAGTTGCAATTGTTTTTTATTTCCACGCAGGAAAGCTTTATCAAAATAAGTTTAGGTTATTTTTTTTTTGGCAGAAACCTTTCTTTCTTGATAGGTTAGATTAGGTTAGAACAGTGACCACAACGACTAGAAATTTTAGAACTTTTTTCTTACTCCGTAGCCACTATTTCCGGTACCTATTATTATACGTGCCAAAGTTGTCGTAAAACCAATTGTGTTTATGTAATTACTAGCGGCTCACCCTCGCTTCGCTCGGGTTCGTTGCTAGGTACGTTTTAAATAGATATAAAAAGAAAAAATCTTTCTTTCTCACATTTTAATTATATGTTTTAATACTTACCTATTCCGGACTAAGAGAAATCCAAAAATTAAAATATCATAAAAATTGGAACGCGGTCGAACGGGATAAAAAGTATCCTATGTCCTTCTCCTGGCTCTAAACTACCTCCCTGCCAATTTTCAGCTAAATCGGTTCAGCCGTTCTTGAGTTATAAGCGAAGTAACTAACACGACTTTCTTTTATATATATAAGATTCTAGTTGAAATATACAACAATGTAAATTGAACCTTGAGTGCAATGCTTAAAGTTGTTTTCACAATAATTTAACCTCAAAAATTAAAATTTTAAAAATTAAATATCTCGAAAACTATTAGCCTCTGCGGTTTTCCCTTTTAAAGGGGAGTCCCTCTCACCCCTCTCCCCTCCCCCTAAAAAAATAAACATAAATCGACTTCCAGGCACTAAAATGTAAAAAATAAAAAAGGGAGTTTTGATTTAGAATAGATACCTAATCAGATATTTTCAAAGTCAGTGCCAGCCGATGCAAGACAAATCTAATATATGTATTTCGATACGTAAAATACAAATTTACCTCTTAGATATTCTTTCTATATCTTAAAATGTTGTCGTCTGGCACCGACTTCGAAAATATCTGATTAGGTATCTATTCTAAATGAAAACCCCCGCTTAGTTTTTGTTTACATTTAAGTGCCTGGAAGTCGGTTTTTTTAAGTTTTTATTTTTCCATTTTTAGTGTAGACGTAACAAGCACGTAATTTGTAAGAAGAAAGTTTTTAATAACATATTCAAATAAACAATTCTTTTAAAAAAATATTTATTGTTGATTTTGAAAAAAACTGCTCGACCGATTTCGATAATATATATATCTAAGACCACCTGGGAAGTACCCTTTGTAACAAAAAAAAATCCAAATCGGTTCAGGCGTCTTCAAGTAATCAGTGAAAATACATAAAAAAAGATTCCGAAGAATGGAGTCTCCTCCTTTTTGGAAGTTGGTTAAAAAAACTTGGTCTGTTTTTCAGTTTTAATAAATTAGCAGATTATTGCTTTAGTTATCGATTTGGTAATTTTATTATTATGTACAATAATAATATTTATATAATAGTTCGATAAAGTTCATTAATCTTTGGTTAATCGATTGTTTTATAAATTGATTTATTTTTATTGTATTATATATACCTTAAAGAAAGCAAAATCGATTATTTAGTAATAGATTTTTCTCCTCCCAAGTCACATCCCTAGTACTAATGAGATCCTTTGAAATACTAATCACAATAGTAAATACCAATCTTTATATTATACTTTGTGGTAAATAGTAAATACAGAGTCCCTAAGGAGTCCACCTAAAAAAAACGCAACAAGCAAAAAATCAATCGAACACGCAGTAGGTACGCAAAAACAGCAAACAGCTTTCAATCTCATCCATGTTTCAATCTCATTCGTGTCTTCCTCGCAAAACGTGACACTGACAGAATGGATTGCGTTTATTAACGCAACTGTAGGCCATTATAGAAAAAAAAACAAACAGCTAGTTACGAACTATCAAAATCAAACGAATTACGGACACCTTGAAGTCCTTGACGATTTTAACACCAATTTTTTCTAACCGATAGGCCTAAATCAGTATTTTAAACAACAACAATCATTTTATTTACTTCTGTTATAATGGCACGTCTTCAATTAATATTAGAGTTTCTTTTTCCATCCAAAATTATTTAGAAGATTAAATACGTGGAATTAAAGCCGCTTGACGGCTTGCAAAATAATTAACTAATAACTAACATTAACAAATTGCATGATCAATATAAATACAATCAATGAAAACAAAAACAATGGAGCCTGGAGATGTAAACATTTCATTTAATTTTTATATGTAGCAATATACTGTGGATGTAAAGTAGGCGTACCCTTGTGCCACATTTACGCACTTATATGCTTACTTCATGTGAGTCGTGTTATAACAGCGTATTGGATTGTACGTCTTTTAAAGTTTTAAATTTTATATTAACACCTCTAGCCTCCAGGTAAATTTCTAAGAAATTAATTAAAATTCTAAGAAATCTATTGTTAACTGACACGCCAGCGCGGCGTGTCCGCGCTCGTGAAGGGATTAAGTATATCCGCGATTCTGTAGACCGCAACCATGCCTAAATGTTCCATTTTGGAGTGCAAAAATGAAAGTAGAAGGGATAATCTTAGTAATGGACGTATTTCGTACCATCGGCAAGAAGGATTTTGTTTTTTTTTTTAAATTCTTAACTAATTTCAAAATATGAATAATTTATTAGGAAGTCAATTTTAAATTATCTTTATTACATTAGGATAAGGTATATTTCAGATTTATTATATTAACGATTAGTTTCTCAAAGTTCGTTACTCCTTTAGTGATATTATCTAACTTAGATAAAAGAAAAAGTTATATTATCTATTATTTCTACACTTCGGATTCTATTGAGAATCACTGGATGCCCAATTTAAAAACTCCAATAGGATCCCATCAAAAGCAACAAAAGCCACATAGAAATCAATACATATTTATTGGTTTCTATGTGGCTTTTGTCATTTTTGATGGGATTCTATTGGTGTTTTTCAACGGGGTGGTATCATTGAATTTTAAGCACTCTTATTCTGAAATGACAAGGTATGATCTTTTGGTTGTAATAAAATTGTATTATGATTGTTTTAATTAAAATCTATTTTATTTATTTTCCATTTTTGGTAAACTATTCTTTCCTATTCTTCCTATAAGTAATAGTGGATGGTTCTGCAAAAAAATATAGGTACTAAAAGATTGTGCAACAATTTCTTCGAATTTAAACTTCTTCATTTTATCTAAAATATTTTTAGATATCCTAGAGATCCTATTGTCAAAGAAAAATGGATAGACGCCACGGGAAGAGTTAATTGGATGCCAACAAAAATAAGCACGATATGCTCTGAGCATTTTTCACCTGATGATTTTGCTTTATCAAAAAAAGGATATAGATACATAAAATCTACAGCGCTTCCTTGTTATAAAATTGTAACCTTTTTAAAGGAAGTAAGTTTACCATCTTTTTTTCTTATATAATTATAAAGAACTAGTAGAACCCGCGGCTTCACTCGCGCTAAATCTAAAAATAATCTCTAAAAAGTTAGTTTCATACAAACTTTCATCCCCTATTTTACCCCCTTATAAAATGAATTTCGAAAAATGCTAAAACACGTATTTATTTAATTTTATTGAACAGAATTAATACCAAGTTTCGAGTAATTCTGATCATAAATATTTTTTTGGATTGTATTATAAATTGTTTTCCCGTGGGAATTAGGTAAACTCCCGCGGTAAAAAGTAGACTATGTCACTCTCCAGTCCTCCAACTATCTCCACACAAAAAAATCACGTGAATCCGTCACTCCTTTTCGACATGAAAGAAGGACAAACAAACAAACACACTTTCACATTTATAATATTAGTAACGTTGATTTTTGGTATAACTAGGCTATATTTGCTGTAGGCTTCTTTGTTTGTAATTAATAATTATTGTACAACTAGCGACTCATCCTCGCTTTGCTCAGGTTCGTCCCTAGGTACGTTTTAACGTTTAGCGTGGAATAGATATAACTTGTTTTCCCGTAAAAACGAAATAATCTCCAATGGTAACAAGTAGCCTATGTCACTTTCCAGCCCTCTATCTTTACACAAAAAAAAACACGACAATCTGTCACTTTATTCAACGTGAAAAGGGACAAACAAACAAAGTCAACGTCAAATTGTATATAGTAGAAAGAGAAAGTGTCAAATATACAGATACATTCAAGTAGTTTATTTTACTTTTAAGGTTGCGTTCATAATAATTATAATGTAGTAGTAAGGAAAAAGAAAAATGTGATTTATACGTTTTTCCGTGGTTTCTCTTCATAAAAACCTTCCCCGGATTTCAGCGAATATTTACAATATATTTTTAACATATCTATATACAATATAATAAATGAATAGTTAGTAATGTAGTTTGTGTATAGTTTTAAGTTTTCACTTCTGTCGACAGTCCTCATAACTGCTTTTTTTACTTTAGTGAGACGTTTACTAATCTTACTATATTAAATAATTTGTATACCAATTAACATGTTTTTTTTTATTATCTCGTTATACCATAATCGATTCGACTCAGTTCTCGATATTGATAAATGAACCTCGTCCATCACTAGTGAGTTGTCAGTTGTCACTAATATTGTTACCTTGGACATGAGTGATAACCTTCTTCTTTTTGAAGTCGGTTAAAAACATTAAAACAGCTCATCGAAACTCATTCAATTCCATTATGATACTGTTGTTGCAATATTGGGGCTATGCCAGAAGGTATCCGTAACAACCCCCCCCCCCCCCCCCCCCAACGTGCGTTCACCTTGTCGTGGTGAGGGGCTCAGTAGTGCCCGGCAATACAGCCGGGCGCGAAGCAAGAAACGCACAGTGAGGTGGGCGGTGGGAGGCGGCCCTCTTCGGAGGGTGGTGTACCATGCGGGTTGCTTCTGGTACTTCTCTGATAGCAGAGTGGACCTTGGAGCAACCCCGTGGTTGTTGTGGTCTGCTTCGGCAGACCTGCCGTCGGGGCGTCGTAGTTGAATGCCTAAGCGATCCTGCGACGGCCCATTAAGACGGGGGAAAGTTTTGTTGGGTTTTAGGGGGTAGTACTGGCTTCGCCGATGAGTCCCACACTTCGTGCGTAAATGCATTTCCCAACGTTAAAAAATAAAATATAAAAAAAACAATCCGTAAAACAGGAGGTATCGCGAAATTCCAGCCCAGTGATCAAATGTTGCGAACCAAATTATGGTCTTCTTCTGACTCTACTAAGCCGAGTACTAGCGGAAATTGATTAATTCGATATTTAGTGTTTTTTTAGGAATGATTTAATAATTTCAAGCTGTCTCAATAAAGATTTATTATTGTTATATATTTATATCCGCTACATTTCTCCTCTTCAAGTAGAGGAAAGGGGGGTACAGTGAGCCGTAGTACACAGTGAATCAATGGTTATTTCTTTTTGCCTATGCTTTATATACAAATGCTACAATAATGGGACGCGTGCTTTATTACTTACACCTCTAACCCGCCAGTGTCCGTCACGCTCTCGCTGTTGAAGGATGCGTTATCGTCATTTGACTATCCGTGAGTATCATGTCTATTTTTTTACTTCTATTACTCGAGTGTTTTATTCACAAGATGTTTAAATATTGAATGACTATCTTTAAATTACTTAAACAATAATCTGATAAGCTTCAAAAATAAATAGCTGTTTGATTCGTATAGATTATGTAAACTATAGTAATCCGTTGTTCAGTGTTAGTGGTGCTTTGGGGAACAGTGAGCCATTTTCATGTGGGGTACAGTGGATTGGCGATTGATGTGGCGTCCCACACTAAATTTAGAGTTGGTTAGGCCACAGAATCTGTGTAACAATTTACATTTCTATTTTATTAATAGTATAATAATAATTATTGTGTTTTACATTACCGATTATATTTTATATTCAGAAAGACTTTTTAAAAAAGGAGTACAAAAGTGAAGAATTGGTACAGATTACCTGATGTTCCAGACATAGCTTCAGTGCCCCTAGAAGATATAAACATAAAATTACCTGTGCCTACATTTAGTGGCACTAAATAACAACAGCAAGTTTATAAATGAGATCAATCTAATTTTTTCTCGCTTAATTTTTTTTAACTTCTTTTCGTAATACGTGATACTTTTTTATTTTTAAAATTAGTTTTATTGTGTTTATGTTTTATTTGGTTTCATTCAAGATCTATGTTATTCTGCTAACAATTTTTGTTACGTAAGATACTTGTTCTTTTTAACTTTTATTACATCAAATAATACCTTTAACTTATTAAAATAAATACTAAGTACATTTTTTTTTAAATAACAATACAGGCAATTTGTTACTTACGACTGAAAGTTAAGTAGAGATTAATATTTTTGTAATATTATTGATTAAAAGTGTTCACATAATTCATAGATATTTTATTTAAATACATTTTTTTTACAATATTGATTGATTCCCTGTAACCCAATAGAAAAACGTATGATCATTTCATGTGTTGATTCACTGTGTCCCAATAAGATTCACTGTACCCCATGCGGAGATCCAATGTACCCTATATAATTTACAATGAATAATTTCCCACTTTTTAAAAAAACCATTGTTTTCAGAAAATTCTAAATATTATTGTTAAAGTTGAACTAGATTTCTATAGCCAACATAACGACTCATTGATCAAGTTATAAATATTGATAATTTATAGTTTATTTATATAGGTTAGCTACATTTGAAAAAAAGTGATCCAGTGTACCCCCCTTTCCCCTACTATTAATAATACAAATAAATTAAACACATAACTATCTTTAAACTTTGCCGTACCTGCTTCTGACTTTCTCTGTAGGTATTACTTTAGTCAATTTTATAAAAGTGATGTGAAGAATAATATGGCAATAAATTCTAATTATTGTTGGGTAGATTGTATAAATCGTAAAATGATTTTGCCCATTTATCTTATCATTCCTTATTTTCATTTCAAATTATTGATATATTTGACTAATTTTTAATCATGTATAAAGCATTTACTCGTATGTGACCTTTGCGTGTTGTGATTTTCTTTTGTTTCCCGGGCTTTTTGTGAGAAATCGAGAATTGTCTACATCACTTTGTAGCGATTATTCATGAAATCTTTGTTATACTGTAAATTGATATCATAAGTAATATGAGTAGGTGGATTCTCTTAACATATCTTCTGTGAGATGGTTGACTGGTTTTGCCTTTACTTGTACGATCGCTGACAACATATTTAGATTAAAGACTAGTACTTCAATTAGTCGATTGCCTGCCTGCGTTCCACAAGGCGTGTTGTCCCCTCTCCTGTTTTCACTTATCATTAATTCTATTTGTCCTCTAACTGCTCACTACCACTTACATGCTGACAATTTGCAAACTTACGTCATTACTGTGGAAGATTTACCTCAAAGTATACACGATATAATTAAAGATCTCTTATCGATGTCATCATGGTGTACATGTCTAAAGTCGATATTACCTAATAAACTAAATCTAAACCTTATAAAGTTTCACGCTATTATTACTGGCAGTTTGTCAGCCTTTTAATGGTATTCATATTACTTTTTATGGGAAAGCCAAAATTTTTGAATAACAATTGGCCAATATTTGTCCTGGGGGACGTAGGTAAGTGCGATGAGCCAGAAGATGTTTAGTGCGATTGCTTTCTCTTCGCAGATTGCGATATTTTCTTCCCATACCCAGAAATACTCATATTCTTTATCTCCTTTACTACTTACTGTTTAATACTTCAAGTTTTATCTATCTGAAACAGCGCATAGGGTACCCGAGTGATACACCTACTTGTTGTCTTCGCTTCCCGTTTCTTTACAAATTTCTTTGCAGTAAAATTGTCCGATTATGCAATTTCTTCGCCTTTAATATAATACGTATTTTCAAAAACATAATATTTACAATAAATGTATGTGTATCAACTACAAAAAATTGATCTTATTACAACCATCCTATCGTTTTTTAAAAATTACTCCTCCACCTTAAAGTTGCCTGGAAGAGATAGTTGATAAAGCCGCTTGCAGTGCGTCTTTTCTTTGTGTTTCATGTTTTTTTATTGCATCTTTCCCATGGTGTAGAATGAAGAGTATTATTATTACTAAAGTATTTGAATGTATGTGTTGTAACATTTTGTATGAGGGTATGTTTACCAATAACTGAGCAGCATTTGCTGGCTAAATCATCAAATATATTCATTAAAAGAAAAATTAACTTTTTTTTATTTATTTTCTTACAGAAACAAACCGACCCTTTGATTTGTGTGCAGCCTCATTTAGCTGGTTGTATAAGTAAGTTGAAGCGTGAAACGATTAAAAAATTGGACACTGTGGATAGTCCGAGTTGTTTAACACCTAGTGAAGAGAAACTAAAAGGCCGTCTTAGTTTTTGTGTGGACAAAATTAAAAAACAGGGACTAAAAATAAAACGATTGCAATCGCAAAACCGAAGGCTTAAAAAGAAAATAAACGATATTAATCTAATATTAGCCAAATTTAAGGAAGAATATGTTATGACAAAGGAAAACTTGGATTATCTCAAAAATATTAAAATAGAGGTCATTGAACATCATTAAACATAATATTTTATATAATTTACAACTATTTCTGTTTATTCTAATTTTAATTGAAAATACTATTTGAATTTAACTTCTACAATTATGTAGATTGAAGAATAAATTCCTTCGGTGAACCCACATATAAGTTTTGATTAGTTGCAAAAAATCTTTGTAATACGTTTCAATTCAAGGAATTTACATATACATGGCTTTTCTGTGAATAGTGAATACTTAAATACATCTAGGATCCGGGGATACTAATAAAAGCGTTTAAAACACTATTAACTATTTATTCTTTTAAAATTATTCAAAACAATGTTCACGCGTCTCGTCGTGTCATCATTATGTCAAAACATCCTTCTTTTCTTTTATTCATCTATTTCATTCCATTCCATTCTTAAAATTCTTGCATACCTCCTCTTTTATTCTCTCCTACATACACATTATAACAGCATTGCAAGCCGGTGGTAAATTCTTTATGGTTTTACTGAGTGATTCAAAAGTGCTGTAAAAATCTATTTGTTACATATTTTAACATACATAACATTAACATTATTAACATATATTTTAACAATATATAAAGTTTTTTAAAATTAGATATCTTATTTTTTTAAATACCGTTACCACTACCCAGTAAAAACGAATTCAAATGTGGGTACCTATGTATGTGCACTTGTATTTGGTTAGTTGCATATGTACTTGTACTAATTTTATTATCAAGTAGGGCTTTTAGGTTTACTAAAAAACAACATAACCGGTGTAAATTTTACTTTACAGCGATAAGATGATAAAGCCAGCTTGTTGTGTAACATTATTGGCTTCATTTACATATTTTGGAACATAAACCCTATAGAGACTCAAGTGTACAATTTTAATATCTTCGTCTTACAATAAAGATTACATTTTATGTAATTCTTTATTCTAAACTTAAATAACTTTTGAATCCTATTAAACATCAAAGTACCTATTACACAGTACATATTAAACTCTAATGCTTAAATTAACTGATATTTTATTTTATGATCCTTATTATTATAGTATATTATTAGGAAGTATGTTTGTCGGTTTATCTTTTAATATTCAATAGCATATATATACAACGTAATAATTAACTACTATTTAACCTTGTAAATAAAGCAATTCTCGTAAGGTCAGTTTTTGCAAAAAGCCAATAAAGGAAGAATAAGCGTGCGCAATCATGTATTTTCCATAATGTATGTAAATCAGTTAGGGTACAAAATTACTAGTTATTCTAAACATTAGGTACTTTAGTCCAATAAATTGTTGTCTAAAAGCGAATTTATCCCATGGGAAACATACATTTTTCCGGGGTAAAAATATCCATGTGTTATTCTGATGAGCTTGTAAAATTGAGTATTGTAAAGTTGCATTGTAAAGATGAGTATGAGCTTCAATAAAAATCATTCAGTATTTTTTGCGTGAAAGAGTAACAAACATTCATACATTCAAACATTCATACATCCTCACAAACTTTCGTATTTATAATATTAGTGGGTTTAATTGATTAGCTTACGAGCTTCTTAAATTATTTCCAAGTGTAAAAACTAAGTATCCGTTTAAGTGAACATAATACCTAGGTTCTTTGCTTGAATAAACTCTAATTTCAGTGGACCGTACCCAATAATAGGTCTTTACCTATGAAGTTGCCGTTTTACAATACCTGACTATTTGAAACATAATTTATGAATGGCCGGCAATAAATTCTAAATTCAAAGGAATATTTTTTTAAAAGTATAAAGTTCTGTTTTCAAATTCAGCCATTTGTTTTTTTATTAGTATTTTGTTTTCACTATATTTGTATCTTTTCCATCAATTTTTCGAGTTTAATTACTCGTATTCCATAATCGAATTAAGATGAAAAAAGGGAGTCTTTTTGATAATCGTAATGGGTCATCCATCATGTTGGTTAGACCCTGGGTCAACAGGTGGGGCATGGCCTAGGTGGGCCAAATGGCACCAGCATTACGATGTGTCCTATGAGGAACTGGTCACATTGATGGAGAAGCTCGCAAATCTTTGGCCAGCCCCGCAAATCTTGGGCTAGTCGCTCGTTCCCGCTGTTCCTACACGACAACGCTCGACCTCATACGGTTGGAAGTTTCGCGTCATCCACCGTGCTCACCAGACTGGCTTCTTCAAGAAGGGCATTTAAAAATTACCACTGCACTGGCATGGATAGCATGGGTGTATATTTTGATTGATAGAAATAAGAAATATTTATAAAAAAATGACTTTAACTTTCTGTATATATTAAACGACAATTTCATAGGTAAAGAACTAGTTAATACATAATATATAATTGGCAGATTTAGCATTCCGCGATATAACGGTTACCTACTTATAATTTATCATTCACAGAAGAAACTTAGTAAAGATTGGGTTTTATTTAATTTTATTTTACTAAGAATACTATCTATACATATAATAAAATTCTAACTGAGTCGAACCTGAACATTAATATTTTTTTGGAAATCTTATTGAAATAGTCATTATTCGATTGTGTTGTGTTACAGTTCATAGAGTGTAGGAGGGAAATGTTAAGTACGTAACAAAACCCAACGAGTGATAGAATAACTGAATCTATAGTTTTAGAATTTTTGAAAACCACCGGACAGATTTTGATGAAATTTGGTATGATGATAACTGGTCATCCGAGTCAACTTAAATAATACTGTACATATATTTCAAGAAAATATCTCATCTCTGAGGAATCTATACTAAACGTTAAAACGTTACTAGGAACGACCACGAGCGGAGCGAGGATGAGCCACTACTTTATAATAAAATTATAAAAAAAATAAGAAAATAAATAAATGTAAGATGTTTATCTTTGTCTTTTTGTCCGTACTGATGTAGTGCCCATGTGTAAGTACCTACACGACCCTACTAAAGTTAATAAACCATTTAAATAACTTAGTCAGTTGTCGACTGCTTTCTCGAATATCACTTATGCGATAATCAAGTATTTTTACATTATTTTTTAAAAGAAGATATTTCCATTCTTATAATAAAAACGGTATACATACATGCGGTCTTATAATAATTTATTACAGTTGATTGAACCTCCCATATACGACAAAATTAATAATTAGATGGCAGTCATGTTAAAGACATAAATTTAGATGGTCTTATTTCAATTTATTCAAAAAGTAATTTCTTAAAATGTCTTTTTATTAAATGGTTTTCAACGGCGAGTGTTTAAAATTTACCAAAAATAAAATGAGGACTACGCTATTAGCAACCTTCTTCTTTTTATATATTTGTGAGTATTTTTATTATTGTTAGTTTTTTGGTTTATAATATACTAGCGGACCCGACAGACGTTGTCCTGTCTACACGTCTTTAATTTGAAAATTTCAAACTTTTTTTAATATATTATTTTCTATTAAAAAAATTGTGAATCTAAACCATTCCCAGATCCCCTTGAACACACACAAAAAATTTCATCAAAATCGGTTCAGTCGTTTGAGAGAAGTCCAGTGACATACACACTCACAGAAGAATTATATATATAAAGATATTATATATATATATATATATTATATATATATATATATATATATATATATATATAGGCACTGAAAATTGTATTGTATTGTTTATTAATAGTTTGCTAAATTTTTATTATTACTTAGTACACAGCAATACGGCTGCGCTCGCGTTAAACTTACAATTACTACCGAACTTCACAGGATCACCCGCAGGGCTATCCTGAAGATTTTCTGAAAATTTCATCAAAATCGTTTTAGTCGTTTTGTCCATAGGGAACAAACTTACACGCATCGATTTTTATATATTATTACAAGGGACTTACCCTTGCTCCACTCGGGTTACGTTAAAAAAGAGTGGGGGGAAGGGGGAAAGGAGTAGGAGGATAAAAAATGCTTTATGACTTATTGTCATACCTACCAAATATACAAAAAAAAATCGGACGAACCGTTTCGGAGGAGTGCGACCAGAAACACCACGACGCGAGATATTTAAATATTAGATTTTTATATAGATTAGTCATGTAATTTTTTTAGGGATGCTATTATGTAACCTTTTGGCCCAGGCCATGTCTGTAAAGTACGACTGGCCAGTGATTCTTTTTGAAAGTAACGCGCTCTATGGCAAACTCTATATATATTTATATCAATTACTAGCGACTCACCCTCGCTTTGCTCGGGTTCTTCGCTAGGTATGTTTTAGCGGCTAGTGACTCCGATACAAAATAAATATCTCTAAACTTTTCGAATTTCCAGCAGTTTTTTGGATTTTCGCTACTTTTTTATTTTTAAACCACTCCTGAGACACTCCCAAAACAAAAAAGAATTATTCAAATCGGTCCAACCGTTTTTGAATTTTAGCGAGACTAACGAACAGCATTTTTAATTACATTATATATATATATATATTAATCCTTATATATATAATATTTTATATATATCATATATAGATTAATAATACACTAATATATATATAATAAACTAGCGAAACATGCGGCCCCGCATCGCTCGACCGTGCTCAAACTATATAAAGGATGTAGCGCGCGATCCTCCCCTATTTTACCCCCTTATGGAATGCATTTCGAAAAAATCTAAAACACGTATTTATTTACTTGTATTGAAGAACATTAATACCAAGTTTCAAATGATTCTGATCATAAATAATATTTTGGGTTGTATTATAACGTGTTTTCCCATGGGAATGAGGTAATCTCCCGCGGTTAAAAGTAGCTTATGTCACTCTCCAGCCTTCCAATTATCTCCACATATAGATCACTAGAAGAAACCACCGCAAAAAAAAAACAACAAACTACAAACAAACAAACAACAAACACGAAAAAATCAAACAACAAACAAAGAACAAACATACAAACAAACAAACAAACACTCTTTCACATTTATAATATTAGTATGGATTTAGCGATGAAAAATCTCTTAAATTGTTACAATAATAAAGAACACTATTATCCACACTCTACATACAAAATGATAATTATTTGAGTTAGCAAAATGTTCATTTTAAAATAATTATCGAATATAAAATTCAATGTAAGAACTCAAGCTCATTTCCCATGAACATAATAATTTATCACGTAAGGATAGATATATAGATAATAAAAGAATTTTTTTATTTAATTTTATTCATACAAACATCCGAAAGCCATTTCAATTCATCCTTATTTGTATTTAAGTATGCGTCTAAGCGACTTCTTAATAAATCTTATCAGCGATAATCGTTTTTATCTCCAAGGTGTTTTTTTAATGAGCGTAAATTATGAACTAATATTTCTTAAGTATCTTAAGTACTATATATAATTTTATAGTTATTAATGTTAGAGTAGCAATTGCCCACGTCCCAGTTTTCTTTCATTTTGGACTTAACCAAAGTAATTGGTCCAACACCCTGAATGTTATATGTTCACCTTGTTATGGCAGAGAAACTCGATAACCTCCTCGATGTGTTTTCACCTTGTACTGATGGAGGCGCTTAGTAGCGTTCGGCAGCAGCAATCCATCAGGACATGACCAACCTCGGTATGTCTAGAGCCTCCTCCTGGTGTATCATGCGAGTTGCTCCTGGTATTTTCTGATAGCAGATTGGACGATAAAAGCAATCCTAAATTACAAAAATTCTACAAAAACCTTTAAAATATTATCCTGCGTAGCATTAACTTTTCTAGTCAGTGTGATACTTTTCTAATAGTTAGGTGGTATGCGTAAATGCATTGCCGAAAATTAACAAAAAAGTAGGTGGGTCCAAAAGTAAAATTTAAGCTCTCCGTATTATGATATAGGATAAACAATAAGTTTTGATAGGGGCCACAGTATAAATATGTAAATATTATACACATTATTAAAAGTAAAATTTGATTCTTTTTTGATAATATAAACTTTTTCGATACAATAAATACCGAATACAAAACTTCAAACTACTATTATCTACGTATTTTTAAATCTTCTTCTTCTTCTTCTTCCTGCCCATTTCCCAATCACTTGGGGTCGGCGCAGTACATCTTCTGTACTGCTGATAGGATTTGGCAAGAGTTTTACGACCGGCCGCCTGCCTGACGTCAACCCTCCTTGGGAATGCTATTGTCTCTCTTTGTCTAGGTGGTGTTGCGGAAGTCTTGTAATTATTATGCACTTTCAATTCTGTTGTCTTTTAAATATTTTTTTATACTATTACATTAATTTTGAATGTTATTTTCCGATATATTTTAAAATAAATTTTGATTACACTATAAATTTTGTTTTGACGTTGTCATCAATTTAATATTTTTAAATATTGCTTTGAAAGATAGTTTCTCTATGCTGACTAATGAATTACCATGTACAGTATGATGTGAATTGTGACGAATTGTGGGCAAATTATAAGTAGTGTATAAATTTGCGATTTTTATCGATTTTCCTTTTTCTTCGAGTTTTGTTGTAACCCAATATGATTGTATGATCTTTACCTTAATACAGGTAAGTACATTAATTAAGCAAAGTTTAATTAAAATTTATCGCCCAAGTTTATTAAATAATAATTTTTTTTTACATTTCAGCATACGTATCTGGCATTTTTGATGATAGATGTGTCACACCACCGCTAGAGTGTCCGAATATTAACATTTCATTTTGGCTATATACAAAGTAATTTTTTTTAATATTTATTTGTAGTAAAACTTTACGTGTAGCTAATAGCTATAAATATAAATTTTATTTAACAAGTAATTAATAATTATTTTATTCGTGAAATAAGTTTAAATTAAATAGGACTTTTTATATCAGGGCAAATGAGAGAGATCCACACGAGTTAAAAATTTCAGACTCTAATACTATCACTTCAGCGCCATGGGTCAAAGACGCAGCAATTAAAATATTAATACACGGATACACTGGACATAGAGATTTTTCTCCGAATGTAGAAATAAGGCCAGGTATTTTTTTCAAAAGAACATTTTTTCTTAAACAATTTACATATTATGTTGCATATGTTACCGGCCAAACTAGATTTCAAGCCAAACTGGTTTGTTCTAGGCCGAGCCGTTCATCCAAACTATGTCTTGTAAAGTATTTAGTATTTAATAAAATACTAAATACTTTTTTAATTAGTATTTAATAAAATACGAAATACTTTAGGCTTAACTAGTTTGGCCTAGGCCAAGCTGAGTTTGAGATATTATTCGGCTGTTTAGTATATGGAACGCGACCTCTGGAAAAGTGGGTGGTATTATTATGTCACAGGCCCGACTTGGATAACGTAGGTTTAGAAGGTTAAGCCAGGAGATACGCTACACTTCGCTCCCGCCTTAGCCTTCTCGTTAGGTCTTTTTTTATATCAAACCCAGAACTCCCAATATTATAAGTGCTATGTTATTTCAATCAGTTTGGCTTAGGCCAAACTAGTTAGGCCTAAAGTATTTAGGCCAAACTAGATTTTGACACACTTTAAATGAACCGGTTTGGTCTAGGACAAACTAGTTTGGCCTGAAATCTAGTTTGACCTGTAACATATACAATATACATATATAATACGTTTGCATGGTATTGCTTGAAATCATGCTTAAGATATAATACTTATTACATATTATTTAACATTTTCATGAATGTAGTGACTTTACCGGCTATTTGCGCTAGTAGCACTAAATGTTTAGTACCATTGTAAATTTGTTACCAAATCCAGGGTTAATCTTAAATAGACATCCACAATCAACATCGAACATTCTCGGTACACTGTACAGTCTTTTCCACCTTTATCTTTAAAACTGCATATTGCAGATTTTCTAGCAGCACACAATCGGCAAATACATTATTCTAATGCGTTACCACTAAGTGCTAACATTATAACGCTTTAGTTAGACTTCTTTCTATTTTTTTTTTAATAATTACAAAACCGATAGAACTATCAGCAGATAAAAACTACGCAGCTGGCAGATCAGTTGCGGATTCACTCGCAAAGAGCATCATCGTGTCTACTCGTAAAATCGTTATAACCTATAGAAATTTTCTCTTACATACTCGTATATGTTTAATTGCTTACTTTATCTAGGTATTAAGAAAATGATAGTATAAGTAATCTAAAAAGAATAATATACATTTTTTAAGAAAATGAATATATTAATTTTTTTATTATTTTAGCGTATTTGAAATGCTGTGACTATAATATAATATGTGTAGATTATAATAAAATAGCACTAGAACCGTGCTACATAGAAGCAGCACATAACACCGAGCTCGTAGGGATGTGCACCGCGCAGTTAATCGACGAATTGGTACATACGTACGGATTCAAACTTCCTAATTTTCATATCATAGGTTTTAGCCTCGGTGGTCAAGCTGCAGGCTATATCGCAAACTTTATTAAATCGGGAAAGATAGAAAGAATTTCAGGTAAACTATATTAGTTTTTATCTAAAATACATACGTTAACACTATAACGTACGTTTACACTTTATAGAAATTCTTAATATGTTACCTATATTAAATATTCCAAGTTTTTATAAAACAAAAAATATATCATGTGGAAGATCCGAAGTTAGGCCGTCTTTTACCCAGTTGCTTAGGTAGCTACAAGATAAAAACTGAATTTTTATTTTATCTTTTTCAAAAATTATATTACATCGGATCAGACTATTACATATATGGAGACGTGTTTAGTAGTCGACTTTGTTTTAACTAAGAATATAAATACATATATTTAATTTTTATGTTGAATCATATTTATGAAAATGCTATTTCACTTTTCAGCTTTAGATCCAGCCTTACCATTGTTTGCAACTAAGGGTAAAAACGATAAGATTGACCCAGGTGACGCATTATTTGTGGACGTATTGCATACAAACGCTTTGAAAAAAGGAAAATTAGAGAAAAGTGGTCATGTAGACTTCTATGCTAACGGAGGTGTTGACCAACCTGGTTGCATGCCAACAAAAGATCAGAGTATGTTAAAATTATATCGGTGCAGAGTTATGACAAGCTTTTTCATTGAATATATTATTTCATTGTTAAATAAAGCCTTTCGCTCCCTTAATGACTAAAAATATACTTTGTAACGGTTCTAAAATTGTTCTATAGAACCTTTTATTAGCTATCCTGATTTGTACGGAAACAAAAAAATACCAGTGACTTTCAGCAATAAGATGTCATTTTTCAGAGTTATTTTGAGGTAAAGATTACCAAAGGGAAACTATAGGAACTATTGTTTGAACAAGTGCAAGTAATGCCAATTAAAAAGGAATCAGTTCTATTTTTAATGATTGAATCGTTTTCATAATGACGATCTTTACCTTCAAACATCGTACTTCGTATTTTGTGACAACATATTACTGATTTAGTTTTTTTAATGTTTATGTATTTTTTATACGTACATATATAATATATATATATTTTTGAAAAATATTTTCGTCATAGTTTGCAGGTCAAAAAAGTGTTAAAAATCATATTTTCCATAAAATTTGTATGGGAAAACTTAAAGTTCGATGGAGAACCTCTTAGAATTGGAATTTTGAGCTCCGCTTTTAACAGGAGCTTTGTTGAGACATTTTCTAAGATATTTTGGGGTGAGAGCGAAGAAAAAAAAATATCGTCATTTTTTGGCACACCCTAATATAGATATCTCATTATCACAGTATGAACTAACGTTAGAAATCTATACTGTATTTTATATTTTGAACTGTTTATAGCAAAATCTGGCTGTGATCATGCAAGGGCACCTGCATACTTTGCCGAATCAATAATCAGTGAAAAAGGTTTCTATGCAAGAAAATGCTTTTCCTGGATCACATATTTTATGGGATGGTGTGATCTCATATATACGGGAGAAGAAATTCTTTTTGGTGAATATACCCCAAACAAGTAAGAATTATAAACATCTCATCTATATATATATGAATACAGCACAAATTATTAGTAAATCATAATAATGTGGTGTAAGCACATAATATGAACACTTTTAAAACTATACATATGTGTTTCGATAAAGATGGGTACTTTTTATTACATAATTTTTTTTTCCGCTGAACAAGAAATAATTTTTTTATGAAAATTCCAATTATTATGAATAATATTTATCGGTGTGTCTATTCGTCCGGTAATTATTTGATGAAAAAAAACTAATATTCGTCCGACTATTGTGGGGGAGAGGGGGGTAGGAAATGTGTTAAGTGTATATATACGTTATAGAAAACGTATAGTTTGGTTATTATTAAAAGCCTTATGACTTTCCTGAATTATTTACGCCAATTATTAATTGCATAATTAAAGTTCTAGTAATAACAATACAGCAAGAGATCAAACAAACGCAATTATTTAGTAAATGCCTCGGTGCCCCCTTAAGAATATCGATAGTTAAAATTTAAGTTTCAAATAAAATCGAATGGACTTAAATTAAAATTCTTTATCGCCCGATAGGTTAGAAATATCTTGTTTCATTATGACGCAGTAATATACTCCTAATATAATCCATATTTAGCTAGTTAGGGGCTTTCTTTTTTTACAAATAACAATCTTGTAATAAAAAATCGTTGGCATTTTTGTGCATATAGAAACTCCTGCACCTAAAAATCACATATTTTATATTAAAAGAACAAAAAAGGTTTAGACATTTGTACAAACCGATAGTCAAACGAATAATTATTTCTTAATCATCCGATTGTCAGACGAATAGCAAAAGCCAATATTTATTTCAATCTACCGTATTTAATTTTTGCAAAAAAGTAAGATATTCAAAGAATAACAAAGAATGTGTATACTGAAATTTCACGCGTACAAAAATAATATTAAAAGTACATTGCCTTTCTCGAGCAACAGGCGATAAATTATGTGTACTTATGTACGCACGTAAGAAGTTATATTTCTTTGGCGTAACAAAACAAAAATAGATGAAGATTTCATCCCGTATGTGACAATTATCTGTTTGTAAAAGGAATGCAGCTAACTTCATCATGTCGCTTTTTGGCTGTCGGTGTACGCGCGCATCGTAAAAAAACTACTGTCATAATTTTTTCCAAACTTGCCAAAAGAAATATAACTTCAAAATATTTACAAAAATAAAAAAAAACCGACTGCGTAAAAAGCGAACTAAATAGAAGAGACGACGAATCAAATGACGTATGAATCATCAAAATCGGTTTAAGCCGTTTAGTAATTACGAGGGAACATAGAATCGGAAATACATACAGTTTAAACGCATTACCTTCTGTGGGTTTCGCCGCAGTAGGGTAAAAATACATAGGATTTTACGCCGCAGAGATTATTTCCTTTATAAATTATATACTTTTAAACAGTAAACATATTGTATTTTTCACAATGTTACAACGCCAATATTTTTTTAGTGCTTCAGGTGTTTATTATTTTGGCACAAACTCCAAACCACCATATGCTCGAGGATCAAGAAATAATGTAGGTTAAGTCTACAAAACTGAAATTGTGTGGAAAAAAATAAAGTTGTGCAGCGTATGCAGAAAAAAAACAGACGTGTACATAAAGATATATAAATTAAAAAAGTGAAACCTTACTTATTTTATTTATATTTTACATAATCCTTACTAACATATAAAAGTTATTATAAATGTTAATCTTCAAATTATTTTTTAAGGGTTATCGTTAAGTAAATACACCAGGAAGAAAAATATTTCTTTTTAAGGAAAGGTCAAGAGCAATATATTGTGTGTTTGCCTTAAAAATATAAAAGGAAGCAAAATATTTAATTATAAGTCACAGAAATAGTAAAGGGTATACGATTCAGAAAAGATTTATAATAAAATACACACAATATATATTGTCATGCCCTTTAACTTTTTTTTTATTATAAATCCAGATCTATAAAAAACAGTTGGTTACTTGAATAATACGATAGTCAGTTTATTGATAATAGATAGCTGTGTAAAATTGTGCCTTAAATTGTTTTAAAAGCCGAAAGACTGCTGGACATAGGCTTTCTCTAAAAGATGATGCTATATCCTTAAACATAGTAGGCGAGTTGGTGTTGCAGCCCTCTTTCCGTTATGTACGTCTTAGTCGCCGCTAAGGACACCCCCAGCAAGAAAAGGTAATTGTTATTATACTATATACGCCTGGCGCCACACGGCCTTTTTAAATACTAAAAAGTAATATGCTTTCATAAAAATTATACCTACTAAAGTCTTAAGTAACTATTGTATTCAGCCCTTTTTAACGTCCTACTGCTGGGCACGGGCCTCCTTTCAGTACGAGGGGGATCAGGCCATAGTCCACCAGGCTGGCCAAGTGCGGGTTGGCGGACTTCACATGTCTTTCGAAAACTTGCTAGGTTCTCTCAGACATGCAGGTTTTCTCACGATGTTTTCCTTCACCGTTAAGACAAGTGGTAATCATGTTAGAAATGATTCGCACATGAAAATATCAGAGGTGCGAGACCCGGGATTTGAACTCGCTTCACTCGGTTTCCCAAGCGAGCGCGTTACCACAGGGCTACCAAGGTAAGTAATCAAAGTTTTCTTCCGCATTTCAAATTGAAACATGTTAGCCTTCATTTTTTTAATTATATAGACAAAAAACTAACAAAGAGTAGAAGTGAGTACTCTTAATCCAAGAATAAATGACATAATTTAGGCAACGTTTTTGTTTTAATTTTAGATTGTAGCATAAGTATACCTATGCACCATAAAGTATTTAAAATAATTATAATGTGGTTAAGACTTACAAGGATTACGCAAATTTTAGTAACAAACGTTAGTTGGTTTTTACGTTGTGCGAATGGAGTTGGAACACTGCTATTAGGTAACTGGCCGGTACAGCACATTACAAAGTTAACGGATACACTCTACTGACAGTCGCTTGCACTTTGCAGTTTTGTCAATATCCTTCCTTATAGCCATCCTCAATCCGACTTGCAAAACCACACCATTACGAATTTAATATTAGCCTGTCTGGTCTGTTATAGCTTGGTCAATTATTGTGCAACTCTACCTTATTGCTAGTATTCAGTATAATTAGGAAAGTTCATGGCTCATACCGTCGGTATGTCGTGACCGTCTTTCCTTGTGCAACATATTATTACATGTCAGATTTTTAAGGACATATACATAGATATATTATACCATTAAATCAACAGTTAACATATTTTAAGTAGTGTTTTCTTAGTACTTTAACCTTGTGCAGAAATTGAACCTGTCATATTCAACTTAATATGGTCTCTTAACACACAGTACCACTGTGTCAAAAGTGTTAATTTTACTTTCATTTTATTTTTATATGTATTCGTAATGATTATATATATACTATATTATTTTTATTTACAAAATATAATTTTCGAAGCGAAATCTATACTTGAAATATTTTTTAGAAACAAAGATGTACTACAGTATGTACATATGTATACGAAAACTATAATGGTTGAATTTTTTGTCTGTATGTCTGTTTAATTTTCACACAAAAAGTTTTGAACGGATTTCAACTAAATTTTGTGTAGTGACAACTTATTACTCGGGTCGACATTTAGGATACCTTTTACTGTAGTAAGTTTTCTATAGAAAAACACAATAACTGATTTTACCGAGTTGTCCTACATACAAAAATTTCAATGATTTTTTTATTACACAAGAACTATAATTATTACTAGGGCAAAAAATGAACATATTTGCATAGCGCAGTAAATCTTATTTTCATGGGAAAATTCAATTTAATTTAATTCGAGCGCAAGTGGCTTATTTATACTTATGTAGGAAATAGTAAAAAACAAAGTCGCTGTCTGGCTCTGTTTCTCCACTTACTTCTAAACCGCACAACGGATTTTCATACGGTTTTCCATAATAGAAAGATCCATGAAGGTGGAAAATTTTTGTTTATAATTTGTAAATAATTTGTACAAAACAGCTGAACTATGAGTTATGTCGATATTATGTCAAAAAAAATCGTTTGCTGACATGGCTAATGCTCGTTATACCTTAACTCTTAAGAGATACGTCAAAACTATGTAGTAGAAAATTGTAGGTCTTGAAAAGTTCTACAAAAAGTATATGATAGCATGTGTCTATCTCCTGTTAGGAGATAATTTAGTAACTGTTATATCTATATCAAACTTAAAAATAATAAAAACCGACTTCCATTCACTAAAATGTAAAAAATAACTAAACGGGAGTTTTCATTTAGAATAGATACCTAATCAAATATTTTCGAAGTCGGTGCCAGCCGATGCAAAGCAAATCTAATATATTTCGATACGTAAAACACATAATATTTACCTATTAGATATTTGAATATCTTAAAATATTGTCGGCTGGCACTTCGAAAATATCTGATTAGGTGTCTATTCTAAATGAAAACCCGTTTAGTTATTTTTTACATTTTAGTGCCTGGAAGTCGTTTTTTTTTAGTTTTTATTTGTTTATTTTTAGTGTGGACGTAATAAGCAGGTAATTGGTTAGAAGAAAGCTTTTTAATAACATGTTCGATTAAGCAATTTATTTTAGAAAAAAATTTATTTGTTGATTTAAAAAAAAACGCTTAATCGATTTCGATAAATTGTATATGGGACCACCTGGGAAGTATATCCTTCGAAACAAAAAAAAATCCAAATCGGTTCAGGCGTCTTCGAGCAATCGGTGAACATACATAAAAAAGGATTCCGACGAATTGAGAACCTCCTCCTTTTTGGAAGTCAGTTAAAAACGCACTTAAAACTGAGCAAAGCGAGGGTAAGTTGCTAGTGGTGTAATAAAACAGGGTCTTATTGATTTTGTAACTCTGGTTTCAATTTCACTAACATGTAGGTATTTTATATTAGTTTTCCTTAGAATCATTGTCAAGATCCCATTTCCTCAATAAATAGTCTTTATTCTTTATCCAATATCCGCATATCAATTTCAATGGAAAATATCATATATAACCTATTTTTAAAATGTATATTTATCTATTTAAATAGGAAATACTTAATTTTTTTTAGATATCGATTATAAAAATAGTCAGGAAAGGGAAATAGCGTGAACTAATTTTTATAATTATATTATTAAATACAAAAATGTAAATTGCTCACTAAACTAGAAGGACAAGTCCCTGTAACTATTAAAAGATGAGCGCAAGATAACAATTATTTTAATTTGTTATTGTAAATAATTCGCTAATTTGAAAGCAAGCTTATAATAATGTGATTTAAGTTGCAATTCGTGATATATTCATTTTCGCAAGAGGAACCATACGGCAAGGTTTGTGCACTCACTTTCGCTTTCAGTAACCAAACTGAGAACGCAAATGTCAGACGTATAAGGGTTCCCTAATAGACGAACCACACGTGTACTTAAGAAAACAATAATATTTTTTTAACTATATGAAAGTATTTATTTATAATCGCTTAAGGGTTTTATATGTGCTAATAATTATTTTTTAATTTTTGAATAACATTATTAATATAGATAATGGTGGCAAACGTGCAGTGGTTATTAATTATTGGAATTTCTGCATTACAAGTTTCTGGTAAGTAATTAAAATAATCACCAAAGTACGTGAATTTACATTATTTTATATTTAAATTTTAATGGATAATAATTAAGCAAAGAATTACAATTAAACACTTTTACTTTTTATTAATATCCGATTATAAGACGCACAATACATATAATATTCATTATAAGTATGGCTTCCCCACTACGAATATATGTACTATGTATACAAAAAAATATATGTCTATGTAAAAATATATGTTTAATTTAGATCGATCGAAATATTGTCATACTAGTATTTTGTTAAGGTATTTGGTTATTTTTAAAACTAATAAAGTTTTTCATGCCTATAAATTATTTTAATATTTAAAACTTTTAACATAGCGTCGAAATTAAAAATAAACTTTAAATCATCAACAAGGTAAGATATACCTACTCAAGAAAAATGTATGTATACATTTGCAATATTTTGACTCTTATCAATTAAAAACTTTGTTGAATGAAATGAAGCGTGATGTAGAGCGTAGACGCGTTGCGCTCGCACAGCTCACACAATGCGCCTACTTCCGAGTAGGTTACGTTACAAAAGTGAGTCGGCCAACATTTATTGCATAATCTTTGCTCTCACAGTTCGTGTAAGCGAATATATTATAATTCCTCTTTAAATTTTATATACATACATTGACATTGATATCTTTCTTCGAAATTCATCTTAAAAATTGTGTTATAATGAATTAAGCAATAGTTTTATATCACAACGTAGAAATAAAAAGTAGTAAAGTAATGTATAGTTTATTATAAATATTAACTACGTATAGGAATGATTTCATTTAATAGTAATAATTTTGTAACAAGAACGCACAATTAGCAATATACAGTAGTTAAGGACGCAACCTCTAACATACAAGTCCTAGAGGTCATCTGATGGAGTAACGATTGAACCAATGTAAACTTTACAAAACATAGATATATTATAATTATCATAATTTTATAATTGTATTTTATTTTTCTTATTTCCTTTATATGTATACGTTCATCCCTAGCTTGCTTCCCAATACAAATAAATAAAAATTAATAAATTTCATCCCCATTTTTATCCCTTTATGAGGTGATTTCTGGGATAAAACGTATCTTATGTCCTTCCCAGGGTCTCAAACTTTTTTCTTACCAAATTTCATCTAAACCGGTTTAGTAGATCCAGAGATTTCCCCCTACATCGTCACAAACTCACAAACTTTACCTCTTTATTTTTTAAAGTAAAAAGAAACATATTTATATACATGAAAGGTGGTACTTCCATCGTGGCGAGAAGTAAAGAAAGTCCTTACTAGGGATACGCCGAATAGGACTTTAATACTTAATACCTTTGGATTAAACGGAATACGTAAATATATTTTTTATTAATTTTTTTTGTGCAAAATGTTCTGAATCAAATATTCGGCCGAAGTATTATGTGAATTTTTATACAGCAATCATGTTAATAAAGTAGAGTTACGTTGTTTTTTTTTTCAATTTATTTTTTGATTATGCCCTTGTTACATTTACAAACACTACGTACGGTTTTCAAAAGCCAACAACTTTTTAATAATCTTAAAATAATACTATTTAAATATTATTTAATAATATGAACATAAAAACACTGAATACCTCTATACGGAATATGAATATTCGATCAAACATTCAGCTTATCCCTAAACCTCACATTACGTTCGTTTCAAGCTTATCCTTTTCTTATTAGTCTTCAGTTTATCAACCTTCAGCATCCGGCTTAGTTTCAAATCAAAACATATCAAAATATACTTTACTCAAATACACTTTTACAAGCATTTTGCAATTGTCAATTTCGTTCACTACATTTATATAGTTATGTGTTTAATTATGTACTATGAATCCGAAATTAATATTGTTTTAATTATATTACTTCAATTCTTAAGCAATCAAGAGAAAAAGTCAAAAATTTATTACTAAAGACGCTTTCCTTGAAAAGCTGTTAAGCAATAACTGATCTTGGAATATGTGTAACCAATACATTGGCCAACCTTCACGTAGATTATAATATCTACTATTTTGAAATTTTTTAAAGAAACAAATGCTAATATTATGCTATTTTCAAGGGGAAGAGAAAACAAATACAAAAGAACATATGTGTGTATGTAGTTTTATTTTTATTATCTATTCATATTTTATTCTCAAAAATTGTGCTTTAATTTAACTAATACATACATAATTTCCCTTATTATTTA
Organism: Brenthis daphne; assembly: GCA_947093115.1. Classification (NCBI taxonomy): domain Eukaryota; kingdom Metazoa; phylum Arthropoda; class Insecta; order Lepidoptera; family Nymphalidae; genus Brenthis; species Brenthis daphne. The sequence continues at coordinate 8,631,689 of OX352471.1, forward strand.
AAAAAGTAAACGATCTGTATGGCAATATCAAGAATAATAGCATAAACACCAAATCACGCTACTATTTTTGACATTGACATGTATTTTGGCGAACTCCGTCTCTATAATACTAGCGACTCACTCTCGCTTCGCTCGGGTTCGTCCCTCCCTTTCGTTAATCATAGAAGATCCTTTACATCCTGCTCTAGAATTTTGTTCACACTTAAAAGTTCCTTACCACCTACAAACTAAAATCTCTACTAGACCTGACTTTTTCAGAGCTGACTACGAAAATATCGTAAAATTAATTAATTTAATTAATTGGGACCAGGAATTTAAAGACTGTTTATCAATTAACCATATGTTAGACCGTTTTTACAAATTAATAAGAGATATCATAAAAGAATGTGTTCCTTTGAAGAAGAATAACGGCAACAATAAATACCCTCCCTGGTACTCTCATTGTCTTATTCGACTCCTAAAAGACAAATTTAAACTTCATAAAAAAATTAAAAAGTTTAACAATCCCTTAGATATAGTACTATTCGAAAAACTTCGATACGATTGTCGTAAGATATCTACTGTATGTTATAATACATATATTAAAATGCTTGAATACTCGATCTTTAAAAACCCTAAACTGTTCTGGTCCTTAATGAAAATGAAAAGAAAGGGTAATTGCGCATATCCTTCCCAAGTGCAACTCGACGATACAGTAGCATCAACTGGTACCGATATTTGTAATTTGTTTGCAAAAAACTTTGCGCAGGTCTATCATGACGCTAATCAGGTTACAAAATATTCGTCAAAAATCAAAGACGTTACACCTAATGTTGGTTCCATTTGCAACTTATCTCTTAATACTGCAGAAGTATACAATGCATTAAAATCTCTAGATGAAAGAAAGGGCGCTGGTAGTGATGGAATTCCTCCGATTTTTATAAAAAGATGTGCAAAAGCCCTAGCTTCACCCGTAAATGCGATTTTCAATCGCTCTCTAAGGGACGGGATCTTTCCGGACTTATGGAAAGAAGCTTTGATAGTTCCGATTTATAAAAACGGCAGTAAAAACCTTGTCTCTAATTACAGACCAATTTCTCTACTTCCAACACTGGGTAAAGTTCTCGAAAAAATGATAAACGAGCGATTATCTCGGGATCTTAAGCAACAAATTTCTTGTCATCAGCACGGCTTCCTACAATCAAGATCAACAACTAGTAATCTGTTAAGCTTTACTTCGACGCTGTCTGAACACGTTGACAATAGAGTTCCAGTCGACGCAATCTATACAGACTTTAGTAAAGCATTTGACAAAGTAGATCACATAATTTTATTGGAAAAACTCTCACAATTCGGTATTAGTGGTGCTCTGTTGTCTTGGTTTCAATCATACCTACAAAGTAGGTCCTTCAAAGTAGTTATTAGTGGTCACAGCTCGTATACCTGCTCGGCGCCATCCGGCGTACCGCAAGGTTCTCACCTTGGTCCATTACTCTTCAATGTTTTTATTAATGACATAACAAAGTGCTTTCATCACTCAAAATTCTACTTATTCGCAGACGACCTAAAAATAATAAAACCTATTAAAAATAACGATGATGTGACTAAACTACAAGATGATGTTAACAGACTGACAAGCTGGTGCGCCGAAAATAAGATGTCACTCAACACGTCTAAATGCCATTACATTCAATTCACTCGCAATAAAATCGCTAACCCAAACAAATACTATATCAACTCACATCAGATTTCCCAGGTAGATACTGTTAAGGACCTTGGAATTACATTAGATGCTAGTTTGCGATACAATACCCATATCTTAAATATTGTATCCAAGGGTTTTAAGATGTTGGGATTCGTACTAAGAAATAGTAAAGAGTTTAAGATGGCGTCCACTAAAATCAAATTATTTAATACACTCGTCCGTCCTATCTTGGAATACAATAGCATCATCTGGAACCCACATTATGACTTTTACACCAAAAGGTTAGAAAGTGTACAAAAACGTTTCCTCTATCATCTTTCTTACAGTGATACTACGGCTAAAAATCTCCCTAACTATCACAATAGACTTAAATATTACAAGATGACTTCGCTCGTTTGTCGTAGAAAAATAACAGATATTATAACACTCTATAAAATAACCCATTCGAAAATTGATTGTAGTGAATTACTACAGCTTCTAAAATTTAACGTACCCTCTCGTTTGCCTCGGAAAAATACATATAGTTTGTTTTATACTCCACTGTGCAAAACAAATTTGAGATATCACGCCGCTATTCCAAGGATCTGTCGACAGTACAATACGCTTTCTAAACAACATGTTGAATTAGATATCTTTTCCACTAATATGTTTCAATTCAAAAGTAGTATTACTAAATTCTTATCGTAACTTTAGTAGAAATGTTTAAATATGTCATTCAACGGCGCGATGTCGTGCTGAGCAAGTGTAATTCCGTTTGACCCTTATATTTATCTCAAAATGAAGTATTGAAACAGTATAAACTTAAAATTAAGTGTGTTCTTGCAGTTACTAATATTTAAACTGGATATTTTAGTGCTATATTATCTTAATGTATTCAATTTCGAAATTTAGTGGTTAATATTGTTGTGCGGTGACATTGTGTGTCCTCTAGCTATTACGTTCAATGACCTCAGCTAGTGTTAGTACAGTAATGCAATATTAGTTGCGTTAATTCACTATTTTCACGTAAGACAAATTGGCGTTGCGGTAGACTGCACTGCCTTTACTCTTGAACGAACTGATATCTCGGGTTCAAATCTCAGCTGTGAATTTCTTTTAATAACTTTATTCATTTTAATTTATTATTAAAATACATAAATATGAAGTTTGCGTGTTGCAAATCGACCACAGGTGGCAGTAGTGACATTATTACTTGCACTAAATGCCGACAAAATTACCATGTTCAGTGCCTCTTCGCAACAGATAGTAAAAAAGAATTAAAACATGAGTTGAAAAAACATTGGATGTGCCCGGAGTGCTCTTTACTGATACCGAGGCAAACAAATAATGATAATACCCCTATACGTAGTAGTGGTGTCAATACTAAGTCAAATGAAAATATTAATTTTAAAAGAGGTGGTAGTTCATTGTCAACTATTCAGGTGGACACCTGTGAAGAGGCCGGGATAAATAATAATAATCTACTTGAGTTAATTAGGTCGGTTGTTACTTCGGAAATTTCTAGCTTGAAGGATGAATTTAAATCAGCATTCGTTCCACTCAAAGAAGAATTAATTTCGATTCGCCAGGATTTCAATTCTATAAAGGAATCCTTGGACTTCTTTAGTTCAAAATATGATAGTTTAAATTCACGTATTGAGAAATGTGAAAAAGAACTTCATCAGTATAGTGAAAAGGTATCTGAGTTCGAGGAAATAAAATCTACAATGCAATCAATCCTTACTGAAAACAATAATCGTGAGCAATGGGCTCGTCGATCGAATATTGAAATTTATGGAATTCCAGAACAAAAAATGAAAATCTCTATTCTATTTTACAAAACGTTGCAAGCAAAACCTCAATAAAAATTGATCCTGGCACTGACATTGATTTTATCACCAGAGTTGCCACCAAAAACAAGAATAAAGATGGTAAAAAATGTAAGCCTATCATAGTTAAATTTTTATGCCGCTGGAAAAAAGATGAATTCCTCGCACAGGCAAGAAAACTAAAGATTAGGTGTAATGATTTAGGATTTTCTAACAACTATAATAACATTTACTTTAATGAGCACCTAACAAGCACAAATAAAACCTTGCTACTATCTGTAAAAAAAATAGCAAAGGAGAAGAATTATAAATATGTTTGGATAAAGAATTGCAGCATAATGATAAGACGTTCTGACAACAGTGCTGTGCTGAATATATCAAATATGAAGGATTTAAACAAAATTGTATAAGGACAATTTATATCTGTACTTGTGGCTCTTCCTGTTACGGCGTTTTGGTGTTTTCTGGCTATAGTTGTTTTGATCTTTGTAATGCATTTTGTTCTTTATTGGTTTTTAACGTTGGTGAAGGCATTTGTGCAAATAAGTTAAGTTTTAAATGGATTATTCGTTGCGATATTTATTTGATGGATATTATTGTAGTCATTTATTACATTTATCATTTAACATATATTTTTTCTTATAATATAAATCAAATGCGGAATAGTGGAATTATTATTGTTATTATTATTATTATTTTTGTAATGAATTATATTGTACGTATAATTGCATTAAACTTATTTAATCATGGAATATAATTTAAACATTTTCTACCAAAATGTACGAGGCTTACGTACCAAAACTGATACGTTCTTCAGGGCTGTGATGCAGGGGGAGTATGATATCGTCTGTCTTAGCGAGACGTGGTTGTATGATGGTATTTTTGATTCCGAACTTTTTGATTCAAGATACACTGTCCATAGATGTGATAGAAATTATAATGAACGTGGAGACACAATGGGTGGCGGTGTACTTGTCGCCTTAAAATCTAACTTAACAGTTCGTTCGTCGACATCCATACAATTGAGCAACTTTTCAGCTGAAATAGTGAAAGTAACAATATTGTTGGTGTCTACTGCAATAACTGAGTCACTTCATATATATTGCTGCTATTTCCCTAATATTAACGGCCATTGTGATAGGCTTATTGATTTTTTTGAATTGGTTTCCGATGACAAGCTAAATTATCCTAATGACAGTTTCTTGGTGTTAGGTGATTTTAATGTTCCGACTGCGCAGTGGGTTAAGAATGACAATATCATGATCCTGAGTAATCGTGGTGATGATAATAGTCTAGTGTACGCCTTGGCCAACTTTGTGAATTTTACTGATCTGAGGCAATTCAATTCAGTTCATAATATTAATAGCAGACATCTAGATCTTATTTTTAGTGACTGCCACTGTACCGTCAGTCGTTGCCCTCAACCTCTTGTTAAAGAGGATGCACATCACCCAGCTCTGGAGATACTATTTGCTATACATAGTTTACGAATAATTAAACCGACTCCTAGAATGATTCGACTTTTTCACCGTGCTAACTACGAAGAAATCAATAATGCACTGTCCAAAATTGATTGGATTGAATTATTAGATGACCGTGAAATCTCGGATGCTGTTAATGTTTTTTATGAAACTATATTTAAAATTGTTAATGATTTTATTCCAATTAAAATTGTAAAATATAATAATAATTATCCCTGCTGGTACCCTAGATCCTTAATAAAAGTTATTAATGAAAAATTAAAGTATCATAGGAAATGGAAAATTTATAACAGAACTTCTGATTATGATACGTTTAGTCTCTTGCGTGATCGTGAGAAAAGGTTACAATCTAAATATTATGATTTGTACATTTCAAATTCTGAAAGTAAAATTAAAGAATGTAGCAAATTCTTTTGGTCATTTGTCCGGTCGAAAAATTCTTCCTCTAATATCCCTGAGATTATGCAACTAGGAGAAATAACTGCCTGTGACGGAAATGAAATATGTTCTCTTTTTAGTAATTATTTTGAATCCGTTTACGAGTCACCATCCTTAATCAACAGCAATAATCGTGTGAGTACCTCAAGTGTGAATAGTTTTGTTAGCATAGGTACGGTTACACTTTCTCCGTTTATTGTACATAAATACCTCAGTAAACTAGATATAAATAAGGGATACGGGCCTGATGGCTTGCCTCCTATTTTTTTGAAGATGTGTCGTTGCTGTTTATCCCTCCCTATTTATTTATTGTTTCAAAAATCTATTTGTAGCGGCGAAATGCCTCAACTGTGGAAACAAAGTTATGTGGTACCAGTTTTTAAATCAGGTGATAAGCACAATGTGAAAAATTACAGACCTATATCTAAATTATGTACTATCGCTAAACTTTTTGAGAAAATTATTTATGACTGTGTTTTTCCTATCCTACGAACCGTTATAATTCCTCAACAGCATGGCTTCATAAATAAAAAATCTGTAGAGTCCAATTTATGTGAATTTGTTCATCAGGTTACTTCCGCTATGGATCAAGGTTTACAGGTGGACGTGGTGTATACCGACTATTCAAAGGCATTTGATAAAATCTGTCATGTAACCTTGATTCGTAAAATTGAAGAACTCGGTATACATGGCGACCTCCTCCGTTGGCTTACTTCATACCTCAGAGATCGTAGCCAGGCGGTTACAATTAAAGGTTACTGCTCTACGTTTGTGCCTGTTACTTCTGGTGTGCCCCAAGGTTCTCATCTTGGACCCCTCTTATTTAATTTATTCATTAATGACATTATTGCGGTATTTAAACATTCTTCAATTCTACTCTATGCTGATGATATGAAGATATATAAAACCATAAGTAAACCTTCTGATTGTAGTTTATTACAGGATGATCTGAATGAATTGTGTAAGTATTGCAATGATAATCTCTTACAACTTAATATTAAAAAGTGTAACGTAATATCATTTTCCCGCAAAAAAAATACTATTAATTTCAAGTACACTTTAAACGAAAATCTTATTGAACGGGTTTTAGGGGTGAGAGATTTGGGTATTCACCTTGATTCCTCGTTAACCTTTAGTCAACACTATAGATATGCGACTGCAAAAGCCTATCGGATGCTTGGTTTTGTTCTCAGAATTAGTAAGGATTTTAAGAATAATACCACCCTGATTCTTCTCTTTAACGCATTCGTTCGCTCTATACTAGAATTCGGTTCGGTGATTTGGAATCCACATTACAAAGTCCACATTCAAGAAATAGAGAAAATTCAAACAAAATTCTTAAAGCATTTAAGATTTAGATGTTCCGCTACTGATCAAGTTGTTCCTAATTTGACCTCTCTGGAAAAACGTCGTAAGATAAAGGACCAAACATTTCTGTTGAAATTACTACATAATGTTATTGACTCTCCATTTCTTCTTAACATCATTAACTTCCGATGTCCAAGACAATCTTCGCGAATTAAATCTTTATTTTATTTAAATACTACACGTATCAAATATGCACAAAATGCCTTCATTCATCGTTCTTGTTTATTATATAACAAAGAATACTGTTCAATTGATTACTTTACGGGTTCGTTACAGAAGTTAATTCAACAAATTAAGAAAATGACCTAGTTTAAATTATTTTTATTTGTATTAAATTATATTTGCGACTCTTTATTAACTATAATTATGTAATTATTACTAAAACATTAATTATTTTCTATCATATGATTATTATTTTATTTAATGTTAATTTTTTTTAATTGTAATTAATTTGCTCGCATTATTCTATGTACTATTTAATTGTGGAAACTTTATTGGTCAATGATTTATATTTTATGTTTTGTTTTTTAATTTGTATCAATTTGTACTGTTTGTTTCCCTAATAAATAAAAATAAAATAAAATAAAATGTTGTAATATGATTTGTTTCTTTTTTTTTTGTGTCTCTATATATAGTTTCAGATTTGTTTCTAGACGTTAATTTTTTCTTAGTTTAAACTTAGTTATAACGTAAAATAAATTAACGAGCAAGCTGTGGTCTCCTATAAGTGAAGGAGCACACGTATTGTGAGTCTTATTTGCTTTTTGTTTTTATATAATGTTGTATATTGTGTGTATCTTTTGTTGGAGATATTAATTAAAATAAAATAAAATAAAATAAAATACCAAATTTCATCTAAATAGGTTTGGTACTTCCTATTCGATACAAACAAACAAACAACAAAAATTCCCTCTTTTTATTATTAGAATAGAATATTCCAACACGGCACACCTAGAAGCCACTACTAAACAAAGAAATTGAATTGAATATAATACTATTTTAATTTGAGTACATATAATACAAGTGCAAGAACTTATGGACTACATTCTATAGCATTTGTTTTTTTTTTAATTTAAGCATAGTTTAATAAGAGGAAAAGCAAGAATAATATGTAAGATTAGATAAATAAAATTGAAGTGTCTGCTTGTAATATCAAAATAACAGCTTTTTACTAAATGCATATGAAATTAAATAATGTAGTTAATAAGAAAAACCCAATTTCTAATATTTTTGTCTGTCTGTCTCTCTGTTTGTTTCGGTTGATCTCCGAAATGACTGGACGGACTTTGATGGAACTTAGAAATAGGTAGCTGATGTAATAGGGAGTCACTTAGGTTACTTTTATTTTAGAAAAAGAATTGGGGACCCGCTCAAAAAAATTAAAACGTATATAGGGACGCAACCGAGCGAAGCGAGAGTAAGTCACTGGTTATTCGGTAAAATCTTAACATTTTTGTCACGTCTCTTTGTATTCAAACTAAATACATATGCGCTTTAATTGTGTTAATTATAATGCACAAGAAGCTCCTAGCTCTATGCAATATGTTATGGTCCATCAATAAAGGTTATTTATGTTTCACAACATTGTACATGTGATTCAGCTTTGAGTATTATGTTATGCGGTGTTAATAATTATGCGATCGTTGAAGTCTTTTCTTTGATGTTTTATTATTTCTTAAATTTCCGTGCAGGATTATAGTATACATCTTAATATATAGTATGATTTTATCAAGATTAACTTAAATTATTTGTATTGCTTACATTGTTATAATTAGAACTCATCAAATGATTCTATAGAAAAGTGAAAGTATTGTGACCTGTCACACTTAGAATTATAATCATTTATCTATCCAATGATATTTGACTCTTTAACTGATAGAGAATAAGTTTCCAGGAAGGTCACATTATGTTGGTTGTGAGAAAATCGATTGCATAAACTTCTCATGTCACTGTTCACTTCATTGTAACTGTTTTTGTACGTAAATATTTTTTACCCTTTCGAAGTGACTAGCAAAATCAATAAGTAATTTCTTGAACATTGCCCTTTATACAATTAAGGTTATATGATACAGGCTATTGATATTTCTTCATATACATATACATATTTCAAAACAAAGATAGGCTAAACTAAAAAAATACAAAAGCGACAATGTCTTAATTAGAAATTTAGGGTTACAGTACTCTGTGCTCTCTTAATGCTCTACTTCAAAAATATCCATGAAAAACAGTTAGTACATAGTAAGTAAAGAAAAAAGGGAGAATTAACTAAAAAGAAATCCATGCACTTAGTGCCGCCAAATACCCAGTTCATTGGTATTAGACGAATATAACATGATACGCACAGATAGCAAATGTCATAATTATAATGTAACTGTTAAACATATGATTTACTGATTGCTGGTAAAGAACATAAACTTATTTAATGTACGAGGGTGTGGTCCCTCCCTAGTCGCTTCCAACCTCCCCTATAGCAACCCCGAGCCCCGCTAAACTGGTAACTGATCTGATTTAATAAACTGATTTAACTGATCTCACATAACTGGTCTGATTTCTTAGATAACATGCTAACACATGTCTTTGTCTGAATCTGATTTCTGATCAAGCAATCTGCTCACACGCAACAAGACTGAATATTCACATACTGGTAAAATAAATTCATTTACTTAACAAAACACGGCGTTGCACCTGATCTGCCTTGCTTGCGTCTCCTCCCCGCCTGAGTCAAATCTCAATCTATCCTATTCGTACTATTTTCGTACTACCCTCACGTTAATAACAAATAATAATTTAAATAATTAAACATTTATTTCGCGATTATCCTACGGCACCTACTCGCGACACTTAGGCAAAACTGTAGGAAGATGCTAGTGAATAATAACAAGCAAACGCATAACATTAAAATAGTTCAAATAATTAAGAGTTAAGAGTACCTTATTGAAATGAAATGAAATGAAATGAAATTTTACTCAAATCTGTTAAGCCGCTACGCTGTAGCATGAAACACTTAACAATTAAACCCACTTACACTTTTAATGTAATTAACTTCCATTAAGCTTATTTTGATGTAAATACATGTTATTTCGCTATATTTGTTAGATGTATCGGTAAAAGGATTTTCCTTTAAAGTTCCTATTTGCTATCCATTTCCATCAGTAAACATTTACGTAATATATTTAGTTGCAGTAATCAATAGTGCACATTGTTTAACAACAACACGCATATGGCCTGTTCGGGTCATGTACATTGTACATATGTTAATTATTAAACAAAGGCATTAGGTATATCTATACATATAATAAAACTGTAGAAGTCGAACTGTCTGTACATAGAAAGAAATTTGCTAAAAACCGAGTCAAGGGGATGTAAGAAGAGAAATAGAACAACTCCAGATTTTTGTCAAATTTTTATTTCTCTGTCTGTTTGTCTAATCTCCGAAACTGTTTGACCGATTTAAATAAAATTTTGCATGGTGGTACATCATATCCCTGGTCAACATTTTAGATACTTTTCATCCCGTAAAATTGAAGAGTTCCCGTGAAATAGTTAAAAGACTATAGTAAATTATGCAGCGTAGTACACAAAAACGACTGATTTGATTTTAATGAAACTTTGCAGTAATATAGTATAACAAATAGGTTACTTTTTATCCCGGAAAAATGTACGGTTCCCATGGGATATATTTGTATTTGTTTGTCTAGAGGCGAACCCGAGCGAAACGAGGGTGAGCCGCTAGTTAATTAGATAATATCCCTATCTGTTCATATGGGCGTCCTTGGATCCCATGTGACTTTTGGCCACCTTCCTAAGGAAACTACTTGACCAGTACCGGTTGGGTACTGAGATAAAAAGTAGTCTAAGCCACGTCTCGGCCCATATGTTAAACACAAAAAACACGCCGATACCTTACCCCGTTGCCAAGGAAGACAATACAACAAACACATTCTAGGATCTATAATATTTGCAGGTAGTAGGTACCTACTGCACGAAATAATTTACACTAAATTATCTTTTTTTTTTTATTAGAACAAGCACTAACATGATAACCTTTTTAGTCTAATCGATACAAGATAGACATCTTTTGACAAGCAAGTGTTTGTAATAAAATGATTTTGAAACTGCCTGAGTTGAATGTAAATAACAAAATTAAGATAACGAAAATTATAGACCATTGTGATTTTGTAACTTACGCTTTGTTTAACTTGCAAGGTTTCATTAAAAATACTAATCTAACAAATTTTAGATTTAATATCGCGTGATTATATCAATAACACAAAACAGTAGTGTACGAAAGGCCTTGCTTATAAAATGAGTAGGTATACAGCTATTTATTACTAGAGTATCCAGCAATTTACTACATTTTTACATAGGTTCTACATTACGTAAGTATACATTACATTTACATACTTACTTTTTATAAGGTTTTATCGGCCTTTACGTTAGAATACCTATGAATAAACGTGATATTGAATAAAAAAATATCTTATTGATAATATTAGGATAATATTAGGATATAAAACGTCACGCTTTCTATAAAAAGCATAAGTAATGTAGAAGTGAATGAATTCTGTTCGAGCCGACTGCTTTAAATGTGTAACAATGAAACACATTTACCTAAATACTTGCTTATCTTGGTCTCTCAACCATATAGGTAACATGTGCTAATATTCTTGTAATAAGAGTCTGCGTTACGTTATTGTCATAATGTTTTGCTTGCCTACTGGATTACATCATACATAGGTTTAAGGTTTTTACGTCCTGGCAGAAATGTTAAAACTTCATAAATAGCATAATTAACAAAAATAAAAAAAAACCGAATGAGTAAACAGCGAACTACAAAAGATGAAAACAAGTTGACGAAGCGTTTATGCAGTTTAGTAATTACGAGGGGGAATAGGATCGAACATACATACATGACCTGTATGGTCAAACACATAACCCTCTTTGGGCTTTGCCGCAGTCGGGTAATCTTAGGACAAAAACGACAATTTTTACAATATTATATATTATATTCTGTACAAATAAGGTTGTTATGCATACATAGTCATTATTAGACTTCAGGCAATATTTAAAAGATCTAGCATGAATTTTAATGATGTGAAGGGAGGGAGGAGGGGGGGGAGGGGGGTTATGTCTACCATGTTTGGCAATTCTTTTCGTATATGTACGGGAGTGTACCCATTATATCCCGTTTCATATAAAAATCTTAACTTATATGACTATTATATAAATTTTAAATATGACTTTTATAGATGAATTCCTGCAAATCTTTATACCTATCAGTGAACACAAGTAGTAGTGTCAGCTTCCGATAACTGTAAAGAAGTAAAGTTTTCAGTAGTACACTTCATTGGATTAAACTTTAAACTTGATAGATTAAAGTTAATAATTGAAGAGAATGCAACATAATATGCAATTGATATAATCTATATTCTATTTCTTACAGTATTACAATCGCAAGAAGAAAATTCAGTGAAAGATAATGGGGAAAAGAAGCCTCAGTCTGTGAGAGATTTATTTAAAACAGGATCATGTATTCCTCCACCGTTTCGATGCCCACACCCACAAATGCAATATTATCTGTATACAAGGTGTGTATATTCCGTAATCAAAATTATTTTATTTATAACTCGCGGGGACTCTACTATGCTGATACAAGAGCTTGAAGGTGTAATACAACAAAAAATACAAAATAGATTGTGAATAATATAATTATTACTTGTTCAAGGATAAATACTTAAATAATAAGCATGTTTTTAAAGTTACCGTACTTGGTATTCCGATCAGTTCATAACGTTTATACTCACTTCTACGTGACATTGATGAAGTAAATCTTCCTCACCTGTTCCTTTAAAAGGCATAAATATTAGAATTTAATCTAACTAAACTACATAATTCATCCATCCATACGAGTAAATAAACAGCATTCACGTAAAATTTACGTGCATTATAACATACATATTTAACAGATTTTTTACAAAACCTCGTTTAAAAAGTTAATTGAAGGTCGATAACTGTTTTGTTCTCAGATCGACGCAAGAGAAAGGAGAATTAATAAACACCCTCGACAATGACTCACTTAAACATTCAAAATTTAATCCCAAGCATGCGACTAAAATAGTTGTTCATGGGTTTGGTGGAGGAAGAAACTTGTCCCCAAGTACCGACATGAGAGCTGCCTACTTTAAAAAAGGGAACTACAACATTATCATCGTGGATTATGGAACGCTCGTGAAAGAGCCTTGCCTCAGCCAGGTTAAAACTAATTATTAAATATATAAAACCGTAGATGCACAGTTCCTTAGAAATGAAAAATCTAAAAATCTCTTCAAAAGGTGACGTCGTTAGTGACGTCAAGTCAAACTAAAGAGCAAGACCCAAAAATCGTAAATTCTGATTGTGTTAACACAAATTCGAACTTGCACAGATGAAAACAATGTGTTGTCACGTTTTAAAACTTGTCTTCCGAAAAACAACGTCCGTCCGAGTCAGTCAGAATAAAAGCTACATAGAGTAGAGACGTTGTTGTTTTTATTTTATTTTTCAAGGGAAATTGCTATTTGTTAATATTGCCGTTACAAATGATTATCATTAGGAGTGTGTATTAAACTTATTGTAATGGCTTTCACCATCAAATATTATAAAGTTAAGGGAAAAATGAAACTCAATAGTGCATTTATTACTCCTTTGAAATTCGATAACGTGCGTTCTTTTTTTGAGGACACTTTTGTGACGTTGAATCTATATGTCGAGTTTTGTATATTAATGAATAAATCTTATTTCATTCTGCAATTTTAACTAATATAAGTTGTTTAAGACATTGATGATGAAACTTTTGAAAAACTTTTAAAACTATTAACAGCTCCAGGTAATTTATAAGAAATTAATTAAATTTCTAAGACATCTATTGTTAACTGTAACGCCGGCGTGTCCGCGGTCGTGGAGGGACTAAATTAGTTTGTCAATGCCTATCGCCGATGTTTTCATAATAATCGCCTTAAATGATTTTTAAAATAAGCTCTAGTTTATTGTGAGAATCATAAATTATATTATTTCTAGCTAATAAAGTTAAAGTTACTTGTACTTTAAGTAATTGTTTAATTTAATATTAGTGTTAATTATTTTTAAATAATAAAGAACAATTTTACTTAAAATAACTTGACCCTTAGTTAAAGTGTTTATACAAATTGAACTTCTATTATTAATTTATAATTTTTATTCATTTTACGACGAAAACATTTGGAAATTACCTGAAAATCTCAAAGTGATATAAGGAATATCATTTTAAAATGAGTATACTATACTCGTATTTCTGATGGCAATTTGATATTTAAATTAAGACATTAAAGTCGGGTATAGTTGCGGTAAAATTTGCGGGCTTTTAAGTAATATGCGAAGGCTGAATGACAAAATTCATTTGCCCTTACTAAGATGCAAATTTTGGCTTATAATATTACGATATCTTTTGAGAACAATGTAATAAAGTATCGTTTTTATGTATAGGTAAACATGTTTTAGTCGCGCGTCTAACTGTTGTCGGTAAATAATTTAAAGTACAATTATGGCAGTAAATACCTATACAACAGTAATGTCAAGTATAACAGGATAAGTGATAGTGTCGTGATAAATAGAAACATTGTAGTAATATGTTGAGAGATATTTCACCTTCTAGGTGCACCAAGGATTTTTTACGGATATTTTCCAATTCAATCTCTAAAATTAATCATAAAAAATCTGATTAAAATTAAATTATATATAACACCAGCATTGCCATCGGCTCCGCCCGCGTTCAGATTACCAAAAACCAAATTCTTAGGTTTTATATAGGTACATATTAGTGTACTCTTACATTTCAGTTTTTGTATTTTTTCTTAGAAATGAGATATTTTCCCGCGGTAAAAAGTATCATATATGTTGACTCGGATAATCAGCTACCACCATACCAAATTTCATCAAAATCCCTCAAAAAAAATGGTTTTTCTGTGATGCGGTAACAGACATACAGACAGACAAAAATTCTAAAAACTGTAGATTCGGCTTAGTTACAATTTTATTATATGTATATATATATATATATATATATATATATATATATATATATATATATATATATATATATATATATATATATATATATATATATAAAACCCTAATAAATGAAATGGAACTTGGAATAAATACGAAAATTTCATTAATATCTAAAGCTAGTCGTTTTGTGTTAATAGATAACTTAAATAAGCTTTTATAAATTTAAAAAAAAAAATGTATCTTGATATGTCATTTATTGATATTTATGATTACTTTTGATTTAGATGGAATGGGCTCCGCGGTTCGCGAGCTTGTGCATAGCGCAGCTGGTGGAATATCTTCAGTATCATCCAGTAAAATCAGTTCCGCCTGAGAAGATACACACTATTGGATATAGTGTTGGTGCCCATATTCTTGGACTTGTCGCTAATCATTTATCAGAAGGAAAACTTGGCAGAATAACAGGTACACTCTTCTGAAATATTTTTTTGTTAATATTCTTCATACTAGAATTATAGAACATATATGTACTGTGTGCATTTAAAATATCATCCTTTGATTAAACACTAGCAACGCACCCTCTTTTCACATCATTGCGTTCATATGTGCGTAATAGTAGCGTATGTGTTACCAGTCTAGTCTATATGTGTATTAATTTCATCCAAATCTATCCCACCGCTTCAGCGAATGATTATCAAAGAAACACATTTACAAATTTATTTGTAAAAAAGTAAGCATCGATGACTTTCCAAGTTTTAAATTAATGAGTGCTTAAACCTCAGTTACATTTAACTGAAATACTCCCACTAAAATAAATACTAGTTTACTATATTTACTTCCTCTAGCCGATTTGCATAACATTATTGGGCTTAAACAGAGTTTAACAATATTTATTCATGTAATGATCCTAAGTCACTTATAGTTAAGAGAGCCGTTAAGAGGTAATAGTTAATATTATTAGTATAATTATGTTCAAATGTTTCATCATCATGGTTATTCTAACGACTAAAGTGCAATACTTCATAAGTATTGCTAAAGTATTGGTTGGACACCTACTGATTCGACACCAAATATCGTATCACGAAATTTGAATATTTTGGCAACATTAAGTTCTTTAAAATATTCTATAGCTTATTTATTCAAAAATTGAATTGTTCTTATTAATTTATAAATCTTATTTTACTTTGAGTATGAGTTTATTTTATAAAAGTAAGAGTAAGTAAGAGTTTATTTTATAAATCTTATTTTACTTTGAATGGATTTTAATGGATTGTAGTCCAAAATGACAGGACACCTTCTTCTTCTCCCTGCCCATTTCCCAAATTATTTGGGGTCGGCGCAGTACGTCCATACTGTTTATTGGTTTTGGCAAAAAAAATTCGACCGGCCAAGGACAGGACAGGACAACATATTGTATATTTTGCCTCTATTTTGATGTTGGTCTAAATCTTTTAAATATTTTAATTATTACCATTGATATTATTACCGTCCTAATTACCATTGACATCCCTCCAAGTGTTTCCCTCATGGAGTATTAAAAAGCTAGTCAAACAATTGTTTTAAAAACTGTTTATAGTATTATTGTCCAAAAAATAGCTCTATATTCTAAACGGGCAGAAAACTTTTTTCAATACACAATGCATAATATTCACACTACAATTTTGTGATAACCTTTTGTTACATAATTATGCAAAACGTTTCTTTGTCGTTCTAGGTCTAGATCCAACAATATTTTTCTACATGGGTAACAACAGATCTCGAGATTTGGATTATACCGATGCCCATTTCGTTGATATTCTTCATACTGGAGCTGGTATCCTCGGACAGTGGGGGCCGAATGGTCATGCTGACTTTTACGTTAACGGTGGCTCGAGCCAGCCTGGATGTGCACATGACACTATTTTTCGTAAGTATTACATGATATAAATTACTACTAGTACAGATACCGCATCCTATGTAAAAAAAGATTAAAAAAGCGTAACTCAGACTAAGACTTAATGACGCTGTAAGGACAACCAGCGAGCTTAGACAAGATTACATTCTAAAATAGTTTATGCTAATAGAATCTTAAGCTGTACCTATTGCAATCACAAATATAAGCATTATGTAATACTAATATATTTTTTAGATTTCTACTATCGTAAACGATTATCGAATGTATCCTTTATTATCATTAAAAGTTTTACATATTTTTTTAAAATAAATAATACATTAAAAATCACTGAGATTAATGTAATGCAAACTATGTAGAGTATATTAATGAAAATTCAGTTTTTTTTAAACCGCGATTTAAGTATCTCAGATAAACAGCGCCATCTATGAATAACCACCACAAGTTTAATAAGTGAAAGCTAGATAAATAAATTATGTATTTTGGTTTAAGACCCATTAAGTATATCTTTATCTGTTGCTAAAGTGATTTGTTCATAATTTGAATGTTATAATTAGGTACATATAACTGGTACATATAACATAATAATTATTCTTTGTTTCTGATGAAATACCTATTACATATTATGATATTAAAGTTAAAAGCAAATCCTTAGAATCTCTTAAGAGACCCTCTTATTTGTCGTGACCTGTAACGCTACATCTTGCATAACACTTTTCTCGTCTTCCTAATTATACTTTCAAGATCAGAAGAAACACCGTTTTAAAGAAATAATATTTTAAAATGTTATATTGTAAATATTTATTATTACAGGGCATAAGGTTATAATGTAGGGAAAGACATATAAGCGCCATCTTTGTTTTTATAGCCAATTTTTTTTTTCGTGGAAGCGTTTATCGGAGTATATACTAAATACACTAGATGGTGCTTTACTTTCTAATATTCGTTGCAAGCAACAGGTGACTCTACTATAAATATTAAAGTAACAGCTCTACAAAAGTTGATAGAGTTATTTTAATTAATACAATTCAAAATGAATTCAAAATCTGTTCAATTTTCCGGTTAGTAAAAATCAAAGCCATAAAATAGTCTAATATAATGTAATTCTTTAGTAAATTTTGCTAAAAGCTACCTAAAAACAATTTGGCGCAAAAATATTTTATGAAGCCCAAAGGCAGTTATTTATACTTTTAAATACAATCAGAATAATTATGTACTTCATAAATTAAATAATTATGCTCTAAATTATTACGTATTAAGTTAAAATAATAACAAAATTAAATTATTATTTTATATTTCAGAAACTCTTGCATGCGATCATACAAAGGTAACTCCATACTTCATAGAGTCGATTAATAGTAAAGTTGGTTTCTGGGCGGGTCCGTGTCCAAATCTGTTGTCTTACTTAATCGGTTGGTGTGAACCGAAAGACACTGAATATGTTCTTATGGGTGAACATGTTACTCACGAGTAAGTAAAAATTTAATTTAACATAATAATTACTTACTACTGATTTACTCCAAAACTGCACGGATTAATATTTTATTAACCATATAATATATACTAATAGTCTTCTTATGAAGATGTTGTGTTGAAAAATAGCTAAACAGACAGAACAGAACAGTACTTATCAACTTCAGCGCGAGTGGTGGCAAGACAATGAACTAAAAAATTGCGATTTACGCGACAGCAGCATCAGAATCTCTTTTTTCTAACCTTTATGGTCCTCTAATGGGTGGCATTACCATGTCTCTATTTGCTACCAAAGCACAGTCAATTACAGATAACTTCTTCGAGTATTCTTACATATGTATTTTATTATTTTCAGAGCAAGAGGTGTATACTATGTTACAACTAACGCACACCCTCCATACGCAAGAGGTTTTCCAGGAAAGTCCCGTAGGCTAAGATCGGTCTCACCTTATAGTTGATTAATAATAAAAACTAGTAGCAAATTCTCTATTCATACCTATCCCTTTTAGTTTTTAGTTCCTACCTCATACTATACGAGCGTGTGGAATACGCCTTGTAGCTATTAATTACTCGAATTTTTACTTAAGTTTTAATGAAAATAACTATAGGTATATCAACGATAGATTGAACCAGTGCAGCGTGTGCAGCGTATGGTGTTCTCTGTTGAAAAAACCAAATTTTGCCAGAAATACCTTTTTTATAAGAAAGATTTTTCAAAATGTTATATTATAACCGAAACAACATGCATACCTACATAAATAAATCCAAAATATTGGCCTTGTTTATTAAGAACAAACAGGAAATGTTGGAAAGGTTATATATGTATAAAATTATGTACTACAGAAGTTTGATATTTAAAGAATGCATTTATTGCCTTGTTTGCTTGCTGTTATAATATACTAGCGGCTCACCTTCGCTTCGCTTGGGTTCGTCCCTAGGTACGTTTTAACGGTTAGTATAGAATAGATAGACTATACTATATATTATATGATATATAGCCTATAGCCTTCCGCAATAAACGGGCTATCTAATGCAAATAGAATTTTTCAAATCGTATTAGTAGTTCCTGAGATAAGCACGTTCAAACTAAATAAATAACAAACAAACAAATGAACTTTGCCCGTTTATAATATTAGTATAGATGAAGAATTAAGGATAAACATTCTGTGTATGTAATATTTGTTTCAAAAGAGGTATAAAACTGTTGCCTTGTCGACTCTGTCTTTGAACTTATTAACTTTGTTTTATAAATTGACATTTTATTTTTATACTATTATTATTTTCCGAATAAATTATTGTTAGGTATATAATGTTTATTTAATTTAACATTTTGTACAGGTATGTAATTTATGTATACTTTAAATATTTTAAATGGTGAATCACAGCGTCACTTAGTTACCATATGTTTTTAGCTTTATTTCTATAATTTAAAAATTTATAGGTAAGTAGCAAATATTATTTTTGTTACTCTGAATCTCGAAAATGCCATTTTATGTCGTTAATTTATTTTTTACTATTCAATATATGACAATATTTGTGTTTAGATTATGGCAATGTGGTGGGGTGTAATTTATTTATAAATTAAAGATAATAATTTTTGAGTTATTTATTTTAGTTTTATTTCACGAAATTTCACGAATTAATTTTATAAGTACATAAAAGTCAATAAACAATAAAAGTATAGGTACAGGTGACAAGTTGAGATTAGTTAACTAAGGGTCTTTCTAAATAATAAAATAAGACATTTAGTAAATAAAATGCTTAACGATATATTTTATATTAATATTTTCGTTGTTTTATTGTTGTTGTACTAAATATAAAATTATATTTCGAAATATTGTATTCAGCTCTTCATAACATCTCACTGCTATAGCCTACATATACATATAATATATGCCCATAGTCCACCACGCAGGCCGAGTGCGGGTTGGCGACTTGTCTTTCGTAATCTTGGTAGGTTTACTCAGACACGTTTCCTCACGATGTTTTCCTTAACCTTATGGCAAGTGGTTATGTGAAATGATTCTCACATGAAAATATCAAATGTGCGAGAACCGAGATTTGAACCAGCTTCATTCGTATTACCAAACGAGCGCGTTACCACTTGTCTAGCACAGCCACATTTCGAAATATTCAAATAAATTAATAACAAATACCTATTATTGTTGTACAAAATTCTAAACAATAAAATCAATTTAACATCTCGTCTTTTCACCTGTGGACTAATATACATTCATAGGTATGTATGTAGGTACTATAAAATTACACATCAAGTCCTATCACACAGCAACGGCAACAGTTAAATAAAACGAATTAATAATCTCCAAACATATTATATAGGGAAGATAATGTACTCATTTCGTTGTAAATATTTACATTACAAATATAATAACTAAATACTGTCACACAATATTTTTAAGTATAAATCACATACTAATAACTAAAAATAATTAAAAAAATATTTAATTAATGTTAAAGTTTGTATGTTTCAGGTTTTCATTTATAATGTATACCTATGTACGAGAATCTTGTATCATTTTTATCATCATTTTTTACTATTAACACAAGAATCGGTGTCGATTGTTTTAAGTATTTATAGAAATAGACTATGACTGAACCCTCTACGGTTTTTGGAATTGTACGTATCTGTAATGATATTACGTGAAGTAAATAAGTAATTAAAACTAAGTTTTGTTGTATTACTCATATTAAACGAAAATTTATTTGATTTAATAAAAATAAATTAATAATAATATGATACATACTTATTACATTTATTATATTATTTTTAATTAGGCGTTTTTAGTTAAAACATGTGTATTTTATGCTTTTGGTGTTACTTTATCGTTTTTTTGAAGTAAATGCAACAGAAATTGCAATTTAGATAAATAACTAGTTATTTCTCATACATAAATATTATTTACTTTACAATATTATAGTACTGTAAAATTATAAAAGGAATCGAGAAAATTAAAATAATCTGCAAAGAAGAATTTTGTAAAATAATCATTATTTTATTTAACTATTTATTCATAACAATATAAAGTTTTATAAATCGTGTAGGTAAAGCAAATAAAAATATACTTAAGTTAAAAAAAGAGGCCAAGCTTCTAAAAAAAAATCACAAACTTTATCAAATTTAACCTCTGGGAGCATCACCGCCAAGTCAAGCAATAAAAATATTAAATACATAATTTTAACCTAATTTGTATATTAATTTATTTAACTTACAGTAGGCCTGTTTGAAACTGAACATTGCTTAGTACAATGCTTAAAAAACAAATATTTGAATTAAATATGTTAGTATTTTATTTTGAAAAATATCGTAAATAATTTATATAGCTACTTTGTTTTTTGAATCTATTGATCACAAATAAAATATATTTCTATCTAATTACCTATTACATCTAGAAGTTTATGAATTTACATTATTATGTTATTAATGTAAGAATATCTAATAAAAGCCTGGAAAAATATACTGATGAAATCATATGTAATATAAAACATTTTCAGCTAGATGAAAAACGTCAACAAAAATATATATGTATACCTATATAAAATAAAAAATGACCATTTTTTATATCCTAGTATAAAATATATAAAACGAGAACGAATGAATCTCTACAATGAATAATGAATTATAAGAAAAAAACGTAAAGAAGCATCAAGTTATTTACAGCATTGAATTTTAGGACTTTTAAAGCAAATCCCTAAAAATGAGTCTAATCAGTAATTGACCAGTCAGTGCTTTCTTGCAAGAATACTTACGTTATTACATATTTATTATAATATAATACAAAGTATTTTAACTAATTTACTAAACATTTTCATATTGTTTGAAAAATTTATTGTTACTATAAGTATTATGGTACTTAGAAGCAGAAATTAATAGGTATGTTAAATAGAAAAAGAATCTTCATTTTTTGCTTAATAACATTAAGTAACAACAATAAATAAGTAAAATAATCATGAAGTCAATAGTATTAGGAAATTTTACAATAAAGTATTATTATTAATATATTCTATGTACAGCATTATATCTTACTATCATTTTCTTTATAATTATTGCTTAATAAATGTATTTTTTATTATTACATGTAATTAAAACTATATAAACAAAATAAATTTAAACTTAAAGAGTATATAACCGAGCATAAGAGCATAACTAATGAAATACGAAAAAAGTTACCTGTAGCTTGTTTTATACATAACTCATATATACAGAGTATGAAAAAGAATGAAGCATAAATATTTTAAAATATTATATCTTCACTTTAATGAATTCTAAGATATTTACACACTACAATCATTTTATTGTCGTTTATTGTCTGCCTCATCATATAATACTTATGCTAATTCATATTACTTTAGTATAAGCTGCATAATATAGAAATATTATGCTTATAATAAAGAATCACAAAAATCACTATTTTCAACTAAATCAAATAAAGTTATTCGTAGCTATCGTCCTTATTATTGTACTAATCCATACATATTTAAACCTAAGCACGTAATATATTATTCTTTTACATACTTATCCTAAATTTTTATACACTACGGTCGCTTCATAAAAGCTTTATTGTCAACACAGCCTTATAGAGTGAGATCACCCCATGTAATTCCTTAATTATTATTGTCTTACTCAATTCTTCATAATATACATTTTCTTATGTTACTTAATTTTCGAGAAAACTATTAAAACATCGTTTGTAAGTAAATAATTCGCGTTAACTAAATACTAAAAAAAAACTAATAAAAACTTTCAAATTGAATATTTTTTTAGTATGCACAAAACACTAAACTTTGCAGCCTTTATATTATTTAAGTAAAAAAGAATAGAGAATTTAAGTGTTAGTTATTATCTAAACATACACACGATATATGTATCTACATAGTTTTGAAATATTTTTAGGACAAAACATATCATGGCTTGACAACTATTGCAATTGATCCACTGCTGGTTCTAAATAAATGTATTTTAAGTTTAGTACATACTAAAAATAAGCTATGAAATAATAAAAAAGAAATGATACTCGTATTTACAAAATCTCGAAAATTAAAAAATTAAATAATTCGTTATATTACTTCTTATGCCTACCTACTTAAAGTATAGGTATTGTGTTTCACACTTATTGCGTTTTTTTTTATTTATTTTTTTTACTTTTTTTTGTTTTGTATTGAATTAAATTCACCTACGTTATATATTGTTACAACTTTTTTTCAAATATATAAGCCAAAGTGCACATGCAACGAGTGTATGGGGGACCAATACCCTTTTCGCCATAGTTTTGGACATCGTGAAAATTATCGATTAAAAATATTTTTAAAGTAAATAAAATATGGTTAATTTAAAGAAAAGTATTATTTTTTCGATTCGTCGATTGAGTTTTGAAGAGGTTTCAAAAGAACACTGCGCTTTAAGATTTAAAACAAAACATCAAAATATGAAAACGTCCATTTGTATAACTATTTCGACAAATATTTTGGCTACCTATTTTGTTCTAAACCCTGTGTCATTTTATGAACTATTCTAATGTCACAGTTATTCTGTGAACACATTCTGATGATTGTATATAAAATATATAAAATGTGAAAATATTTTGACCAAGTAAAAGTAATCAAACTTTTTAAATTAACTCCTTATGAAGGTCAAACCTTACATTCCTTAATCCATACGGATAGTAAGTAATTATTTTAATCATGACGTGAATTCCCAATCAATGCCTCTGTTATTAAAATAAATGTAATTGTCTAACTGAGAATGCCTTTAAAATTTTTAACCTAGGAAATATTTAAAAATACATTTTTATGAAAATGGGTACTAAGCAAATGAATATGATTTTTCTTTAATGATACATAAATCGCTTACATATTCAAGTAATAACTCTCTTTATGAAATTTAATTCAATTATTTTACAACACAGAATTGACGGCGTAGAGATTCATTAAAATAACATTTTACTCATTACATTATTATTAAATCTAATAATCTAACGACTTTAGTATGTAACCGAAATTTTAATCATTATTTTACAAATATGATCATGAACTAGACAGCTTTGTGATATTAAAAACTAAGAACATAAAATGATGAATTTCAACTCCATTTGCAAAAGTTAATAATATTTTATATACTTTCTACATTTATGAGAAAAGTAAAAAACCAAAAGCCCGGATTATAATCATGATAATTCTCACTTATGTCCAAATAACTTCGTATTTTTTTCAAGCATATCGTTTATTTTATGAGTTATGCGATTTTTTTTATTAGTATTAAATTACTTTTTAATTAAATCTTTATATTCCGTATATATATCATTATAAGTCTACGTTAAATTGGATTCTACGTAAAATCATATAAGTTTTCGTTAATTTATTTACAGGTATACTAATGAACTAAATATTGAAATAAACCTAAATATTATATTAAATAGCAATTTTAAGATTTTAGTTCATTTCAATTCCATTCGTCTACAATGTGGTCTTCTGACGTTTATTGCTTTTACTAAAACCATAGTAAGCAGTGTGATAATAAAACCTAAATCGTAAAAATCTTTTTGAAATTTTAAATAAAAAAAAATATTGAGCAATTATTATGTCACGTAATAATACCTAAAGTAAATTAAAAAAATACTTTTATGGATTTTCAACGAGTGCATTTGGTCTCGATAACCGTTGGTCTAAAGTTATTGTCAACCACAGATAGACAACAAAACGAAGTTCTAACTACGATTTATACGTATTTTCAGTTATTGTCAACTCAGTCGAAAAAATTTATTAGCAGATACTTCATTATGACTCTTGAAAACCTATCGGTTTAGTTATTGTTATTATGTACCTATCATTTTCATTCATTAGTTTCCTGCCACAAAACTAACAAAAAGTAATTTATACGTTTTTAAGTTTTACTTATTAATTCTTATTTATATTTTTTATATTTATATTCTTAACATTTATGATTTAAAACAACTTTATATAAAAAAAATACATTTGAAAAAATTATTATCATATTAAAAATTACTATAAACCTACTTTGAAATTTATTTCATTACATATATGGTACTATGGTATAGTTTCTAACTTGTAATAATATATACAATGTATGCTGTGAACTTTCATTGGGCATATTTTTTAAATGAAATTTAAGATGAGAAATATTATGTATTAAATATTTTTGATAGAAAAACAAAGGTATTGTAACTGAATGTGAAAAATAAATATTTACATGCCAATAAGTTTATTAGTATATATTCTGTAAGTATACAACAATAAGACATATACCACCGATTCGCTTTATCTTATAAATGTAATATAATAAATACTTTAAAACTTGTAGAGGGTCCAAATTTTAAAAAATAATAAAAGCTTAACATAAGTTTCTTAAGATGTCTATAAAATAAAAATATTTCCTATTTACTATAAAGTTTAAGAAATTAACGTCCACATTTTTGTTGTGTTATAAATGAATACATATCTTCCCTTCTTAGATAACTTTCGACATAATTCCTACTCGTATCATACATACGATTTTGATTTCAATTTGAAGTACAATCCTAGATTAATTAAATAATATCGTAAATATTTTATAAACATTTTACAACAACAAGAGACAGTAACAAGTTTTAATGACAGTACGATTCAAATACATTTCAATCTCAGGCATCATTTTACCATATGCAGTCAAAATATCACCTGTGTATTGCCGAATCTAACAAGCATTCCAGTAGTCTATAAAATCAAATTGTAAAAAAACACCTGCATACGGAAAAATGGTCCTTTGATAATTGATAAATAATAGTCTGATGTTAAAACCAAATAACGAAAATTATACTTAATTAATTGATATGCCAATGCAAGTATATACATACATCTGTACAATATATTGAGCAAATAAAATAACAAGTACACTTTATTCATTCAACCAAGCAGAATAAAACCTTTGATTATGTAAACAGCTAACGTATTCATAAAATTTGTACGTGGAAACAATATAGTATAGAGAACTATTTGACTTTACGAGCTAATTCGAGAACAATTATATATTCTAACTATAAAATGAGAAACTCACCGACAAGCAAATATATTCACTCTTCAAATGCATTTTCACCTTTATACCAATTAACAAAGAAATCAATAAATATTTCGAATATTAACAAAGCTCATGTAAGAAAAAACACTGTTATTAATAATTTAAGCAAATATAAATAAATAAGTTATTATTAATAGGTATAAAAAAATCAAAAAAATAATAGGTTATATAAATTTATTTTTTGCATTTGAAGAATGAAAGGTCAAGGAATATTCTTATCAGTGAAATCCTGATAAGGTTGGATGATTGTCAGAGCTCAGCCTGGTATATTGCGCTTATTATATAAAGATTATAAAACCGACCAACTTAGCAAGAGACCTGATGTTTAGTAAGTACCATCGTCAGTGAGGTCCTCATAAGGCTGGGCAGGAGGTTGTATAGGCTCAGCCTGGTACAGTGCCCCTGATACAAAAGGATTATTGGGTACATGCTGTTGCACCGCCGGAGGACGCGGCGGAGCAATACTTCCGTAGGCTGGCGGCTCTGTATTTTTCAAAGGCTCGTTTGGCTTCTCCGACTAAAAAAAATCTATTATGTAACAACTACCTCTCAAAAATTATATGATTTATAAGTTGAAACGACATAGTCCCTAACAAATTTTATTAGGGGGCTGAGTACTGAATTACCGTTTTATGTCAAGGAACTCAATCATTTTATACATGGATTTTTTCAAAGTATTATCGAGTACCTCAAAGTTGTACATTAAAACACCAATTTCTTGCTTTAACCCTTGTTAATAAAACTTTTGTCTGCTACATTCTTAGTAAGGTTAAACGTAGTAAATAAATGTATTATTACAAATTATTAAGAACGAGATAAAATACTTATGAACTAATATAATAGAATAATCACTTACAAAAGTCGTTTCCTGGTCTAAAGGCTTCAGAGGAGTTTCGTACGTAGGAGCGGGCTCCGCCCATGGCTGCAGTTCACCCGAAGCGAATATGCCGTATATCGTAATGCCAATAAAATGTACTGTGGCACCCATAAGGAACACTGCGCGCCATTCGGTTATCGCCTTTTCTAAATTGTCCTAGTTATTTTTGACAAAATATTAGATTTAAGGGTACTAAGAAAATCCAATATATTAACATTTATGTTTATAGCTTTTATTTATTATTTGTAATAATTCTTAACATGTTTCGGAATTAGAAGTCAATATTTAAAAAGAAATTATACAAACAGAGAAAGTATTTTTATATTTCAATATTTACTATTACATACTATTTTATAATCAACTAGCAACATACCCTCGCTCCGCTCGTGTTCGTCTCCAGGTACGTTTTAACGTTTAGTATAGATTTCTCGGAGATTTGAGATATTTTCCCGCAGTAAAATATATATATGAGGGAGAAAAATCTTTAATTCCCACGGGAAAACATAATAACTGATTTTAACGAGTCCTCCTTAGTACATGACTAACGCTGGCTAAACCTTAAGAGATAGGTACATCAGGACAATGTACTAGAAAAATGTATGTTTAAAAGGCCTACAGAAAAGTCTGCAATATTAATAGACATAATATGTCTATCTCCTAAGATGCACTCGCAGTAACAATTTATATTTAAAACTAGCGACTCGCCCTCACTTCGCTCGGGTTCGTCCCTAGGTACGTTTTAATTTTTTGGAGTGGAACCCTAATTCTTTTTCTAAAATAAAATTAGCCTATGTCCCTATAACATCGGCTATCTTCCAGTGAAAGTCCCGTCAAAATCAGTCCAGCCTTTTCAGAGATTATCCGGAACAAACTGACAGACAGACTGACAGATAAAAATTTTAAAAATTCGTGTTTTTTATAAGTACCGTATATAATTTCATATGCATTTAGTAAAACGCTGTTATTTTGACATTACAAACAGACACTTCAATTTTATTAATCTGTATAGATGTACCTGTATCATGGGACGCACCATAGCGAAGCCAGGGTAAGTAGCCAGTACATAATACAAACATTTATGCAAAATTGGATTTAAAAAATATTAACTAAAACATTTAATGTGTTTTCAGTTCAAAATAATATATATCAAAATAAAACTATCTTTTTGGATTATTTCGCGGATTTATTTTGATTTTTGGTTCCCGACGTTTCGAATGCTTAGCATTATTTAAAATGTCAAATATTCGCATAAATCTAAGAAAGTATTAATATATATATCAAGTCTATTCATGTTCCTATATATCGAGATTTCCGGTTGGATTCAGTGTAGCGTAGAGCGGCGATAATAAAGTGCTCAGCGCGTAATGTAACTGCGTGACGCATCATCGCGCACCCCGACTCCGCTCATTTCAAATTCACACCACGGCACCGACTGAGCTCGATTTCCTTTTTAAAATTAACCACGACCCACTGTCCTTTTTGTTTCGCTCAAGAATACCTAGGGCTTCGCGAGGGAGCGTCACTTCAAAGTTGATAAGAACGCACGAATAGGTTTCAAAGAATTCAAATGCTATTCAATATAATAAGCTATTCATTGTTGCACCCTCATCAACGACTAGTTTTGTACTGAATTTTTATATGGCTTTAATTAAAAATCATAAAGTCATTTATTGACTTTAAAATTCATAAATTATGCATTATATTTAAAAAGCAAGAGACATACGAGTATGTCTTTCAAGATAATACAATAATAAATACATAAATAACTAGCAAGACCCCCGGCTTAGCTCGCGCTAAAACTCCAAAAAAAAAGTCTAAAAAGGTAGGTTTCATACAACATTTTATCCCCTATTTTATCGCCTTAAGAGATGAATTTCGAAAAATGCTAAAACACGTATTTATTTAATTGTATTAAAGAGCATTAATACTAAGTTTCAAGTAATTCTGATCATAAATATATTTTTGGATTGTATTATAACGTGTTTTCCGGTGGGAAAGAGATAATCTCCTGCGGTTAAAAGTAGTCTATGTCACTCTCCAGCCCTCCAACTATCTCAACACAAATTTCACACACTTCATACTTTTCTCTTTCACACTTTGTTTCGACGTTAAAGAAGGATAAACAAACAAACAAACACACTTTCAATTTTATAATATTAAGTACGGATTAACCGACAAGGCAAAGTGGGACATACATATGAGAGAGAGAAGCAACTGCGCAATCTCGGCAATCCTACCAAATTAAAAAAAAATGTCTGAAGAGTAAGAAATAAAAGAACAATCTTCACAAGAAAAGTAATTAAAATTAATAGGACCAATTAGCTTCATTAAGGTATATGATAATTTTAAAATATATAATATTATACAGAAATAAATTATTCATATACAGATACATATGATAAAATTACATATGATAAAATTGTAACTAAGCTGAATCTGTACATTAAATATTTTTTGGAAAATCTTATTGAAATAGTCATTATTATCGATACAGAGGCCGAATCTATAGTTTTTAGAACTTTTGTCTGTCTGTCTGTCTGGCTATCTGGGAACGCATCACAAGAAAACCACTGGATAGATGTTGACGAAATCCGGGTCAACATAATATGTATAGGATACTTTGTACTGCGGGAAAATATCTCAGCTCTGAGAAATTTTTTATACTAAATGTTAAAACCTAATTAGAGACAAACCCGAGCAGAGCGAGCGTGAGTCGCTAGTATTTATATAAAAATGAAATATGAGTATGCTTTACCTTCTCTTGAGTCATGTGGTCGATGACAATAGGAACGATGAAGCCAGCAATGGTGCCGATACCGTTAGACAATCCCATAAGAATAGAAGCGTATCGAGGCGCAATGTCCAAATGATTGACGTTATATCCAGAAATAGCAAAGCCGCTGCATGCCACCCCTAAGGTCATTTCTATTGTTGCCACGTACTAAAAATTAAAATAATGTAAAATATTTTTTTTAAATAAAATTATAAAAAGAATAAGCAATTATTGTATAATCGTAAGTTTTTTCTTCCAAATATAATGTCATGCTATGAGACAATAAAATAAGGAAACTTCTATAGCTTTAGATCTTTCATTAGTTATATAAAAACAAGCAAATAGGTAATCAAACAAATATTTAAAAAAAAATATATTTTGTTTGGCTTTCCCATTCATTCTCACCCATCACAAAAATTTTTAAAAATACTTTGAAATAGCTTTCAATTTGGTAATTGAATAAATTTCTTTCACATAAGTTCCTATAGATATGTGATACGTACCTTGTTATCGGCATATGCAATGAGTACAAAGAAGAAAGCTTCCAAGCCAAAACCGCCACAATTGAAAAGTTTGCGCACATTCGTTGTAGTCATTATGTTGTTTTTTCGTAAGTAATCAGCCATCATTCCTCCAATAGGTACCAGTGACGTCATAATTAAATGAGGTATCGCTCCAACAAATCCAGACTGTTACATATAAAATAATAAAATATGTTAAAACGCTTAAATAATAAATTGTAATAGTGTGTTCGATTCCCATTCATGCAAATAATATAACTTATAATATTTTTATTATTTTTCTTTTTCTTTTACAGGTATCTGGCACAAGAGTCCTGTCTCGTCTAACTTTGTATGTGTCAAACTTTTAAGTTATTTAATTATTTAAGCACTTACCTCAGTAATTTGCATATTAAACCGTGATTTAAAATAAGAAGATTGAAAAATGACAAGTAGACAGAAGTTCCACGTCCTGCAGAAGTTTGCTACGATAATGGCGTATACCTTAAAAGATAAATTGGTGAAAAAATAAACACAGTCTGATAATACAGCTAAATTTTCAAAGATAAGTAGGAAAAGACTAGGTCTTGAGTAGGTAATAAAAGTAACATACAGGGGGGGAAGTAGCAAATTCCTTCCAGGGCGTTGTCCAGAATGAAGGCATAGCAACATTCGTATTAGTTCCTAAAGATTGCTCTATATATGTTAGCTCTTTTCCTGAAATGTGCGGATGTTTACTGGGCCTTTCGAATACCAGCCACAGCCAAAGGAAGTACCTATTAAAATAAATAAAGACTTAAGTGAAAATACTTTTTTGATATAATATACTAAAGGAAATCAGGTGAAATGAACTTGAAACGATTTTTCATTTATTATTTTACATAACTTTACAATATTTTTGAATCTTGAAGATTTTGATAAATCCTTTTTGAATTAAATTAATACTTGTGTATATTTTTATAATCACTACTTATACTAACCAAATAATTCCTGATATTCCATAAAAATAGAAGGGCGATTGCCACGAGATATAATCTGTCAGTAGCCCTGACAGGGGCATGCCAATGACGATACCAGCATATGTACCGCAGAAGGCAAGCGTTGCCAGTCGAGACCGTTCTAAAGGAGGTGCCCACATACGCCAGATACCATGACAAGATGGATATGTTACACCCTGTCAACCACAAAACAACAAATAAAATCTTATTTAATTTGACTAGTTAGTAACCAGGTCGAGATTCCAAGCTTTCCAAGAAAGATAATATCTAAGAAAAAGTTTTTATTCTTTGCGATATTTGTACCAATTTCACTAACAAGATTATATTTTTCAAAGCTTTTTATCATGGATAATATCTTTTTATCGAGATAAAATGTATTTTATTCAGTCGTTTCTATATTTCAATGATTCACCGTAAGATTTAATAGGATACCATGCCATTCACGACTCGTCTAAGCCGGGTAGAAGCGAATAAATACGTAGCTATGGTAACAGAGGGCTCAATAATCCTAAAGAGGCTTTGTACTTTGGAAAACGATTTGGTCTGTAGTCGAGTTGGATTAATGTAACATATTAAGATTTTTTTTTAAATATAATGTACCATAAAATAATGGACAGTTCTAAATAATCTTACGCTGAGTTAAAATTATAGAATGTTATCACAAAGAGACTGTTAGCAAAATAGATTACTTGCACTGTCTGCTCAATTGTATATTTGTACAATTTACAATATCTAAGTAAGGAAAGATAGGGGAACCAATCCAAACGTGACAGCGAACATTCGTAACGGGGCTCAAAATTTGTGCATCGATAATAAGCTTGATCATGCCTCGTCACGAACTGAATGCCAAATGTTCAAAATTTAAGTGACATGACGCTCGTTACACATTTATTTAAGCCCTCCGATCTTTGATATTTATCTAATATAAGTTATAATGATTATGTTTATAAATATCCATCAAATATCAGGTCAAGTATCTTTCTATAGTAAACATTTTATTTTTTTAAGTAACAATATTACTAAAATTTATGTTTTTTTCTAATTTCGTAATAAAAGAAAACTAGTTTCAAAATATACAATGTATTAACAAATTAACTATTGAAATCAAGAGCTAATCACTTACTTCAACGAATCCCTGAGCAATTTTTAAAATAACAACCGACACAGGCCCGACGGACATTGCCCCAGGAATTGCCATGTTGAATATAGCAGAAGCAAAAATAGCAGCACCAAATATCTTATTTGCAGGGTACATGGATGCAAAAAAGCCGCCTGGAACTTGGGTAATGAGATAACCAGCAAAATATGATGAATCGATTGATGCTTCCACCTCTACAGTCCAATTGAATGGGGAATCTTCAACAATGCCTGAAGCAGTCTGAAAACAAACTCGAATTTAAATCTAAGGTAAAAAATGACTTCTTACTTATTTACCACCATCAAAATAAATAATATAATAACTGTATGAGAATAAACAGTTGTAATTAACTTACTTCATGTTTTTCGGTCATCTTAAGTTTAGCCATACTCATGTTGCACCGCATGCCAAACATAATGCTGAATCCAAAGCAGGCTAGTAGCGCTACGGTGTAACGGGCGCTCAAACATGGACATTCCGCACGGACGTATTTATCTGATATAAAAAAAAAATAATAAAATATGTCATGTGCAAAAGTATTTATAGACAAGTTTTGTACACTCTTTACTGTCATTTATTAAACTTCAATGCTATAAAAACTTTTCAACAAAAAAATAAAAACCGACTTCAAACAAAAGCACTAAAAAGTAAAAAATAAGTGATTGGTAGTTTTCATTTACTATACATACCTAATCAAATATTTTCGAAGTCGGTGTGCTTTGCTTTGTATGGGCTGGCACCGATTTCGAAAATATTTGATTAGGTATGTATTTAATAGGTAGGCTTTAATTACTTAGCCAAAGCACACCGACTTCGAAAATATTTGATTAGGTATGTATAGTAAATGAAAACTACCAATCAGTTATTTTTTACTTTTTAGTGCTTTTGTTTGAAGTCGGTTTTTATTTTTTTGTTAAAAAGTTTTTATTTTTCCCTTTTTAGCGTAGACAGTAGTAGCAAAGTAAGAATTCTAAAGTGTTAGGCTTGTCAAACCAAACAAAATAAGCCCAAACTCGAAGTATCTACTATTTATCGTTGAAGAGTTCCACCTATACGCCTTCTGGCCTTACCATCAGATCAGGTCAACAATACCGAACCTCTGTACTATCAACGGAAATAGAAACACTTGCAAAGTTTCAAGTCAATATGACAATTAGAAGTAGGTTAAATTCATTATTAGCTATTTTTCCACCCTTAGGGGTGGTATTTTTTTTTGAAATTTAAATGGAACCAATCTGAAAGTATACCCTTTCAAACAAAATAAAAATTATCCAAATCGGTTAATAAATGACAAAGTTCTGAGGTAACAAACATAAAAAAAAAAAAAAATACAGTCGAATTGAGAACCTCCTCCTTTTTGAAGTTGGTTGAAAATACAACTACAAAACGTATCTGTTGTTCGTTTTGTCGATGTTGATATAATGCATTTTGGTCGACAATTCTCAAAGCAGGTAGCTTACCTGACGGTAAAATGTCTCTCTATTGATTGTAGTGATGAAGAACTTAAATAGTTATGTTTGTTATTTCACTTACCTATTTGTCTTGGTGGTGGACGATCTGGTGATGGCGGTGTTTCAAGATCTTCACCATCGTACATTTGATCATATCCCTTCTGTTCCACGTGAAAGTTTTCATATTGGGTGTTTCTGTAACAAGTTTATTAAACTGAATTATTTTACATTTGATCCTTATAGCACCTTAAACATATATTTTATTTGCAACAGTATTATTTATTTGATGCTCAACACTCCATCGCCTTCGCCTACGTACCTTGTACTAATAAACTAAATACTAGTAAACGGCCTAACACTAAGAAGTATAAATATAACATAATCCTTAAATCTTTTTGTCATACGTATATTTATATTTTGTAAACGATGGTACTGTTTGAAAATGATGTCCATAGTCATATTTTGCGTTTATTTTCCGATAATTAAAACGATCGGTAGGGACGTACTTGGCAGAAGCAAATGGAATTAAAATGCGCCGATAGCAAATAGGAGAGACATGCAGGTGCGCACCTGCGTCTGAACTCGAGTGCTCGTTATAGAGATAATTGTATAGTCATCTCGATAGCTTTATTACAATTTTAATACCGTTTTGAAGTCGATTAGGCAGACGCTAATGCATGAAAATCATTTTCTTTCGTATATTATTTTATCGTATAATAAATAGTCAACATGTAAATAAGTATTCTACAGCGATAAGCTCTAAATAAATTTTAGGAGTAATTTTTGTCTAAGTAGACTTGTCTATATTATTTCGATTTGAAATATAAGAAAAACTATGGATAGCAAACACACTCTTTGTCTTATATAAAATAACTAGTGACACACCCTCGCTTCGCTCGGGTTCGTATCTAGCTTGCTTCCCAATACAAACTTTCATCCCCATTTTCACCCCTTTAAGGGGTGATTTCCGGGATAAAAGTAGGTCTATCCTATGCCCTTTCCAGGGTCTCAAACTATCTTCTTTCAAACGTTTTCTTACCGAATTTCATCTAAATCGGTTCAGTAGATCCAGAGATTACCCCCTACAACGTCACAAACTCACAAACTTTACCTCTTTGTAATATTAGGGAATTCTTTGATAAATTTTATATTGTTCCTCATTTTTTTTATTTTTCTCCATTGCTATAATTCTAATTATTATATGTCATATTACATTTTTAAGCTACTATATGAACACAATTTGGTTCTGAAGAAAAAAATTAAAGCCCTGTATTTTGATATTTACCTCAACACAGATATCCATTAAAGCCCGAAATTGAATTAGGAATCTCCCTTCTACGAGTATGTCACTATTCATTATTTGCCTGGTTATAATTTTGTTTAAACGTAAATATACGACATGACTATGTACATATATTATCGTTGTTGTAATTAATTTTTATTTATTAGTAAAATATTGATTATTACTTATTACAGATTAGGTTCAAGTTACTATAACGGAAAATTACGGACAAGCCTTTCGCTTAAATCCAAATGACTTGAGATATAGATACTGTGAAGATGAATTTATAGTTAACCTCATCTTTTTCAAAAAAAACCTGTTTCCAAAGAGATAGAGAGAGAGACAGTAAATTCCTGTTAGTAAAGGTATCTTCAGAAACAACTATAGTTCTGAATACTATTGCCAACATATTATAAAACATTTTTTGTATTTTATTTTTATAGACAGAATTAAATAAACATAATAATTTTTGATTCTAAAAAAATATTGGTTTATATTGTCCATTAAAGTACGCTTCCTGGCTATTCTATGGAAATGTTATCTAACATTCATAAAACGAAAGTTCGTGATGTGTAAATTCATTTTTCCGCTGACAAAAGTAATAAATGTAGCTATCTGTTCGGGTCCCCTCCGGTAGGCGTTAATGAATCGTCGCATAAAAGGCATAACCAAGTGGAAAGGACGCTTTCCCTCGCGACGCGCGACTCCTAGATCCGAACTAAACACATTTAGTTACGACTGGCCGACGATAATGCTTCATGTAGAATATAAAACAATTAAATAAAATGAAAAAATATAATTAGATTGTTGTAAAAGATTTTGATACTTATAAAATGACATCGTCATGTTTTAATAAAAAATAGAGAATATGCGAAGGGTAACAACATAAAACAGAGATTATCTGATATCGTGCGCTCCCCTTTGATCGCGCTCCAGGCATTGTGCCGCTAATGCACCCTACGCCTATAATTATGTGACGTCACTAAATGGTATAATTACTATTTCGTCCTGGTACATTATAATGCATAGTGTAATTATGAAATGTTACATTGTTTAGATTATCTAAATGATAACTCACGTAAATCTGTATAGGTAGTGATAATTTCTAAAAATATTTTAAAAAACTATATATCACTACCTATACATATGTTCTATACAAATATATTTAAAATAAGAAATTGATCAAAAACAGTTAAATAATAAGAATAATAATTTAAATTACACATATTGTCCTTATAAAACTAACGGAAATGTACAATTACTACTGAAAAGTTTTGTCTCTAGTCTAAAGCAAAGCTCACATAAGAGCTATTAGATGACAGTAACAATCTTGTAGTTAATTTTGGAATTAACGCTGACCGAGTTCCACTTTGCCAACTTCCATAATGAACTCTGTCGTCTGTGTCGGCATGATCGTGTAAGAGATTTTCACGCTAACATATTGCAACTCAAGGCACTAACAATGGCTTATTTTTTAAATATTAATATACTTAAGTAAAACTGTTTTTATTGACTCTTTTCGCAATAAAAAGCTTTTTCAATAAAATCATATTCTACAAATACAACATGACGTACGGCGATAATGAGTAGCCTAAGATTCAAACAGTCTTTGGCCCGAAAATTAGAATATTGTTCAAGTAACATTAAAATTGAACTGTCTACAACCTAGCCAAGTTGTATCAAAATGCGTACAATGACGCATGTGTGATTGAGATACAAATACGCAATCGTCTTTCATGCAAAATGTACATGATGATGCAGGATTTTGAATGTATGTATTTAAACGCCCCTATTTGGCCTACGTTTAAATAGTTATTAATATTTCTTTGATTGAATTAATCGAATACATAAAGTATATTTAAGACGCGCGTATAAGTGTTCGTTAGTTAATTAATTTTAAGTTTACGGTATAACTTGAGAATAAGCCAGTGTTCTGCTTTCTCCAATTTTCGAAGATAGACCTGGTTGAGACATGAAGAGCGCGACGCTAGAAGGGGCACGTTGCGTATCACAATATGCACTTGAGGATCCACTATGAATATCTGTCAGTCAGGGTAGGATTTTAAATGTTAAGAATTTTTTTATATTTAATAAATATTTTTAATAATACTTTTTTGGATTACTGTTTTGAAGTGATAATTAGATTTTAATAAAATGTTTTTTTATTAAAAGACATTAACAGTACTGTAAATGTTGTGTATAATCTAAATTCAAAGAATTCAAAAAATTCTTATAGCATAGATAGAATTAGTATTAGGAAAATACTATTATGTTATTAAATGTATTTATCAAAACATCCATTTCGGCCCTGGTGAGCCACGTGGGTGGAGGGTAGCTATTACACCCCGGGAGCCACCCTCTCTAATTGATTTACAATTGTCGGTTAAATTTGTTTCCCGACCACCCATTGATCGGGGATCTTGAATGCATAACTTTGCTATACGTAACGACAAAAAGTCAGTATATTTTACAACGTGTTTATTAATGGAATCGACTTTGTCATTTTTAGTTAAACACACTTTACTACAATTTTTGTGTGTTAACTTCAT
Source organism: Brenthis daphne (assembly GCA_947093115.1). Taxonomy (NCBI): domain Eukaryota; kingdom Metazoa; phylum Arthropoda; class Insecta; order Lepidoptera; family Nymphalidae; genus Brenthis; species Brenthis daphne. The sequence continues at coordinate 8,669,514 of OX352471.1, forward strand.
TAAAGTTGTTTTTTGGAATAATATAATACATGTATGTTAGCTATTTTGCACATGAATCTATTCATATTCAACTACTACGAACACATTAAGCCCGTTTTATTTTACTTTTACTCCCGTCAAGGGAGTGTCTAGAAAATACCGAACTATGTATATGATAAACACATATACATATTACATATTATATCTTTGAAATATATTTTTTTGGATCGTTAAGACATGTAGTTTGTTATATTTATACCTACCTATGTATGCGCTATTCTTTAAAGTATTTTTTGTCGTATAATAATAGTAATAAAAATGTATAAATAAAACACAATTCAAACTGCATAATTACCTATTTTGTAAAAATAAAAGTTAAGTTAAAACAAATAAAAATACCAAAATATGACATCAAATTCAACATATATTTAAAAAAAATATTGAAAACAAAATATTAACTCTAAACCTATCTCTGCACTATCTATATAATTACAGGTACCTGGGCGACCGAGCTACGTTTGGTGTGTTTTTTTTAGAAAAGATATTAAATTTTATTTTTCCAGAAAATATACTTATATAGATAAACTTAAAAAGCAAAACCTTATCTAAATACAAAATTTGATCGAAATCGTCAGAGCCGTTTCCGAAATACACGAAATAAATTTATATATAAATATACAAGAATTGCTCTCTTAATATAATAAGATCATACATTTTTTAAATAAAACCGATCACATAATAATATACACGGTGTAATACAATATGCATGCAGTGTATGTACATCATACCGTCAAGTATAGATGAAGCGTTGTGAAAAAACAGTAACTGGGCTATTGAATAGTAAAGGCAGAAGTATTCTCTTTTCACTGTTCTAAATGCTAATGAAGCAAAAAAACTTTTCTACTGAAGGGAAACTAGCTATAGAAAAGTCTTTACAATACTTCCTTTAAAAATTAGAAAAGAATGCAATAGCCATTTCTTTCTAAGATTCTTGGAAAGCATGTCAGTCAACCTTAGTGATCGCCACCTTTAAGTGAATAAAACATGTAATAAATGTAGAAGCGTATTAGGCAGTGCGTATTTTTCGGCACTGTCACAAAATTATTTAAGATAACTCACATTTATAGATTTTTTAAGCATAAAATCAAAGAGGTAGTAAGCAAATAATGAGTTTCATGTTATACCCTTGCTTCGCTCGGGTCGGGTCGCATCTCTAGGTACTGCCTGTACTAGGTAATCCCGAATAGTAAGTTATCACTACAAAATTTTTTGTAAAGATAGGTTAAGTACTTTTTGCATGAATTGTTTTATTATATGTATAGATTTTATCACATGAAAATATATAATAAATTGTTATTCTTTCTTCGCCTTAATATTTAGTGTTAAAGATTATAGAATAGTATTGGTACTGAATAAATCAACGTTCTCACATTTCAGCCGCGGACATAATAGAGTTATGACAAAAATGGCGTTACTCCCTAAGAAATATCACTCGGTGAACCCGAGACGCTTGTTAGCGTCTTCGTCTTTATTTATGAGCAGATTTATTTTATGGCCGGGGCAGGATACCCGCTGAATCGAATGAGCTGGAAATCTGTTACAAAAACAATATTCTGATAGATTTGGGGCTAACGCGGATGAGCGTTAACTGTTTTTGGCCTTTTATAACGTTTGAAGTTACACACAGTTCATATCAATGTGTAAAATTGTAAAACATTTTTTTAATAATATATTAACCTTATTCTGTTCTAACAATTCAAAATTTGCTTAAAATTTATTAGTTGTATCTAAATCATACAAAGATTTACTTATTTGAAATATTACTATTTTAATGATTAATTTCATTAGTGATTAATTTTTACAGCCCCTATAAATATGTTAATTGTCATAGTATGTGCCAATATAAACATCATTTAAATGCTTTTTTTGAAGTTATCATATAACATGGAAATAAAGAGAAAAGTTCCTAAAGATCTTTATGTAAGTGGTGTAAAAGGTCAATCACATCAATTTGTAGTATAAAAGTGCGAGGTTACGCTCTCCCGTCTCATTAGCGAGGCCTTGCCTCTTTCATTTATAGTTACTTTACTAGATTGAAATGATGTTTATTTATCCTTTTGGGTTAGAGTACCTTATTGAAGGTTAATTTGTAAAGGATTAAGTTCAGTGGATTTGTGTCTTTTTAAATATACTAGTTTGGAAAAAATGCACTAAATAGTATACTACTTATTATATCACTGATTTTATTTGATGTTTCAAAATGTGATATACGAGTATTTCGGTTGTCTTGATAGCCAAGAATGATAAACTGCATAGCAGTAGAAACTTATAGGCGACTTTTTACTAAAATTTTCACATATAATACTTTTTAAACTTAAAAAATTAAGTTTAAAAAAACTTGTAAAAACACGTTTTCATAATTAGGAGTTTTTTCATACAATACAGTTTATTATTATGAATTTAAAATTGTAAAATAATATTAATAAACTGTATTTGAATGGTCAACACGAAAACAATAATATAAACAAAAACATAAAACAGTACAAACAAAGAGTACGTGATTTTAGTAGGTTTGTTTCAATTTTTTATTTTAATTTATCGTTTGAGTTTTCCAAATAGAAATATCATAAAAATGGAAGGCAAACAACACAGCGTGTATTTGCGATGATGTTCGGTTCGCAGATTCTTATTCTCTTTGTCGGGGCCTAATCTGTCGGGAGGAACGGCGCGCACGTTTCAGTCCAGCCCTTATTGTTTCTTGAACGCCAACGATTATTGTAAACATATGTACAAGTAGATAATGTTTTATATAAGATATGCAGCCTTTTTTACATTTTGAACAATAATTTATTCAAATTGTATATTTTTTATTTATGAATTTCAACTTACACTCGAATATTTAAATTAAATATTTATTTGTAGTGTTACTATAAATTTTATATATTACTAGCAGTACCCCGCGGCTTCGCCTGCGTTCAATTGCTGGTATAGCACATGTTTAGTATATAGGACGCGGCCTCTGGAAAAGTAAACGGTATTTTTGGATAAGAGAGATGATAGAAGAGTCTAAATATACATATAAGAATATTTTTTTAGGAAATAGAGGACTCAAAAATTATATTATATATTTTAAGTCATTACTAAAAATAAACATACTTTTAAAGCGTAGTAAATCATCCTTTTTCGGGTACTATTCATATTATTATAACAATTAAGATGTTTAAGTTTCAGTTTATCTATAATTTCACTAAACAATATTTATTATATGTATAATATTCTTACATTTTAACAAAACTATCAATTAGTTCTTTTTTAAATATTGTTGTTTTGTTATAACAGACTAGCGACTCACTCTCGCTTTGCTCGGGTCGTCCCTTAGTCGATTCCCCATACAAACTTTCATCCCTATTTTCACCCCCTTAAGGGACTATTTCCGGGAAAAAACTTCTTGTCATTCCCAGGGTTTCAAACTATCATCTTACCAAATGTCATCTAAATCGGTTCTGTAGATCCAGAGATTACCCCCTCCCTACAACCTCACATACTCACAAACTTTACCTCTTTATAATATTAGTATAGATTGTCACTTATGTTAATAGATGGACTGTACTTAATAGTTGCAGCCGCTGGTATTTTTAAAAATAGCAGGTATTTTTTAATAATATGAAGTTCTAAAACTTTTTTACTACTTTTTTCACAAAACAACAAAAACTTTTTTGTGGGATGTAACAGATACAAAAACGTCAGAAATTGAACAACTGAATAATCCATCAACTCACTTCTTTATATGGATGGATTTTTAACCCTTTTTCACTTTTCCGTAGAATATTTCAAAAATTTCTTACATACAAACTTTGTCCTGACAGTTACAAACTACAAAAAAAGAATAAACCAAATAGATGCAGCCGTTCTAAAGCAATTCGCTTACACTCATTTGGCAATTGATTTCTATTTATATAGATTTACTATAATATGATAATTGTTTGTATACTAATGACCAAGTGATATGCCAGAATGACAAGTAAATTATCTCTGACAAAAATAGCGTTGCTACGTTATATGGAAGTACAAAACAACAATTATACTTTCGAATACACAATGTAATAATATAACGGGGGCAAAGTTACATATTTAATTTTTTTTTTCAAAAATCATTGTATATTTACATACATATTATTTAAAAATACAATAGTCATTCATTATAAGATTTCACGTGAGATATATTACTATTGCGAGTAAGTATTGTACTTGTAAATCCTTAAAAAAAACAATCGAAGACAAAGGGAAACTTGTTTTAATTTATTCAATAAACTGGAAAAGGGAAACAATCTCATTTCCTCTAACCGACTCGAACTGTAAATGTTATCGGCGCATTATTGCAGGCTGTAAATAAATTGGAGTGAACTCGAAGACGGAAAATCTGTACAAATCTCCGCTTAATCCTGAAAAGCGTTTTGAGATCCAGGTTAGTTGTAAATATCAATTACGCAAATACCCCGGCTTAGGGCGTAATGCCTTACACGCGAAACGAATTGTACTCTCAGACGCGAGAATAATGACACACCGTAGCACTTTCGTAGCATATCTTACCAGTCGTAGCACGCACATGTTATTGCACACTTAAATTATGCTTCATTTATCTTTTATTGAAATAATATATGGTCTAGTCCATAAAGCACTTAATACATAATTATCGTAGACAAATATATTGCTATCGAGTTCACTAATGACACAATATATTATTTTGACAAAAGAAATCAATAAAAATATACTCAATTCGGAAACGATTTTTAAAAATATATATATGAAATAGCTTATATTAAGACCACGAAGAAGATAAAATGGCCGGAACTAATATAGGATGCTTTTTGACTACTTTAAACTAACACAATACTTTATTCCTTTAATCGTGTCTCGTAGAATAATGGTTTATTTTTATCTTTAGCTTTAATTTAATAACATTTTAGTTGTTAAAATGTCGATAGATGGCGCTTTTTATAGGCATTACGCGAACATGACTTAAAGTGTATAATATATTTTAATAATAGTATTTAAATATTAGTAGGTATAATAGAAGGTAGTACGGAAATATATTTAATATAATATATTGTCATTTATGGAACCAAATGAACGCTAATATAAAAATGATCAACGGCAACAACGAAATAATGAAAAAGGCAAAGATACAGGCAATTGGACCATAGTCCCGTGGGTATTTTTTCTGTTATAGGTACTTACAGACAGCAATCGCAAAGACAATTTTAATATTCGAGTCGAGCAAGGTCCCGCTTGGTATCGATTTTATAACAATCTCAAACGTTCAGTTTAACGTTTGTTAATAATTATTATAAAGAAATAATACTTAATATTACGTGTTATATTATAATATTATTAGCGTTTGACAATCCAATAAGATTACATAACAGCGTCGCCTGTAAATATTCGTTCTGCGCGATAAAAGCGAGCATAATAAAGCAGGATAAATTAAATGCCTGGCTTTTGGTATGTCATTAATATTTTACGTCACTCTTGTAATTAAAATTCTAATATATAAATTGTGAAACTATCATAATTGCAAAAATGTAAATAAAAAGAGAATTTTCAGTGCACTATCATATTTAGTATGTAACTAACATATTTAGTATGTAAGTACAATCCCATCAAAAACATAAATGTGTAATGGGAGCCAAGTTCAATATTAAGAATAAGTGTGGTTGTCAACTTCACCGACAAAAGAATTGAGATCTAAATGGGTGCCAAGTTCTGTAGATTAATATATTAATAAATTTATAACACAATTTCTTGTTTTTTTCTGCTTCAAAAGTGTTTGCTATTTAAAAATAGAACTTATTAAATTTGAACAGTCAAATTATTTACATAGAGTATCTACTCTATGTAAATAAGTTATCTACCTTAGGATAAATTGAAGTTCAAGATTCGACTTGGCTAGTTTTTACATACAAGTTATCTTATATTCGGCCAATCACTTATATCTTCTTTATACTGTACGCAAGTTACTGTTTTATATTGTAAGGTCAACATGTCCCACTTTTCTAAAAACTTGCTTTACTGGTAAAAACTGTTATTTAATCATCATGGAACCTTTTCTCCTAAGAAAGAATAAGTTTTTGCTATTACTATGATTGCTATTGCTATTATATTTCAAAAGGCACTAAGTGCTAAGCTATTGCTATTATGATTTGAAAAGTGCAAGATGTTGATTATTATTTTTTTCAAATTTTAAAAATTTACAGTTTTCGTATTTTTTCCTTTATATGCACACGATTACCCATCTCGACACCAAATTTCAACTTTCTAAGTCATCTGGAAGTGGGTTAGGTTTTACTACTATATGTCAGTCAGTGATAAAAATGCCGATTTTTAGACGTTAATATCTCAATAACCGTTTGAGCTGTATTTATGAAATTAGGGATTCTAGTAAATCTCAGAGGATTTTATAAATGAGCCAAATTTCGTGAGTTTAAGTTAAATAGATTTTGAGTTATTACGAGGTGAAAAGTTTCTCCAAATGGTTCGTGTAAAAAAGCACATGGTGCTGCGTCGTCTGTTCCTTTGGCTTGAACTTGGCTGGACACGCTATCGCTACTGTCATGATATGTTCTGAATTGTTAACAATGTACGGACTGTTATTATAGGTCTGAAATAAAGATATTTTTTTTATTTTATACTATTAAGTTACCCTCACTTCGCTCGGGTGCCTAAGAATAGCCGATAAAATACCTCAACCGCCATGTTTTTCGGACTTCAACTAAAGTTATTATGATTTCTGCAACTAAGCACATTATATCGGAATAAAAAATAGAACTCAGTAGTAATATAGATTCCTATTAGTGAAAGAATCGGATCAGTAGTTTCAGAGATTACCCCCTACATATAAACTTACAATTTTACTTCTTGATAACATAAATGTAGATATAAAAGATAAAAATATTCACCGAATCATAACAACAAATTACAATTAAATTTAATTAGCAATTGTTCTTGGTTTTGAGCGACTTCAAAAAAAGAAGATTAAGTACTTTTTGTACTCACTCGGTATGTTTTGTGGGTACGTTACATGACCTCAATAATCTCTTTTTAATAAATACATTTATGGTGGTCTTAAATGAAAAAAAATCTTCCCTTTAAATATTTTGAAGTCAGTGCCTTTACCGGTATACTTTTTTTATTTGAAGGCAATCATTTTTATAAATATTACATTGAATAAGCCCTATGTTCATGATCATGGCAATTACGAGTATAATAGGGTTATCGAATCTAGGAAAGAACTATACTAACCTTAAAGTAGGAAGAAAAATATCCTTTTTTTTATAATATAAAGGAAAATAACCATAAATGTAACATAACGTAAAATAAATCACATATAAGTAAGACAACTCGAAAAGTTTTCTCCTTGCTAGTTCAATCATAAAAACAAATTGGCATGGCTGACATCGTAATACCGTCCCTAGAGACATCCATATACGGTATAAATGATTGTGAAGCCATAATACTAACTAAGGCTGGATATATCGTAACAAGGGTCTAACTACTTGACAATTGAAGACAGCTGAAGAGGTAATTTTGACCCTTAATATCTTTTCACTACTACAAATATAAACTGTATAAATCTGTATAAATATTATAAATGTGAAAGTTTGTGAGTATGGATGTTTGTTACTCTTTTAAACCAGAACGGCTGAAAGGATCTGGATAAAAATTGGCACAGAGATAGATTTTGGAATTACACATAGGTTAATTTTCATCCCGGAAAATATAAGTGAGGGGTAAATTTGTTTTTGATTTTCTAGAGGCGAAGTGAGGGTGAGCCGCTATTATACTATATAATAAATTATAGGATATCAAAAATTATTCACCATCATACCTATTATATAAATAATTATATTATAAGGCAGTGGTAGCCTAGTGGTAATGAAAATATCATTTCTTATTAAAAAGTAAAAAGACATAAAATACTAAGGGAAAATTTAAGAAGTTCTTACTAATATTTAGAGTATATGGAAACTATTAGAGAGCAAGTTCTCCTAATAAATAGGTTAAATAAATAAAAGTAAAATTAATGACGAAAAACAGTAAGTTGATCAGTACATTTGATATATGTATAAGAAACAATGAACACATGTATAACATAAATAATCTATAAAGAAAAGGTTTTCTAAAATTCATTTTAAATATTTATATTTTTTTAAATAATATTAACATTTTTAAATAATTAAAGTAAATTTTCAATAGCTACAATTTTTATGTATATGATGGAAATATTACAATTTTTATTAATATTACTTACAATAGTCGACGCCAAAACATTTTCAGTGTAGATCTCTTGGCATGGAATCAACAGGTTATAGTAAAATCACACCCTTCGCGTTTTCTTAACAATTTACCGCCTTATCCCCTTTGTGTAGAGTCTATTTTAATTACATATCGCAACCAAGACGTAAAAGAACCTGTGGAATTGTTCTAATACCTCAAATAAACGATTTTCACAGTATTTTGTTCAGTTTTATCATAAATTTTCTCACAAACACGCCTTAGAAAGTAAAATAGCATTAACATTTAATGTGTAAGAGTAACGAATTTATAGACTGATGACTTTCCGCGATGACAAGTTGTGAATGAAAACGGAGCGTATGCTTAAGTAATTTATCGTATTTGATCGTGGGCGATGAAACGGTAGTGACGTCACGGGAGCTGATATCAAACTAGCCAGAAATGCGTGCCACGCTCCCTCTGTCCTCTCCCGCCGTGATATTCTGCAACCTTTTCACTATTGACTTTTATAATTATCTACATTTTTTTATAAAGTTGTAAAATTGAAACTCTATTAGATTATATATAGGTACTCAATTAGAATATAGAATAAAAAAAATGTATATGTCCCGTTGTGACAAAGTTATAAAATAAAATAAATCTTATGCACACTATCTTTCGTAAGCTTTCGTTCAAACTTTTAATCATTTTTTAAAAATATTTCCGAAAATTATGCACTTCGTAGTCTTTTCATAGAATAATGAAGGGCAAAATTTTTCATCGCCATGAAAAATTTCAATTTAAAATAGTCAGTGATATTCCGCCGAAAACGTATTATTTTCCTTTCTTATTTTTTATAAGCTTTAAGGTCTTTAGTTCTCGAACATTTCAACGCTTTTTTTTAAAATGATAAGTGAAAGTTTTTCAAAGGGAGCTTTTATTGAATTCAATGCCGAAAATAAACGTAAAACAAAAACAATATTTATGATAGACCGAATATAACGGCTGTTAAAAAAAACTTAGGAGTAGGAGACATGCTTCTTCGATCACATACCATAACCATAAGTGATTGTGTTACCGATCTTGGCCTACGTAAGATATTTCATACATTTGTTTTAGAAAACTTCAAACTTTGGGGAATAATAAAAAAATGTCACCATTCCATCCATTCAGTCGTCCATTGGAAGAATCCAATGGAATACCGAAATACCATAAATATGTTACTTGTATCTTAAATAAATCAAACTGCATAATTAATAAACCAAATTATTTTTTTAAAGGTACACGTATGTATATACAATATACGAACAACATACTTATATATAAGTACGGTTGTATGATTAAAATAAAATAAAATGTGCTGGATATTAAAAAAAGTTATTAAATAAAATTTTATTTTCAAGATACATACATCGCTTTCGTGTAAGCAATTTTGTAAAATATAATATATTTTATTTGAAACAAATTAAAATAAGACAAATTCGCAAGAAGTTGCAGAATGGCGTTAAAAGTCTTGCGAATGCTCCAGATTCACAGACAATGCCCCAATTTATATCCAACTCACTTACTGGAGTCAGGCGAGACGAGATAGTGAGAGAAAGGGATAACATCTATCTCTCACTATTTATTACTTTACGTCGGCTAAATAATATTATTACTACTACAAATTACTTTTTAGAACTTTATAAAAGTTTTAAATAGAAATATTTTTAATAACATATCGATTAATAATTTAAGATACATACAATACTTTAAAATAAATGTTAAGAAAACAAAAAGGACTAAAATAATTCACATGTATTATATATATTTATAAATTATATCATTTTCAGTTCATGAACTTGTAAAAACAATCAGGGGGTGCTTTATATGCATAACTGATTTGCAATACTAAATAAAACTCTGGCACTCACTGACTGACTGATAAATCACAACCTAAGGAAGGATTTCTGATACAAAAATGTAGTAATGTAGTGTGAAATGTAGCTTTCCCAAATGTTTTATGATAGTCTCATATATTTTAACACATGTAATATTTTTCCTGTATGAACGAAATTTTAATACTACAATTTAAAAACATTCTATTTTAATTACTTTTTCTTAGATGCTGACTGAATATCGATACATATCATGCCCATATGTAGTAAGTAAAATGAAAATGTCAAAAAACGAAGTAAAGCCAATTACATTAAAACATTCGAATCGGGACAAAGGGCAGAGAACAATAGAGCCTGCGAGGAACCCGCGATATGTCTTTCAATGCTTTTAACTTTCCACTGATGGCGGCGAGGGAAAAATGGTGACGTCCCGCGACAAATGCTTCGTAATAGGGCTGTGCCGTTTACATATCGATATTATTTTGTTTTTAAAGTATCGAATGATATTATTATCTTTATAATAATACAAAATATTTTCATTCATAAAGTGATACGAGAAAACAATCTTCTTGGAGAAAAATAATCTTATGAAGAGGCGTAATTATGATCTTTTCTTAATTTTGGGCGTGTAAACAAACTAAAAAGCATAAATTTTTACGTAAACTATAAAAAATAATTTCAAAGTTAATGCTCGTATATACAGATGTTTATTCTGTTGTACTTCATACATTGAAACTATATTCAATCAAAGTATAAAGCATCGAAAGTTAGCATAAAATAAAACAAATTTAAATTTCTCTAAAAACTGGTATCTATTTTTTTATAAAAAGTATATAATATCACTTTATTAATTATTATATAATTTCCAAATAATTTGCAAGGTTATCTATATGTCACATCACTAATAAAGTAAGACGTAACCAATGGGGTATTACGGGTTGGTTGCACCGCAAACTCATTTTATAAATCGTTCGTTCGTTCGCCCGGAACCACGCGTTAAGTCACCCTATTCCGATTATATACCCCTGTAAAAACTTTACACAAAATTACGCTTTATAAGGAAAAAATAGATAATAGTTTATTTTTAAAGTGAACTAAAAAATAGTAAGTACTAACTACATATAAGCCCGAAAATATAGCCCCCAAATGATATTAAACTCACAAATGTACTCTTCTAAAATTATCTAAGAGCTATAAAGAAATTTATTCAAGAGATACTCGGAAACAGTAGAACACATCGTACTATTTCTTTTATAAACGACGGTCGAACCACTCGCTTAATAGACAGTATCAAGCCAAAGATCTTAAGTAAATCAAATAGCCCCATGAATGGGGAATGAACCCGGGGCTTTTCACGGAGTTTTCTACAGATGGCTATCACAATGGCCGGGGATCAAGGCAACTTATCTCTGAGGAGGCTAAAATGTTTCTTAACGCTTATTTAAGTTGCTTCAATTTCATGGTATAAATACTGATCTGTAATAATATACTAGCTTATATAGATTAATATTTAAAAAATAACTACTACAAAGTACAAAAGTAAATCTAATGCTTACTAATAAAACAAATAATAAGTTATATAATAATTATAATAGCAACCATATTTTAATCTCATAAGCTTGGTAATAAGAGAAAAGATTTTTCAAATAAATTTTTTAAACATTCCTAAGCAACCATAAATTTTTAACAGCTTCTCTTTCGATCTATTTTGCAAATTCATCACAATAAAGTCTGTTACATTCGACAATGAATTCGTAGGATCAAATTTACATTTTTATGGTTCCTAAGCACTCAATAAAAACCGCAAATATAAATGACTTTCAACAGGCGCAAATCTGTGAAAGCGGAGTGAAACCGTACGAAACCCCTTTCAGTTAGGCGAAACATTCGCCGTTACTATGGGCTTTGAAAAACAACAATGCCCCGCCATACGTATGTATGAGGATACGCAATATACTTTAAAAGTACCAAGAACTTAGACCGACGAAACTCTCAGAGGCGGAATCTCACCGTGATTTTTTTATCATCAAAATGTTTTATAATAAAAAAATATTCTCGTTACAAAATAAAATATTTTCAAATACATAATGAAATTTCCAAAGGTTTTGAATATGTATATAATTATAATATAAGATCGAATAAAAAATATGAAGCAAAAATATGATCAATTATACTTAGGTCTATATTTTTAGAATAACATTAATAATATTTACGAAATCAGGAAAGATATTTTTCAATCCTTAAGTTTAAACAATAAATTTACATAAATGGCCTCTGTAGCCATTTGCTGTAGATTATTAAGTCTTCTTACAACCCCTCTCTACTAAAGAGCCACGCAATTTTCGTGTTTCGAGACTGCAAATGGAAATTCATTTTAATAGTGTGCTGATATTTATACATATACATATGTAACATATACATGATGTACAGTTTTTATATACTTAATTATTAAAATATAGAAGAGAATTATCAAAATAGCTTTTAGAAATACTTTTAGAACTAACGCTAGTGTGGAAGTGAATATGCAAAAGAAATCCTGTTAGCTATAGTTGCTAACACGTATATTGTGAGGAGTAGTCGCATTCGTCTGATCTTCAGGCTTCGCTTTGAGAGCGTCAGATGAGGGGTTTACATGAAATAGACTCGATTGTGCCAGCGATATACTTATTTGTTTGCCATTGATCGACTCGCACATTTGTAGGGTGCAATTGCGTAGCGAAATGTAATTTAGAGAGAAGCGATATAGCATAATAAGTTTTCCCTTCCCCTTAGCATAAGCACATACAATATAAATATATTGATAAAAATCTAAACTAATGTAATATATTTATTGGAAAATATAGAATAGAAGATGTTATTGCTATATTATATACACTTTGTTACAATTTTTTCTATTCATAAATAAGATTAAATAACATGAACAATCGTTCGTTCGAAGTTTTTCGTACTAGTACTGTGGGTGCACGCACGATGCGTTGACAACAAAGGGTTACGATTGCTTAATGGACAGTGAAGGCTGATATAGGAGTGATAAATCACCGCTGTGATTACCCAGCCATTATCTAAAATCCAATCTCGGGGGCGACAAGTTGCAGAAAGTTGATGACGTAATTAAGCTTGACGGAACATGCTCCTTGTTTAAAAGGAATGCGATATTTAATTTTAGGTAGATAGCGTTATGTATTGAAAATAAAAACAATGCTATAATCGGAAGTTAGAAAATGTTATAGGTATGGAAGGTTAAGGTATTCAAAATAGGAAAGCTTGTCGACGAGAGAATTTTGTATAAAGCTAATTATAAATTATTAAGATTTAATGTAATAAAAAAGGCAAAATATTTAAATTGAATAGAAAAATATAGATAATTGCTTAAGATATTATGATTAAATAAAACTATCGGAGAAAATCTATTTTTATATATGTATATTTTTTATACATATAATTAACTCCCTATAAGAATTCTGCATAACTGCAGAACAACATAATTTATTATTCTGACTAAATGAATTAAAAGAATTAAAAGATTCCGGGTTATGATGAAGTAGATAATTATTAATTACTAATAAAAACATGGATCCCATTAAATAAAACTTTCGCAGCTCCTTCACGCCTCAGGCTCTCTTATATGTGCAGGTTTCTTCTTCATATTTCCCTTTGCCGTATAGCAAATGATAATCATGTTGAAATTGGGATTCCCACATGAAAATGTCAGACACCAAGACCTGTGTTAGTTTTAAACCGCTTAACTTTGTTTCCAAAGCGAGAGTACTGTCAATGGGCGGGCTATCACTATCAACAATGTGTGTTGGATAAAAATTTCGACTCAATGTTTCATATATTTTTTTTTAATAAAACTAAAAATGCTTGAATATATTTACAAACTAGAGACGTTAACGTTAGTATAGATTTCTCAGAGATGAGATACTTTCCCACGGTAAAAAGTATCATATATCTTGACACCGATAACCAGCTATCATCATACCAAATTATATCAAAATCTGTCCAGTGATTTTCTTGAGATGCGTTTCCTGATAGACAGACAGACAGACAAAAAATGTAAAAACTATATATTCGGCCTCTGTATCGATAATAATGACTATTTCAATAAGATTTCCCAAAAAATATTTAATGTACAGTTTCGACTCAGTTAGAATTTTATTATATGTATCTATAGATGAAAATGTTTACATCTCCTAAATTTCTTATTTGTTGTGTAAATTGAACCTATGTCTAATTAAAGTATATATCTAGATGTTGTGGTACACTGCATTAGATAATAAATATGCTATAAAATTTCAATTATTATAAACCATTTAGTTAAGTAGGAGCTTTCCCTCTGAATATTTTAGTAATAAAGTTAGAAGCACAATTGACATGCATTAGCGGTGTTTCCTGCGTTTGGCCCGCGACATCCCCGTCGCATCGTCAGCGTCCGGAAATTCAATGGAGTTTTGCCTTTCGAATCCCTATCGAATAGCGACACTTGACCTAAATAGCCGCTTTAAATACAAATACAATTATATAATATGCCTCGTAATTTCCTGTGACTCCGTCTATGTTATGGTAATAATTATGTTTCTTTTATTTAATTATTATAAGTGTTGAATATCCAACATCTTTTATTGTCTTAATTTACATACCGAAATAAAATTTACCAAACCAAATTTCAGTCATAGCGTCCTATAAATTCGCGGGAGATACTTTATTAATATTATAGATAATTGCATTGTTTGGCATACATATATACAATATACATTATACATAGATACATAGGGGCACTCTCTATTCCTTCACTCTTATAGAGTGATTGGATAGCATCACGATATCGCCTGAATAGATCGATGTAGAACTGATTACTTTACAAATTCTTGAAGCGCAATATGCAACTCGAACCCAGGACATCAAGATCTGCGGCTTTACGTGCTTGTCACTAGACCGATGAAGCAGTTACCAGATGTGCCGAAATAATTAATACCCAATGTTGTGGGTTGTATCTAGTATCTTGGCATATAATTTCATCTAAATGGGTTCAGTAGTTTCGAAATTATTCGGTACAAACAAACGAAAAAATAAATCTTTCCCCTTTATAATATTATATTAGCACAGATAATAACAGAAACTGCAGGTAAATTCGTTTAGTAGTTGTCGAGATTTGCCACACAAACGTACAAATAGACCTTTTGTATGTGTAAGGTAGTCTTCCTTTTATATGTCAAAAGAAATCTAATACCTTTAAACGAGCAATTCTTGTATATTTATTTATTTATATATACCGGCGATCTCGGAAACGGCTCTAACGATCTCGCTGAAATTTGGTATGCGTGGGTTTTCGGGGGCGAAAAATCGATCTAGATTAGTATTATGTGTGGGAAAACGCGTATTTTCGACTTTTAATGCGTTTTTCTTTCGCATTATTCCACTCTAAATATGGTTGCTAATTTCGCACGCTTGGCCATAAACATCGTGGTCAAGCGGCCAAGGCGCAAGATTGACAATCACAGGTGTCCGGGTTCGAATCCCGGACGCATAGAAAGTTTTTACATTTGTTTTCTTTTGTATTTATTCAATTTTTTTAGTTTAAAATAAATTGTACTATTGATCAAAAATTCTGAACGAAGCTCGGTCGCCCAGGTAGTAAATTTTATATGTGAAAAGGATAATGCTATTTTTAACATTCTGCTTTTCATATTTTTTACTTGCCTAGATAATATTAGTGAGATAATTTAAAAAAAAACTTATTAAACCGAAAAAGCCGTATACTAAGTATTTTTTATTATAATACTTTATAAATGAAAATAATAGAATTTATTTAAAGGATCATTTAAATTTTATTATAATTTTATAATATCAAAATGCAATAAAATTTGAGAACCCTCTACGGAGTGGTAAAAGCAAGAAAATTGCACACAGGAGCGTTTACAAGCACTCGAGACGTGACGGAAGCGCCATGAAGAGCGACGCGTCATGATCGCGCTCCTGATCAATAAGACTTCGAGTTAAATATTTGCACAAGGCGAATATTAGTGCGGGTCTTTATAAAGCTCTTTATATCATACGATTTCGATTACTCAACGACTGCAAGATACGATATTTTACATGTAATTTATTAAACTATTAAAAGGCTATAAGTAATTAGTTTCAAAGTCTGTGTTTATATTACAATCGTCTTAAATTTATTTATAAATAAAATAATATTCTGGTGATATATGCTAACACAAATATATTAAGTACTAGTCTAGCTAGATTTTACAATTAACAATTTAATGTTAAGCAAATAACCTTAAAATAGTTATTGTTGAATGATTAATTATTATTTTATAATAAAAAAGGTATACCTACTAATTTCAAATTCACTTAAATATGATATTTATTAACAAAAAGGAATTTTGAAAATCAATTGACAATTGCCGAAGAAATCTCTTTCATTTTAAAGTCAATGAAAAATTTAATAAAATGCTCATAGACTTTCATAAAATAAAAGACTTTAAGTAACTTATTAAACCTTTGAAACATAATTTTCTCATTACTACATTAATTGATTTTAGTGAGATTTTAAAAAGATTTAACTAAACCTATATTTATTTTAGCTGTTAAATGCCTGCATAGGAACCTGTGTATATGGAACTTTTAAGACAGTAGTAAATGACAAAGAAATTGCCCCCTCAGACTCTTACGAGTACTTGTAACCGTGGAGCGTCATGATCACGCTTCTGATCGATAAGAGTTCCAGCCAAATATTTACACAAGGAGAACATTAGTGCCGACCGATCTTATTAGTATTTTTATAACTTACGATAAAGATATTTTATATAAACGATATAAAATAAATAAACTAATAATATATTACAATACATTACATTTTATGTAATGGAAAAGCAAAGAAATATTTCTTTTGTTTTGTTATTTGATAGCACTAGGTATAGGATTCTTTGTTTTTGCTAATTAATTATAATACAAGTACTATAGTACCTACAATTAAATATTTTATATTCATAGTGTGAATAATAAACAAAAATATATTGTAGTGATAATGTCGCCTCTTATAAAAAAGGCTATACAATCTGGTATAATACACATACTCGTAGCTTAAGTTGTGAAAAGACTTACACATATATTTTGTACTATATTTGAATAAGCCATTTAAATATATTTAAACAAATATTACTTCTTTCTATAAACAGTAGTCTCTGAGAAGTAAGAAGCAAGTAAACATATCAAATTAAAAAGCTCTCGGAAAATGTCTGGGAGTTGAAATTAGCCATTATATTATAATATCTATACATTTCAAATGAATATAAATTAAACCAACATTAAGCTTCATTCCCATTTTTATTATGTTTTTTAAATAATTTTTCGAACTTTTTTTATAAAGAACTAAGAAGTAATCGTATAACTAGAACTCAGCACTAATTTTTGACTCGAGACGAAAAGTGGGCGCCATGGAGTCTGCCAGATTGGCGCCAGACATCTATCCCGACTGTAACTAAGAGAAACATCTCCTAAATCAGTTTTATTATGACAATTTGTTTGTTAATGACCTGGCTTTATTGAATAAAATAAGCTTCATTAAATAATATTGCTAGGACTACTTACCTCGTTATTATATTGTGTTTATTTTCGTGTGTTATATTTATTGGTTTAATATAAGCTTTAAACAATTTGTATATGATTTAAACTATATATCTTAAGCCACATACAAATTCACATTTACTATGTCTTCAGCCCTTTTTAACGTCCCACTTGCTGGGCACAGGCCTCCCTTCAGTACGAGGGGAATCAGGCCATAGTCCACCACGCTGGCCAAGTGCGGATTGGCGGACTTCACATGTCTTTTGAAAACTTGCTAGGTTCTCTCAGACATGCAGGTTTCCTCACGATTTTTTCCTTCACCGTTAAGACAAGTAGTAATCATGTTGTAAATGATTCGCACATGAAAATATCAGAGGTGCGAGACCCGGGATTTGAACTCGCATCACTCGGTTTCCCAAGCGAGCGCGTTACCACTGGGCTACCACTGCCTTTTCAACCGACTTCAAAAAGGAGGAGGTTCTCAATTCGACTGTATTTTTTTTTTATGTTTGTTACCTCAGAACTTCGTCATTTATTAACCGATTTGGACAATTTTTTTTTGTTTGAAAGGGTATACTTCCAGATTGGTCCCATTTAAATTTCAAAAAAAATACCACCCCTAAGGGTGGAAAAATAGCTAATAATGAATTTAACCTACTTCTAATTGTCATATTGACTTGAAACTTTGCAAGTGTTTCTATTTCCGTTGATAGTACAGAGGTTCGGTATTGTTGACCTGATCTGATGGTAAGGCCAGAAGGCGTATAGGTGGAACTCTTCAACGATAAATAGTAGATACTTCGAGTTTGGGCTTATTTTGTTTGGTTTGACAAGCCTAACACTTTAGAATTCTTACTTTGCTACTACTGTCTACACTAAAAAGGGAAAAATAAAAACTTTTTAACAAAAAAATAAAAACCGACTTCAAACAAAAGCACTAAAAAGTAAAAAATAACTGATTGGTAGTTTTCATTTACTATACATACCTAATCAAATATTTTCGAAGTCGGTGTGCTTTGCTTTGTATGGGCTGGCACCGATTTTAAAAATATTTGATTAGGTATGTATTTAATAGGTAGGCTTTAATTACTTAGCCAAAGCACACCGACTTCGAAAATATTTGATTAGATATGTATAGTAAATGAAAACTACCAATCAGTTATTTTTTACTTTTTAGTGCTTTTGTTTGAAGTCGGTTTTTATTTTTTTGTTAAAAAGTTTTTACATTACATTTACTTTACCTTGATTCAAATATATTTTATTATAAAATGTTTTTCTCGTTTACATATTAACACGCTTTTTAGCTTCATTAGTTACTATATTATTGTAATTTAATCTTCGAAGTCGACTTTAATTTACTTCTTATGGATTTAATACTATTGAGCTCATCTAATGATGAAACCAGAAAATAAATAGAAGAACTATTCAATGGCTACCATTAGGACCTTCAACATTAGATTGAATTGATTTATTTAATAGAAACTGTACCTGGGCTACCGAGCTTCGCTCGAAGTTCTTGAATAAATATAAAAAAAAAAACAAAAGTAAAAACTTTGTATGCGACCGAGATTTGAATCTGGATACCTGTAATTGTTGATCTTGCACCTTGGCCGCTTCCCCATGATGCTTATTTCCGAGCGTGCAAATTACCGACCATATTTTGCATGGAATAATGTAAAAGAAAACTGCATGAAAATTTGAAAAGACGCGTTTTCTCAGACATAAGACTAATCTAGATTGATTTATCGCCCCGGAAACCCCCTGCATACTAAATTTCATGAAAATCGTTGGAGCCGTTTCCGAGATTCAGATTAAATCAATCGAGATAGAGATCATATATATATATATATATATAGATATATATAATCAGAATCTCCATATATATAAAAGAATTGCTCGTTTAAAGATATAAGATATATTAAAGTAAAACAAAAACATGTTTTTTCTTACACTATATATACACATAAAATTACATATTTAATAGGTTGTACCTCTCTTTTCCACGCATTTATTTTGCATTTTAAATACCACCAACCACTGTAGTGTGTGTGTGTGTAATGTATTATATATAACCAAATTTGGCCACGGTGGCCAATCTCACTGAGGCTAAAGCCATCCGCGCTGAAGATATTATAGTGCAATATAAGCAAACACAAAATGAACTTTTAAGTCTAAAAGTCAGGTGGCTAACAATCTAAAAGTCAGACGGCTTCACGTGCCCTCCAAAGCAAAGGGGTATAACACCGCCAATTTCCAACCACTGAATGTAATATATAATTATTTTTTTTAAATTATACCTATATTATTATATACTCGTATACTCGACCCGAGATTCGAACCCAGGACCGCTGGATCAAGACTAATAATGAAGTATATTATAATTTTCCACGAATATTTGAGTAAAAAATGTATCATAAACTAATTAGAGGCGAAACATACTTCAGATTAAAATTTCAATAGATGTGGTATAACGCGTAATACAGTCTCTGCTTTGAAGTTGGATTAAACCCAGTGGGCACCGCCCTCTGTGCCACCGGTCACCGCAAATTAAATCCCGTCCTTTCAGAGATTCTAATTATACCTAACAATTAGTACCACTCTTTACCAGCAAATATAAATTGAAACATAATTAACATTTGTGATTTGAAAAGATTTCGTTTGAAAACGTCACTATCTTGAAAGAAAAATAATTTTGTAATCGTTCATCTAAGAAAAAATCTGATATATTTAACCTACATCACCAACTGATTTCAATAACATCCATTTGCTATGTACTTTCAAATATATTTTTGTTTGGTTAAACAAATAGTAGGTAGTGGTAGCCCAATGGTAACGCGCTCGCTTGGGAAACCGAGTGAAGCGGGTTCAAATCCCGGGTCTCGCAACTCTGAAATTTTCATGAGCGAATTATTTCTAACATGATTACCACTTGCTTTACGGTGAAGGAAAACATCGTGAGGAAACCTGCATGTGAATGCAAAATGCAAAGATATGTGAAATCCGCCAACTCGTACTTGGCCAGCGTGGTGGACTATGGCCTGATCCCTCTCTACTGAAGGGAAGCCCGTGCCCAGCAGTGGGACGTTAAAACATACAAACAAACATAAAATACATTATGCATTCACACATTCAGTACTAATAAACAAACTTATCTCGTCATCTCCCCAAAATTGTAATATTTTATACGAATCGTTTTGTTTGTAAGATTTATAGCGCGTCCCCCTGGCGCCCGGCGCCGCGTCGTCCCGTCGGACAGACACACCGGCTCCGGTCTATCGATCTCCGAAGATGCCTCTAATACAATGCCAACGTCACACTAACACAACTTCGAGTAACTCTATAAATTGAGACGATTGGTATTCTATACTTAAGTACTTTTAAACAAATTTCGTTTGGACTTCATATTGTAAGAAATATCGTATTTATAGCGATTATTTTGCCTAGATTATTATGCAAGAACAATTGTAATATACTAATGTTAATTATGGTAATTGTTAACTGTCGACAATAGAATTATAAAAAAACTAGCGGTTCACCCTCGCTTCGCTCGCGTTCGCCTGTAGGAAAACAAAAACAAACCTATACCACGGGAACCATACATTTTTCCGGGATAAAAAGTAGCCTATGTATCATTCCAGACTATAATCTATCTCTGTGCCAAATTTCATCCAGATCCGTTCGGCCGTTCTGTCGTGAAAGAGTAACAAACATCCATACTCACAATTTTTCACATTTATAATATTAATACGGATTTTATTTATCCGACAGTGATGAACTACATTTTTTTCTTAGTAATTAAAACACCAATCAAAAGAGTTTAGTAACTGCAAAAAAGAAATATTATTCAAATAGAAGTGAAATTATTAATGAGCGAGTGTATATAAATTATTTGTCCGATCACAGAAGAAATAGATTATTAGACACATCATTTAAAATTCGTTTAAAAATGTTTTACATCAAATAATATCTCCATGTTCTCTATGACAGTTGATATTTACGTTTATGCTAAACAACCTTTTAACAGTTATTAACAAGGCAGTAATACCCCTCAACGTGGCTAATTGGGCGTCTCGCCGCAACGGGGCCACAAAAGGACTAGCGCTTCCTCATTAAATTTAATAAACAGTCTCAGCTACCATATTTCAACTATTGCCGATCAGAAATATAACACCAAATGTCCATCAATTATGACGTGAATAGACGTATTTCCTTTGTAAATGTATCAAATATATGGCAAATTAATTAGCATTTATTAAAAACATAGCAAAATATTTTCACATTTAATTGTACAACTTACATATCTATTTATAGATCGTAGCATTTTTCTTAGAAAATTGTAAAAGAGCTTGTATGTAAACAAATATATCTATGTCTAAAGACTTATTACCTTCGCTATAAGATCTGAACATCCGGTAGAAGAAACAATAAACTAATATCCGGCACTTCTGCTCTAATGACAGGATGTCAGATATATATTGCACTAATAGGGTGTTGATTGACGACATCGATACTATTCATATTCATATCAACATTTATAATGATTCATAATACAATAAAATGAGTTATTTTTAGTTGTAGTTTATAATATAAAATATATGTATCTAATAGTAAATATAAGTGTAATTTTAGTGATTTTTTATTCTTTAAATATAGTTTATCCTTTTTTAAAGATATTTAAACTTACTTTTTTTTCAATAAAGGTGAAAAGGAATTTTAATTTTCTCACTTGATCAATTGTTCTACTGATAGGTTTTGTATAGGGCAAAATAAAACAAAGTGGCAGAAAGCAATTAATTTAGGGGTCCGTTGTACAGCCTCGAGCTATGGACCAATCCAGTAATTGTCGACGGCAATATTCAAATGGCGGAAACAATTAGCATGAGTGCTGTATACATATTTAGCTGCCTACCCTAATGTCTAGAACAATGAATATCTGAGGAAAATTAGATTTCACTTGATTAATTACTATAGAATCATATTATTTTTATTTTCATAAAAGTTAAAATAGGAATAAAAACATCTTCACAAATTATAAATGAAGTTTCTTGTCGAACAACACAGGAAAGAAGTAGCTTAAGGAGCTAAATAAGGACAGACAAGATATATGTATAAGAGAGAACAAGATATCCATACGCTTAGGTTCTTGAAATGTTCGTAAAATAATATGCACTAAACTGCAAACAACGCAGAATAACGATGTACAGAGCTTCTAGAGCTTTGCAAATTTATTAACTGTATGCCACCAAAAATTATCGTAAATATACTTTTTTGAGTAAAATTTTATTTTCAAAACTTCCTCTGTGTAGTTATTTAGATCAACTTGTTAAATATACAAAGTAAAGGGATCTAAAAAAATTCATCCACATAAGTTAGTTCCACCGTGCACCATGCGACACAAAATACTTCTAATGAGTGTGTAAAGCTCACTTCTCAAAAAAACACTCCTCTAAAACTGCTGGAAATATGAACTGGCCACTTTCTACGGTCTATTTCGTATATTATACTAGTATTAAGCATTGTAACACGCAACCACTCAGCAATCAATTAATAAATACAAGCTGTAAGTACATTGACGACACGTAAGGCTCAGTTTGTAGTGACCCTACTTACTGTGCCAGCGGTCGGGGTTCGAATCCCGCTAGGGGCATTCATTTGTGTGATGAGCGCGAAAGTTTGTACCTAGTCATGGGTGTTTATATTTATAATATGTATGTATTTAAAGTTATATGTGTAGTGTATCAACTATCTGGTATCCATAACACAAGCCTCGTAGGTTACCATGGAACTAGATGGTGCTGTGTGATAATGTCCCAACATATTTATTCACATTTTTAATCGTACTGATGCTCACACATCGCATCGAAGAATTTCTTTAGTTTATAATTTTTACTTAAGTTAACATTTATTTATTATAGACTCAGCTAAGAAAGCGAACTAACGAATTTTAATTTCAATCAGTAAAATCGATTCAAAAATAAAGCTTACGTTTTCCCGTTCTATACTCTTCCATATGAAATAACTATCACGTTAAATCATGTCGTATTAGAAATCGACATTAACTCGACTCTAGTATATGCTAGAATATAAAGCAGATAAGTAAATTGAGCCTTATCATAATAAGATAAAAATATTCATTTATATAAAACTGTAAACTTCCGAAAGTTCTTATCGATTGCTTTGAATTTTTTACACTGTTCACCTAATATCCATAAAAAGTTAAATATTTCTTATAATGCAGTGCAGTGCTTGGTGTCCAGTACTCGTAGTGTAAAATATCAAAATGTAATAATACATAGTATATCTGTGTGCTATAAAATGATATACATAAATTGTAAATACAAATATATTTAGAAAAAATATCATTACATCTTCATAGATTACTTGGTTCCATCACAAAATGTAATGAATTGAAGTCTCATTTACACGTAAGGGCATAATCCTTGATAGAGTATTATAATATATTTTATACTGATGTATATATATCATGTGATATTAAGTCTAATAATTGATGGGAAGCTCCCCCTTTCAGCTCGTTGAAAATCTCTTTTGTGTATTGCGATAACGCTACAAAGCCTACTAATGTCTTTTAAGGACTTAGTGATTTAAACGGACTAAATAATGAACTGGCTACCCTTTCCCTGTTACGCAATTTATGAGCTTAAACGTTAGGGACTCCTCGCTAAATCTACTATCAATGTTGGGAAGAGTCTTTATAGATAAGATCTTAATATATTTTAAGCAAATAATTAATTTAAGTTAAAAGAAATTGTGTTATTAAAATTTGTGTCAGGTTTATATGTATATTACGTGGCTTTCGTGAACGGTATACTGATTTTAATTAATTAATCTTTATTAAAACTAGTGCTAGTCCAGTGATCGAAATTCAATCACAATCATTGAGTTGGGAAGGGGAAACAGTTAATTATTTTTAAGTAATATCGAAGTTGGTGTATCTTTTAAAATAATAAGAAAAATGCCATAGAAATTTTGATTATATAAATCACTGATAATAATCCATACTAATATTATAAATGTGAAAGTGTGTTTGTTTGTTTGTTTGTTTGTTTGTTTGTTTATTTGTTTGTCCTTCTTTGGAGTGGAGAGACGGATTGGCGTGATTTTTTGAGTGAAGATAGTTGTAGGGCTGGAGAGTGACATAGAGATTTTCTGATTCCCATGGAACAACACGTTATAATACAATCCAAAAAATATGTATGATCAGAATTACTCGAAACTTAGTATTAATGCCCTTAAAAAAAATTAAATAAATAAGTATTTGTATGAAACTACCTTTTTAGATATTTTTTAATAATAAAAACAAATAATTAATAAATAATAATTAGTATTGTAATTACAAAATGACATGTCTGTTTATGTCAAAGAGAGTACCAACTAATTTAGTACAGCGTAGAGTTTTATCCATCACACACAATATATATCCATCCATCGGGCGTAGCCGCGGGTTCTGCTAGTTATACATCCATAATAATATCGACGCCTCCTACGCATAAAGTCGGAACTCATTTTTTGAGTAAAATGATATTTTTGTCCCATTGTAACCATATTATACCATATTACATATTAGTGAATTCAGAAAATTAATATCTTCTATAAATAATGAATTTTCAAATGGATAATAGTCTTAACATTTGAACGCTCCCTCGCATACAGTCGCGCCGCTAGTTTCGACGATGTGCACCGGTTTATTAGGCCGCGCACATGCCAATGAGAGCACAGTAACGACGTCGTATGACACAATCGCTGTACCAATTTTGAATGTTAAAAATAATATTGAACACACGTTTTATGTAGTGTTGTTGTTGTTTTTTTTTATAATTAAAACGAATACTTCAGAAATGAGTAACGTACGTTCGTCAAAGATTTTGAAATTAGTGTTAAATAAGTTAAAACCAAACAGCGAAGTCATAACGGCCGGTGAACATCTTAGAAAAGGTAAGTTTTATTGCATTTTCGTATATTATTATGAAATGTACTTCTTTACTATGCCATATTATCGTAGGAAAAAATAATAATAATATGTGATAGCGTTCAATTGTCAATAATAAATAAAATTACGGTTCCGGCGCATAACGTCGGTATATCTATGTTACGACTGTATGCGCCGTTAACAATGACTGGCAGTGGTCAGTTAAGACTTTATACTACGCAATAATTCTACTCTAGGAGTCGTAACTTATTATTACGACCATATGCGTGGTTGCAATGTAAAGTTAAATGAACGTATAAAGACGTAACATAGACATAAGACTTTATGCTTTGTTGCTAAATAAAGTTACATTTTTTTGATTATTAAATATAGCTATAAATATTATTAAAATTGTGTTTTTGGCTTTTATCTGCCTCGCTGGCTCTTCGTAAGTGAGGCAGCTGAGAGGCGTAAAAAATTGTGCCCGGTTAAAGGCAAGGTTGGTGAAATGTGTATGTATGTATTTATACAGGCTTGTCTAACCCTTACAGGAATAAAAGGCGTACAGTTATATTATTATGCAAGTTATATTTGATTTTTAAGCTATGTGTATTTTGTACCAAGTCTTTTATTAATATGGTTTTGTTTTCAGAATCATCGGTGCTTATTAAAGCTGAACAACAGTGGGATTTGTTGTGAACAGTGGGAGTTCTATACCAAGTATTCACAAGGCAACATTTATCAATTTAAATAGTATCAGTTCAACAGCAATTTTACTCACGACTTCTTCTTTTACGTCAAATGAAAACCCTGCTAGATGTATGGATTTAGGATCATGCGCTAAAGAAATTACACAGGAATCACTGAGCTTTACCTGGACAGCGATCTTACATTTACAAAAATGTTTTCTTTGTACAATAAGTGGTGTGCTACTGAAAATAATAAAAATAGCTAAAAAAGCAAAGACAGTTAGACAGTACCGTAATATCATAAATCAAAATTTGAATATTTCATTTCATAAACCGAAAAAGGATATATGTAACGAATGTCTTATATATAATACAAAAAAAATGTATATAATCACTATAGAAGAAAAGCAAAAACAAGAAAATAATTTGAGAAACATGACTATAGCTAGAGAAATTAAGGCAAGAGATAAAAAATAAACTTTAGAAAGTAAAAGAAAAATAATTACTGTGTGTTTCGATTTACAAAAGAATTTAAACTGCCCTCATGATAATGTAGGCCAATTAATTATAAAAGAATATTGTCAATTTATAACTTTACCGTATTTGATCTTAGTAGTCAAGAATAAATAAATAAAATAAATATGTTAAGACATTAACATACAGCACCATCCAGTTACATGGTAAGCTACGAGGCTTGAGTTATGGATACAAGATAGTTGATACACTATACATATATAACTTTAAATACATATTATTATAAATATAAACACCCATGACTGGAGTATAAACATTCGTAAATTAGAAGAACCTTACTTGTTACATGTGGCTCGAAAATAATGGCAAGCACGGGTCATGCGAAAATTGAGACCAAAGTAAAAGGTGGTGTCTGATCCAATAATAGTACCGGTCAAAATCGAAATCAAATTGTATTTGCATTTTGTAGCTATGCAGGTAAGAAGTATGGTATAAACTTAATTCATACGTTTTTAGAGCGTGACGTCGTTCATGCTTTAATAAAAAGAAATGCTAAAAATAAACTAATATATACCCCTGCAAATGGTTTTCCTTAGTTAGATAGTCAAAAGTCAACCCTCCTAATTATAATGTGATTGAAATTATTGTTATAGATTTTTATAACTATAAAATTTTACTGGATGGTAGAAATTGGGTTAAAAATACTAAATATCAAAAAATATTATGAACCAAACTTAGAGAAGTTCAGGTAGTGTCAAGTGATATTATGTGTAATATTATGAGCTTAATAACTAAACAAGGCAGAATTATTATTCTTCAAGAAGAAAAAATAATAATCTAGTACATACAGAAGTTTTGAATCAGTGTCATACTGACCATTTACCTATTACACCAGCAAAATTTAAAGATTTATTGAGTCTTAGTCAAGGATGTATAATAAATACGCCTACCATAAAGTTTATCAACAATTGTCACACAGTGGAACTTTTGCAGAACAGAACAGAAGCTATTTATTTGGATTACATTTTGATTACATTTTATTATCCGTTGTTATACTATCATAAATACTACGAACAAAATAACTAAGTATTTCATTTTAAGTAGTTTTTACTTAATGTTGTTTAATTTCGAAGGGATCATTATTTTTTAATTTTGTATAAGTTCATTATAATTATTAGTTACCTATGTTTTGTATTATTTTACAAGGTGCAGATTATTCTTTTTTTATTTATTTTTATTTGTATAAATAAACCCAAATAATTAATCTGAGACTTTAAAAGACTGATTAATGCCAGTTCATATAATTTTGATTACTTTTAAACGCCATGAGCCAGTGCCTTTAGTTTAATTCTTGAAAAGTTAAATATATGTTTTTTTATAAAAGTTTACGTAAGTCATTAATATAATGATCGTAATGATGCAAGAGGACTGAATTATATACCTGCGGTTAAAGTTATTTTAATAAAGTTGATTTGAGCTAAAACTTGTCATGCTTTTTTCATCAATTACCTCCATACGACCCTTTTTTCAGAGATAAGAAGATGAGTTTACACGCAGCATAAAGTCGTAATTTAAACTTACGCGTTGTCTATATCCATCTGATTTGAAGCATAAGGTCGCAACAATAAGATACGACGTTTTTGCAACCAGTATAAGGTCGTATGTAATTAAAATTGGCTATTTCTGGGGAAATATGTTTTTTTATAACACGCAGAGCCTAGTATAATGTTCTTAAACTAATTATTGATCATATAGTGCAAAAACACCAGTTGAAAATGTTTCACATGTCAATTATAACAATAATGTTCATAAAAATGTCTCTCCTGAAAAAATACATATTATGGTCTTACGACCTAATGCGTGGGAGGCGTCGATATACTCGTTTTATCACGAAGAAAAAGTAAAATCAAATATTTCACATATCTAAAACTACCTACTAAGAAAATCACCATCCTAGACAAGTTGTCTCATACGACATAAATCCGGATCTGTCTCTTTGATAAAACATGGAATATGAAGTTTATTACGTACGAGTACAAAAGAAACGCGTTGACATGCCATTCTAGCAAACATTTTTCTTATTTGATATTAACTGGAGTATTGACCCGCAATACACCTTAGCACAAAAAATAGCTTATTTCAGTCTCAACCGAAAAATCAAATAAACGTCAGGACGACGGATGTAAATTACTAGCCTAATAGAACAATTTTTAATCATTATTGTTCAGTGTGGTTTTTATAACCTGTGAAGTGATGTGTGTTAGTGGACAGTGGTAGCCCGGTGGTAACGCGCTCGCTCAAATCCCGGGTCATCTGATACTCTTATGTTTGAATCATTTTCAATATGCTTACCACTTGCCCTACAGTGTAGGAAAACATCGTGAAGAAGTCTGCATGTCAGAGAGATGTTTTTTTTGTTAAGTTGCGAATTTTTGAAAAACAAATAAATTTCGACAATCCGCTCTTGGTCAAGGTAATTGTGGTCTAAATCCTCTCTCATTAAAGAGAGGTCCCCGCCTAGCAGTGGACCGTTAAAAATAGTTAAAGACATATAGTGTTAATAAACATAATTTACCTTATACCACTTCTATATTAGTGCTGGACTGATCCAGTACACGACATGTCCATTCATCGTATACGCTCATCGATATTTACTTTTATGATCACTAATTTAAGCAAACTGCACAGTGATCAAATTCGTCACAGGCAATGATTAAGTGTTGCATAACAAACGTTAAGATATAGCTACATAGCATTAGAATTAAACACACACAACACACACAATAATGCTTTTAATTAAATGAAATAAAGTAAAAATAAATGCTACCTTATACTACCACTAGTGATTATACAGGTATATAATTTTTTATAGTACACGTTTTAAAAATAAAAACTATGGCCTTTTAAATTGGAATTCCCTTATAATTATTTTATAAGAGAATTCCAATTTAAAGGGCGAAAAAAATATCCGCACTCCCTAAAACTATCAAAAACTCTAAAAAGGTAGATTTCATACAAACTTTAATTCCCTATTTTACCCCCTTAGGGGATGAATTTCCAAAAATTCTAAAACACGTATTTATTTAGTTGCATTAAGAGCATTAATACCAAGTTTCGATTAATTAGGATTATAAATATATTTTTAAGGTTTTATTATTTTTAAAAAAACAGGAAAACCTGTGGAAAAGAGATAATTTTCCGCGGTAAAAAGTACTACCTCCAGCCTACGTCACTCTCTAAGCCATTCAACTATCTCCACACAAAAAGTCACGCCGATCCATCACTCTGTTTCGACGTGAAAGTAGGACAAACAAACTAACAAACAAACCCACTTTCACATTTATAATATTAGTATTGATATTGATAGTATTTTCTTATGATATGATATGATGGTATGATGATTGTTACTATTTATATTTATAGTTTAGAAAAAAAAAGAAAGAAAGAGAATATTATAAACCTCTTCATCTACAAGCACTATATTCCTCGAAATAGCTATACATAGAAGAATTTATCATATTTTCGTTCGAATAACTTTTTGTTCAAATGCGTATATCTAGTAGCTACAAAACAACGAGTGTTTCGCATGACGACACAAATCCGGATCTATCTGTTTGTTATCAGCGTGGAGCAGTCGCGCGCCCGCGGCCAGGGCTGCGATACAAATAATCGCATTACTTGTGCGTTCACTCCATTTGATTCCATAAGACGATTGTCGATTATCTGCATTAACTCTTGTTAAACTCAAAAGCCGATTTGTCATTTATTATACTTACAAAATTATTTTAAGTGTTTTTGTAGCATAGATAGTATAGAATAGGTAATAACTGAACTTGCAATGAAGAAATTTCATGATGTTGTTAATGTCGTATTTAACACAATGGAAGTATAATATAGATCAAAAATATTAATGAAATATTTTTTGGAATCTATTAATAAATCACTGAGCAATTAATTTTTATTTCGGCCGTTCAGGTCGTCGTTCACGAAATTATTCTTAAAGGGCACTTTAAAGTTTTGTAGCTTTTTAATTTGTTGAGATATTTTAATAATTCTTTCACATTTTCGTTATATTTTACTCAATTTTTTATAATACATACATAAACATTGGAAACTTCTTCGTATACCTACTCTTTCCTTCTAGTAAACTCAAAAGTCTTAACTGTTTATTTTCTATTGATTGTAGATTGAATATTATAAGAGTAGTTTGTAATTAGTTTGAAAAAAGTACGCTGTAAACCTTATTTAGTTTAAAGAAAAATAATTTAATTATTAGAATATATAATGAAGTATAAAAATTCACATAATCAATTACCAATTTTAGCTCTTATATGTTTACAAATAAATTAAAATATAATAGCCACTTGATATATTACATTACGGATAAGTGGTATCACAAGTACAACGTTAGTCTCTTTAAAATTAAAGCTAAAACATATAATATCTACTGTATGAAATAATTCATTCGGCATAGCTGACATACAATCACTTTGTTATTTCAGTAAGAGTTTACAAAAACATTGAGTGATGACCCTGCAGCACACGCAGCGCACAATATTTGTTAAAGAGAAGTTTGTGATTTCGCCCTTATTTCTATTGCAGCGCGTATTATCCGCTGTCAATATTATTGACGATCAACTATTTCAAGCAAAATTACTGCAGTATCTCTGTTGTTATTATTGATATCATTTATATGAAGTTTATATAAAAAATAATAAAAACTAACTAAAAAGACGAAAATAAGTTGACAAAGGAATATATTTTTTTATTATATATATTTTTACAACTTTTTAGTTTTTGCCAATTATTGTATGTGCAATTTCTTATCCTAAATTGCTTTTAAACTTATAAGTTGTACATATTTTTGTTAACGCCTCCTCTTAAAACTTTTATTTTCATACCCCACTCGATTGGCTTGAAAGATTTTTTTAAAGACACAAATTGGCGTCTGAAATCCGCCATTTTAATTTTTAACTATTTTCATATAGCGTATGGTACTCGCGTTATCAAGAAAAATCTAACGACGAACGTATGAATCATCAAAATCAGCCCACGAGTTTGGTCTCTAGAACACCTTATAGGAACAAACATAGACTATCTAATATACGTATAGACTGATAAACACTTTACCCTTCTTTGCGTCGCGCAGTCCGGTAAAAATTACATAAATGTATACATATTTAAGAATCTAATTGCTAATACATATTTTATGAATTCATGAATTTAAATAAAACAACCGTGATTATAAATACATCTTAACCCTCCAATTCTATGATATTTTTTTAAATAAATAAAAATCGACCTCCAGGCACTAAAAAGTAAAAAATAACTAAACTACATAGATACTTAATCAGATATTTTTGAAATCGATGCCAGCCGATACAAATCAAAGCACACCGACTAAATGAAAATGCCCGTTTAGTTATTTTTTTACTTTTTAGTGCCTGGAAGTCGGTTTTTACTTTTATTCTTTAAGTTTTTATTTTTCTATTTTTAGTGTAGACGTAATAAGCAGGTAATTTGTAGGAAGAAAGTTTTTTAATAGCATATTCGAGTAAGCCATTTATTTAAAAATAATTTATTGTTGATCTTTTAAAAACCTTAGGAAGTATACCCTTTGAACCAAAAAAAAGAATTTTCCAAATTGGTTCAGGCATCTTCGAGTAATCGGTGAACAAACATAAAAAAAGATTCGGACAAATTGAGAAACTCCTCCTTTTTTAAAGTTGGTTGCAAATTAAGACACAAGATGTTAATAATAATAATCCCTGACAAGATTGTCATGCATATATTTTTTATTTTTTATTTTAAACTTAATTATCATGCCCGTCTATATGAAAAATCCTTCTTAAAAACTGCAATAAATCCATACTAATATTATAAATGTAAAAGTGTGTTTATTTGTTTGTTTGTCCTTCTTTCACTTTGAAACAGAGCGAGGGATTGGCGTGATTTTTGTGTGGTGATGGTTGGAGAGCTAGAGAGTAACGTAGGCTACTTTATTCCGCAAGAGATCATCTCATTCCCACGGTAAAACACGTTATAATACAATCCAAAAAAATATTTATGAACAGAATTACTTCAAACTTGGCAGTGTGCTCTTCAATACAATTATAAACGAGCATTTTTCAAAATTCATCCCATAAGGAGGTAAAACAGGGGATGAAAGTTTGTATGAAATCTACTTTATTGTAGTTTCACCGCGAGCGCAGCCGCGGATTCTGCTAGTGGACAATAAATGTAATTTTTTATTCTTAATGTTTAAATCTATTACGGGCAATCAGTCTTTTCAATACCGTAATACGATGAACCAATCCAATTAAGTCGTTTTTTTAGCAGCTAGTATGTTTAGCTGCAAATCCGGAGGTCCTGGGTTCGATTAGCGAGTCTATTAGAGAAGTATGGTTTTCTGTTGAGAACTTTTCAGTAGCATCCCGGAATCACCGTGACTGATATCGGTCAATTCAAGAGGTATTAATATTATTTTAATATTTAACGTTTTATATATTTTATAAATCTTAAACTTACAAATGACTATTTCTCCTACTCTAGATTTTATGAGCAATTTTTTGAGCCTAAGGGCTGCTGACTTAATGATAAATCAGAATTTGAACCCGTAGGTAACAGATGCAAGAAAAGCCTTAGTTTATTGCAAAATATTAAAGAAACAGTTCGTCTGTCTTTCAGTCTACCAATACCCTTTTTCTCAGGGACGTGGGAAGATATCAAGTTGAAATTAATATCAAATTCTGTTTACAACCCCTTGGATCTGAAAAAAATCAAACTTCTAAGTAAAAAAGCCGTTCTAAAATCTTTTATACCGCATATTTTGACACTCCCAAGGGAATCAAAACCTATAGGGTAGATACTTGCTTTCCTAAGACATATCACGAAATTTACCAATAGGCAATGTCTTATAGCACAAGTAAATGGAAAATCAAAAACCGCAAAATTTGTAGTTACGATATATCACAAAAAAATTTTTTTTTGTGATTATTAACTTATTTTAATGTTTCATGCTACGAAACTCTCGGTGTGCGAGTCAGACTCACACTTGTTATTTTTATCATTATTTTGCATGTATATTGTTATATTATGTTACTTTTTCTAATATTGAATCTAAAATATTATAGTTATTATATTTATAAAGATGTCTCAAAATTCACGTAGGATTTAAATTTGCCGCCGTTTGCGTGGTAAGTATTGGGAACCAAAATAAATAAAGAAAAGTTCGATAGCAATTTTACTGGCCCTATACTCTAGTATAGGGCAAGTAAAATTGGTGCACTCCACAAAATAACAACGCGTTTTCATTGTTGGATAATATTTCAAAAATAATAAAAGTTTGGCTGTAACAGTTTCATACAATATATGGTAGAAATATTGATTTTACTTCGTCAACTGTAAAAGGAGAACTGTAAAAGGAGCATGTGACATTTCCTTGCCGTGTACTTTCTCGTTTAGGTGATCAAAATTGGCCCCGTAGATCATGTGATTTAACACAATTGGATTTCTTTCTATCAGGTTATTTGAATTTATAGTCTTGGTTAAAAGAGCAAACATCTACCCATACATAGAAGTAGCGTACAAG
The DNA here is from genome assembly GCA_947093115.1 of Brenthis daphne. Lineage (NCBI taxonomy): Eukaryota > Metazoa > Arthropoda > Insecta > Lepidoptera > Nymphalidae > Brenthis > Brenthis daphne. Next base: position 8,703,891 of record OX352471.1, read on the forward strand.
TTAACGCATCAACGTAATATGGCCATATTTATGCAAAATGACGAAATAATTGTCGAAATAATGGAAAATTTCGACAAAAGAATATATAAATTCATAAAAAGTTGAACAGAGTGACTTACCTTAGTAGAAGGGGTTTGTTAGCGAAAAAACCAGAGGCCTTCTCTTTCGCTGCTTGTAGCTCCTGCATTGCGGAAGCCCGATGTTCTTCATGTACCCACACTCACACGTTGCTAACGCCTGTACAAAATACAAATAAATGATAGAATTTTACAAGTTGGATAAACAAGTTTCTTTCCATGAATAACCAGTCTTCGTGAAATTATAGAAATTAAATATATATAGTCTTATAGCAATTAAAAAATACCACTAACCACATCCTAGCTCCATCATCAGATAAGTTCAATGATACTAAATTATTGTACTTTTAAAGGAATTACGTATATCTATAAATAAATACAAAAGTTGTATGGGAGCACCTTGGAATCTGCCTTAGTTAATTACGATTTAAACTAGATAAATACGATTTAAACTAGTCAGATCGGTCAAACAAACCCGAGAAATAGGTGAATTTACAAAAAAAATATATGCATTGAAAAAAGTATCTCCTTATCTTTTAGCACGAAATCGTTCAATGGTACAAGCCATGTCATTTCAATTTTGAATAGTACTTATTTACATAATTTATGTATTATAAAAAGACTACATTCATTTTTGGGTTTGAGGTATAAATCAGTGCAAAAGATTACGTAATAGATTTAATGTGCAAAATAAAAACTTGACATTTAAATTATCATATAATATCAACTCTAATGAGGAAATGTTACATAATTCATCATTGCAATGTACATACATTATAGATATACTTACCCATATACATACACCTATATATTATGTATAAGAGCTTATGCAACTCGACCTTTTACTGTACCATTTCAACTAAATAAGTCTATCCTTAGATTTCAAGCACCTAGTCTAAGAATTGCAAGATATATATAAAAATGGATATAATAAATGATTTTACTTACATTTTTTCAGTTCCTAGGCGTAGCAGGTCCGTCGTAGCGTCTGTCGATCGTGTAGCACCCCGCGCCGCTCTACGTGAAAGCTACGGCTGCGCGTAACCCCCAACGTCATTGGTCGATATTTCTACGGAACTAGACGTACATCCACCAATAGCAGCCTTAACTGTAAAGGGGCGGAGTTTTGTAACATTTCAGAAAATTTTCAGGAGATCCAAAAGTACATATAGTTGGTATCGACCCCATCAATGTTTCCACTCTGATTATTTGCGAGAAGCGCAAGCTTAATGTTTATGCTAATACATAACTGAGATTTTAAATTAAGATTGTGTATATAACTTAACATGAATTATTTATTATCAAGTTCTTAAGATTGCCCCTAAATATTTAAATGTAATCTAACAGGGTCATATAGCAAATTATTATAATATTTGAATGTATCATATCTCTTTTAATTTGGTTTATATAAAATACTAATCCGTATATAATAAAAAAAATGTTATCTTTCTTATAGTAAAACAAATCAACAGTTAAAAAATAAGAGTTAAGTTTCTACACTGACGTTTGAAGAACCACGAGATCATAAACTAAATAGCTTTTTAACTTTTTGTTTAGCTTTACTAGTTATACTGATTTTAATAAGATATTACAATAAATCGAGAGAAATTCAAGATTCTCATATAATAGAGATTTGAATAAGATACACATGAAGAATTCTTTTATGTTACGACTAAAAATACGTGCAAAAAATAGCATAAAACAAACACAGAAACTTCTCCACAATATAATATAAATATAGCATAAATTAACTGCTATACATCATACAAGTTGTAATTACAATCTCATTATATTAAATATATACTTTAACGATTTGGATCAAATTTTGTATCTATTCAAATAAGGCTTTGCCTTTTAAGTTTATCTATAGGTGTTTTTTCTAAAGAAACGCCAAGCGAAGCTTGGTCGCCCAGGTACTATTAAACAAATATATTATAATAAAACTGTTTAATAATATTGTGTTAAAGTTGTACATATATTTATAGTATTATCGACAATAAATCAGTTTTCAATATATGACATTTATGTCGATTTTAAAATCATAAGCATCGAAACCATTACATAAAAAGTGTATCAAATGAGACATGCTGGTTATCCAATCACATGCGTATTTACCAGTTAAAATTATGGATAATATTGAGAAAATTGCGAATATTTTTTTATACAATATGAAATTAAATTCCCAAACTGCTAAGCCTACTTACCTATTCTTTTACATGGTAATATTTGTTGTAAAAGTAATAAACTTAAAAAAAACTGACTTCCAGGCACTAAAATGTAAAAAAACTAAACGGAGGTTGAAAACCCGATGCAAAGCAAATCTAATATATATATTTCGATATGTACTTAAAATTCATAATTACCTACATATTCATGTCGGCTGGCACCGACTTCGAAAATATCTGATTAGGTATCTATTCTAAATAAAACCCCCCGTTTAGTTAGAAGTAAGAAATAGTTAGAAGTCGTTTTTTTTTAAGATTTTATTTTCCCTTTTTGATGTAGACGTAATAAGCCGGTAATTTTAAAGAAAGTTTTTTAATAACATATTCAATTAAACAATTTATTTAAAAAAATAATTTAGTGTTAATCTTTTAAAAAACCGCTCGACCGATTTCGATAAAATTTATATGGGACCACCTGGGAAGTATAACCTTTGAAACAAAAAATAATTCTAAATCGGTTCAGACGTCTTCGATAAAAAAAAGATGCCGATGAATTGAGAACCTCCTCCTTTTTGGAAGTCGGTTAAAATAAAATTTTAATATACCTTTAAATTAGAGAATGCACCGTGTATAAAATCTATACATATAATAAAATTGTAACCAAGCCGAATCTGTACAATAAATATTTTTTTGGAAAATCTTATTGAAATAAACATTATTATCGATGCAGAGGCCGAATCTATAGTTTTTAGGATTTTTGTCTGTCTGTCTGTTACCGCATCACGGAAAAACCACTGGAGGGATTTTGATGAAATTTGGTATGATGATAGTTGATTATCCGGGTCAACATATAGGATACTTTTTACTGTGGGAAAATATCTCATTTCTGAGAAAAAATACAAAAACAGCATTTTGAGAAAGAGTATACTAACCTATGTAAAACCTAAGAATTTGGTTTTTGGTCATCTGAACGCGGGCGGAGCCGCGGGCAATACTAGTATCCAATAAAACGAATATTACATTTTTTCGTGCTGTGGATGAAAACAGGTAAAAACATACGTATTGCGTAATAATAATAATGAATGTAAGTGAATGTAATGTTAGGTCATATATATACCTATATTTTATTCGTCCCAACCTCCTAATTTTTTTCCAAAAAAATTTAATGTTAATACTTGTTCGTGTTAATTGCTGTAACTGTAGCTGTAAATTTTCATAATTTATAAAAATTATTAAGATAATTCTAACCAAAAAGTATATGATAACCTAAAGCTTATTTATATACGAGTATGTATAAGAATTATAATATTCAGAATACTATTCATTTCACTTGATGGAAAAAATCAAATATTCCCATTTATTTAAATACTTCGCTTATTAAATAAGCTAGAAATTTATTCAAAAAAAAATACTATAACTGTCAATTTTATAACATCTTTTAAACAAATAACATATGAGTGTGCGATCAGTCTGGTCGGTTTTCACGTCGATATAGAACAATTTTTTAGGCCATTTCTACAGCAAGACCTGATAAACATGAAGAAACCCTTTATATGTATTGAAATATCAAAGTTTTGTATACGCAAATTATATGAAAGCAGAAACATCGAACGAAGTTAAGCGCAAAAGTTTATTAAATCGTTATTAATAGGTAAATAAAAAAAAATCATCAATAGGTACTTGGCTTGACAGACGAGGGGACTTTGTCCCCTTTAATGAAAATTATCGTTGGACCTATAGGGCCTTAATATTTTAACCTATTTCTAAATTTGATTCTAATTTATATTTATCAATAACAGTATAAAGTAAAAGGAGTTTACATATCTTATATTGTTTGCGAAATCCAGTCATAAATCACGATTACCAGACGTCAAAGTCTGGCAATCGTGACGTCGTCAAGTCAAAGTCTATTTAAACATTTAAGAAAATCAGTTTGTGCCACAGAAGTATTAGGCGGTAAAAGTAAATTCATCAAAGAAGTTAACATGGATTTATATCATGGAGTATATTTTCATACGGCAACCCACCTGTGACATATTTGTTTAGTTATGGGTGTATACATGATAAAATGCTTTTTTTAATACTTTTTCAGATGAAGGACGATCTTATTTCAGGATCTTGTCAAATTGTGATAAATTTTTATGCATAGGTATTGCAATTATAACCTCTATGCATTTGTCGAATAAATAGTGCCAGATAAAGAGGGTGAAATTTGATCCTTCGGCTACCTTAATATATTGACTTCATGTGACCTGATTACATATACATATTACATATATATTATTATATGTATATTAGTATAAAGATATAGAATTAACGTATAGATATAGATCAACACATAGCCTTTCCTAACATACATATTTAAGTAGAATTATTAACTAATAATAATGTATTTATAATGTAACAAAATATATATACGAGTAAAAAATATTTTCAAAAATTTTTTCTATTATTAATTTAATAACATTACCAAAACGAAAAGGGATTTATAAGTTAAATCGGTAATTTAAAAGAGATCAAATTTATGCTGAACTGAGAGCATTTACCCCCGCCTCTACGTTTGCTGACTTCGCCATAATATCGACATCGGCCCGACTTCATTTCACGGCTAAAGGATTTCGCAAATGAAGTTTCCCCGGTCCACCGAACGCGAATCTGTATAATATTATATATCTATAATCATATTAAAATTTTCTATGTAATGGATACTACCTATAACGTAAACTATAAATATAAAAGTAATTATATTATTTAAAATTTAATGATACTGAACTGTTACCTTTTTTTTCTATTATTGTTTCAAACATTTTTTTCTTATTGCCTTCTATATATTACATCTACAAGACGATACATAAAAATTTACACCTACTGTGTACAAAATATTATTTTTTAATTTATTTTATATTATAATTATATGTTATTTTATAATTATATTTTATTTTTTTAATTTTAAAAAAAGGACGCGAAAAACTCAATAGTTTAAATGACTTGTAATAAGAGAATTTGCTTTCAAGTTTCTTTTCTATCTCACTGTTCGTTTTATCCGTGTTTTAAAAGAAACCTTACAGACAAATCTGAAATAAACAATCGAGGCACGCACTTATCCGATTTCTTATGCACTTAACAACAAACGCATAGCTTAAACTGTTGGATGTAGATCTATTAAATTTGAAATAAATCCTTAAGTAACATGAACTACGCCAAGCAGAGATTTTTTAAACTTCATTCCATGAAGGAGCAAAAAGGAGAAAAAATGTAATTACTACTTCTTGCTTTATATCTAACACTCAAACCGTTTTAACTTTTATTTTAGCTCCGCATTCACATAAAGATTCTCTTCACAGTTTTCTGAAATAGGTATCATTTTTAATATTTATGTATATTCAGTGAAGTATTATTACATAAAAGAATGCTTTACATTAAAATTCATTTCGATGTAATGATGGATACACTTTTATTGACGTTTTCTTTGTATACGAGTATGTTTTGAAATATTTCTCATACTGCTATTCAAATACCCGTTCGTGTACGTATTAGATATCTAATGAATGAAAAAAAACAGTGGAGACAGCTTACAAAAAAATAAAATTAAAATTTGTAAATTAAAACTGATTTACATTTATCTGGTTTTGTCATCTATCGGCACTCTGAGTGTTAACGTAAACACGTCACGAGACCATGTCGATGACGACTTATAAGAATTTACTTCCCATCCAAACCTGCCTCTAGAAGTTTTCACTTCAAAAGTTTGTGAATGCGTATGTTCTGCTAATCTTTCATGCCGTAAGGATGAAACTTATTTGAGTAAATGATATAATCAAATTTCACAGGGTCATTGCTACGTAGGCTACTGTTTATCATCGATCCTAGCTCGTGAGCGGCACCGCGAGGAAAACGTGAATTTAAAAGAATTGTTACGGGATCAATTTTACAAAATGACATTTTGGTTTAAATGTATATAATCAAGATGATTAATATATTGCAAGCATATATTGTGTCATATTGTCTCCTAATGCACATCACTATAATGATCTTTATACATCTGGACTAACTCTAGCTGACAAACTGCGGCAACCCTCTCTAACTCTGATTAATGCATTCTTTTATGACTTGAAACGTCAGCGGGGGGTAAAACGCAATCTAGTTAAACGCTGAGCTTGTGATTTTGTTCACGCAAATGTTTTAAACTGCTACAATAAATATTCTAAATAATTTTAAAATAGGGGACTACTTAAAATGTATGTGGGAAGATTTTCATGAAGACTTTGGTCATTTATTTTTTTGCTTTTTATCCCATCTATTTATCAATATTGCTTACTAAGTTTTTAGCTGATAGACTCAGAAAAAAAATGTACTTATACATTGTAATATATACATAATTTTTCCTTTCTTTAACATAATTTCCATCCTAGAAACATAGATATTCTAATATTGTATAACTTATATGTGTAAATAATTCTGTGCCTCCTGTGACAAGTGATACAAGTCAAAAATCTACATTTTACAGGAGAGCAAAAACAAGATTTAAAAAATTCTAGTTCACGTTCTAAGTGGGCTAGGTTAAACTTGAGTACCTTATTTTGTAGAAAAAAACATTCACTGTTACTGTGCATTTAAATTTTTCTGGTAAATATTATAGTTTTAAAGTAATTATTGAAAAACCTGTGAGTTGTACCTTTTTTATTTCTAGTGCATACTAAAATTACGTGATAAATGGTACAAGTACAGTTAAATTATGTTGCACCTATAAGTTGACGTTGTGTAAATTGATATACATGAAGTAAAAATATCTAATAATTCATTGGAATATGTTCCTAGCGCAATGTTGCTCAAACAAATGATAAATATACTACCCCAAAGACGAGATTTTTTTACTTATCAGTCCCCTATTTTTATATTTTAGCTGAATTGCTTTTTACTTTGCTAAAATCTTGGCTTTTTAAAATATGTGTTAAATAATACAACTCAAGTTATACCCCTCACTTAAATGCATATTTTTTGTGTAAATAAATACAAGTTTTATAAAAACAATCATCGTTTATTAAACTTCTTCAAAATCAATAATTCACTTACAAATCACTATCAAAATTCTTAAGAGCGGTAACTTGAGATCTTATCACCATTATTTTAGAATACGAATGTAACTTAACTATTCTCAATGGGAACTAATATAGTTTCACAAAAGTTAGATAAAAAGGTGGTGGTTCCGTGGTCAGAACTGTTCGTTCTTGCCCAGCCTCCATGGCTGATGATGTATGCCGATGATATAGCGCTCGTTGATATGAGTCGTGTAGAGCTGGAGCGTAGGGTGAACCTGTGAACGGTAAAGGGTACGCTTGAGAACGGCGGTGTCAAACTAAATGTCGCGAAGACCGAGTATATGGCTTGCGGGAGTCCGGACTCCAGCACCATCCACATAGGGCTTGAACCAACCGTTAAGTCGAAGAAATTCAGAAAGCATCGATCACGACGTTAAACGCCTGTATAATTGAAGCTGGAGGTTACAGATGTGGTTTGTGATCGCAGAATACCACCCAAGCTCAAGGAACAGATAAACAAGAGCATCATCCGACCAGTCCTTTTATACAGAGGCGAGTGCTGGGCAGCGCTATCTCAACACATTCCGGAGCTTCACGTCACAGTCAAGTTCAGTTGAAGAGCATCTTCTGAGGTGGTGTGGCCATGTCACGCGTCACAATATCATCATCATCAGATTCATTCAGCGATGGCGCTGAATGAATCTGTAAGGTTCAAATCATCATAGAGTTTTTGGAATCATTGTCATTTGTTTCGTTTGTCTTATTATTGTTATTAACCATTTCTGTTAAATTCTCTGCAGATTTTTCTGTTTTTTTGTGTTCGTGGATAGTAGGGACTGGACTTTCTATAGGTTTTACTGGCAGCGATCCTTCAATAAGTTCTCTTACATGATATCCACAGCCGTCTTCAATTTAAGCTTCAGTATGGTCTTGTGAACTCATGTTCGCCATGTGACTGACTAGTGGTTAAATCCATGATTTTGAGATTTCGGAAATGATAATAAAAATGTCTGTAAGAAGGTACACCTACCTGATTCAGTTCGGCAACTACTAATTGCAACTGTCCGGATTGAGAATACTGAAAGTCACCAACCCTACATTCCGAGGGTGTCGTAAAAGACGACTAACCACTTGAGAGTGCACGCGCTCATCTTAATTGTTTTTGAAGGATCAAGTTCATGTAAAATCACTGCACCAAATTCGCAAAAAAATTGCATACCATCATAAAACCCAAAACCAAACCAAACCTAATCCCAAAACCACAAAAGTTAAAAGTTTATAGGTGTGTCCCAGCACTTGTATAATTTAGCACTTCTTGTTCTTCATACATTTTTTGAGTTTTAGATACAATTCAAATTATATTCCTTTACACATAAAAGTTGATTTGTACAGAATTAGGATTAGTAGGTACATGTTAAATTGTACCCTAATCAGTATTGAGAAAAATCTGTTCAAAGCGATATAACTCTAATAATATCAATATTCACGATAAATTTACTAAAAAATAAAATGTGAAAATTAATACAATCGCACTTATACCACGAAGCACGAAAAATAATGTGTGCAGCAATTACTTATAGAGGTTACAACTTGAAATATATCTATATTCACGATATTTTAGCAAAAATCATGCCACTTATATCACTTTGCACAAAATTTTCTCCGAAACTATAGTAGATAGAAGAATGTGAGTTAGACAAAAAAAACCTAATTTTTTTCTGATTATTTCTATGTAAAAATCACAAAAAGGGTACAACTCGACTTATATCACTCGTCACAGGAGGCACAGAATTTTGTCTTGAGATTTATTTTTTACTGTGCATTTTAACTTATTTAAGTATCCTTTTGCTGTGAGAGAGGTAGCGAGCACTTAACAGCGATCGACTACTTTCAAAAAGCATTCTCAGCGCTTATCGGCTTTCAACGTTACCACTTTACAAGCCGAGGGGCGATACAGCTTTACTTGAACATGGGTTTAAATCCCAGTATAACGATAAAATATTAGATTTTACATCAAATAAGTACCTAATATATTTCATATAGAACTTTTAGATTAGGTTCTTTGTAATTATATATTATAGTGGACAAATAATATAATTCAGCTATTTAAATGTGTGAAGTTATAGTAACATTTAACAAATTTCCTAATTAATATTCCTAATATATGTAAATCCCTACTAACAACACCCCTACGTGTGTGGTGCACATACAAACCCGTCGGCATAAAGTGAACGATTAGTGAAAATCATCCGAACTTTTTATTCACATATATTTTATATATGACAATTCTAACGTTGTCTTTGTTTAAGCTATTTCGTTCTTACATAGAAATAAATATTCTTTAGAATTGTAGTTTACAAATTAGTTGGTAAAATAAAATATGTTTAAAAGTTTGATAAAATATAGATAGGCACTAAATATCACATTAGTCTGAATAGTGACACCTCCGAGTTATGCCAAAACACCTTTTTCCATTCGATTGCCTCTCACCACCTGTACTTGGGGGCTGCTTCCGTCTCTTTCCTAACAATGGAGCACATATCGATCCATCTCGTTCTCCCTTCTATTTATGACTTATTAACTTCTCTAAGGTATCATAGCAACTCACCCACTCTGAAACGGTCTACAGATTTAATATAGAAAATTGTGAACTCAACTGAAAGTCAGAAGCAGTTTATTGAATTGGTACGCCCTCTTTAATATTCATCATTAAACATAAAAAGGTATTAGATATTAAAGTAGTCAACTTACTTTTTAAATTACTACAGCACAACTAGCTTTTTAAATTGACTTCATCAGCCTATTTATTTAAAGTAATTATAAAAAGAAATAAGGTAACAACAATTCAATTTAGTCCTTTTTAACATCCCACTGCTGGGCATGGGCCTCCCTTGAGTACAAGGGGAACAGGCCATGGTCTACCACGCTAACCAAGTGCAGGATGTTTTCCTTCACCATAAGACAAGCATGTTGGAAATAATTCGCACATGAAAATTTTAGAGGTGCGAGACCCGTAATTTGAACCCGCTTCACTCAGTTTCCAAGCGAGCACATTAGCAATGGGCTACCACTGCCTTGGTAAGGTAAGGTACATCAGAAATACTGCATAGTATACAGTTAGAGTAATGTTATTTTATTTTTTATTTGAACGTTTTCTAGTTTTCTTCTAATATTCCTTGACTATATTTTAAAATTACATTTCAGAACTTAGATATTATGTATTTCATTATACTTAAATTTAAAATAAGAAGTTGCTATCATCATTGAATCGTAGTGAAATTTATGGAAAACGTTTAAAAAATATATTTTTCGAAATAAGCTTATGTGGAATTTCGTAAAATCGCTCTTCCGTATATTTAAGGAGTAATGACACATGACTAAGGCATTTACCAAAATTAAAATGATAAAGCTTTGTATAGAAATAATTATTCTTCTTATGGAAACTTGTTACTTATTTTTAGCATATATATCTTCGACATAATTACTCAAAATTCTACCCCATTTAGAGGGATGATTAAAATTTGCGTTAATAGCAACATTTTACTGGTCATATTTGTGTTTTCTAAGTACTACTCCTTGTAAAAGAATATAGTAAGAAGTTATTTTTTTTTTATAGTATGAAAATTTTACTATTATGTACCTACTTATGTACAATTTGAAAAATCTTCCAATATCTCTGCATAGTGCATACATACAGTGACATAAGCTGCACTTAGGCTGGATGTGTATGAACTACTTATTGTATTTACCTACTTTATTCGCTTTAATTTTTGAAAAGAGCTTAACTGATAATATATTTTGTAAATCAAAAAACTTATATAAACATATGTTATATGTCCGTATACGCCGCATATGGAAAAAGCAATAACCGAAGTTTATTTTTCTAAGAGCTTGAATAGGAAACAAATACGGTCGCAGTGATTCCGCGACGGATCGCTGTGTTTGCCAACCGATCGCTCCTTGGGGACGCTACTTGAACGGTTTCTCTCGCAATACAATAAATATCACGTTTCTTAAACTGGTACGGAATTTTTTTAGCTTGTTCTTTAAAAAAAATTACTTGCTTTTTAAAATTTAACTACTTTATACCTTTGTAATAAGTAAAGATAATATTTTAATAAATAAAAATGATTGCCTTAAAGTACAATGATAAACAAGAAGATATAGTGACTGCTTTCGGTTCTCCGCAGGTATTCTACAGCATAGAGTAAAGTAAAGCCTAGTTAAGACTATGACTACACACGGTACACTTAGTGTATACAGTATACACCGTGTGTCTATGTGAACACGATTATCTCAAATTGTGAAATTTATTGTAACAAGAGGCATATCATCTTAGTCCTCACAGTGACAACGCACCTGCGGTTCTGTATCATAAAACCTACAGACAGGTACCACTTTCCATCAGGTGGGCTGTCTGCTCGTTTGTCACTGAATACTATAAAAAAAGTGTCAGTCAATGTTCGCTTGCGCTAACGCTATAAAAAAAACTTTGAAATGGTAGGTTTCATACAAACTTTCATCCGATATTTTACCACCCTATGGGATGAATTTCGAAAAATGCTAATACATGTACTTATTTAATTGTATTGAAGAGAATTAATACCAAGTTTCAAGTGATTCTAATCATAAATATTTTTTGGGTTGTATTATAACGTATTTTCTGGTGATAACTAGATAATCTCCCTTGGTAAAAAGTAGCCTATGTAATTTTCTAGCAATTCAACTATCTCCACACAAAAAATCACGCCAATCTGTCTCTCCGTTTCTACGTGAAAGAAGGACAAGCAAACAAAAAAACAAACACACTTTCACATTTATATATTTAGTATGGAAGTATAGATTCTAACTGATTCGAAACTGTACTTTAAATATTTTTTGGAAAATCTTATTGAAATAATCATTATTATCGATACAAAGGCCGAATCTATAGTTTTCACAATTTTTGTCTATCCGTCTGGGAACGATCATGAGAAAGCCACTGGAGAGATTTTAATGTAATTTGGTATGATAATAGATGGATACCCGGCTCAAGATATAAGATACTTTTTACTGCAGGAAAATATCTCATGTCTGAGTGAGTTAAAACATAGGGACCTAGGGACGAAGCCGAGCGGAGCGAGGGTGAGCCGCTTGTTCTATCATATTACCATAAAAACAGTTCATACAAAAAAGAATTATAATTTTTAAAGCAAAATCAACTAATATCTAAAGCGCAAAAATAAATGATTATCATTTTATATCAATAAAAATCCTTTGTTTTCTATCTTTTCAAAATATTTCTGTTTATATTATTATTTTTTATAAAAATCACAAGAAACCTGAATAGAATTCGTATTGCCTACATTATGAAATTTTAATATATTTTATCTATGAAGACTTACTACTTGTTATTAGTAATTTTAATATGCTATATCAAAAAAAAATTGCTTTATACTTGTGTAGATAGAAATAATATTAAAATAATATATAAATGCCCATGGCTATATAAGTAAACATAATCTTAAAAGTAAATAAAACCCTTAAATTATTTGTAATATTATAATAATATAACGGATTATACAAGTAGGTTAAATCTAAACAACTCTAAGTAATTTATGTATTTCAACTTTAAGTAATTTATGTATTTTTGAATCTACTCGACTATTTCATTATATTCACGTCCATATATAAATAATAAGAATAATTTGTGGCACTAAATATTTTAAGTACGGCTTATTATTATTATTATTAGAAAAATACATGCAACATTATTAAATTATCATCATTATTGATGCAATACACTATAGACACTTAGATTTAATTATTGAGTAATATCGAAAGCCAATTTCCGACTGTCGCACACTAACGTATAGTTCATACGTATGTATACATATGTATGTATAAGAAAATGGTGTAGATTTGAATAATGTCTATGTTAATACGCTTACAGGTGAGTGCAAACGGGCGGGCCGGCCGTAGCCCCGCCCTCGTTGCCATTGTCTCCCAGTTTCATCGCAATCGCTCGAAATTGAATAAATTAAAGCCAAATTTAATTTCTCTATTAAGTTTCTGCCGACACAAACAACTCTTGACGTATGCTGGTCCGTTATCGGGGATGATTATTAAATTAGTTTCGGATGCTTACCCGAGGGTTGTTGAAAGCTTTTTACATTGATTATTATGGTGTATTTATATAAAATATTGTTTATTAGGTTCTTTTTCTTTATTAAATATTTTTCCTTCATTTAATATTATAGCAAAGTTTAATTTGTAAGTAGATTAAAAGTTAAGGTAGGCTAAATTGATAGAGAAAAATCTAATGATACCGACGCGAAACGAGGATGACGAGGCACATTATATTGCATATAACTTGTATAATAATAGGTCTTTTAAAAGTACTATAAATGCCCAAATCAGAAATGTTACCCAAATTTTAAAATATCTATAAACTTCTGTTTTTTTTTCAGACGATAAAAAGCCTAAGTACTAAAAATAGTATTTTACTGCGTATCTCATAAACTTTTGAATATCAAAAAAGAAAAAAATAAAGACCCTTTCCATACTCAACATTATTTTTCTTTAAAAACACGACTACTCTAGTTAAAGTTACTTTGGGTATAGAAAGTATGTTTACGTTTCATACTTAGAAATATATTATATACCTACACAAAAACGAATTACTTTGTATTAATTAAGGTACAATAGAAAATACCCTGATTAGCAGCTTATTTAAAGAATCAAAAACGTATAGTGATAATGTATATAAATATTTAATAGTTAAATTCTTTACGATTCTTTCAAAAATGCAATAATATATATGTTCAGAAGACCAAAAACAAAATTCTTAGGTTTTACATATTAGTATACTCTTACATTGCAGTTTTTGTATTTTTTCTCAGAAATGAGATATTTTCCCGCGGTAAAAAGTATCCTATATGTTGACCCGGATCATCAAAATCCCTCTAGTGGTTTTTCTGTGATGCGGTAATAGACAGACAGACAGACAGACAGACAGACAGACAGACAGACAGACAGACAGACAGACAAAAATTCTAAAAACTGTAGATTCGGCCCCTGTATCGATAATAATGTTAATTTCAATAAGATTTTCCAAAAAATATTTAATGTACAGATTCGGCTCGGTTACAATTTTATTATGTGTATAGATAATATATATGTGAATAGTAATGAAAGAAACAAGAGAATGTATCCTGTATGTGATATATAAATAATTTAATCTCCTACAATAAGGTAAACTTAATATTACCATGCAATAAGTGCTCTCAATAATTATAGATTTTACATAACATGCTTTATATCCAGGCAGCGTGCTCCGTGTACAAAATTAAAAAAAACTTACCACAATTAGACGTAAACAATACACGAAGATATGTAAGACTAATTTAAATTTTCCTACGTTATATTCCTACGTTATATTTTTATCCATATGTCCTAGATATGTTAATTTAGTTTGATATGTCCTATATTGATATTCTTTAGACTGGTTGTTGTATGCAAATACTCTGATGTTGTAGAGTAGAATCAATCAATATATAGTCATTTAAATAAATAATTATTATTTGATTAGAATACCTACACATTATACATAAATACTTCGGAGGGCATCACTCTTAAAGATTGTATGCACCTTATAAAACTCTACAGGCTTTTCTGATATGATCACTAAAATCACTTTGTATGTTTTTAAATAAATCGATGATGTTTTTACATGTTTATTTTCGGTACTTGTGGCGATACCACCCTTAAGAGTGATGCGCCCCCGGCGAACGCGCCACGTGACTGCCGCTTTGCACAACCTTTGTGTTTACATCCACCCTCAGCCCCCACCTCATTCCTACATTTCTCCATCCCCACTTGCCGCATTTATGTTTTTCCTTGCAGAAGAAAATATTTCGATATAAAAACCAAAAATCTATTTTAACTCAAAATATTAACAAAAAAATAGCAGATATTAAAAGCACTACAAAAGAAAATAATATCATCTTAAGTGCAAGTGCTTAAAAATAACAATTCAAAAATAAAAACTCTTTTAAATACATTTTAACAGCTGTTATATACCTTAAATCTAAGAAGCTTTAAATATATACTATGTAGCAATATACTCTATGATATATACTTAGATATTATGAAGAAGCAATTACAAAAATAATATTAATTTAAACCGATTATGATAATTCCATATTTATAACAAGTGGCTTTGTACTAAATAGCCGGCGTCGATTCCGTCCGCGTGGAAAAGAAGATAAGGAGCTTTATGCCATAAAATTGTATAGTGTGAGGGAACAAATTGGCTTTCTAACTAAGATATATTTTCTTAAATGTAACTGATAAAGTGAGATGATAAATGTTTTTCAGAGTCTACATTTTTATAGCTAGAATTTGCAGATTTATGGCGATATAAATTGTGTTTTTATAAACGACTTTTATTTAAGTTCTAAACAATTACATATACATATATGTTATAATATTATCTAATATATTCTAGTTTTATAGTGCTTCCATACAGAATTACCTACACTATTATATTTCAATATATTCTTGAATAAACAAAGAATATACAATGATGATAATAATGTGACTTGTTCAAATACGATTTATCTATATATTTTTTAAACTAGGTGCTTTTTCCTACGCTATCTTTTAATGTTTCATTAAAATTTAATAAAAAATGCTTCATACTAAATTTTCTATTATTATATTATATTTATTATTTGAAATAATTCTACTATAAAAAAAATTTAGGAAACTAGCGACTCACCCTGGCTTCGCTCGGTTTCGTCCCTAGGTTGTTGGTAGGTTGATTCCCCATACAAACTTTCATTTTCACCACCTTAAGGGATAATTTCCAGGATAAAAATTATCGATGTCCTTCCCAGGGTCTCAAACTATCTTCTTACCAAATTTCATCTAAATGGATTCAGTAGTTTCGGAGCCTGTTCGGTACAAACAAACAAACAAAAAATCAAATATTTAGCCTTACATTTTGCATTGTTTACATTTGAAAATATTGCATTGTTAAAATCAATCTAGGTTATAATCCTTCACCTTTTTGAAAAATTATTATATTAAAATTAAAAACTATATCGAAAATAATTTTATTTTGATACCTTGATAATTTTTATTAAATAAAAAAGTTTATCGCTCTTTATATTAGTGAAAACTGTATCAAAAGCAGTTGCGTGGTTTAGAAGAAGTAAGCGGAGAAACAGGCAGAGGTAGACATCGACTTTGTTTCATACTATGTATAAGATAAACCTACACATAGGTATGTACAATGTAAGAACATTTTGTATTTTCCTATGAAAATTATTTTACCGCACTAACTATATTATACCTGTTAACTTTTAAACTTGCTACTAATAGTTTTTGAGTAATTAATTACATAAATTTTTGCATGAAGGACAACTAGGGAGAACCAGTTATTGTGTTTTCCCGTAGGAATGAGAAATTCCTGTAGTAAAGTGTATCTTCAATGTTGATCCGAATAACACTTTTTCACCACGCAAAGTTTAGTTAAAATCCGTTCTGTACTTTTTGCGTGAAATGCACACAAACATACTGAAAAAAAATTCAACAACTATTGTTTTGGGGTATATAATCCGTACACAACGTGTACAGTCATAGTTTTAAAAAATATTTCGTTAGCAGATTTGACTTTGTTACTATTTTATTATATGACGTAGACGTACGTCTACTTCTCAATACTTTTCTATTTTCACTATTTCTTTTTAAAATTATTTCTTGACAGAAAAATAACATTTGTAAACAATACAGCCTAAATCAAAGCAAAGTGATTTAACACTAAATTTTTTAATTAATCCGATAGTAGAAACCGTGTCAGGGACTCAGCACGAAACACAAAAGTTTACCCTTTTTGTTTCATGCTGGGTTTTCAAATAAAACGTTCTAATTTGTTTTTGAATAATGGGTGTTAAATACAAGCTCTTGCTCACGACTTCTCGAATATAGGATTAATCTCTGTATTTAAGTGTAATGTGTAATAAAATAAAAAATAAAAAAAAGCTTGTGCATATAATGTTTTGTCTAATATCTTGTCGAAATTATGTCGTATTGACAAATATTTAATAATATAAATAAACGTAGAATTTAACCCAGAATTAAAAAAACGAACTAAATTATGATGTCCATAAATAATTTCTGGTAATCAACAAAACCTACCGGGAAGTATATATTTTATATGTGGTAATTGGAGTTCAAAATCGCTTAGTATAGGTTTTTTTATATATAATGCAGAGGATATTATGCGAGAAGATATCGCGTTGTTTTATTAATTTAAAAGTATAATTAAAGTGTGCGTGCATCAATATGTACACGCATAAGTGAAATATCCGTAGATTATCGGTACTTTTTATGAAATAATTCAATTTATGTTTTAAATATTTCGGATAGGATAGATACTACAAAATATTTTTTTATTAATTTAAAAAGGAATACAATACTTTAATATTCACATAGGTACCTACAGATGGGTTAAGATAAAATTTAATTTTCAATCAAATGTTGTAATGATTCATCAAAGAGTAATCATTATACTATATATGTAGGGCCACGTCAAAGAGCGTATACGAACGACCTCCTTAACATTTACGCTCGCCCGGTACTTGTGATGACGTCGCATGGGATGCTCTTAGTAAATAATTTTTTTTAACAATATTCATCTATTTATATAAAAGGTAAAAGTGAGTGACTGATGTATCAACGCACAAGTCAAACCCTTAAGGTTAGAAAATTGAATTTTCGCACACGTAGTCCTCTTATGATGTAGGCATCCACTAAGGAAGGGTTTTTCAAAAGTCAACCCCCAACTCACCCCCAAGAGGGTGAAATAGGGGATAAAAATTTGTATGAAACTTTTTATTCCTTGGACATAATTTATTTGTATGAAATTTCGTATGAATTGAAGTGTAAACATGTGGTATAAAATGACTTTATACTTAAAATATATAATATGGTTTTGAGACTAATATATACTTAATTATCTTTGTGCCTTGCAATTTTTAGTTAAGAATGATCTAAAAAAACTACTCATTATTTTGGTACAACATAAGAATACTCAGGGTTACTTTAATATCAAAAGCTTTAATGTCCTGTTGCCTTTAGCTCTACCGCGACTTCAGGAAGTGAAGTTCGAAGCTGTTATAAAATTATTTTTGGTATGAATTTCATTCGGTGTAAAAAGACTAAGCGAAATATTTTTCGTCTTTTAATATTATAGCTGCTGTGCCAAATCTATACAAAACACAAAGAAACTTTCGTACAATATTAATTAAAGATAAAAATTAAAAGAAAAATTTAAGATAAAATAAATAAGTTAGAAAGACTTTCCAGGGGAAAAGTATCTTAAATTCTCACCCGATTCTCACAAGTGTTTTTCATATGACCTGTGGCCAGATAAAGATATATACACTATAATTGTTAACTCGCTTATCTATTGGCTTCACTTGTTAATCAAATCTTGGAAGTCGACTTTAACACGTAACTTATAATTCTCCTGTGAATTGGAAACTTTTAACGTTTTTACCCGGATAACATTACAGTAATTTGAGATACTAACGAGCTGATCTATTTATGGAGTCTTAAAGTTGTGTAATGCAACTCTTCAATAACTACGAGTATACGTAATATTTCATCGTATTAAACTATGAGAAACAAACTAAAGCTTCAGGTCAAACGCGTGAAAACGATAACACCCCATATCTCAAAAACAACTTAATATATCTTGTTCAAAATAAATGGCTTTAAATAAAAGTAAAATGAAAATATTAAGCAACACGATCCCCACATTTATAAATTTATAAAGTATTTTGATATAGAAAATATAATCTTATTTTTTTTCAGCCGACTCATAAATGTACATATGTATCAAATGTTAGGAAATGGGGGGTGGACACAATGCTTATGACTTTAGAAGCATACCTATAACTTTGCAACTATTATTGACTTGAACATAAAAAGTCACTTCTACCTTTTCAAAGACCTATCTAAAATATACTATACGTCTTCATAGACTTAAAAATTTTTATTCACCCTTTGTGAAATGGAGTATTTTTTTAGTTTGATTAAGTAATTGTTTTTCGGTTTATTGTGTTAATGTAGCTCTAATATAATCTTCGAGTACAATGGCTTTGACATACGAACATAGCGAAATTATAAGGGTTCTATCATAGCCATTTATTTGGCTACGGAACTTTAAAACCACAAACTTACTGCGACGGGGGACTTTCGTTTATAATATTTACTGAAATTTAATTATAATAACAGATAATATATATTTAATTTTGTACGATAAATAAATAATTTATATTGCTATTGCAAGGAATAGTTTATAGATTACCTACGTAATATTGTTATGTTCTACGAGTTCGGGGTCGGAAAACTAAGTACCTCTTTTGCACTATAAATATTTTATTACCTTGAGTTCGTAACAGTCACGTATGAAGTTTCACAAACAGGCGAAATACATACACAATGATAGTGTTATTAATTTTAAGTTCAGTCACTGAACACTAAATTTCACCACTAGTTACACTTTCACTATAACTTCACTCCACTTTTCTTCACTTTTTCGTATACTCTTAGCTCCGAAATGAAACTAATCTCTCAACACACTGCCGAACTTTTTATATGCATAAAGAAATTACATTGCAGTATTTGAAAATTCGAAACTTTTCTAGTAATTTTAATTTCTTTCTGGAAAATATTTTGTTCCTCGCTTACACACCTCAATTTACAATTAACTGTTCTTGTCTGATAATTGTCATGTGTTGACAACTGTCTTAGGATATATAAAGCGTACTTCAGACGAGCCTTTTTAATTATTATTTTTCATGTAATGACGTTTCACACTCTCCATCCACTACGCGACAATAAACGAGTATAATAGTTAATTTATCTGGAATTTAAAAAAGATGGAAATATCATTTCTTAAACATTGTTTAGAAAGTTCAGATTTGGTACATATCGGCTTGAATTAGTCTAATCTATATCAATAATATTATATAACACTTAATTATTATTATAAATATGTATCTTTAAAAAGGCTAATTTATGATAAATTTCTAGTATACAAAAAATCATGACATTATGTCAAATAAAAATCCTTTTAAAACTATAACTTTATTAAAAATTTTATAACATTATTTCAGCAGCAAACTCCGGCTGTTTCATGAATAGATAGGGAAATATCTAACGAGGCAATTACTTCATATTTGCGACTCTTCAACGTACCAATTAGACCAGCTTAGAGAACTAAGAAGCTTTGCAAGCAAAAGATGAACATATGCTTCAACAGATGAAAATAAGTTTTGCATTTTATTTTATAAAGAATATATAAATAATTACTATGTACAATATTGAAATATTTAATTACTAGCGATTCTATATACATAGCTATAATGAGTTGTTGTGGGTATAATGAGGTATCATAACGTGTTTTCACGTGAGAATGAGATATTCTCCTGCGGTAAAAAGCCTATGTCACTCTCGAGCCCTCCAACTAACTTACACAAAAAATCACGCCAATCCGTCACTCTGATTCGACGATAAAAAAGAACAAACAAACAAACAAACAAACAAACAAACAAACAAACAAACACATACTTTCACATTTATAATCTATACTAATATTATAAAGAGGTAAAGTTTGTGAGTTTGTGAATTGTGAGATTGTGACGTTGTAGGGGGTAATCTCTGGACCCACTGAACCAATTTAGATGAAATTTGGTAAGAAGATAGTTTCAGACCCTGGAAAGGACATAGGTATACTTTTTATCCCGAAAATCATCCCTTAAGGCCGTGAAAATGGGGATAAAAGTTTGTATGGGGAATCAAGCTAGGGACGAACCAGAGCGAAGCGAGGGTGAGTCGCTAGTATTAAAATAATAATTGATTAGTATGGTATATAGTATTTATACGCTAGTAATTACAAAACAGGAAGAGATGTCTAGGGACAATACTGTTATGAAAAACAAGTTGTCATGATTTCATTCTTACATTTAAAGCATTATTTTGACGACACGTTTGGCTCAGTTTGTAGTGACCCTACTTGCTGTGCCAACGGTCGCGGGTTGGAGTCCCGCTGGGGGCATTCATTTGTGTGATGACGAATGTTTGTACTCCAGTCATGGGTGTTTATATTTATAATATGTATGTATTTAAATTTATATATGTGCACAAGCCTCGTAGCTTATCATGGAACTAGATGGCGCTGTGTGTTAATGTCCCAACATATATATATATATATATATTATATATATATATATATATATATATATTATAATTTACTAGTTATAGCCTACACTCTCCTCGCTTGTTATTATATATATGGTGGCTATATGGTGTACTAAGCAAGCATAACCCTCGCTTTGTATATGTAGGTAAATAATGCACATACCATTAATTAATTGCTAATTGAAAAAGTCGTTCTCAAGTGACATAATATAAAAATTATAACGACTTGACTTGAACTGACTATTATATTCAAAGTATTTAAGAATTATTTATTGTTAGACTTTGACCCCTTAAATATTTTTCATATACATTTATCCACAGATATTATTATTAATATGCATTTAAAATAATAAGTAATAGTTATAACAATCAGTTAAAAAAATTTTCATATACTCTACTTATCTATTAGTATAAGAAAAATCCATACCCAATTAAGCCAAATGTCCATTGAAAACATCGTCATTTGAGGTAGGTATAACTTTTCAAAGTAAGCATATTCAAAGCATTAAAAAAGAGCCCGCGGACATAATATTAATACGAACTCGTATTCATCACCATGGTATTGAGCAATGAATAACCAAAAATAATCTCTGCGGGACTCTATGGAAAAATAGTCAGAGGGGAAAGGGGGTGTTCGGAACAACGGCCTCGTTACGCCAATTCCGCCGGATGTCGCCTCGTGATGCATTGTCGTTGCCTCGAAGGGTGGACACCGATGTTTTCATTTTCATCACAAACTCAATATATTGTCGTTTTTTTCAATGAACATAAATATATCGACTGTTATTTTAAGTAAGTTAGGATAGAGTCTAGAATTAAGATTTTAAAATTAAGTAACTCAATAATATAATTTTAAATGAAACAAAAGCTAAAATTTTCCACAAACAACAGGTACTTGAGTACCTGCTTTAATTTAAAATAATGCTTTGAACATATTTAAAAAATTAAATGATTTTATAATTATTATTTATTATAATTCAATTAATAGTAGTAAAGTGTTCTAATTTTTACTGTAAAATTAATAAGAGTACCGTGTCCAAAAAATCTAACAAGATTAATCTATTAAGGCAAGATTCAATTACTGACGAGGGCGACGATCTGAACGTCGTACAAATAATAATTACACGAAATAATTACACATCTCAGACGTCGACACAGCTGTCAGAGTGCGGGAAGAGTATGGAAAAGTAATAATGTGGATGCAACCAAGGTGTCTTTTCCGTCCGAGCCCCCTGGGAAATCACGGTAATCCGTCGACGCGTCGGCTAAATCTGTCGAACTTAGTGATGGTCATGTTGGATTACTATAATATTCTTCCTAAAAATCTTTACAAATGTAAATGTTAAAATAACTTAAAATTTTCATGTCTTCAATTTCATTTATGTTTATAAACTTAGCATCAATTTTTATAATGAGGTTGCTTTTTAAATTTTTCCTCTTTAATATCATAAAGCGTTAATAAATATATCAAAGCGTTAATAAGCCGTACAAATTATTACAAAAAAAATTGCTAACAACATCATGCGAATTGCATTTACTCGGAATTTATGCCTCTTTTAACACTACATAATAAATATATAGTACTCTATTTTTTATAACTAATTATATTTTATTTTCTATACATGTACTATTGAATCAAATATATTTTAAAATAAACGACTTATCTGTCTATCGATGAAATACTTATTTTTCATTCACATCTCTATGAAACCACGTCTGAATCCAGGGATCGTCGTGAATGGACTCTGATGAATCATGCTCGTTCACATGGAACGATGTACAACACATTAAAGCCCTGATAAGTACCGTGAAAAGGGGTTTATATGCGATACATGTATTCACTATAATATGAACAATCAATAAGTTAAAAATGTATGTAAATGTGTAAAATATGTAATTTAAAAAACTCCTTTCATCTATTAAATTCAATTTACTTTTTAATAAATATTTTACACTATTTACCCGATACAATATGCATAATGTATATCCTAATATGATAAAATAACATTTGTTACAATTTCAAATCTATAATTTTGCAGAAATAATTAATGATTATAATTAAGGATGAATGAAGTATCAATGTGTCAACGTCGTCTTCTACTTAACTTTAATAAGGAAAATGACAATTTCAATAGAGACGTCTACCAAGCAGACTCATAAGTCTTCATTACCAGAGCCAGTAGCCGCAAACTTTGATGAGACGATACTCAACAAGCTTAAAGATTATCCCTTCGTTCGCCCTCTTATAATATTTTCTTACATTGTGTAGACTATAAACTATGTTTTAATTTGATATATTAGCCTTTTATCGTGTATTGTAAAGCTACTTAGCTATAGAGTTGTAATTCATTTTTAAACCTCATTATTTATGCAAAATTAGTGTTTTCGTTTAGTTCATAATATTCATATACAAAAAATATCATTTTTTTTAACTTTTTATATGAATAGATAAATCTATCGCTATCGCTTATGCGCGTATATCGCGATATATTTTCAATTTTTATAATATCCTAAGCTATGTAATAAAATCAGATACTTTTAAGGGTAAATTTTATGTCTAATAAGTACTTGTAATGATATAATAAATTACTTTTATATTTTATAATCAATATAATTTTGTAGATTAAATAGTCATCTACGTACATGTACTTTCATTATTTAACAAAGACTTATTTTATAGAACTACTAGTGACTTTCGTCCTTTGTTCTAACTTCTAGGTACGTTTTAATTTTTGTAAGCAAAATTAAAAGTAAACTAAGTTACTCCTTATAACATCCACTATCTGCCAGTGAAAGTCCCATCGAAATCAGTCCAGCCGTTTCTCAAATTAACTGAAACAAACAGACAGACAAAATTAAAAAAAAATGTTTTCTTAGAGTTACACATATTTTTCATACATTGTTTTCATTTATTTGCTGCCGTTTATGTAGCGCATTTCGATAAAGTAACCAAGCAGCGCTTTTCTCACTCACTTACTTAACTAAAGCTAAAATATTTCTGGAGAAATATAGACCATAACATCAATAACCGTATAAAAACTCGTCCAGAAACTCAAGATTAGCGCGAACGTGGAAACGCTCGCCAGCGCCTTTTTTATTTGTGTAAGGATAGTTATTTTTTAACATTATTAGAACATCAACTGTGTTTAAAAAAATAATTTCTCAAATATTGGATTAAATAAAATATATATTTAAGTGAAATTACAAAAGTGACGTAGTTACCGAGGGTCGTAAAACAAAATTTAAGCTAAACAAACAAAATTAGAGCTCTCATTAAAAGTGACGAGTCATTAAGAAGAGTATGACAATGGGATAATGTTTCCTATTATAAGTAAATAACGCTTTGAAGACTTTTTAATTTTTTTTAATTTAGGTACCTACGTTAGATATTTATTTTATATAAGCTACTTAGGTTAAGCGAAGAACAAATACAAATCTACCCCACGGGAACCGTATATTTTTCCGAGATAAAAAGCAACCTATGTGCTATTCCAAACTATAATCTACCTCTGTGCCAAATTTCACCCAGATCCGTTCAGCTGTTCTGGCGTGATTGAGTAACAAGCATCCATCCAAACTTTCGCATTTATAAATATATACATACAGATAAATAGAATGAAAATTTAATGATAAAATGCTGTTTTATCGTTGATAATTACTGCAACATAATAAATATTACATATTATGAAACACTATTTTATCATAAAATTTCCATAAAACACTTAGCAGTTAATATATAAACGATTGTATTTGCAGAGCATTCCATTAAAAGCCCGCACAAATTGCAATAAATCCGACACAAAGCTGTTTCAAGCACGCATCAGCAATCACTACGGCAATCCGTCATTATCATATCGGGCGCTATTGAAATACGGAAACAGGGCTCGCCCGGAGGCGCAACGATATTGCTGTTTGCCTACAACAAATATTTGGCCGACTGGCTCGCCCCGCTACTTACTGGAGTTAAATCAATATTTAAATAATTTCAAACTTTGATTAATTTGCAGAGATATTGTTTACAATGATGTCGTCAGATGCGGATTACGACTTGATGAATATTTAAAAAGATATATTTTTTATTATCGTAATAACCAAAGAAGAATGAATTGTCATTTCATTTCTTATTAAACGTGCATTTTACATAAATTACACTACTTACATCTAGCCGGCTCTCTTAGACTTAGGTTGCCTGATGATAGGAACCTATACAGATAGGATGATAAAGCAACAATTGCTTGCAATATCATATTGTAAAAAATATGATATTATACAGTGACAATTTTATAAGGTATCTTTTATTAAGAAAGGATCTTAATAAAACACCTAACATAGTCACTATTTCATACACTAAACTGTGGCTATTAACCGGTTTTAGGGCGTGAATGTTTTATATGCCCCGGTGTCAGCCGCGTCCCTCGGGAAGGGTACATACTAAACTCTACTAGCACTTAATTATAGGGAAGCAAAGACAACACAACTAAATTATAATTAATACCAAGCTGTACTTCTTACAGACTTTTGTTTAAAATTAAATATTAAATAATGAAATAAGAATCAAAGAAATGAGATAAAGAGATAACTATATCTGAATACAAATTCAGAGCATTAAATAATACACCGTAGAAATTCTAACCGGCACACTTCAGTCTTTCGTAACGGCGGGAACAAAGTAGTCTAGAGAAAAAAATATTCTTTTAAGAATTTAAATAAATTTTACTATTGGGGTAGAGCTCCGCATCTCGTTACAAAGAGGAAAAGAGCTAATAAAAATGCCGGAATAAAAACGAGCATTTTTAAAGCAGTGTCAAATGGACATAAACCCCCTATTTTAAATTCACTTCCGCATAACAAATATGGTGATAAAGATGGTTGAAGGGAGATTTAAATAAAAGTTAACTAAATAGGTTCTTTTTAAAATCAGTATTACCGAATTAAACACAAGAAATGCAGTTTCGCGTACACTACAGCTATATTTATAAACGATTTAACAGGATATTAGAATCGCAAAATCGACTAAGCGTGAAAATAAATTATACCTAACTTTAACAATATTAGAACGTTATATAATACTTAACTACGTTATAAAACGTACCTACTAATAGCTCGTAAGTTAGGTATATGATGTAATTATAAAAATAATAAAACAATTGTATGATAATCGTGTTCTATTTCATTTTTTTTACAGTTTTACTGAGGTGGGTAGATGTTTTTATTTATTTTTAGTTAAAGTCCGACTTACAACTCTGTTCTTTACTTTCAGCCACTTTCAGGCTACGTGAGTACAAAAAGCAGCATTAATTTATCTTGCAACTCTGAACTGTGCTAAAAATCAGAATTGATTGATTCATTTGTATTGACAAGCATTCATCCCGTGCATCAAATGTAAATACGATGACAAGTTGAAGCTTTCTTAAAGCTGTCGTGTCTTGGAAGTTAATTTAGTTTACTTTACATGTCTAGTGAGTAGTGAATATTCATTCAGTTAGTCGAACACACTCGTAATTACTATAAACGTCTTGCGGTTCCAAGTTAGTTTTATTATCTAAGTACCTGGGCCACCGAGCTTCGCTCGGAGTTTTTGGTTAAAAGTACAATTTTCTTTTAAAAAAACAAAAAACTTGAATAAATACAAAAAAAAAACAAAAATTATACCTTTGTATACAACCGGGATTCGAACCCGGACGCTTATTCAATCTTGCGCCTTGGCCGCTTGACCATGATGCTTTTATTCGAGCGTGCAAAAATATCGAACATAATATTTTGCATGGAATAATGCAAAAGGAAACCGCATGAAATATCGAAAACACGCGTTTTCCCAGACTTAAGACTAATCTAGATCGATTTATCGTCCCCGAAACCCCATGTGTACTAAATTTCATGAAAATCGTTGAAGCCGTTTCCGAGATTCAGATTATATATTGATATATAAATATATATACAAGAATTGCTCGTTTAAATATATTAGATATATTAGATATATTTAAACGAGCAATTCTCGTATATTTATTTATACCGGCGATCTCGGAAACGGCTATAACGATTTCCTTGAAATTTGGTAGTGGGAGTATTCGGGGGCGAAAAATCGATCCAGATTAGTCTTACGTCTGGAAAAAGGCGTGTTTTCGTGTTTTCATGCAGTTTTCTTTCGCATTATTTCAATCAAAATATGGTCGCCAATTTCACACGCTTGGGCAAAATTATCGTGGTCAAGCGGACAAGGCGAAAGATTGACGATCACAGGTGTCCGGGTTCGGATACCGATCGAATACAAAGTTTTACTTTTGTTTTTTTTTATTTATTGAAGTATTTTTTTGATCTAAAAATACGATATAGCAAAAAAGAACGCCGAGCGAAGCTCGGTAGCAAAAGTATAGATTATACTCGTAAAAGGTTACTATAGAGATTTTTTTAATATTGGTTTATAAAGTTTAGGTACTAGTATAGTATTATATGATCTGTGTTTTAGGCACTAAGTATAAAATACAATACACTACTATAGAATATAATAAATTGATAGGTAAGTGTCAAATAAAAAAAAAATAGTGAAGCCTAAGTTTCTATCCACACCATCTATATCCAGAATATTATAAACTATATACATAACCCAACTTAAAATCTCTATCAATGTCTAAAATCTAAGTATACAGAAAGCGGCGATTCGTCACATGGGTCACACCACCATTAATTTCTATAGAAAGAAAACTATACTGGACGCTTTTATAGCACTTTCGATAACATCAAAACTACATTAGAGCGTTATTTTTCAAAGGACAAACAACAACCTGGAATAAATCACTATAACTTACTTTGTTATAAAATATATTATGTGTAGTGTGTGTAATTCAGTCAGACACCTGATCAGATCTAAGGCAAAAGTTTTAAAATATATATACATATATTTTATATAAGTACTTATGCGCATTTTTGAAAATACCGTGCCGTATATATCTATACATATAATAAAATTGTAACTAAGTCGAATCTGTATATTAAATATTTTTTGGAAAATCTAATTGAACTAGATATTATTATCGATACAGAGTCCGAATCTATAGTTTTTAGAATTTTTGTCTGTCTGTCTGTTACCGCATCACAAGAAAACCACTGGACAGATTTTGATGAAATTTGGTATGATGATAACTGGTTATCGGAGTCAACATATAGGATACTTTTTACCGCGGGAACATATTTCATTTCTGAGAAAAATACAAAAACTGCATTGTAAGTGTATACTAATATGTAAAACCTAAGAATTTGGTTTTTGGTCATCTGAACGCGGGCGGAGCCGCGGGCAATGCCAGTGTATGTATAAAAGTAGTTTTAAGGGCCCGTTGAATTCAATTTAAGGTGAATAAAAAATCTTCTATTTAAATACCTACACATATCAATAAACATCAGTATCATCATAATATATTATAATACCATCTTAATATTTTGGTATACCAAGGGCAAGAAAGATAAAACTTGGCCAGACTAAATAGTAAGTAACTAAAAATTTTTCTTCACTTTAATCTTTCATACCTACATATTATGTACATATGTTTGTCTCAAACCCTTGACTGCCTCGTTGGTGGAGTTACATTATTATTATATGTAAAGATTTAATTAAAATGACAAATTGTGTAGTGCCAGGATGCAATTAAATCGGATATCATTTGTTCCCAAAAGAAAAAAACTGAAGAAATTGTGGGCCAAACGTTCAATCAAGACGATAAGACGACCAAAATTGGCGAAATCACAATCTTTATATTTAAGGCTATGTTAACATCATTTTACAAAAAGTCATTCTAAAACTTTTAAATCGTCTACAGGTAAATATTTAACTTTTATCCCCCATTTTACCCTGATAAAGGATTAAATTTCGTAAAATGCTAAAAAATGTATGTATTTAATTGTATTGAAGAGCAACTTTCAAGTAATTCTGCTCATAAATAATTCTTCATCCATATAAACTTTATTACTCCCTTTTACCCATTTAAAAGAATGAATTTGGACAAAAATAAATAAATATATTTCTTATTTTTTATATTAAAGCTAAACACCACTTTCTGTGTATTTCACATTAAGAATGATAGAGTTTTATACAATCTTCAATCCCCTATTTTACCCACATAGGGGATGAATTTCAAAAAATCCTTTCTTAACGGATGCCTACATCATATAAAGAATACGTTCTCCAAATTTCACGTTTCTATGACCAGCGGCTTAGGATATGTGTCGATCCATCAGTCAGGATCACCACAGGATGCACCTCTTGTCAATTCTTCCTTTATCTGCTCTAACTTCTAGATACAATACATTGCATAGGTAAGATGTGAACACAATAAATGCATAAAACCAGGTACAAAAAAGATATAGTAAATTGTTGAATGTAAATAGATTATACGTGTAGCGCCATCTTTTCATTTATTTATATTCAGTCTTACCAATCTAATAATTAGCCAAGTGATACTGGCAGCACTGGTCTACATCCAACTTCCGTTATTATTAATTTGATCGCGCTTGATCTGTCGATCGGTCGAGAAAATTGCGTATTTCCTTAGCGTGTAGTGTTTGTTGGTAAGCAAACTTTTTATTTGTTTGACTGGATTAATTTAACGAATTGTTTATTATATTATATCTCTGTAGTAACCATTTTCTTTATTTTATAATAAAGAAAATATTTGTATACTAACGTTTCTAAAATTAAGTATTAACCCATTGATTTTTTATATTGCATCTGTATTTTATCATTATTTTACAACTAATACTAACAAAGGCATTATAATTATAAACTATAACTTATAATGGCTTACTAATGATAATGAAAGAAATTGGACTTTCTAGTATATAACCAAAGGTCCGCCATTTTTTAACGAATGCATATTTAGCATTTTTAAATATCGCTATTACTAATTTTTAAATATATCTAAGTACATTCAAACATTTTTAAACAAAACAAATTAAAGGTTAAGTACAATTTAACATGGAGGTTACGTAAAACAAACAAAATATAAATATTTATACCTACCCTTGTTTTTTTTTTGCTTAGAAACATGTCTGAGAGAGGTCGTGGGAAAGCACGAGGACGTGCTGGTAGAGGTGCAGACGGTAGTGGGCAACAACCGAGGCGACCCGGGCAGCAGCCACAGCCTCAAGCTGGGCCCCCACAATATCAACCAGGCCCTCCACAACATCAACCAGGGCCTTCACAACATCAACCTGGACCCCCACGTCCTCGACCCCAACCACCATCAGCTTGGGGCGCTCCGTCTGCAGCTCCTGCAGTTAGGGCGGGTATGCCTACACCAGCTGCTGGTAGGGCTTCCCACCGGACTACTACATCAACACATGATCACCCAGGAGATGTTGATATTCAACAAAGAATGACAACTATGACTATTAGTAAGTATACAAACATTTCTGTAACTAAACTATTTTCGTTATTTATGGGCTTTATCACAAATTTTAAAATAGGTAAATATATGCCTTATTATGGTTTATAAACAAAAAATATTAGGATATTAAAAGTTGGGACACTAAAAGAAAAAAAGTAACTAATTTGTTGTTGTTAAGTTAGCCAGATTTGTAGTTTATGCAACCTGATATGCTTGTTTAGTTTTATGGTACATAATGAAATTACAACTATGTTACAGTTACCTACTAATGACCTTCCTTTTTTCGTATGCAAAAAGAAAGTTAGACTCATAGTCTCCAATACGTAGTTTTTAATATAATATATACTTAAGCATTTATAAGAAAAATAAAAAGAATTGCAGTAACAAATGCAAGAAAATGTTACATATTCCTGTTGGGCAAACATGTTTTTTTTTTTTTTAAACACATCTTATTAATATGATGACACTTACTCATAGTTTAAAGAACTGATAAGAGGTGACAATACATCTAGAACAAAATTTCAATATTACTAACATCATAACTGACTCACCCTCGCTTCACTCAGGTTTGTCGCTAAGTATGTTTTAATAGTTAGTATACAATATATAGACTAAATATTAGTATATTTTATTATTATTAGGGTGGTTATAGTTGAATTTCTTTGCTCCCAGAGGCTCAAATGCTTCCAAAATGATAAAAAAAATCCATCAAAATTTGAGCACTTAATATTAACTCTTAAGATAGTCCACATTCCAACCAAAGTTTCTGAAAATAACTAGGGATAAATAAATTTAAAATAATCAGCCATTCACATTCTTATAGAGAATTTAACACTTGACGACAAAGGTTTCTTATGATTTTTCATTAAGTCTATTGGTTCAAAAGTTATTCGAGCTCAAAGTTTAATTTTTAAATAACTCTCAATATTATTGTTTAAATAACAGGGTCTCAAACTATCTTCATACTAAATTTCATGTAAATCGTTCCAGCAGATTTTTAGCCATTACAAACAAACAGAAAAATAATCTTTTTTTTCTCTTTCATTATTAGTATACATAACTATAGATATATTGAATTATTGTTTGAAGTTTTACAATTTATCTATTGTATTACTTGAAACAATAGTAAATCCAAAGAAATGATTGGCATATTTGTATAATTTGATTGCAGTAAAAGTATTTTACCTACACTATTGAATTATGACATATTTCTATTTTTAAGAAAAATGCTCAAACATCAACAAACTAATATACTTTTCATATATTCAGCCCTTTCTAATGTCGCACTGCTGGGTACGGGCCTCCCTTCAATATATTATTTTCATATCTTGTCCCAATTACATAATATCTCAAAATACATTTTTTGGTAAATAATGTGAGATGTTTAAATTATTTATTTGATTACTTATGCAAACATGTAGAAATCTGTATAATACACAAACTATTATATTTTGCAATGCATAATATTGTTACCCCCATATATATAAAATGGTTGTTACCCCCATTTGTTTTTCTTCATTATAATTCAGTAGATTTTTCTAAAATTATTGACAGGTAGAAAACTTCATTAATGCTATGACATATTATTATGTTACCATATGCGCAGAAAGTACTAATTAATCTTGTTTTATTATATATTACATGAATACTGTTGTAATAGTCAAGTCAGGCTATCAATTCTGTTAGTTACATTTAAAACTACTTGAGGAGGTTACTTGATTTCTTCAATAGCTGCAATACATTTACCTTTGAATTTGTGTGAATTGACTTATGTTTACATGTTTTAATATATTGTAGGTGTAATAAAATTGAAAAAATAACATTATGAAGAAAACAGTGTTTAAACTTTTATCCAATAATCTAAAAATCTTTTATAAAATAATCTTTGTCATTTGTAATAGTACCGCCGCCATTTTGTATTTCCCTTTTTCATACAGAGTTACATAATCAAAGATCCGATAGCTGGAAGATTCTTTTCGCGCATGCACAAATGCAATATCGATTTTATGTTAGTCAGCAATATTGACTTCTGGCGGCCATTTGCAATTACTACTTCAGATCTTTACTATAATAAAATTTAGGTAAAATATTTGTTTATAGTTAGGCATAATAAATTATTAACCGCAACCAGATTTGCTTTACAAATGCACGATTTTGACTCGAAAAAATAATACAACCAGCCATAGGTACCAATAATTTTTTAAATAATTGCAACTCGTTACTTTTTTCGGTCTGTTTTCAACGGCACAAAAAAATATATATTATCGTTTTTTCCCCACAAACATTTTACGGCTATATTTTTATTTTAAATATGCATATTGCAGAAGTAAAAAAGGAATCGTAAAGTATTATATGCAATACTATATGTACTAAAAACAATATGATATTGATGTATATTCATTATTCTTTAAAACTCTTCTCTCAAGTAAGGCGATGGTAAGGGAAACTAAGAAGACGTAGGTATTGCGATACGCGAGAAAATCCAGCAAACCTTCGATCTCAGAAACTACGATCTGCTTAAAGTATTGCTCGAGGAATAAAAACACGGCTTCGATTGTTCTCTTGGTTGTGTGGTCTGCTTCGGCAGACCTGCTGTCAGGTTGTCGTAATTCAAAATATTTTATTCAGCATTAAATTTTTACAATTTTTTTACTGAACGACTAGCAGTTCGGAAAGAAGTCTCAGACCTGAGAAGAACTGGCGAAAGAAACTCAGCGGAACTAATATTAACTTATCTTTTTTTAAAGTAATATTATAATTTACAATATTTCTATCAAGTTGAAGTAGCCTGGGACTGCAGTTTAGTATATGGGACGCGGCCCCTAGAGAAGTGAGTGGTATTTTTGGATAGGGGAGGTGATAGAGAGTCCAAATATATAAAAATTATTTTAAGGAAACAAAAGAGTCAAAAGTTATTGAGACTTAAAGTTACAACATTTCCATACATTATTTAGACACTTGGAAATATCAAAATGTCACTTTCAATTGTCAAAATAATCTCCAGATTATGTTTTGTCGTGTTTTTAATTATACTTTGCGTGAAATTTGAATTTTCTAGTTTTCTTGTCATATAATAATGGCGTTGTGATAACTGTTCTAACATAACCTAACCGAGATATGAAGAATAATAAATAAATAACCTGTCTTAAACTAATCACGATGTCGCAAAATAAAAACTAAAAGTAATTAATACACTTAGATTTTGAAAAGTCTACTCACGTTTATAAATTGTATTAATATAATCTGTTGTCATTTAGGCGGTAATGTAAAACAGAAATTGACAGTTGTCAAAATGTAAGATCATTTTGTTTACAATTAGGTACTGTTGTGAAATTATTAAAAAAAGAATTGAATTGAATTGAAAAAATTAAATACAATAACGCATTAATTGTGGTGGAAATATGTATTGTACATAAAAAAGGATGTTAACTATTCGTTAAAGGTATGTTTATCTTTTGTAATCACATAGTTAGGTAAAGAAATGTATGGAAATATATTAGATATGTTATAACTTTAAGTCTCAATAACTTTTTACGCATACGTTTCCTTAAAATAATTTTTATATATTTGGGCTCCCTGTCATAGGGATGGACATTTAAAATATACATCGATGTTTTTTTCGATGTAATGCATCGACCGGTCACATCGATGGTAATACGATGTATTGAGAAATACATCGATGTTTCTTAAACATCGATTGTTTTCGCCATGACGTATTTTAGGTTAGGTTAGGCCTTAATTAAAACAAAAATATGTATTAATAAAAGCAGGAAATATATTTATTCAAATTCAAAATCACACAGCCAACACATTTTTTTTTACATATTCCAATATTTTTTGTCAATGCTATGTAAAAATAAAAGTTTACTTAATCTTTTCCCCTTCAATCGGTTCCTTCGTTCAGTCAAAACTAGCCCTGCCTGTGAAAAAAGTCTTTCTGAAGGTACTGACGTGCCAACTATTGTCAAATACTTGAAAGCTATTTTGTACAGCTTCGGGAATTGTATTTTATAATCCCTCCAGATTTCTAACGGATTTTCGTTCAGTCTTCCAACAGGACTTCTGAGATAAACTGAAAGTTCGTCAGACAAAACATCTTCAGATTTGTTAATTTTCCAGTTACGATGCACTAACTTATGGTGATCAGTCCATAATGAAAAGACCTCTTCATTTTTATCAGATTTATCAGAATCTGACTCAGGTTCTTCATTGCTTTGCAAATTCTTCTTCATATCCTTAATTTTCGAAACAGCATTCGAACAAGCTATTGCATCATTGAAATGTATTCTTTTGAACCGTGGATCTAGAATACTTGCGATAGCAAGAGCACTCACATGTTCTATAGAACCCATTCTTTTATTTATTTCATTAATAGCAAGTTTTTGCACCTCCTTCGCTACGGGATCTTCTATAACAGCTGAAGTTATTTTAGAGAGCATGCAACGAACTAAGGGAATAATTTTACTACTTGTGCAGTATTTATCACCCGAAATTTCTTTTGTAGCCGCTTCCAAGGGTCGCAACACCACGATGACAGACGATACAGTAGATATATCCGATGCACTGAGCATTGCAGGTGCTCTGGGGTGGCGGAAGAGAATATCATTTATGACACTGCGGAGTTCTAGAAATCTTTGTAACATATAGTATGTACTGTTCCAACGAGTATCCACGCTTTGTATTAATTTTACCCCAGCAGGAGACTCCATAGCCGCAGCAGTGGCTTTACGTAACTCGTCACTAGCTACGCAACTCTGTTTAAACCAAGTCACTATTGTTTTTACTTTAGAAACAATGTTTCTCCACTCAGTACACATCATTGTGCCTTCAGCTACCAAATTCAAAGTATGGGCAAAACATGGGATATGTTTCCTTCTACCGAACGCTAATTCGATCGCCTTTACTATATTGGCTGCGTTGTCAGTAACAACAGCCGTTACATTCTCTTGGTCTATTTTCCAGTCTTGGCATACCTTTAAGAGAATTTCAGAAAGATAATCTGATGTATGTCTTTCATCCAATTCGTACACGCCTAAAGTGATTGAGTATAGTTCAATGTCTATTCCGAAATGCGCTGTGATGCCCAAAAAACTTTTCATATTTAAGGTATCCGACCAAATATCCGTTGTTAGGGTTATATCTTCTATAGAGGATAGCATTTTTTTAATTGTCTCTGAAATTACTTCATATTTATCGTCCAGCCAGCGTCTTAGAGTTGTTCTACTCGGGAGTTTATATTGAGGAGCAACTGTTTTCATTAGAGTTCTGAAGCCTTCGTTTTCAACAATTGAGAAAGGCTGATGGTCTTTGCAAATCATGAATAATAAACAGTTGTTCAGTTTCCTTGTCTTCTGTCCAGATTCTGAGTAAGAAGAAATATCTTTAAAGGCGGCCTGTATTGTTTTTTGGCGTTTTAAAGGGGTAACGTTTTCTTCTAAGTCTAAATCAATAGTTTCATTTACGGTTTTCGGTAACGGCTCACAGGATCTTTTATTGCCACTGCCACTTGTACTAGGAATCGGTTCAGATTGAAGTAAACCATCATCAATGTTATCGTTAGGCGTTACCTTGGTATTTAGAGGATTCGATATTTCTTCTGCATTTAATGTATTTTGTTTTGGCTGAATTTCAAGATAAGCAGCCTTATGAACATTACGAACGTGCCCAATTAAGTTCGTAGTATTTCCAGCAGACTTAATTTCCTTTTGACATAGTTTGCATTTCGTTTTCTTATCATCAATTTTGTTAAAGAACTGCCAAACTGAACTTTTTTTCTTAGGTCCCATTATAACTGAAAGTTAAAAAAATAATACTTTATAGCACGGTTTACGGGGTATTTATAATAATACCTATTAACTGTTCTAGTAAAATACAAATATGTTTATGCCGCATCATAATCGATAATATAGTATCGATAACTTGGAATCACTACGGTAGGTAGTATTTCAGGGTAAAAATATAACCTTCCAATCAAATCGTATTACATTGCGAAATTAATGCAAACTTCGTAACGTAATCTTCTCTTTTATATGTTAATTAGTTATATGCACGCGCAGTAAAACGTAAAATATTTTCAACATAAGTAATTACTTTCTACTTTTTGACAACAAAACAATGTGATATTACCAGTAAAATTTCGAACCCATTATCACTAAATACATTATTCTGTTTATTAATACACATACCTGTTGATAAATCAAAGTTTCTTTTTAGTTTCAAACAAAGCAAACACTTGTATCGTATTAAAACACAACACACGTTTCCACAGCAGAGACTCGGTCGGCCATATTGTTGTTTTGTTTTGTTGGTTTAATTTAAATACTTTTAATTTTGCTATACCGGCTCCGCGGCAATGGAAACATAGCCAATTCAGCCTATAATAACTGATAGGCGCGTTTGTTATATTGGCAGCACTGATTATAACGTTTCGTTTCACTCATAGTATACTCATTCCTAATTTGCTTGGTCGATGTATCGAATGAAAAACATCGATATATATTCGATGTTGAAGTATTAACAATACATCGGTTTATACGATGCATCGTTACTATACATCGAGTGTTTTAAATAAATCGATGTATATCGTCCACAAATACCCTGTCACCTACCCTATCCAAAAATACCACCCACTCCGCCAGGGGCCGCGTCCCATATACTAAACTTGTGCCTAGCTTGGAGGCGAACATTTCATTCCTAAGGTGTGCCATCTTCTATAAAATTATTAATTGTATAATCGCCTTTAGCACACAAACGTTCTTTAACATTTTTTTTGAATTTGCCTATAGAAGCCTTTTGAACATTTTCTGGGATCCTGTTATACAAGCGTATACATTGTCCATAAAAAGAATGACTGACTCTGTGTAAACGAGTCACAGACATTACAAGTTTGTGTTTGCTACTAGTATTAATGTAATGCATGCCACACTTCTTGGGAAATTCGTGTATATTTTTAATGACATACATAACATAATTTTGTTTATGATGATGATTTTAATTTTACTTCTTATTATTATGTATTATTATCAATGAGGATCCGTAACGTTTTTAGTTGAGAATGCAGATTTATAGAGCTAAGAAATCCTTAACATACAGTGCAAAAAATTTTGTTCTACGACAAAAATTCACGAAGTTATGAAGAAATTACTAGCGAAGTTCACCGCGTGGCCGCCGCGATAGCTGTGACGTCATAGTGACTTCAATCTTATTAAAATAGACATTATTATCTATACAGAGGCCGAATCTATAGTTTTTAGAATTTTTGTCTGTCTGTCTGTTACCGCATCACGGAAAAACCACTGGACGGATTTTCATGACATTTGGTATGACAGCTGGTTATCCGGGTCAACATGTATATTTTGTATTTTTTCTCAGAAATGAGATATTTTCCCGCTGGAAAAAGTATCCTATATATTAGCTATGACCATACTAAACATCAAATTCCCTCCAGTAGTTTTTCTGTGATCCGGTAACAGACAGACATAATAATGTCTATTTCAATAAGATTTTCCAAAAAATATTTAATGTACAGATTCGACTTAGTTAGAATTTTATTATACGTATAGATGTAGATACTTTCTAAATATATTTAAATATCACAAACACACTTGAAAAAACACTAAGTAATTACTAAATATAGTAGCTAATCGCGTCGTGCGCTCTCCGTCGAATTGTGAAGTAAGAGGCCCGGGCGGTGGGCCGGCTACGTTCGTTCCGTCACTGTGACGTCACACGCACCCGCGTACATGGATTTTGCCGGCAGGAACGGCGTAATGTTTATTACTTAATATCTTCGTAAGTTATGGTCCGATTTTGAAAATTCAAAAAGATATATTCTTATGTCTTATTAAATAACGCGGATACTAGTGCTATGGAATTTGCTATAACTGTACTGATCCTCATTTCTTTTGTATTATGACATTTATCTATTATTATTATTTTTAAATTTTTGTACTTTTAATTCATGAATATTTAAATGCTATGTCCACTTATAATTGTCATGCATATATGGTATATTATTATTACATTAATTAAATTGAAAATATTTCATGTATATGTTGTAAGTGTGCTTTTTACAAATAAATAAATTGAGTGCGTTAGCGATCCTGCGACGCCCCATTAAGACGGGGGAGGTTCTGTTGGGTTTTAGTGGGTGTAACTCGCGTCATCTAAAAAGAACGCTGACTGTCAAGCTGCGCAGAAGCGATTTATCGGTCAAATTGGTGGGGCGCGGGGCGGCGGGGCACGCGCCTCATGCTTGCGGGCGGGCTATTGGTTCGTCAGTTCGAAATATCATCGCGCACACAAAAGTTTTTAATTACGGAATGGTTTTATATAATTATATAGAAAAGAAAAAAAATATTTTTGACGTATATTGTTTTACAAAGAAAGAGTCTG
Organism: Brenthis daphne; assembly: GCA_947093115.1. NCBI lineage: Eukaryota > Metazoa > Arthropoda > Insecta > Lepidoptera > Nymphalidae > Brenthis > Brenthis daphne. Next base: position 8,743,196 of record OX352471.1, read on the forward strand.
ATAATAATGCAGTTAATAATTAAAAAAAATGTATTTAAACGTATTAATTTAATTTTTTGTAAGTAGATTAAACATTTTACACTGAATCAAACATATTTTAATAATGAATAGAATTCTATATAATGATATTCTATCTAATATATTTTTCAATGTCCCTACGAATAACTAATATATGAAGCCGCGAGCGAAATGCTATGAAAAATAAAATAATAGGCTTAGTACTTTTGTGTGCGAGTATACCCATGCGCAAACGTAGCCCTTCCACTTTCTTCCAGCGTTCTTTTTAGATGACGCGAGTTATAGTACTAGCTTTTCTTGCCAGTGAGCTTGATTTAAATGACTGTTTACGTATGTCAAATGATTTTTTCAGTAATAATCAATGATTAATCAAATGTCTTTATGTCTCACAGTATCTAAATAAAACTGATGCATCTTAGTGTGCCGTGCATCTTCTAGTGACTTTCCTCTTCTTCACCTACTAATGTAAAATTTGTTTAAGATATCTAAGGATCTTATAAAAATGTCATAAAGTAACAAATGTGATTGCTTGCTGATACCTTTTTTTTTCAACTTAAAAATTTGCCTAATGTTTTAAGTCGGATTCTTCAAATGTGTCTAAATTTCTTCCAAACCTCTACTGCACTGGGTATATTGGCGTCTTTTTTTTTGTAAGGTATTCAATACAAACTACAGGGCTTAAAAAAATCGAAAAGATCATGATGTTATTGGATTTATCTAAAAACGTTGGTTTCTTGGATTAATTGTAGCAATCATGATTTTTTCTAACCCTCCTGCGGTCGAACAGTTTCACTCTATTCTACACCAAACTCGCCAACACCCTGCACAGCGAGGGCCCATTAGTCCCATTAGAAGAGGCAACGTCTCAAGACCCCAGAACATCTAGTGGATTTTTTGAAGACGACTCCTCCAGATCCTTCGATCACTCTTACACCTAACAGCTGATCTAAGTAAAACCCAGGTCCAAATTGACATGAAATGCTACATAAGAAGGTCACGAAGAGAGGGTGGGTCTAAGGCAAAGAAAAGGCTGTTTTACTACTACTTTTCAGATCATCGTCAAATTTCTACTGAATAATACTAGACAAACTGAACTACATTTGTATAATATGTATTATATATATATACATATATATATATATATACATATATATACATACAGACAGATATATATATATATATATATATACATACAGATAAATAAGAAATCGTAATCTGCTCTTCAGATCAACCACAGGCAGGAGGCGCAGAGGCTGGAGCAACAGTTGTAGGCCGTGGTTCGCGTAGAGGAGGTGGCAGAGTCTTGCCAGAACAAATAACAGTTTTGCGCACCCGTCCTGAATCCATTACTTCCAAAAAAGGTAAAAGAATACATAATTACACTGCAATCTTCACCTTCTTAAACTTATATGTATGTATACAATTTTCACCTTTTGTTGGAATGTTATATTACCCTTCAAGTTAAAATGAATGGGATTGGGACAGGACAGTGGACGTAATGGTTTTTTTTTTGTATATTGTAACTATTATTATACTAAATAGAAGTTGAATCTATAACATTTATAATTGTTGCAGTTTATGTTTGTAGTCACATAAAAGGCTAAGGCTAAATGTATTATAAATAGGTTTTCTTATATAGTAGAAGTGTGACTAAATTTTATAATATATTTCCTAGGTAAAACTGGCACTCCATTGGATTTGTGTGCCAATTACTTCAATGTAGAGACAACTCCCAACTGGTCTCTATATCAGTATCACGTCGATATTCAACCTGAAGAGGATAGTACTGGTGTCCGTAAGGCTTTGCTGCGTGTTCACCAGAAAACACTAGGAGGGTAAATATCTTTTAAATAGTTGGTAACATGTTTGATTATACTTCTAACATTAAAATGTAACACTGTTAATAACAAACTTAGCTAAAATAATTGTTATTTTAGGTACTTATTTGATGGTACTGTGCTATACACTGTAAATAGATTACACCCAGATCCCTTGGAACTCTACTCAGATCGCCACACTGATAATGAACGCATGCGTTTGCTTATCAAGGTAAGAGAAATATTCTAAAACAAGTATGCTTTAAAGTTGCATAATATAAATAATATGATATAAGTCAAATCCAATTTACTTATTTCACTTAATACAATCAAATGAATGTATCTATTATTTTTAGCTCACCTGCCAAGTTAGTCCAGGAGACTATCATTATATTCAAATATTCAATATCATTATAAGAAAGTGCTTCAGCATACTGAAGCTTCAATTACTTAACAGAGATTTTTTTGATCCAGATGCAAAAGTAAGTGTATTTTATTTTGTGTCTAGCTCTGTGTATTCATTCACACTTTGTAAATCAAATTATAATTAATTATTTAACTGAATAAAACAAGAACACAATAAAAAATATTTATTACTTTTTTAGATTGATATTCCAGAGTTCAAACTACAAATCTGGCCAGGCTATAAAACCTCTATCAATCAATATGAGGATAAACTTCTTTTAGTAACTGAAATTACGCACAAGGTAAATTTCTACGGCTGTTAACGTAATATGTAAATTAATTACTCAAAACAAAATGAATGATTAATTTAATTTGTTTGTTTTAAGATTCTGCGAATGGATACAGTCTGGCAATTATTAAAGGGCCTCATACATACTAAAGGGAACCAATTTAAAAAAGACTTTTTGGAAGCAATTGTTGGAAAGATTGTTATGACTGATTACAATAAGAAGACATACAGAGTTGATGATGTTACATTTGACGAGTCACCTAAATCTACTTTCCGTATGAAAGATCAAAATATTTCATACATAGACTACTATTATAAGGTAATTTTAAATTTATTATTGTTTAGAAACTTAGATACTGGTTTCAAATTTGAATTTCAAACGAAATTGCATTATGCATATACAAGTCACTAGATATCTAATTTGGCACATAATATGCAGACAGAAATAAATTAAGTATCCAGAGAACAAGAGTGGCTAATTTCTCTTAATCTACTCAACCTCTTTCGGAAAAGTGCGTAAAGAAGTGAATAATATTAGCACGTAAAATAATTCTTTAAGTGACATAAGTGATACGATTTTCTAATAAAATTTACAGAAATACAATATAAGAATCCAAGATCATAGTCAGCCTCTGTTGATATCCCGTTCTAAGCCCCGCGACATTCGCGCCGGCATGCCGGAATTAGTGTACCTTGTGCCGGAACTGTGCCGTCAGACAGGACTGACCGACGAAATGCGTGCGAACTTCAACCTCATGCGTGCACTCTCTGTGCACACTAAAATAGGACCCGATATGAGGATTCAAAAACTGCTCAATTTTAACCGTCGCTTCACACAGAACAAAGAAGTGGTGGCGGTAAGAACCTTTTCAACAAACTTTTTCGTTTTAACATTTAGTATATATTTCTCAGAGACAAGATATTTTCCCATATTAAAAAGTATTTTATATGTTCACCCTGATAACCGGTTATCATTGTACCAAATTTATTTTCATGCCACAAATATATTAATATTTTTTAATAGTAAAGGAAATCCTTATCTTTTTTTTAATCATATAGGAACTTGGCACATGGTCACTGAAACTATCGAATGATTTGGTCCGCTTTAAAGGGCGCCAACTACCTCCAGAACAAATTGTTCAGGGTGGGAACATAAAATATTCCGCCGGCAATACCTTAGATGGCTGGACAAGGGACATGAGGTAATATATCTTCTGACACTAAGAAAGAACAATAAAATAAATTACACCTGCATCGAGAAATCATTAGAATACTGAAAACCTTTTGAGAATATGCTATTTACATCATAACAACAACATCTGTAAGAAAAAAAAATATTTCTTAAATTTTACAAAAATAAAAATATTTTTATTGCACCTTCTAAACGGTAATTATAGTTCAGCATTAGCAAAAGAAAGCGCGTGACCGGTGGAGGGGGAGGGGTGTAGGAAGCGGCTCTTACTCATTTAAACTTGACTATATGCTAGGACTTTACCGTTTAGAAGGTGCAATAAAAATATTTTTGTTTTTGTTTGAAAATAAAAAATTAAGAAATATTATTTTTTCTTGTTACAGATGTTGTTATGATGTTAATAGTATATTCCCAAAAGGTTTTCAGTAAATTAAAAATGACCTTGTATACTACAACAACTTATTAATATTCTATAAATTACATTTTCACAGATCAAAGAATTTACTTAATTTGGCCAATGTACCTTCGTGGGTCGTCATAACTCCCGAATTTCAACGTAGAAATGCAGAACCTTTTATTGAGCTAGTCATGAAGACAGGAAGTGGAGTTGGCTTTAGAATGCCTAGGCCTGAAATTGGTAAGCATGTTAAATATATAAATTTTAATTATATAAAATCTGTAAATAAATGAGCAGAAATTATAAAATAATCACAAGTATTATATTTATCAAAAAAAACGATGTTGTTTAGATCACTCAAATATCAAACATAATTCATAGTCAGTTCTTACCACCTGTCAAGTGCAACATCCCTCTCCAAGATACAGGGGTATACAAACTTGATTGTGATTGTGGGCTCTTCTACATCGGACAAACAAAGAGATCCATTAGAACTTGGGTCAAAGAACACAGCTGATGTGAAGCGCCGTCGCAATACAACATCTGCAGTCTGTAAACATAGCCAGGATCGCCCAAGCTCTACATTCGCTTTGATAGTCCACAGATACTCGCGAAAGAGAACCGTTATCGCCCCAGGATGATACGCGAAGCTATTGAAATTAAAAAATATCCAAACTTAAATAGGGAGAAGATGGCTGGGTACTACCATTATCTTGGGATCCTGTAATAAACATAAAATCTAACAACAAAAACAAATATAACAGACCAGTAGATGTAGTTAGTTCATACTGTGTGGATTGCAATAATAACAGTAATTCTGATTACTATTTTTTGTCTATAAAGGTAGCAATAGTGTTGCTTAATATTTTAACTTTAAATAATAGCAATCTAAATTAATATTATAACTTTTTTTAAATTATAATATATAAAAGAATAATATTGCTTAGATAAATAATTAATAGTTTTAATTTTTAATATTTTTTATTGTTATACATAATAATAGCAACACTACATAATATGATGATGATGTTCTCCTGACCGATTCCGGCCACGGCGGCCAATCTCATTGAGACTAGCCAACTGCGCAGAATATATTATAGTGCACAAGTGTACGCGCAGACACAACGTGCACTCTCTATTCCTGTCACTTTCATACTCTGGTGGGACGACCACTCGACACGACCAGTGAGAGTTAAGGCGAAGGACCAACGGCTTTACGTGCTCTCCGAGGCACGAGGGTGAAACACCGCCAACTTCCCAACTCCGTGCTGTTACTGAGACTTACTATGCAGAAATACTCAATAACTAAACTCGGCCCGACCCGGGACTCGAACCCAGGACCTCCAGGTGTGCAACCGTACATGCTAGCCACTACACTACCGAGGCAGTTAATACACAGTGTTTAATTATACTTTTATTTTCAGTTACGATACAGCGAGAAACTGCAATGGATTATGCGAATATGTGCGAAAATGTAATCGCCAAGAGGAATCCTGCTATGATACTTTGTGTTTTGACCCGCAACAGTGCTGACAGGTATATATCTCTTCTCTGCATATTGTGAACAATATTTATATTTATTTACAAAGCGCAAAATGCCTAAAGAATGTAGCATTTGTTTTATCTCTTCCTTTATTTTAAACGTCTGTACAAAATATGCCTTATTTTACCTCTTAAAGGATCATTTACCAGCAGTCCAATTCAGGTACAATTAATCCTTAGTTATATAAGGAATTCTTAAGTAAAATCTCATGCTACCATATTATGCTGTTTCACAAATGGCTAATATGGAATGTTGTGAACTAACAAAAACTAAAATTGTTGTCAATAGCTACAAATATTGTTGTTCAAATAAATAATAGAACAAAATTCCATGAAAATTGGATTAGATACAAAGTAGTATGAACAAACAACAAATCGAGTTATTATAATAAGAATCATAATTTAAAACGTGAATTTATATAAAAACTAGCTGAACCACAAAAAAATCTCTTAAGTGGTAGGTTTCATACAAATTCTCATCCGCTATTTTACCCCCTTATGGGATGAATTTCAGAAAATGCTAAAACACGTATTTAATTAATTGTATTGAAGAGCATTTATACCAAGTTTCAAGTAATTCTGATCATAAATATTTTCGGATTGTATTAAAACGTGTTTTCCCGTGGAAAAGATAATTTCCCGCGGTAAGAATTAGCCTATGTCAATCTCCAGCCCTCTAAACTCTAAACTCCACACAAAAGATCACGCAAATCCGCCAAGCTGTTTCAACGTGAAAGAAAGACAAACAAACAAATACACTTTCACATTTATAAAATTTGTATGGATAGTCATGAATATTTTTTATTTGTATTATTATACTATATTTGTGTGTTTTTATTTTATACTAGCATTGCCCGCGGCTCCGCCCGCGTTCAGATGACCAAAAACCAAATTCAGACAATAACAACGGTTACCATGACAAAGATAGATTAAAGTGAAAGAGAGTTAGCGCGTTAGTTATCTGTTTGTTGCCATGGTAACCGTTGTTATTGTCTGACAAATGACATAATATTATATTCTTTCCTTCTTTTCTTTCCTTTGGAGCCACTTTTACATAGTTAGAGGTATTTTATCATGCAGAGAAAAAAATTAGCTTTAATTTGATATATAAATGATGTACGTACGCTATGAACGCATAAACATACCAAAATATGACCCGCTTATACCTGGCTGCGAAGAGGTTGCGGCCAAATGCGCTACGGCAGCTATCATTTTTTAAGATCTCTACGTATAGTTCTGTGAAGTGGAGTATAATTCATTGTAATAATAACAAATGCATCGTGTTTATTCCAAAAAGTCATTTATTTAGTTAATTAAACATACTAGCGGGCACATTTGAATAGGCACCCCGGTCAAAACATATTGTCCCTTTTATTATTGTATGTAAAAAATTGATTTCGATTAAATACGCTATGAACGTAGTAATCTTGCAGTGGGATCTCGATCCATAAGGAGTTAGCACACCGTCACAAGAAAAAAAAAATCTCACAGGGCGATAAAGTTTCTCTATATTTATCAAATCCAGTAGTTTCCCTTAAAACAACCCATTTGCAGTATAGGTTTATATGAAATTTGTATTTCCTTGTCTGTACAAATATGCACAATAATATTTAATAGTAATCGCAACATCGGTTCCAAGGGAGTGCTTATTTTCCAAAGCCGTAGCAACACTGTCACAAACAAGGAACAGATTGTCTCCAAAATACCTAAAGCAATTACTGTTTTTGAGCAATTTTGATGCTAAAAAGTTTGTTTAATATATGTAATAGCAAAAGATATTTTTTCTTAATTAAATGAATTTATACCTTATACTTACCTTGTTCCTGATGAGATCCTATGATTATAGTTTGGTGACTGGAGTGGCCTTTTTTTGTTTTGATGTCGTTAAATAGTCTCAGTCTGATATTGTTCTAAAATTTATGATGTTGTCTAGATATTATTATTTTATTTCCTTAGATATGAAGCCATCAAGAAAAAGTGTACTGTAGATAGGGCAGTGCCCACACAAGTAGTGTGTTCGCGAAACATGACCAGCAAGTCGGCCATGTCCATTGCCACTAAAGTGGCCATTCAGATTAATTGCAAGGTACTTAAAATAATATAATGTATGTATATGTTAATAGTATATTCATTCATCTAGTCAATATCTCAATTGTATAAAATAAAAATAACAATTTTAAATGCATTTAAAGTCTAACATAATCAGTAACTTCCTCAATATTGTTTTAAATAACTACTATAAATTTTATTTAAGATAATATAAATATTGTACAGCATTTTAGTACATTGTGCTTCTATTATATTGTATACTAGCATTGCTCGCGGCTCCGCCCGTGTTAACACGTTCGGGCCAGCAACGTCTCATGACGGCAAAATTAGAAATTAATAATTGACACAACGTTTAGTCACGTCTACTTTAAACGTGCATTTATTCGCCCTACGTTTCATAACGTCAGGAGTCAATACGATATTCTACTAAAGAGATATTTGCGCCGCATCGTTTGAAAGTTTCAAAAGTCTACTGCCGCAACGAATCCACTTTTAAGGGCATTTTGCTAACATCCGTCACGCGCGCACATGCTCACATACGCATACCCACAACGTCCGTACACGTCGCGGGGAGTAGCGACGCGGCTAGCTTCTGTCGTTCTGCGCCGCATCAAGAGGAGCGCGTGCTGCGCGAACGTCGCTCAACCGTATTGAAGTGAACGATAAACCGTAAGATTTTTATAATATGTTTATTTTTAATAATAATTATAAATAAGTGTGTATATTTAAATGTATATTACATTTATTTTTGTATAATTATAATAATTAGTTGATATATTTTAATTTTGATATTGTTTTAGATGGATAAAAAGCGTGTCTACAGTAAGGGGTTTCTGAAGGTATTTGAAGATTCTTCGTCTTGGGAAGTTACTCCTGATCCTTTCAGTGATGATGGAGAGTACGATACTAACAAGGATTATGATCCAGAACCCATAAATACCGACAGCGACGTAATTCATCCACAGCAAGGGTCCACAGTAATGGGGATAGAACTCCCCCTTGCGGACATCCTCTTGCTGTGGATAAATAGATAGCTGTATCGTGGATGGCTAGTTTTGCTTTTCTGCTAGTGAGCATAGATTTCACCCACTTTACCGTTGTTGGGTCAACATTTTTAGTTATCAACCCATTTACCAACAGCGAAGTAGAAGAGTTATCAAAAGCACCTTCGATATCTAGAAATGCACATAGTGCTATTTCCTTGTCTTCTAACGCCTTTTCCACTTGGTCTATAAGACTTGTAAGGGCAGTCTCGGTTGATTTGCCTTTACGATATGCATGTTGGTTAAAGTGGATTGGACTTTTAGTCAAGACTTCATCTCTTATATACCTATCCAGTACCTTCTCCATTGCTTTGAATAAGAATGAAGAGATGCTTATTGGTCTAAAAGACTTTGGCTGGCTATAGTCTTTTTTACCAGTTTTAGGTATAAATATGACCCTGACAGGGGTAACTAAACGTTGCTCTTAGGTTTCTATACCTTATATTGACTGTATGCGACGCAGCGTTTATTAATGTCAACGTGATGTGACGTTGTTTTCTAGCTTATGGTAAATACTCGAACTATATGTGACGCAGCGTTATAAAACGTCGACGACTCTCAACGTTTGTGTCGCATCAAAAATTAATCTTGCACACATGAAGAGCACAACGTTTATTAACGTAAGTCCAATTTGTATGGGGAAACGGTGTGTCACAATGCGAGAATCTTCTTACGGCGGCGCTGGGCCGAACGTGTTAAGATGACCAAAAACCAAATTCTTAGGATTTATATATTAGTATACTCTTACATTGCAGTTTTTATATTTTTTCTCAGAAATGAGACTTTTTCCCGCGGTAAAAAGTATCCTATATGTTACCAAATTTCATCAAAATGTCCTGTGCTTTTTCTGTGATGTTGTAACAGACAGACAGACAAAAATTCTAAAAACTATAGATTCAGACTCTGTATCAATAATGTCTATTTCAATAAGATTTTCCAAAAAATATTTAACGTACAGATTCGGCTTAGTTACAATTTTATTATATTTATAGATTCTATAATTCATACAAGTACATGTACGTATATTGATTACTAGCGTCTCACCCTCGCTCGGGTTCCTCTAGGTGATTCTCTAAATTGACGTATCTTTTTTATTTATGAACCGATTGAAATAAATCAAATACTAACTGCTAAGCGAAGCTTACTACAATATATTAGTGAAAACCGCATCCAAATTGGATAAGTCGCTTCTGAGATTAGCGCCCACAAACGCCCAAACAAACCGACAAACTGACAAAAATTCAAAAAATCATTGTTTTGGGTTCTATTGCGTAAATAAATACCCCCAATGTTAGTTTTTCTCAAACATTTTACATATACAGACAGCGATTAGTTACACTTTTATTATATGTATAGATGTGATATGCACTTATAAATATACGTGTCAGCTTGGCGGTGCGCCTTGGGCGGTGGACATTCCGCTACCCACGTTGATGGTGGTGGGCTACGACGTGTGCCACGACACACGTTCCAAGGAAAAGAGTTTTGGTGCCTTCGTTGCCACGCTCGACCGCCCCATGACGCACTACTACTCCAGCGTCAACGCGCACACCTCAGGCGAGGAGCTCAGTGCGCACATGGGCTTCAACATGTCGTGCGCTGTACGCAAATACCGCGAGAAGAATGGTTAGTGGCAACTTTGATATCTTTAGGTTTATTTAAAAATATAGGCCGTGGTACGCTTGGGAAACAGTGAAGCGGACTTAAATCTCGTGTCTCACACCTTTGATATTTTCATGTGCGAATCATTTCTAGCATGATTACCACTTGCCTTACGGTGAAGGAAAACATCGTGAGGAAGCCTGCATGTCTGAGAAAACCTGCAAGTTTTCGAAAGACATGTGAAGTCCTCCAACCTGTGGTCAGCGTGGTAGACTATGGCCTGATCCCCCTCGTATTGAAGGGAGGCCCGTGCCTAGCGATGGGACGTTAAAAAGGGTTGAATACATATAATTTAAACATATATTTTATCAATATAACTGACAAAGATTTCATTTAATGTTTAATCCTTTTATTTTCCCATTTATTTGTTGTTTAATTACAAACGTTAAATATCTTATTTTGCAGGAGTGCTACCAACACGAATTTTCATCTATCGCGATGGTGTTGGTGATGGGCAAATCCCATATGTAAAGAGTCATGAGGTAAGCCGTTATATTAGCTAACACTATATGCATATAATATGTTCTTATAGAAAAGCTTAGTCTATTTAAATATATTTAACGCCTTTATTATTACTAAAGGAAAATTAAGTTTGTACTAGTATAGTTTCTACATTTATAATATTTTTCAAGGTGGCAGAGATTAAAAAGAATCTCGACGAGGTATATGGTGCAGAGGAGTACAGGATGGCGTTCATCATAGTATCAAAGAGGATCAACACCCGCGTGTTTATCGACACCGGCCGCTCCGGCGAGAACCCGCGCCCCGGCACTGTCATCGATGATGTTATCACGCTACCAGAACGGTAACTTGTTCATAATTGCATACATTTCAATTTTTCATAGTGTCAACTCAAAATTATTTAACCAAAAAAAACTACTATGAAGTAGTTTTTATTTAGTATTTAATTTGCATATGAATGCAAATTTTTAGGCAGAATATAGACAAATTTTCTGAAAATTAAGTAAAATATGTTAAAAGAAATCCTCAATATATGTATTATAGTATTATTGTATTTATTTAAGTACAGAAACAGAAAACAAATGAAAAAAATCCATCTTCGTGTTAAAAACTAAAAATATCATTTTAAATTTGTTGTCCAATTATATCTGTATACAACATTCAAATAAAAACATATAATAATTATATAAACAAACTTAACCAGAAAGTGAATAGTAGAGTACGAGTCTGTGCATTTAAAGTTGCATAAAAAATATTAAAAAACAAAAAGAAAATAATATTTACATTTCATGTGGAAAAAGACAAAGAAAAAAAAAGATAAAGGAGAAGAAACAGAGAGAAAGCGTATCCTTATTATAGAAAATGTAAAGTAAGAACTATATGATTATGCTCTACAATATTATAAATGCTAGAATATTTGTAACTACTAATGTCTCGCAACTACAGTCTGATTAAGTGTTTTTATGTATTTTGCAGTTCATAGAATACTAGTGCCTCAAACAGACACTCAACGTACAAACTTTCACCCCCATTTTCACTCCTCTTAAGGTATGATTTCTGGGATAAAAACTATCCTATGTCCTTCCCAGGGTCTCAACATATCTTCTTACCACATCTAAATCGATTCAATAGTTTTGGAGTCTATTCAATATAAACAAAAAAAAACAAGTTTTTCCTCTTTATAATATTAGAATAGATAAGAAGCTAATCTATAGATAATATAAGTTCATATAATTATTTCTTTCTCACTTATTAATCTTTCCTTCTAGATATGACTTCTATCTGGTATCCCAGAATGTCCGCGAAGGAACTATTGCTCCCACTTCATACAACGTGATTGAAGATAATACTGGCTTGGACCCTGACCGTGTAAGTACACCAATAAAAAAGAAAATGTGCATACAGATAGATAATTTTACCTTTCATAATATTACAGCTTAATGTATATGTATATTAATTATTTATTTATGCTCTACCGTTTAATATGGACTAACAACATTCGTTATTTGAATGTTTTATGATAATTCAATAAATCAATCATAAAAGTAATTATATTGGTATCTGGATTTTACGTACATTCAAAGTTTCAACTCAATATGACAATTATAAGTTTGTTTTAAATAAAGCTGATAAAAATGTACAATCGTTCTCAGATTCAACGCCTAACGTACAAGCTGACGCACATGTACTTTAACTGCTCGACGCAAGTGCGCGTGCCCTCGGTGTGCCAGTACGCGCACAAGCTGGCCTTCCTCGCCGCCAACAGCCTGCACAACCAGCCCCACTACTCGCTCAATGAGACTTTGTACTTCCTATAAATATTCCAAACGTCAATCATATATTGTGATCACGACAAAATGCAGTTTCTCTCGTTTGATACTATTCATATTATATCATATAGTTTTTTATACAATATTCTCAATTATAAAAATTTACAAGTAAAGATTTATTGTGTAATGTTAGGCGGATTATCTAAAAAAATATATTGTTTTTAGAATATGTTTAAAAATTTATCTATTTTTGGAGTGTTTAGAACTTGTATACATACATAAAAATAATGGAAGCAATGAAAATTGCTAAGGAATGAGGTACTGAGGAACATTCAAAATCTATTATTAAATCACGTACAAAAATTGATTTTAATGATAAACTGCAAATTGCCGTGCCGTTTTTTTACTATATAGATTTATATATTTTTATTACTATATAGATTTTTTTACATTACTCCTCTATATATTAAAAATAACAATATGCAAGATAATTACGGAGTTCTAATTTTATCTCACCGATTTAGAGATCTGCTGTTTGTTAAGACTTATACTAGGCCTTTATGATTGATTAAATAAATGTCCGTGCCATACGTGCACTATAGTGCATAAAACTTAAACTTGTGTTTGCAACTTACATGGTAGTATTTGGTGCATTTCTACTATTAGTATTTAAGATTTAAACTAAATATTGAACTTATTTATGACGCAGCTTCTTTAAGCTGCTTAAAATATTGAATGTTCAAATAAGACATTATATAATATGTAAGTCTTCGAAATAATGTGAATGTTCATGAAACATTTACTTTCTGTTTTCCTTTCGAGAGGAATTTTTGAGAGTGACTGATATTGGCTATCGTGATTTTTTTAGTGCCTAAATATGTTCGTTTTGCACTCGTGACGCTATGCTCCACTAAAAGTATAGTTTTATATGGATATGTTTTTGTTATGTTACTCATGAAAGTATTAGTAACTCATAAAGCGTTATATTAGTTGTAAGTTGATTATTGTTAAAACATTCCAGTTCATTGGGAGTTTTAAAATGCTTTCTACCTCGTTTTTATAGTGACTTAACGTTATGCCTAAAAAGGTCCTAGTTTACGTTTAGATAACTTAATTCAGATGCCAATGAATACTGTTTGAATAATCTTCTCAATGTCTTTTTTGTGATTCGCTTAATTCTTTCTTATCAGTACTAATTTTAAATTTTGATTTAGTTTCTTAAGAACAATTACTGTTACTTTTTTACTTGGAATAACATTTTTTTTCGTATTTTGTGTTTTACTTTCTTTCTTATCAATATGTTGTATGCGCCATGTATGTACTGAGAATATTTAAATCCTAATTAATTTTCATTTAATTTCTAATAAATTTCAAAGGAATTGTTACGGAAATTAGAATGGTAACCTACGAATAAATATATTATTTATTCGTTGATGGTAACATCATAAAATTTTGGTATTTAAATTTAAAATTAAATAAAATTAATATGTGACTTATAATAAAAACATTGCACTTGCGCGAGGAAGATCAACCAGAAAATAAAATCACGGTAATGTAATGCATTCCAACTCGGGCCTGTCCTTATAATTACCTATAGCCCGAGCGGCACGTACCTACGCGACAGGGCTGCCCGCCGGCCAGTATTTTAATTTCATCTACCTACTTGTACCTAATTTCTTTCTAGTTTTATTAGTAGATTTAATTAAAAAACCTCAAATTTATAATGATGGTATGTGACCCTTATAAATTTGAGATTTAAAAATATTAGCACCTCTACTGAACCATACGAAAAGCTTTATTATTAAATTTAATACACTGGCGTGCAAAAAAATCGGGCCATCTAGAGAAAATGGACAAACTTAAGATATGTTTTTTTTATTAATTTTGTTATTATATATGGGTAGCTGTATACCCTAGGTACCTAAATCAATAATCGTTGAATAATTTAAATAAAAATTATTGCTCGAAAATAGAGGAAATCAAATTTGATGATTTTTCGCGAGTATGGTATAAAAATGTAAGCCGCAAATTAATGGGAAAATTAAAAGATTTCGATTGGTTTTATGATTTTTAATAATGCGTATTACCGTCTCTATTTTTAATTACAGCTTTTAATCGGTTTTTCAGAGATTTGACACACTTATTTAGATAATCTTGTGTAATAGACTCCCATTCTTCCGATAAGGCGCTTTTAAATTCTTGAATGTAGCTCGGGACTACTACGCGACTTCTAACTTTTCTTTTGAGATGGTCCTATACATGCTCTATCGGATTAAGGTCAGGGCTTCGCGCTGGCCAGGCAATAGTAGACACTCCGACCTCTTGAAGATACTGCCTTACTGATGTAGCAGTGTGTGGGCGAGCATTATCTTGTAGAAGCAGAAAATCTTCTCCAATGAAAAAAGTAAAAGGCATCACATGATCTTCTAAAACCTCCGTTATATACCAAGCGGCTGTAAGGGATCCATTTTCTATGAATATAAGCTCGGTTTTCGCTTCGTAACAGAATCCTGCCCAAAACAACTGAGCCCCCTCCATATGACACTAGTTTCCCGCATAGTGCATGGTGCATATCTTTCACCTGGTCGCCGGTAAACAAAATTACGGCCGTCGGCACCATACAAACACATTCTGCTTTCGTCAGTAATAAGAACCTTCTTCCTCTGCTACAAATTCCAATTCACGTGATCTCGGGCAAAAAGTAATATTGCAATTCGATGTGCAGGGGTGAGTTTGGGGCCAGTTGCGGACTTGCGTGGCGTCAGGGAAGCGGCTCTAAGTCTGCGCCTTACTGTCCACTCGCTAACATTAACACCTCACTTCTCTCAGGAGATTTCGAACGTCAACCTCTGTGCGATGACGATTTCTTAGAGCTGATGACACAATAAATCGATCATCACGCTCTGATGTGGCTCTTCGTCGGCCGGAACCATGTCGTCGTACAAAGCCACCAGTCTTTATGTAACGTTTGTACACTCTGGACCGTAGAACGGCTCACAGAAAAAGCTTGAGCCACTTGACGTTGACTTTGTCCAGTTTCAAGCAGTCACAATTCGAGATGATTCAGCCTCGGTCAGATCCATCTTGCAGTATTTCTAATAATCGCAGATCAAAGTAGAAGTGTCTTGTTCAATAATTAGAACTCAACTAAGCTTCTAAAATAACAAAAAACAGTATTTGTGGCTTCAATCCATATTATGCAAATATTCACTAATTACTGCTAATTGACTATAATTAAGCGCACACCTGCATTTCCAGGAATTTTATGACTTTTAAAGGAAACAAAGGCATCTAATCTCCTTAATTACCTTTGCAGTATTTTTTTTCACCAAACAATTGTCAACAAAAAATTATGCTTAAAAATAAGGGTGGCCCGATTTTTTTGCACGCCAGTGTAGTATAAAGAATCCGCATTCAGATAAAAAGTTTTATTAAAAATACTTTAATTTTTAATTTAATTAATTCGTTTTTATTTTTACAACATACGATGTCTCGATACTTTTTTGTTTGACATAATGGCGAATTTACGAGAGGAATAAAATGTTTATTTTTGTATCCAATAATAAAAGTTACATAACATAACCATCTTATAAAATTTTCGTGTCAAATTATACGATGTGACAGCCCCGCACGGTTGTCTACCGAGTGTATACCGAACGCGACGCGCGTAGGTATAACTCGATTTCCGACCTTTTGTATGAAGATGGAATACTGTATGTAACATTACCGTGATAAAATTGTTTAAATTTCAATAGATGGCCTAAATAAAACTCTTTTCGGATTATTTCGCGTATTTTGATTTTTTTGTTACCGACGTTTCGAATGCTTTACAGCAATCACCTCATGGGAGAGACTACGGTTTTAGATGTCTCGGCTCCTAAGTACATTGAAACCTAGAATATATTCTAATATTGAAAAAATGTGCAAAATAACTAATGGTAAATATTGTAAAATTCATCCTGCAATCGAATAAAAAAATTCAGCGATTTTGACATTAAGACGGTGATAAATAAACAATTCATAAAAAGTTAAAGGGCCATCTGTGAGTACATACTAGAAACCCATCATCTGATTGCTGATATTAGGGGAAGAATTTTGCCTTTATCTCCCGCCAGATGTCGCGATCACTATGGCCCTCAGTATATTGTAAAGCTCTATAACGTGGATGTTTTTTTTATTTCATTTTATTTAAAATTTAATTAAAATGACAAATTGTACAGTGGCCAGCAAGCAAAGAAAATGGATATCGTTTATTCCCAAAAGACAAAAACTGAAGAAATTGTATGTTAAATCAATAAGACGACCAAAATTGGTGAAATCTCAATCTTGATATTTAAGGTTATGTGGACAGCATTTTAATGGAAGTGATTTTAATACTTACATCGTCCACAGGTGTTTTTTTTTTTTGTACTTTTTTACATATTAATTACAGAATTTCATATAAACTTTCATGCCCCATTTTACTCTCTCATGGGATTGAATTTCGAAAACTTTAAAAAAAACGACTTGCAGGCATTAAAATGTAAAAATAACTAAACAGGGGTTTTCGTTTAGAATAGATCTAAGGTACCTAATCAGATACTTTCGAAGTCGGTGCCAACCGACTCAAAGCAAATCTAATATATTTCGATTCGTAGAATACTCACAAATTGATGTATAATATGTTAAATATAATTACAGTCAGTGCCGGATTAAGCAAGCGCGGGGTCCGTAGCAAGTTCTTTTGACTTTTGAAGAGCCCTTGACTTGAATTTGGGGGTGATTTTCAGCCTCTCGAGACCATAAAACATACTTTTCTCGGAAATGGCTAAACATTTCAATTTCATTTTTTTATTTATTATATGTATTTTGAAGATTACATTCCCTTAGTTTCATGGAAATCAAAAGATTATTGTAGAAATTAAAAATAAATAACCAAGAAAAAGTTAAAAACCGAGTTTTTTGTAAATATCCCGAAAACTTTGAAATTATTGTAAGAAGTGTTATTTATAAAAGTTGTAGATGTCTACTAAACCTACAACTTTTGAACAAAACATTTTTCGATAGAACGTCACAGTAAAGCGGAAATTAGAAAAAAAAACTATTTTTCAACGCTTTGCGCCCCGCCATATCTCGGTGGTAGCTGGCCATAGGGGGCATTTACGAATTTAAATTCCCTTTAAACCTGCTAACATTTTAAAATCATAAAACTTCAGGTTTTCAATATATCTTTTTCTCTTAAAAATAAGCGGATTCCGATTGGTCTATTAGTAAGAAAAGGTGTGACGTTTCACGTCTTTGTGACATCAAATAAATTTAATATAAAAATTATGCAGCTCTATTATATATATTTAGTATATTTAAAAAAAAATTATGTAATACCGATGTATAGATAGATACTTTATTGTACACCACAAAGAAATATACAAAAAGAAGATATAAATAATAGATGATGCACAGGAGGCGACCTTATCGCTATAAGCGATCTCTTCCAGGCAACCTTAGTTCGTAGGAGAAATTATATAAAATGGTAGGCGGTGTACTTACTACACACAATTGCATATCCTAAATACATAAAATAAGTACGCGTGAGTAAGATAATTAAGCCAAGTACGGGTTTACGGACCAGGCATGTCTTTCGAAAACTTACCAAGTTCTCTCAGACATGCAGGTTTCCTCACGATGTTTTCCTTCACCGTAAAGCAAGTGATTTGAACCCACCTACCACTATGCTACCACTGCCCTAAACCCTGCCTGCGTGTAAAACCCGGTCTTCTGTACTCTAAGCCCCATTTGGCGTCAAAGAGTCTTTTGATCACATTAAGAATTTTTTTTGACCGTTTACAAAGAGTATTTGTAGACGGTCGCAACATAGAATATTTCGAGTTAATTAATCGTTTTTCCGTACAAAATGTATGGAAAAAGTTTTTGGCGATTTCTGTCATTTCTAGTACTCATACATTAAAGGGTCCCATGAAGTCTTTTGATCCCTACATGAAATAGGATCGATTGACAGAAATTTTATAATTCACGAAATATTGTAAAATTTTTGTCAAAAGTCTGTGAATGCAGTTCAGAATATCTCAAAGTTATTGATGGTCTCCTAGGAACGTTTTTCTGTAACTATAACAGTTAAGCTAAGTACCTGCCCTTACTGTTCCGTCTCAAAAATCCACCCTGTATTTGCACTGTTTATTAGTTATTTTCTTAATCAAAAAGAAATTACATAAAAAATATTATTAAAGGCTTAATTCAAAAGCTAAGCATAAAGCATAAAGATTATAAAAAAATATTTCACCTTTATTTAAATCACACGCATATTGCCTACCTATTATATACATTGCTTAACGTTCGAAAGTTACAGTTACAGGTAATAATTTCCACCTGTCTCCTGGGCAATTTTGACCACGGCGGCTAATGTCACACTAAGAAGACTAGCGCAGTGATATTATAGTGCCCAAGTGTACGCGCAGACACAAGTGCACTGTCTATTCCTGTTACTCTCGTATGAGAGTACCTATCAATACTACTTTAGAGTATTACAGTGGGACGACAACTCACTCGACCAGTGAGGGATCAGGCGCAGGACCGACTGCTTTACGTGTTCTCCTAAGGCACGGGGGAGAAGCAATGCTAACTTACCAACTCCGGCTGTTACTGAGACTTTCTAAACAGAAAGACTCAATAATTAAACTTGGCCTAGTCTGAGTCTTGAACCCAGAATCTCTGGATCTGCAGCCGTAGCTACATGCTAGACCATTGATGCAGTTAAAGTTAAATTACAGGTTTTTAACGTAGAGGTATTTTATGTGATGGAAGAGAAATTTTTAATCCTTTGTACTTCTTCATAAAATTACTAGAGATTTACCCTCACTCGGGTACTTTTTAAACTATTAATTAATAATATTTAAAAAGTACCCTTTTTAAATATTATTAGTTAATAGTTATTAAGAGTGTACCCTAGAAGATAGACTTACGATTCATATTGCAGATTTTTTGTAGGCCTTTTTAAGACCTAGAATTTACCCAGCGAATCCTTAGAATTCACATGGCTATAAAATGTAAATTTCTAAGAATGACTCGCCAGAACCAGTTACTACGTTTTCCCGACGGAATGAAAGATTTTCTTGTAGTAAAACGTATCCTTAATGTTGATGAATAATAAGTTATTACTATACTTTTTGCGTAAGACGCGCACACGAAAAAAGAACAGACAGAAATTACAGACAAAAATGTTAGTAACTATTGTTTTGGGGTCTACATTCTGTACATAATACGTTACAGTCATTGTTTAAAAAAACATCCAGATTTTACTAAGTTACTGTTTTATTATACATATACTATATTGTTATAAAAAAAAACAAATGTATCCCTCGGGAACCGTAACTTTTTTTCTGGGATGAAAAGTATCTAAAATGTTGACCGGGGATATGAGGTACCACCATGCGAAATTTCATTTAAATCGGTCTAACAGTTTCGGAGATTATCCGTACAAACAGACAACAGAAACAGTATGTACAGAAGACAGAGAAACAAAAAAAATAAAAAAAACTGAATTGTTCTATTTCTCTTCTTACATTCTCCTGACTCAGTTTTAAGCAATTTTTTTTCTATGTACAGATATTCGACCTCTACAGTTTTATTATATGTACCTATCTATAGATATTGATTGCGTTTTCAGTCCCTGTATAAAAAAGGTATTTTAATAAAACTTATTGCAATAACTAATAACTTGTACTCTTAAACTGTAGAAATTCTAACCGATCACGCTGATTTTATCTCCCAAAGAAAATATTCAAATTTCCCTCGGCGAATTTTATAAAAATTGCAATATTTTTCCGCAGGCCCATTATTTCTTTCTTACCTATATGTATGTAGTGTACGTTGTCAACATGTTTTAAGAGGTCAGCGACCATTTACCTCCTATGAAAATTTGCCTGAACTTCATTCTATTCTGCATATACAGGTGAGAAACTTTTACATTGCCAAAGTATGCATGATATCTATATTGTAAAATACCATTTTATTAGCTTTTTTTATTTCTCGTTCCGAATTCCTTATCTTCATTTCTCTGTCTTTTCTTCAATGGACGGCTTATTCTTCTCAATGAGAGCTATGGACTTAAAGTTACGCCTAATTAATTTATATTTACTATTATTATTGTTGACTGTTAAAATTGTTTGATAATTAAATATATAACTGATAATTAATAACTTCTTAAGTTAAACTATTAACCGCGATTTATTTGAATTTTTCTTCACTGTACTAGATT
The DNA here is from genome assembly GCA_947093115.1 of Brenthis daphne. Taxonomy (NCBI): domain Eukaryota; kingdom Metazoa; phylum Arthropoda; class Insecta; order Lepidoptera; family Nymphalidae; genus Brenthis; species Brenthis daphne. The sequence goes on from OX352471.1 coordinate 8,764,092, forward strand.
GACCGAGTCATAAGTTCGATTATATTATTATGGATATCCTAATTTGATGGCTATAAGAGACAGCAGTGTTCAAAATTTTCAAATTTATTATATTTACAATTTATTACCCTGTACTTTGTTTATCAAGGTGATAAACAAAATCCAAGGAAATAAAATAAATTTAAGAGTTTGAGTTTTTGAAAGGCTGGACAGTTCGATTGATATACTATAATATATTGTTTTAGTCATGTTTTTTTTTTTCAACCATTGTCATACCTCTATAGAAGTGTAGTAGTGAAGTAGTGATAACTTACCACTCAGGTCAACATTTAGGATAGGTACCTTTTACTACGGGAAAAACTTCCAACCCCACGGGAAAAGACAATAATTGGTTCTATCGTGTCATCCTTAGATATTTATATGGCTAACGCTGGCTAAACCTTGAGAGATACATCAAAACAAGTTACTAGAAAAGTAGGTCTTTAAAAGGCCTACAGAAAAGTCAAATTTAAATACAAAATATTTTATTCAACATTAAATTATTACAATTTTTTACTTAACATCATGAGTCTACTACCAGTTCGGAAAGAAGAAGCCTCAGACCTGAGAAGAACTGGCGAAAGAAACTCAGCGGGACTAATATTATTTCGTATTTTGTTCGTTCGGATAATGGAAGTTTGAATGATTGATTGATGGGAAATACTTACCTACTTTCTATGCCTATGTATGCACATTATAGGTACATATATAGTCTATTCTGTTAAAACCTACCTAGAGACGAAGCCGAGCAAAGCGAGGGTGAGTCGCTAATTTTAATATAATAAAACACAAGAAATATGTAACACTAACTTAAAAATTATAAGTACCTTCTTAGGTACCTAGCTCATACTATTTACAGGTAATGCTTGTGATAGGTATACCTAAAACGTAATGACTGATGGTAGATAAGTAATTAGTATAGATTACCTCGAGAGAAAAAAATATTTAATGTGTGTTAAAATTTGAAATCTTTATTTACATTATAAAATGACATTACTAATAAAAATATGTGGAAATTGCCTGTTAAGGTAAAGAATTAAGTATAACCTTATAAGTCTATGGGTCAAAGGATCGATTGCATTGTTTACATGTTTTCAGTTCGTAACTTCGTAGCAACGCAGCGGTCGTTGTTGCCTTGAAACTGTATTTTGTTATTATCATACAGTATCCCTTGCTTTATCCTTAAAATCAGTGGCTATGGAGGAAGAGAAAAGTAAAGAAGAATTAGAAGATTGGAAAGTTTACGAAGCGTTGACAATCAAAACCCCTACCGAAGTAAGATGTACTACTATCTAAACAAAGATTTTACATATTTTTTTTACATTCTACTAGAAATATTTAAGTTTTTATCGTTACAACGCTTTATCGTTCGTCATCCCTAATTTCGGCAGGCCAAATGGGTGGTTATTAAATGGTTAGATAAATGTAACTAGAACACGCAGAGAAAATATATAGGTACCTATGTGATATGTCACATATATTTTGAAACTAGCGACTCACCCTCGCTCCGTTCGGTTTCCAGCAGTAAATAGTATCCTATATGTTAACTCGGATACCCATGTATACAAAAAAACATTCTACTTTCATCCCCATTTTCACCCCCTTAAGGGAATAACATTCTTCTGTTACTTCATACATCAAAATCTGTCTTATAGTTTTCTCGTAAAGCACTCCCAGACAGACAGACAGACAAAAATTCTAAAAACTATAGATTCGGCGTCTGTATCAATAATAATGACAACTAGCGAGTCACCCTCGCTCCGCTCGGGATCGTCCCTAGGAATTACGTTTTAAAGTTTAGTATAGATTTCTCAGAGATGAGATATTTTCCCGCAGTAAAAAGTATCCTTTATGATGACCCGGACAACCAGCTATCATCACACCAAATTTCATTAAAATCCCTCCAGTGGGTTTTCCGTGATGCGGACACAGACAGACAAAAAATCGAAAACCTATAGATTCCGCCTCTGTATCGATAATAATGTCTATTTCAATAAGATTTACTAAAACATATTTAATATACAGATTCAGCTTAGCTACAATTTTGTTATATGTATAAATTTCAATAAGATTTTGCAAAAAATATTTTATTAGGTATATGTATACATTATAATTTATAATAAATATATATTTACTTGAATATCGTAATAATCTTCATCGCTATTGTAAATGCAAAATGTAGGTACGTTTTTTTAATCAAAATCGCTGTCCTCTATTTTTGTTGACGTGGATGGATTAATCTGAACTTATTTGGACAATGCTCATATTGGTACATTTCTATATTATTATAATATTCATATAAAAATATTCTTTGTTATTACTTTACCTAATAATTACTTATTATTTGTAAGAATTTGGTATTTGACTATGCTGCATGCATGTAGGTGAAAATCTACGAAAAAATTGCTGGAATGTAGCCGATTTTGATAGATATTTTATGCTGTAAATCTAAAAGGCTATCTTAGAAATATATTTAACTAAACTTATTCAACTTAATAAGAAGCAGGACATAATATAACGGATACGATGTAAAGCTTGTTGTTCGTACTCGTTAAGCCGTAAGCTTTTAAACTACTTTTCTTTATCGATATTAAACGGTTGTTTGGATAGTTGATGAGTTTCTATATAACGTAAACAAACAAAGAATGCCAAGTATCCAATTGCGATGAAATTTTGTGAAATAATGTTAAAGATTGTATGTATATATTTGGTTGTAAATCCACCCAGAATGATATTTACGATACGAGTACCTACATACTACGGACATAGTACTATCGGTGTACGGTATTAATTTGGCATTTACGAAGGGCGAGGCCGGCGGAGACTGTTAGTGTATATAAAAAAGTTCACAATTAAGGTAGATTTTTAGTATTATAAGTAAAATGAGGCATAAACAAAATTATTTAATCTTAAAAAGAAAATAAGAATTTCGTATCACGTGAAGTCTAAACAAACCAGTCGAGTTGATTAGCATGATAAACGCTCCTACCTCGTGCCTTGCACAAAATTCCCCGATTCTTTAAGTGGATGTTAATGGACTTCCTCAGTGATCAACATTTTTTATTTCATCAAAGTACCAGTCCTGCAAAATAATAATAATAATAGCAAGATAGTTGTTTAGTGAGTATTTTAGGAATCATTCTTAAAGGATTATGTGAACAATTGACATTTTTTATTTAATCGGGCTTTTAATTAAAATACAAAATTGGATTTACTGATTTGTCGTACTTGCAAACAGCAGCAAAAGACAAATAAAAAAGATAATTTCTTACATCAAGATATTTTATGGGCCCAAAAATTAATATAGGTATTAGGTACTACTTATTTCTACTTTTTATCCCAGCAGGCAGTACCTACTTGAAATTGTTCCTGTTGCAAAAAGTTATCTTTTGACGGTTCGCTACTTAACTATATTTAGAATCTATTACAGACTGAAATTTCTTTGAACTTTTTTCACTGTGGCCAAAAAAAAGTAGTATTTTATAAGATATTTTGTAAAGGCACCGATGTCACAGATATTTCTGTCATAATCAATTTACATACAACGTAAACATCGATTGGAGGGTTGCCATGACTGTTATGGAAATTACGAAGTTAAATTAGATAGAAGCTCTCATTTATCCGTGCATAAGAAGATATCGTGACTCTTGGCGAGCTTAAAATAGCAACCCCTATCACGCTAAGTTACAAACAAAAAGTACTCCCACCGTAATACTAGTCTTTCTTCGCACGCTATCGGTAAACCGTCTCGTAGGCACTCAAATAATTTACCTTTAACTGTTACGATGAAAATTTGTAAGTTTTTCTGATTAGTTAAATCCTTTTTTTAATACCTATTTTATTAAATATATGTGCCATGGACATGTGACTTACAGATGGAAGCAGACGTTGAGAATGACGTGGTAACATCATTAAGAGGCGACTTGGCAGGGTTACAATATCAGCGTGACAAGTTAATTTCAGAAGTAAGTTGAGAAGCATTATTATTTTGACTGTGAGAAGTTTTGAATAATAATAATTTATATTTTTAGAATAGCGATTTAAAAAACCAAATGTTGTCCCGGGATCAACGAATATTAGAACAACAAGTCGAAATAGACCATCTTCGAGAACAAAATGCTCGACAAAATGCCATCATTTCGTCTCTTAAAAAGAAAATCCAAGACCTCGAGGAAGTTTATCGAAATTCACAAGCTTCACAAAGTAGGAGCGAATTAACTATACAAACACTCCAGAGAGACAACCGTTACTGCGAAGAAAAAATTAAGGACTTGGAAAAGAAACTAAGATCGCTCGAATTAGAATGTCACAATGAAGAACAACAAAAAGAAAATGCACGTTGTCAATTTCACGACTTAGTCAGACGATTGTCCGTCGCAATGGATGCTGATTTTTGTGATACAACGCACACTCACTCCCCAGAAAGCCTCATAATCAAAGCTTCTGAACTCGTACAAGATATAACGAGGCTAAAAAATAAGTGTATGAACACGACTGAAAACTTATCCACAATTGAACAAGATCTTAGAAGCTGTAGAGATACCCTAGAAAGAGCAAACGCCGATAAGGATATTTTACAAAGACAGGTTTCTTCTCAACTTCTTGATATAGAAAGATTGAAGCAAGAAAAGGAATCTCTTTCTGTGTCTAATAGAGTTCTCGAAAGGGAACTACATGAAGCAAGAGAAAAGCTTTCACACTGCGCTAAGAATTTAAATGTGGTTACAGATAACGTCAATCAAAATGAGTCCATTATCATTCAGCTAAAAGGTTGGATATACTTGTGGATCATCTTTTTTAGTTTTACAAATAATACTTTTGAATAGCTATATTGTTATTATGAAATGTCGCAACTCATGTGATTTTGTTTGATTTTTAATTCTGATGTTAATAATTGTATTGACGTTTTACTATAGTATCTTTTGTATTAAATAGTCGATTTACCTGTAAAATAAAATATTATGCCTGATTCAATTAATCAAATAAAACAAAAGTACAAACATATTTTTTTTGTCTATTTTTAATTGTTAAAATTGTAGAGGATTTAAGACATCGTGATGAAAAGTATCAAAGACTGCAAACCGAGTTTCGAAATACGATGGAATCTATTGCAATCCTTCTCAGCTTGCCAACACGTTTCGTTGAAGCACACGAAAGTACTATCAAGGATCGAGTAAGAGAAATATTAAGCGACAATAAGGACAAGTCTGTGGTAAGAATAAATACATCATTCTGAAATACGTAACTAACTCCTTCGGCCAACAAACTATATATTTATATTTTTGTTTATCTAAATTTGGCTTCGTAAATAATTTGATTTATTAAAATTTGATTTTAAATTGAACAATCTTTTTTAGATTTACGCGAATATTTGACATTTTAAATAAAACTATCTTTTTGGATTATTATATATAGATACTCTCTCCCAGGTCTCTCTAGTGACAACGATCGCTGTAAAGTATTCGAAACGTCGGGAACCAAAAATCAAAATAAATCCGCGAAATAATCCGAAAAGATAGTTTTATTTAAAATAAACAATCTTTAATAAAGTTATTGTTACATCAAATTTAATTACAACATAATACACCTATTATACTTATTACTAGATTAGGACCAAGTGACGCTAATATTTCTATTAGAATTTTACGAAACGCAAGTACCTAATCCTCATAACCAATATCAACCAATTGTGTTTTAGCAAATAGAAGCGTTACGAGAAAAATTGGCGTTAGAATCTCAGCAACTGGGTAGAACTGCACATTTGCATGACCAAGCCACAACTCGTGTTCGGATACTGGAAGATGAGCGGAATATGCTTGAATCTAAAGTGCACAAACTCGAATCAGAGCTCAACGCCATAGAATTGTCTAGAGATAATTTACGGAAAGATAAAGCGAATGTAAGTATTAAGGTTATATAATTTGGTTTCTAACACATCGGACGATATAGATCGTCGTCGTTTCGTATTCTTATATAGATAACTGGTGAAAATTAATTATTTATTAAAAATGAAATAAATCTTTAATGACATTAAATGTGTAAATTCCGTCAATTTTCAACCGACTTCAAAAAGGAGGAGGTTCTCAATTCGACTGTATGTTTTTTTTTTTTTTTTTTTTATGTTTGTTACCTCAGAACTCCGTCATTTATTAACCGATTTGGACAATTTTTGTTTTGTTTGAAAGGGTATACTTCCAGATTGGTCCCATTTAAATTTCAAAAAAAAATACCACCCCTAAGGGTGGAAAAACAACTAATAATGAATTTAACCTACTTCTAATTGTCATATTGACTTGAAACTTTGCAAGTATTTCTATTTTCGTTGATAGTACAGTGGTTCGGTGTTGTTGACCTGATCTGATGGCAAGGCCAGAAGGTGGATAGGTGGAACTCTTCAACGGCTAATAGTAGATACTTTGAGTTTGGGCTTATTTTGTTTGATTTGACAAGCCTAACACGTTAGAATCCTTACTTTGCTACTACTGTCTACACTAAAAAGGGAAAAATAAAAACTTTTTAACAAAAAATAAAAACCGACTTCAAACAAAAGCACTAAAAAGTAAAAAATAAACTGATTGGTAGTTTTCATTTACTATACATACCTAATCAAAATATTTTCGAAGTCGGTGTGCTTTGGCTAAGTAATTAAAGCCTACCTATTAATACATACCTAATCAAATATTTTCGAAATCGGTGCCAGCCCATACAAAGCAAAGCACACCGACTTCGAAAATATTTGATTAGGTATGTATAGTAAATGAAAACTACCAATCAGTTATTTTTCACTTTTTAGTGCTTTTGTTTGAAGTCGGTTTTTATTTTTTTGTTAAAAAGTTTTTATAATTGTTAAAAAGTTAAATTAATATTTTTTTAAATATGCTAGAATGACTTCAGAGATTATAACGGTACTGTATTTGTGGTATAGAAAAAATGTAGTTCACTTACAGATACATTGAGTTCATTTGGTAGTACATACATACCAGACAGTGGACTTGATGTAAAAGTAATATTTTTTTTATGCACTTGCAATTTTTCTGTCAATTTTCAAAGATTCCAAATAAACTCACATTTTCAGAATTACAAAATTACGACTAGCTAGCTAGTATTTGATTTTATAATCTAACTTCTTTCATTGTTATACTTATAATAGCCTCGGTGTTGTAGTGGCTAGCATTTACGGCGGCACACTCGGAGGTCCTGGGTTCGAGTCCCAGGTCGGGCCAAGTTTAGTTATTAAGTCTTTCTGTATAGTAAGTCTCAGTAACAACCCGGAGTTGGGAAGTTGGTGGTGTTTCATCCCCGTGCCTCGGAGATCACGTAAACTCTCACCGGTCGTGTCGAGTGGACGTCCCACCAGAGTATGACAGTGACAGGAATAGAGAGTGCACTTGTGTCTGCGCGTACACTTGTGCACTATAATATCTCCTGCGCAGTTGGCTAGTCTCAATGAGATTGACCGCCGTAGCCGGAATCGGCTAGGACAACATCATCATTACGTATAATAGCTATATTATTTCACTATTTAGCTCACTTTAGTAATCAAAATTAACTTTTGATAATTTTTATTTTTTTATTTATAAAACAAAGCATTTTCAAATATATTTTGGTGACAGACAAAGGCATGGATGGGAGGTTTAATGAGATATTTCCGTGACAATTTTCGTTATTTTGAAATATCTTTTTTATACGCCAAAAATGTAATGACTGGCAATAGATTTGAGTTTGAAATAGATATGAATGTTTTGCTATTTGATTTATAATTTTACTTAAATATTTAAAAAAATGATATTTTGAGAATACGAATATTCGGTAATTTAATGTTATATTACACCATTAGAATAGCTATACATAGAGAATTGAAAAGATTAAAGAAGTAATGTCCGCGTGTGCGCAGCCCCGGGCAATAGGCAGTAGATAAATATTGAAAGCATGTTCTTCAAAGTTAGATAAGAGCCACAACATATAAATAAAACGTCGACGAAGCTCACAATTCACCTTTTTCCGACACAATACATAACATCATTGTTACAGTTCGTAGCATTCCTCGAGCGGCTGAGTCGAACACTTAATATGGATGAGTTAACTCAGGATATCGGCATAGAACTGCACACTGAATCCATTATGCACAGGGCAGAGCAGCTTGCGAGGCTCGAGAGCGATAAAATTGTAGACAAGGTCAGTCACTATAGTATATAGCGTAACGCGAGATATGTAGAAAAAAAGAATATAATCAGTTAACATTCCTTTTACCCACTTCTCAATATATTTAGATTTATACTTGGTTGTGCTAAGCATACGAAAGTAAATACTAAGTACCGTATCATAACACGAAAATGTAAAAACTTAAAACTTTTAAATTCCCAACAAATTTCAAAGTACCTAATATTAACAGAGTATGTAAAAATATTACGCAAAAAATACCTCCTTAAGCTTTACCGAGCTGCCAGAAAAGGACTAAAGAAAAATGGCATTCAACCTTTGCTTGATTTTAATACGTGTTGTGCTGCTTTGTATTTTGCGTATATTGACTTGACCACTATCATTTATCTTCATAATGTACTTGGAGTTACTGACATCAGCGGGTAGTATATAAATCAGCTTGTTTGAAATTCAATGGTCAGACAAAGCTAAATATATCGTACAGCCAATTCGAATCACCAAAAATTAAAAAAAAAACACAATTGATGTGTCACTTTCCTGTGGTTTAATGATAGCGGTTATTTTAATATCATGTGTGTGTTTTGTATAGCTGCTATATTACGGATACTATGGCACGCTCCCGAGACTGCGCAGGGAGCGATCTTTCCATGACTTGCCTTACCTTAAAGAAGTAAGACACAGTATAATACAAAATTGGCATGGCATTACTGACGTAGGTCCGAGTCGTGCTTAAATAACAATTAATTCTCCGCAAATTCCTTTAATAATTACACCTAACGATGTTTACTGCGACGACCACAACCTAAGTGATTAGCACCGCCGAGCAAATGTTTCACGCTATTCAATAGTTATTAAAAAGTTGTTTTTAACACTTCATCTAATTATCAAGAGCCATTTACGAACAGTTTCTTAAAAGTATCCTACCTATCATTATTTTCCTTAATGTAGATAGACATAAATAATGTTGGTATTTTATTTTTTTAAATAGCATAAAATAGCTAGATAATGTAGTTTGACAACTATTAAAAATTGTCAATTGCTAGAAATGATGATGAGCCTATTTTCAGACTGCTGTGGTATATCAACTCCAACGACGCATTCGAATACTGAGAGAGCAATTACAGAGGAAAGACCTGCATTTAGATTTACTTCGACGTAAGCTCAGTGTCCAGGTATACCTACATATTATAAATACAATAAAAAGAATACACTATACTTGTTATGTTATTTATTATTATATTATTGTTAGTTAGTTATTGTATGTATAGTTGTTGTTGTTGTTTGTTTTTCTCCGAATGCTAATTAATTCATACTGTCCATATTTTTTAACCTCTTGTGCACTCCACTTAAGAGCACTTCTATGAAGTTTCGTTACGCAATACAATTCTAGCAGTCGATTTATACATAGCTTCTCAATGTACCTATATATTAGAAACTTTGTATCATAAATACATACATAAACCCTTAACACCTCCAGGTACATTTGGCGTGTCCGCGGTCGTGGAGGGATCAATATCTTTTTTTATTTAAATGAACACTTTGTGTGCTAGCAATATTACAAATATCGTTAAAGTAATTAACTTCCGTTAAAATAATAATTAATTTATGATTTAAATGATGATACCATTTGAAATAAAACAGAAAGGTTTTATACGAAAGTACCTGCATATGTACCTATTAGATTTTTCCATTATATAACACTGATTCAATTTAGGCTTGTTTAATTACTTATATTAAAATAATAAGTATCTTAAAACTAAATAAAGATGTGCAAAGCCGTAAGATAAATTATATTATATTTTAAACAGTACTTTAAATCACTCTATTACGATCTAAATTGACTTTTGTCGATGATGAAAAACTTTTAGTAATAAAATAATGTATCTAATTTTAATTTCCACATATTATAAAATATATGAACAGGAAGAAAGTTCGCGAGTCCGTGCAGTACTGCAAGCGGAGCGAGATGAGGCACTGAATCGGTGTAAAAAGCTCGCTCGACAGTGTGACAAGCTCGGCGTGCAGCTCAGCGACGCGCGATCACAGCTCCGCGATCTGAACACGCAGCTTGCAGATGCTGCTGAATATAAGGTTTGGTTTGATAAAATAATAATATGAGATTTCATCAGTAACGTAAATCCTCTAATGAGGTTTGGTCGACGATCAGCTAGTTAATACAAAATTAAAAAAAATGTTAATTTAAATAAATGAATTACTTAATAGTAAAATGTTTTTTACTATTATTAATATATATATAAAAGGCAAAAGTGATTGAAAAATAGAAATTAAGGCTAGAAAATTGAAATTTCGCACACGTATTCCTCATATGACGTAGGCATCCACTAAGGAAGGATTTTTCAAAATTCAAACCCCCAGGGGGTGAAATAGGGAATAAAATTTAGTATGAAACATTTTATTCCTTGGACATATTTGCATGAAATTTCGTGTGAATTGAGTACGGCAAAAATAATAAGTTACGAATTTCAGCGTTTTCCAAAATTCAACCCCTAAGAGGGTAAAATAGGGGATGAAAGTTTTAGATAAACGCAGAGGCCAAACCCTTAAAATTTCGCACACGTATTCCTCATATGACGTATCCACTAGATATGTACACGGAAGGATTTTTCAAAATTCAACGCCCAAGGGAGTGACATATCGGATAAAAGTTTGTATGAAATCTACCTTTTTTTCATGATTTATTTTGTTTTAGCGCGAGCGAAGCCGCGGGTTCTGCTAGTTTATTATAATTACTACAATCAAATATGTATGAAGAGTAATAAAATAAGACAACTAAACGAACGAGAGTTTTTTTAGTATCGTGATAATATTATATCAAAATTTTCTAAGTTATGCTGTTTCTCACCTACTTCATTTCTTGTGGTTAATGCCCGTTATTTTCAAGCAATATGGCACAATAGTCGGACTTATTGAGTGAGATTTGCGATACATAAATTACTTTTAATTATAATATCTCTTAAAACTTAAGATGATGACGTTATTTTCATAACTTTGTAAATATTCAATGATTGTGTATTTAACGAAATTCTAAGTTTATATGTTCATATCAATTTAATATTCCCTTTATTAAGAAAAAATATTTGAAACTGAATTATATATGCTACAGAGTAGTAGAAGTAGTGTTATAGCGAAGAAATGTAAAGGTTTCCTTCCTTTAATAACTTTTTGCAAAAGGACTTGATATCCCACGACAATGACTTTAAGTACCTAGGTACCTCTTAAGACAAAAAGATTGTTGAATCGATACTAAGTTGCTGCTTGAAAGAAGGACATTCGTGTAAGTAGTACTATACTAGTGGTTTGGCAGTAATATTGACACATCACAGCGATTTGCGTGCTTCAGTTTTTTGTTGCTCTTTATTCTACAACGCAATTTTTGATAGAAAATATAAAGATAATTTAAAATGGGAATTATAACTATCTATCGGGAATCTATCAAAAAATCTTTCAAATACATCATGAAGAAAAAATTCTCAATTCCACTCTTGAGTTTTGAGAAGCTTAACAACACGCTCCAGTAGCATTACAGATTCGATTCAACATACTCGTAAATCATATACCTACGTTGGAAGTGGATTTACTAGAACAATTTGCTTACAAGGTTAAAGTGATTTACTCGTTACAAAGTGATCTTATTTCTAGATATTAAATCTCAGCTTGGACCTTTTGTTAGGATTTAAATAATATATCATTCGGCTATAGCTATATATGGCTGTCAACGACCGATAATTAAATAATTTTACGCTTTTATCTATATTTTCATATTCCGATCCAATAAATATCATACTTTTACTACCATTAATTTGTCCAATTCGAATTTATTTGATAAACGCTATATATTTAATATTATTTAAGGTTTAATCATAGGGTATTGGATCTCCTATGTAAATTTCTTCTCGGAAGTCTTTCGCAGTAAAGGCCATGGCCATATTTATTACTCGCCACTATTATCATAAATTATTATTATATCTATTGTCGTAAGTATTATTGATGTATCAAAAATATCGTTTAGTAACAAATTCTAGTACAAAAATAGTGAAATCAATTTCTAATATAACATTACTTACGCAATCTATAATCATTGTTTTTAACAATGTTCTGCGATCAAGGCCCCAGCCGTAATCATACGAGCACTTTATTGAGGATTAACTAATTGAATTCCGATATTTATAAATGTGCAATTATTTAACCGTTTTTAAAGTAAATCATAGTAAATTGGCCATGTATTAGTTATTTAGGTCATTTGAGACGTAAGTATTCTATTTTCCAGATAACCTCATTGGAACGTGCACGTAAAATAGAGGAGCTACAAAAGAAACTCGATGAAGCGGAACTCCTCAGAGCACGATACAATCGCAAAGTAAATGTATTAAAAGACCAAGTGAGAACAACCGGTGAAACCTTTGAACAGGAAAGAACCACTTCGGAGCATCAAATTAATATGATACGGGACGACCTTTCTAGAACAAAAGAAGCTCTCGCTGAATGTCAAAGGAGAGAAGCCCAGTTACAAAGCTTCAGGTAAATACATAAATTTATATTACAACCATAAGGTAACAATTTCTTCAACTTAACGACCGAGTCCTATATCATAAATAGTTAAACATATACAGAAAATACTTTCATTAAATTGCTTGTTATAAAAAGAGAACTTTACGTCCGATAAGGAATAAAATAATGCAAAGGTTGGAGAAATGTGCTCGTAAAAATACTGGATATTTTTATGTATAAACCACATGTGCATATAGATGTGGTCCTATACGACCCAGGGCTACACATTACCTTCACACGGAAAATTACACTGTCGTTCGCCCTTAACCTTGACGTTTTAAATGCAGAGCTGATACAGTCGATTACAAAATAAAATTGTATTACATTGTCACTTTTTGGACTCAACAGAATTTAAATAACTGATCGTTATTATTAATAGATATAGGGATTTCATTATTTTTAAAGGTTGTATAAATTTAATTTAATTTCAAAATTGTTGAAAGTACCAACTGAATAATTTAAGTTTTTACCTCCTATAGGAATTCAATCGCCAAACTCCTCGGTATATTGGTACCGTCTTCGGTATCTGACTTTGAGATGGTTTCCCGACTTCAAAAACTTATAGATGCGCACCATGACTTCACAATAGTGTCACGTCGCTATGACGATCCAACACTACTACGAGCTTCATCAAGATCTCCACCTCCTTCCAGATGCAGAACTCGAACTCCTGACAGGTATACATATAACAAATTAGTTACATTACAAAAATTCATAAACTTAGAACATTTTAAGTAGGCTATTAGTTGTAGATTAACAGTTTCAAGACTTTTTGTCCGTCAGCTGTTAATCACCCATCACTCAAGAAAGGATAATATTTTTAAATATGGACAAGCTAATCATATTGAACTGGTGTAGTACATCGATTTCAAACAAAGTGGGTATCGTGCTTGTCATTTTTTTTCATTTTTTGATTGATTCTATTTAGAAATGCATATGAGAATGACTTCCTTTAATAATATTTTAATCGAGCAGTTACTCTACTGCTAATTTACTTTATTATTTTATTTACTGAATTAAATACATCAGAGCTTCAAAGTTCGGATTTTGTAGATATTTTTCTACAAAGACAAGCGAACGAGGTCGCTAACAAAACCTAGTGTTATTATCAATACATAGACTAGACAATTATGTAACAACGTTATAATAACAAGACAATTATAATGCTATAGGCAATTTAATCAAGTTAACTACATGATTGATATTTTATATTAAAACTAGCTTCTTTAAGCGATTTGCGCGCTTTATTAGCATACAAAGGGATTTCAAATCATGAAAGGTTAAAAAGTATTCTATGTTTTAAACCTGGACATCATGTAAGTAATTGTAGGCAAGTGTACTAAATATCAATAAAAAATATAATATGAAAAAAAGTTGCCATAGATATTTTTATCATAATATATTATGCCTCTTTACCCAGACTATAAAGTACCGTAAAAAGTAATAAATTTAATAAGCTATTGTTAATTGTTTGATTATTAATTTATATCAATTAATTTTCACTTTTTAATTTTTGTTGATATAGTAAACAAACTGACAAGCCTACGCACTTTCTAATGTATTATAATTACCAAGGATAAAGATTCAACAAAGTATACAAAAAACATTTAACAATATAAAGTTAATATAGTTATATGAGGCTTTCTGTTAAAAAATGCATTAAAGGTTGATGATATTTAATTAATACTCCGGCGCCATCGCCAGCCCCATAAAACATTTCCTTTCTTTCCTTATAGCTTAACGCTCATGAAAAGATTCTTAACAATATATCGGTATAATAATTAAAAATATATTTGACATCCAGTAAAATAAATGATAACAGGTGTTATTATTATATTTAAAATAGCGTTTACAGCTAGCCTTATAAATAATATTATTCTTCAATGAATTTATTATTTTATTTGCTATTCTTATATTATAAAAACTACCAAAGGGACAATAATAAACTTTCATCGAATAGCATAAATACTTAGTCTACTAAGAAAATATAATTTGTTAACATGCGGCTCACTCTCGCTTCGCTCCTGATGATGATGTCCTCACCAACGGTTTCTGCCACGGTGGCCATTCCCACTAAGATTGAAGAGCCAATTACGCAGAAGTTATAATAATGCACAAATATACGCACAGAGACCAGTGAACTCTCTATTCCTGTCACTCTCAAATTCCGATGGGACGATAATTCAAAATGACCGGTGAGAAGTCAAACGCAGGCCCGACGTTTTCATGTTCTTTCCGAGGCACGGGTGTATAACACCGCCAACTTCTCAACTCCGGGTTATTATGTAAATTTTCTAATAACAGAAAGACTCAATAACTAAACTTAGCCCGACCCGGGACTCGCACCCAGGACCTCCGCATGTGCACCCGTACATGCTAGCCACTACACCACCGAGGCAGTTAGGCAATTCACCTGAGGAGGTACTGACTACTGAACATTGGCTTTTGTATTACTCCTGGTCATAGTCTTTCTGTTTACCTACTTTAATTATACACTTTAATGTATATATACTTTAATTTTCATCCAAATCTGTCCAGCCATTTCAGCGTAAAGAAGTAACAAACATACACACAAATTTCCACAGTTACATACATATAATAATAGTAATCAGATTACTGGTATAATATACGTATGTTGTTGATTGTAGATCCCTACGGTACGATGACTCCGGTTACGCGGACCCCGCGTTTGATCTCGAGGACGAATTGTATAAAGGGCGTGCGGCGTTGTGACAGTCGCGTCGCCGTGCCCGCTTCTAGCCGGATTAAGGCTCGGCGACAACCAAACAACATGTTCGGAGAACTCACACGTTACTCTCGAAACGTGGTATTTAAAAATATGGTCTGTTGATGGATGGCAACTTATGACACCTTATTTATCCTGCAGCATTTATTGTTTCCAAGTCTCACGAGACAGTGACTAATAGTATTTGTAAAATTCATTGCATACAGACATTAGTGCAATATAATAATGTGTAAAAACTAAAAATATATCTTATAATATATATTTTAACTTTACTTATACAAAGTAATAAGTATGTAATAGTTCTTTCGACCTTCTAACAATATCACGGTAGTTACCAGTAAGTGAAAAATTTGCACATGTATTGTTTTTAATGGTTACCTACAAGTGCTTCTTTGATTTAGTTTTAAATACATATTATATAAAATAATTATATATAATGTAACCAATATATATTTTATTATTTATAATACAGAAAAGAAAAAAGGTATGTCACCAACATAACTCTGTTGGCGCTCTTATTACTTGTTTGTGTGAATATGAAGACGAATGTTATGTCTCTGTTAAGACCCCAAGTCTAAACATTATAAAACTATTGTATATTTATGTGAATCTTATCTATTTGTAAAAATGAGTGAACATGAGTAGGTTCAATAATTAGGTACCTCCAAAATTCTCAAAACTTCACAAGCTAGCTTTATTTAATAAATGTTCTATTTCACAGATTTAAAAAACTTACGAATATGCATAAAATAGATAAGAATTGACATTTTTATAAAACCGAATTTAATCTTAACGAACCAGATAACCCTTGACCTAAAGTCTAAACTATTATCTAAGACCGTCTCCGACCTAGAGGTTCCAGCTACTATGTCGCTCAGTGTAAATGTTTGTATGCAACACACATATCTTGAGCCTTGTCTCGAAAAGTTAAGAAAAGTATTTGAAAA
The DNA here is from genome assembly GCA_947093115.1 of Brenthis daphne. Taxonomy (NCBI): domain Eukaryota; kingdom Metazoa; phylum Arthropoda; class Insecta; order Lepidoptera; family Nymphalidae; genus Brenthis; species Brenthis daphne. The sequence goes on from OX352471.1 coordinate 8,780,532, forward strand.
GATGTGTTCAATATTTAATGTAAGTAGTCGTATTACTCGTAGTAAATAAAATATAAAGTAAAGAAACAAGTTTAATAAAAAAATAATAGTTATGAATCTCACAATATATAATTAAGCACTATCTATAAACTGTAATTTTATTAAACCCGCATTTTTTCTGCAATTAACATTAAACTTGAGATATTCTGGGATACTTAACCTTATTTACCTCTATTAAATATCCCAGAAGGCAGTGGCAGCCCAGTGGTAACGCGCTCGCTTGGGAATAGAGTAAAGCGAGTTCAAATCCCGGGTCTCGCACCTCTGATATTTTCATGTGTGAATCATTTCCAACATGATTACCAGTTGTCTTAACGGTGAAGGAAAACATCGTAAGGAAACCTGCACGTCTGAGAGAAACTAGCAAGTTTTCAAAAGACATGTGAAGTCTGCCAACCCGCACTTGGCAAGCGTGGTGGACTATAGCCTGATCCCCCCTCGTATTGAAGGGAGGCCCATGCCCACCTGTGGGACGTTAAAAAGGTCTGAATACAATACAAATATCCCAGAACATAGCGAATCTTTTCCTTAGAAGTGCAATGACTTCATAATAATCCTTAATTTCACCTTATGATATGATTTAATTTTATTAGTTGAATAGAATAATTACTTAACAAAATTAAAATTACAATTAAATATACCATTACAAAAAAAAAATCGCACACCAACATGAACCACTGGCTAAACCCTAAGGTATAAAGGATATACATATACATCCTCCATATTGAAAAACTCTGCTACATGTATACAATTTTTTATGGTTTCACCCAAGGCCGAGTAACCACCTTGAGTTTTTGACTTTATGTAACTGGTCTAACTTTACTACGTACAAATATAACAAGTGATGTGCTAAGTGATATCTAACAAATCAAAACTTGCAAACTGTGACAGTAGTCCACATACTTAGAATTATATGGATTATACAAACTGTTCTTACGGTTAACACGAGAACTAAGCAGTACTTCGTTAATTTCCATAAAATGATTTACACAAAGTACCTAATGTTAGCGTTAGCAAATTTTTTAATTAAACATTTTTGGCATAAAAAGTAGCCTATAAGTATAAAACAAGCAATATTCGTGTCGATTGCAATAGCAATAGTGAAAGTAAGTTACTTCAAAGTCTTATTTATCTTATCAAAAACCAGTCCAGTCGCGTACCCCCTACATCGTAATAAAAAATCGGCCAAATGCAGTAGTTTTACTGCTCCAAGCGCCCGTACCATAATAGCACATATTATATAATTTTTAATATAGCTGTTGCTATTAATTAGTTCGTAAAATAAGGACGAAATGCATGCGAAGCAAGAATCAAGCGAGTTAAAAAAAGCGTAGTTTAATAGAACGAATAATTAATAAGTATGGCTGTTGCTATTCATCCGATAATCGGATGAATAAAAAATATATTAATCGTTCGACGATTGTCGGTTTGTATGAACATTTACCACTTTTTTTGTTTGTTTGTTTGTAATATCAAAATAACCGGTTTTTACTAAATGCATATGAAAGTATATAGGGTACTTATAAGGAAAAAACAATTTTTAATAGTTTTGTCTATCTGTATATTTGTTCCGGCTAATCCCTGAAACGGCTGGACCGTTTTTATGGGACTTTCGGCTTTTCGGACGGGGCAAATGGCTCATATTATAAGGAATTTATCTATACTAACATTATCAAGAGGAAAGATTTTTTTGTTTGTGTGTTTATTTGTTTATACCAAATAGGCTCCGAAACTACTAAACCGATTTAGATGAAATTTGGTAAGAAGATAGTTTGAGACCCTGGGAAGGATATTTAAAGGACATAGGATAGTTTTTATCCCGGAAATCAAGTGGGAAATAAGGGGGTAAAAATAGGGATGTTTGTATGGGGAAGCAACCTAGACGAACCCGAGCGAAACGAGGGTGAGTCGCTAGTGTGAAATAAGTGATTTCTAAGTACAAGAGCTTCTATATGCAAAAAAAATAACCTTATCTACCGGACTAAAAATTTATTCTTTTAAATCTCAACAATTTTTAAGTTTAAGAATTTTTGTGTGTAAAAAGTGACTTTTAGATTTAAGGTCAAGGAAATTTCATCAAAATCTGTCCAGTTGTTTTCTCGTGATGCGTTTCCAGACAGATAGATAGACAGACAGACAGAAATTCTAAAAACTATAGATTGAGCCTGTATCGATAATAATAACTATTTCAGTAAGATATTGCAAAAAATATTTAATATACAGATTCAATTCAGAATATTATTATATGTACGTAAAGAACGTAGCGTGATGATAGATAGATAGCTTGCCAAACAAATAGGCTATAACATGCAAATAGTTTTTTTTTGAAATCGGACTAATACTTCCAGAAGATAGAGTTTCACGTATAGTACTATATCTCTTCCCCTACAGTTCCCCTATGAATTAGTGTGATGTTACATAGCTTAAAACCATCAGTCTTAAATATGTAAATAAAATGCAAAAGACAGAACTATTCACATCTGGCTAGTACATTCACATATTAGCGCATTCAAACAAACAAACAGTTATTCAGCTTAATAGATTCTACTTGATTAAACATTCACCATCTACGAGTATTTAACAACAATTTCTCAAAGATACCCAACAGCGGTAGTCTCGATAGTTGTGTGCGGAACTCTAACAATTAAATTAGCAATCTGAGGGTAGCGGCTTTGCAATATTAGATTAATTTAACATAAAGACGGTTCTCTATTACTACACGACGTGCGACGTGCAAAGTAGTAACGCCATTTTAACGTTAATCTCAATTGTTCCAAGATGTTTTATACTGTTTTATTTGTAATTTTACTCGCAAATTCAGGTAAGTGGTAAATTATAATTATGATTGCTCAATAAACTCGAATATGTAAATAGCTATTAAAATAATATATTAAAGAGATACATAAATAGTATTGAACAGGATATATGTTTGTATAAATTATTTTATATTTCATTAATTATAATTTTGTTACTAATTTTCATTGTGTTAATTTTGATAACAAGTGTTATATTTAAAAAGATTTAATCAATAAAAAAAATTACAGCCATGACAAAACCACGTTATGCAGACTTAAGCGAAGACGAGCAAGAGCTATTTAGAGCTGCATACGACACTCCCTCCTATGATCAAAATGAACTTGAGGAAGAAGATGACATGCACCTCGGCAAGTTGGATCTTCTTAAAGACGGCCTATGGGCTGTTAAGGCGAAATTAAAGGAGTTAAAAGCTTTTAACAAAGCTTTGGCTGCAAATCTACTTTCAACTAAGCTCAAAGTGAAGGAACTACTTGCTAATCAAATGCGTTTAAAGAACCACCACCACGATATGCCTGAAAATAAATATCCTGTTCACAATTATCAGGTAATTGATTTTAAAGTTAATTTTATAAAGTAATAGTAAAATAAAAATTAGATACATTTACATGTATGGATAGGTATTTAGCTTAATGTTGTTCTCACACAGTTATTTCCTTTTTCTTCTTGTGATAAATATTTTATGCAAGGATTCATTACGTAATAGGTATTCTTGGTAATAAAAAGATATTAAGTATACTTATAGGTTTAATTTATTTCAAAATAATATATGCACTAGGTTAGGTACTACGTCGCTACGAAATGCTAAGTAATTTCTATAACACAAAATATTAATTACATAAAAAAGTGGACTGTGGAATAGAAATACAAATTTTTCAACATCCATTATATTAATAAAATGATCTATAACGTCCTCGATAAGTAAATCACGATATCACCACGCTATTACAAGCTGACCGGAAAACCTTCACTGACGTTCATATACCTACTTACCTAGGAAAAAAAAAGTACATAATATACATATACGCATTAACACAATACGTATATGACATTTAACTGGAATCAAGCTGTTGGAGTAGCAAGTGGATTCCATTTAATTGATTAAGTACAGTCTCTTGGCAACCTACCAAATAGGGTATGATATTGAAAGTAATGATGATTTTTACTGTTTCAGCCTCAACCTTATCCATCGTACGAAGCCCAAGTGCCGCAGTATGGTGCACCCCAATATGGTCACGATCCCTACTATGGACACTAATTAGGCACCGAAGTGTGTAATATTAATTGCGCTGGCCGTTTATCTCTCTACTTTCTTTACGTTAAAAGAAAAAGAGTTGATTTATTTCATAAATGATTGTTTCGCAGCTATCTAAATATTTTATTAAATAAAGAAAATGTTGTTACTGTTTCATTTTCATGCAAACATTATTAAAAACCGTTAGCGCATTAGATGTCATACGTCACAACTTCTTTAAGAAAGTACATTATATAAATTAAATTCTTAATTGGGAAGGTCACCAGTTGGTGTTTACTGTTGAGTAGCGTAGTTAACCGCGGCGCGCGAGCAAGACACACGTGTACTAGAAGTGAATCGCTTTTTTCATTTCGTATATCGAATAGAGAAATTGAAGCCTCGCTTAGTTTTACACTGTGCCAAAGCCGCCTGAAAACGTTTGGACAAAAAATGACCGCCCAAGCATAAATAATACGAACTAAAAGTGATCCGAAATGATGTTTTTGTTAGTCGTTCTAGTTAAAGTGGACATGTCCTTATCAATACAGTAATATCGATCAGCTGTTTTAGTGCGGAATCCGTTGTTCTGTAACGAGATGAGGATCTATTTTATATGGATTATTTTACTGGTATGACTAATAAATCAATTAAAAATATTACATATATATAATCTCGAAACATACCAACAAATATTTTTTTATATACACAATTCTCAACATCAATCTTTTTGTCAATCAATTACCTGCTAATAAATATCATAATATGTTGCCCTTGGATTTATACACTACAAAGTTCTTAAGCAGTACACCCACATTGCTCACTCAACATTATAGCCTTATATCAACCTTCAATACTAGAACAAACGCGTGCAGATTTTAAAAGTCCGCTCAACAATATGGTAACAAATGAGAAGAGTTTAAGTTTAACTTTGATAGTAATATATATACTAATTACAGTTTACGGTTAACTTAATATAACTGGAGTTATCAAACAATACTTAGATTATCGTCATCGTCATTATTGACAACAATATGTATATCAGACACAGTCAGACAGGCTTCGCGAGACAGCTAAGGGTAATTAATTTTTTTATCAATACGAATTTACTTTTGCTTAAACTACTATTTGCCAGACTCATAAAGGATTTAGTGTCATTTATTCGTTGTAATATAAAATGGTAATTCTGAACCAGCTAGCCGTCACTATAGTCCTATTTTTTCAAACAATTGCCTCTTTTACGATTGTAATAAATATAAATTATTGTGGGCGTACATGTATAAACATACAAGTCATCATTAATAGTATGTATTTAAGAACAGTATTTGCATAACTGCAACATAATTCATCTTGGACCCTGACCCTGAGCTGTCATAACGCTAAACTCAGGCGTGTTAGGAATCCAGTCCACACGCACTATGCACTGCATTTAAAAGTCCCCCGCTTTTACACAATCACACTGTGACTTGTAATGAAAAAGTCACTTAAGAGTTAACGATGTAAAATAAAACAAAGATATATAATTACAATATAGGGTTTTCCATATGGTATTGGGCTGGACATATCAGATTGATGATATGTATTGACTTGATAGATAAAAATAGAGTGTAGTATAGATTTAGATTCCAGACAGTAACTGACATTCCGATCCGCTTCGCTACGTCGTGGTATGAAGTCCTTCACCTAAAATAAACCTCTGATAATATAAAATGATACTCAAATTAACTACTTAGCTTTTTTTTTTTTGTTTTAACTCGCAATATTTGAATTTTATTGTAAGAGTGAATGTAATGCGCATAAGTGTTTTTTATTGCTTAGATTTTTAAGTACTGAAAAGTTATAAAATAAAAGAGACTTAGAAATTGACAGTTATTTTTAAAGTAGTTATCATTTAAATATGTACCTATACAAGTCTTCATTTCTTGTGAAGTAATAAATGTCACTGTGATCTTTAAGCAAATACTGAGGAATTTAAGCCAGTTTAGGGCGAAACAGGTCTAGATAGACTACTTCCTTGATTTTTTGTGGGGCGACCTCAAATGTGAGAAAATTTTTTTTTACATTTTGTTTATTTAACGCTGCTATTAAGAATAAAATCTAATTGAATATAAATCTTTAAATAAATCTTTTTTATGTATTGTATATTATATTTTACAGAAGTAATTTTAAAAAAACAATAAAATAAACACAAAAATCAGAATTATCTTTTTTCCTAAAAAGTATAATGCCTAATTTACATTCCCTACAATAGCGTTAAGATACTTTCAGGACATTAAATTCATTATGGATTTCACGTGCCTACCTATAGTGCTTTTTGTATATACGCAAGAATTGAATCTAGAGACTTTAGATTTATTTTGTAAATAACGCGATTTTTAAAAACTAATCTAGATACTTTAGGCATATACATATAAATACAACGCGGAGCTACTGTCACTAATCCCTATTTGCCTAATCAACATGTTGAAAATCGACATTTGTTGGAAAATTTCACGAAACTAAATAGAGAGATATGATGCAAGTTATATAATGTCTTGATTAAAATGGTAGGTACAAGATACCAGTGATACAGACATGTGTACGTCGCTTAAAAGTTTTTCTTTATAGACGGAAAACTGCTGTTATTATTCTAAAGCTTATTATCAAACATACATAAGGAATAATATTACATGTAAAAAGACAATATTTAGCGAACATCTTTGTCAGCATAAAGATTCTACAAAGAGTAAAATGTTTATGCAACTGTTTTAATCTTTTTTTTCTATATTTTAATCTCATACCTACTAAACAAAACACGTTATGATTTTATGTGAAATGATATTTCCCTGAACGATATGTAACATAAATAAAAACAAAATGTACTTCAAGTTGGCATTCGCTTGCTAACATTTCAGAAAACCTATACATTACACGTTTTTCTTTGTGGTTTCAAGTTCGCTATCATCTCACAATTTATTTGCATTCAAGTTTAAAATACCTCACGATCTGGTAAATCAGAACTGGTTTCCTCGCCTCACCCTGCGCACTCACAGGCCACAGCGAACCAAATAAAGATAATATAGACAAAGGATTAAATAATTTATCATTTGATTTATGTTCTTTTACGTCCATACAAGACGTCTTACCTTAAAATGTATTTTGCTATATTTTTACATACATTTAATCTTTTAATTGCGTAAATATAATCTTTGGATAAATATATATTTATAATAGCTTTATTTCTTTTTGCATTAATACGTATATAAACATTGTATATCAATGTTTTTTCAATGAAGTCATAAAACTCAACCTGAACGTAATAATCGAAACTAAAATGATTAAGATTTATACTTATGCCCGATTTCACCAACAACCTATAAGCTACCACCTACGTATGGGATCCCTAGCTTAAAAGTCCCCTAAACTAGCCATTAATTTAAATTTCGTTTTACGATCGTCTTTAAGCCCATATTTCGAGCACCTAAATTTAAGGGGCCTTTTAACATTTAGGTGACCCCTAACTGTCGGTGAAACAGAAACTGTCCCCTAACAGCCCCCTAACCATGCTTAGGGGATCCCTTTAACTTAGGTGACGTTGGTGAAATCGGGCATTAGACTAGTTAAGTTATGAATACTATCTTTATTTTTCCATAATTATACGATTGAAATATCGACATAACCGTATTTATCCATCCCTGACGAACGCCGGTGCTTGGGTGGAAGTTGTCTGATGGTCGTACAGACGTTTGAGCAGATGGACAAGGTGATTTGGTGTGCTCATTTCCAATAGGGTCTTCCAGAACATAGGCCATTTTACGGAGTCAAGGGCCTTTGAGAAATCAACAAAACAATGTACGTTGCTTTGTTGAGTTAAATAATAAATAATACTGATGACAATCATTAAACTTTTATTTACAAATATGCAGATGGACTAAATGTTATTACTTAGCTAATAATAAAAATTAAGTAAAGTTCATGATTCTTAACAAAAAGAGGGGTGTTATAAGTTTGACGTCGATGTCTGTCTGTATGTGTGTGTACTGTGTGTATGTGTGTGTACTGTGTGTATGTCTGTGGCATCGTAGCTCTCAAACGGATGAACCGATTTCGATGCGGTTTTTTTTATTTGAAAGCCAGTTTCCTTGCGGTTTAGCTATGTTTGCTTAATATCGATCCAGCAGTGTAAGAGTATTAACTCTTTTCCAAAAAGATGTAAAGCATTTTGGCGTATGATTACTCGATAAGTGCTTTAGGCGTGCCAGTGTAATCGTTAAATGAGAATTAATTTGCTTAGGGGTTTTTTTTAAATATTTAACTTATAATTGAATAAGTTAAATAATTAAAATTAAATAAAATGTACAGAAAAATATTAAAGCTAATGATGAATTAATGAACCCTTGAAAATAAATTTCTTATTCTAGAAGCTTCCATTCCACCATTCTAAACTGTTTAACGTATATGTATAAAAATTTAGACATGTGTCTAATCTTAAGTTATATATTTAGATCTGCTTCGAGTATAATAAAACTTAGCTTTGTTTTGTTATACTCGAAGTCTGCACAATTAAATGTAATAAAAGTAAACGGTTAGTCAGATAGACAGGTAATATTTCAAAATGCTGATTATACCACTTGAATATAAATTATGCAACTTTGACTCAGTGAAAATTAATTAAATATATATTATATATAATCCACTAACTCCTTATAGATAACAACACTTTTTAGGTAACTTAGTATCTAATATGAAAATAAACAAATTGTTTTTCTAATGCCAAATACACTTTGAACAATTATTAGTCCATAGACCTTTCAATTAATTATCAGATGAAAATACAAATCGAAACAAATCGAATTACAGCTCATATACTTTTAATTTCCTTCAGTCGGATTTCGGTTACTGCGCGCGCCGGCCAACCTTAATGACACTTGACATGTGCGAAGGAAATATTATAAATTATAATTCGCACAAATACAAATGCACTTCCTTTCACTCTCACAATCAACCAGTAAAAGATCAGACACAGGACCACGGTAATGTTATAATATAACATTACCGTGATAGAATCGACGGCTTTATGTATGCTATCCGAGGCACGGGGGTGAAACGTCACCAACTTCTCAACTCAGAGCTGAGTTACAGAAAAATGACAATTTCTTAACTGAAAAACTCAATAATTTTCTCATACCTAGGACTCTAACCCCCGAGATATTCAAATCCGCAGCCATACAAGCTAGCTACTAGACCAACGATGCAATTATGTATGTATACCTATACTTATCAAATTAAGGGCTTTCCGTTTGATAAAAGGCGGTTGAAAGCCGCCAAGTGCGTGTGCGCAACAATAGCGTAATCCAACAAACTTATTAAACAATTGCATTGGACCTATCACACTTGTGGTAGTGACAATCATATCTGGTTGCATTACTGGTTTGTGTTTATAATTAATATAATAATTTTGTTACAACGTCGTAACAACCTACCAGATAATGTTTAAATATTCTAATTTATGAAAAAATAGTCATTAGTTATGTACCTGATTAATATTAAAAATAACAACAGAAAAAAATAAATTTGAACAAATAATACGTAAAAAAAATCAATAGTGCTAAATTCTTAATTAATACTGCACTGCTCGTTGAACTCTAATACATGACAAAACTGAATCTATGAATTTTCATCTTAGAATCTATAGCTAAAAATTATGTTTCATTTGCTATAAATATATTAAAAACAAATGGTAGCTCAGAGTCAAATATTGCTCGCATAGTGATTACTGATTATTAAAGTAATTATATTAACCTCTCAGGTTATTAACTGTATAACTATATATTATTAACTATATACTAATATGCACTTTGGAAATAGTCGGACAACTTATTTTTCTTCCTCCATAATAACACATATATTCATAAGATAATATTTTTTGCTGTACCTATTTAGTCCAGCCAGTAATTGTATGTACGTCCCTAGAAAGCTTTCGTAGTTAGTTCTCCTAATGAAGTCCTTGGTTCGAGCTCCAGGTCGGTCAAGTACAATGGTGAAGATGATGTTGATAATATCACATTTAACGCAATGGAATTATAATATAGATCAAAATTAATAAGTCAGTGAAAAATTTAAGCGCAAATTAAAAGTTTCATTACTTTTTCATTTGTTGAGATATTTTAATAATCCTTTTACATTTTTGTTATATTTTACTTATTTTTTTTAATTAATACAAAAAAAATAGGAAAGTTCTCCATTATTGAGTTTTATGTCATGACATTCTCAGTAACAACCCAGATTTGGGAGCTTAGTGGCCCCCTGACCCAGAGACCACATAAGTCCTCCGTCTGATTTCTTTTCCGTAATATCGTATTGTCCAGCCACAATCAAAATCGCTCAGAAAGGCCTTATTATAACTGCTTTTGCCCACAACTTTTCTCACGTGACCACTACACGTAAACTGTGATTTTTAACGGTGGTTACCATAATCAAGTTATTTCTAAATATTTATTAGTAGCATTGAGTCATTGGCTTTTTAATTTTTGATAGTAATTTTGAGATAACAGACCAAATGGTGGGTTTTAAGATCTATTGGTATAAAAAATATTAGTTAGTTATAGATTTTAGATGATTATAGATTTATGATAAAGAAGATTTTTTGTAGAAAAATAATAGGCTAGGGAATGGGTATTTCTCCAAGATTGCGTTCTTCGTCTGATTTATCTGGCCAAAAATTATTTTCATTTTTGGCTCTATTCAACATACTCTTATGATTAAAGACATGCCATGCATATTTGGCATGTCTTTAATATGTGTATATATATATATATATATATATATACATATATATATATATTCTAAGTTCAATTTGATTTTTTACTATTACATCATCAACATTCTGTATTGCACAGAAGTATTTCAAAGGCCTGCGAACTAACTCTAGCGGAACTGCGAGTTTGGATAAGTAGTAGTTATCAGTAATTACCTACTTATATACATTTTATCAAGGATAACTGACTACAGTCACCGTATCAATAATTTTATTTATATTACCATTTAAAAAAATTGTAAATATTCGCATAAAAAATTAAAAAATGATATAGATACAAACTTTAAAAAAACTTATTGACATACATGCAGTTTTTTAATAATCATTTATTTATTTTTTTGTCTTCATTTAAATTTGTAGGTATGTATACTTTATTTGATCTATGGATTATTTAAAAAATCTACATTCATACAAATATTATAAATGTCAAAGTTTATGAGGATGGATGGATGGTTACTCTTTCACACCAGAACGGCTGAAAGGATCTGGATGAAATTTGGCACAGAGATAGATTATAGTCTGGAACAGTACATAGGTTTCTTTTTATCTCGGAAAAATGTACGGTTCCCGTGGGGTAGATTTGTTTTTGTCTAGGGAAACGAAGTGAAGCGAGAGTGAGTCGTTAGTATACATACCTATGTATAAGGTACAGTTATTATGTTTACCAAACTAAATTACTATTGAATAGTAAAAAATAATAATTGAGCCTCATTACAAATAATTTTAGTATTTCCTTTTAACGATAAATATCTAGAGGTCTCTATAGTACAGTAATCACATTATAGTATAAAACTTAAAAACTATTTGATAATATAAAACATTTATCGATACCTAGTTCATTTATCTATACATATAATAAAACTGTAGAGGTCGACTGTCTGTACATAGAATGCTAAAAACCGAGTCGGGGGATATAAGAAGAGGAATAGAACAAATATAGACTTTTTTCTATATTTTGTTTCTATTTCTGTTTGTTTATTTGTACGGGCTAATCTCCGAAACTGTTGGTTCGATTTAAATAAAATTTTGCATGGTGGTACTTTATATCCCCGGTCAACATTTTAGATACTTTTCATCCCGGAAAAATAAAAAGTTCCCGTGATATAGTTAAAAAACAATAGTAACTTACACAGCTTAGTTCACAAAAACTACTGATGGATTTTATTGAAACTTTACAATAATATAGTTCATACATCAGAATAACAAATAGGCTACTTTTTATCCAGGGAAAATATACGATTCCCGTGGGATAGATTTGTTTTTGTTTGTTTAGAGGCGAAACCGAGCGAAGCGAGAGTGAGTCGCTAGTTGAAAATAATACCATTAGATTCACTTAAGGACTTTCCTTAACCGTAACCTTTAATTAAAGCTTGACTACAGATCCGACGTGAACTTGAATGCAACTCTAATTAGGTTTTTACTTTTAAATTTTTATATCATTAATTCCCAAAATTATTACTAACGATAGTGCTGTATAATAATAAGCTTAAGCTCAATGACTATGTGACGTGGTTGTGATAGGTTTTTAATTTGAAGATAAATTCACAATTAATAAAGAATTGATATAAGATTCAATTAAACTACCTTGTGTCAATATAAAAAGCTCTAAAGAAAATATTTAAAGCTTAAAATTAAGTAAAATATGCATAAACAAAAATAGCTCAGTTACAGTTGGTATTAACAAAGTAGATGGAATTATGATTAAAAAAAACTTGGTTGGTTACAATTGACAGATTTTTTCAGTCATCTGCGAAATTGTAAATTTATAGAAATCTACTTGATTTTTCAAAGACTTAACAAGATTATTTTTTACATTGATAACTTATTTTGTAATAAAATAATTACGTGTACTAGTCATTGTTACTCTATTTTTCGTCATATGTACATATGTAAGGCACCCACTTTTTGCGCCCAAATTCCAATGTTGAGTTTTTGTTGGCAAATTGACATTTAAGATTGGCATACATCATAGAACAATGTACGTAAGAGTTACAGTATAGATAGATATCAAGCTCAATTAGTGATAATAAAAATATTTAATAGGTATAATTTTTATGACTACTAGGACTAAATTAGAATTAAATTTAAAATAGAAATAACAGTAAAATGACGAGTAGGTACGAGACGATGATCTATACATATATACCTAAGTATAATATAATCCTTAGTAACGGAGTAGGATCTGTACATTAAATACCTTTTGGAAAATCATATTGAAATAGTCATTATTATCGATACAGAAGCTGAATCTATAGTTTTTGTCTATCTGTCTGACTGTCTGTGATCGAATCACGAGAAAATCGCTGGACAGATTTAACACGTTAAGTGCGAAGCGAGGCCTAAATCACCCCTGATGCAACTTCCCTGTGGTGCGGCAAGCAAAAAAGTGAATTTCTCTGTCGTGCGAATGGCATAGCTTTGGTTTGGTCCAGTGTAGGAAAGAGATAAATATATATTTGAGATCACTAATGGTTCCGGACTCGGTGGTGTACCTACCTTGGTACCGGATGTCTTAGGCCTCGTGCCGCACTGAATTAATATAATTTTAATGCAGTGCGGAACGAGGCTAAAACGTCCCATATCCCCCCTGACCTCGTACCGCACTCAACGCGAGCTTCCCGCGACCAGTGTTGTGCATCACGTCGATTGGAGAGCACGTCCTTTTACAGCGCCGAACATGCCTCGAAAAAGGTGAAAAAAGGAGAAGATGTGTTGGTTGTTACCAAAAACTACGCACATTTTTACCATCTCGTGAAGCTGATAAAAAATCCAAAAAGATTTTGACTCAGTGCACTCAGTGCAAAAAATCTTATTGTCTACCCTGTTTCAATGAAAAACACTCATAAATAAGTACAACATATATATTGAGATTTTTATAAAAAAAGTATATTGATACTGATTTTTTAATGTTAATTCAAGTTCTAATAATTGTATTTTTAAAGCCCGAGGCAGAATAAATAGGACAGTTTCTTTTCTACTTCTGGTTGCCTTTTTTTTCTATTCTGTGAACCGCATTAAGATTTTCATATACAAATAGAAAGATAAACCTTATGCATAAACCGTAATCCATTATTTTCCAATAATAAGTCTGTAATAGGTGCCTCTTAATGGTATAGAATGGAACGCTTCGTGCGCGAGTCCGACTCGCACTTGGCCGGTTTTTTTTTCTTTATGGCGCCTTCAAGCACAATTTAGATTATTTAAAAAAAAATGTATCCTTTGATAGCTTTGTGTTGTTTTGCCAGGTTTTGCCCTTAAAACGATCTAATGAGATATAATTGATCAAAATCGGTCAAGTCGTTGCGTAGTTAAGACAGTTTAAAAACGTCGATATTATTTTTCCCATCACTAATCGCAGCGAAAATTTGCCCTATTTCAGTGCGTTACGAGGTGTATAAGATCCCATATTTTGTTTTGCTAATAATTCCTAAACTAGCCATCAGATCCCGGGGCGACGGTGGATTAGGGTTCATCAATTCACTGTCTATATCAATAAGGACCAAAATTCTCATTTATCTTTGATTTCGCGCCAGAAAATGGATTTTAGTCTGTAAAAGGAGGTGGGGTCTAATAGACCGCGTGTCGCCCTAACGTCTGGTCACGGTACGGGCCGATTATACCTCGTGCCGCAGGAACGGAAAGTATGCAAAAATTGGTGCCGCAGCTAACGTGTTAAAATGAAATTTGGTATGATGATAGCCTGTTATCAGAGTTAACATAATATAGGATATTTTTTACTGCGAGAAAATATCTCATCTCTGAGAAATCTATACCACGGTAATGTTATACACAACTACCGTGTCTATACTAAACGTTAAAACGTAACTAGGTACGAACGAACCCGAGCGGAGTGAGGGTGAGTCGCTAGTGTATGTATAATATTATTCTAATTAATAGTGTTTTTTAGATTCATTTGTATATACTTATTTTAAATAAATAATTCAACGGCAGTAACGGCTGGCAGTAAGTTTTATTTTTTGTATCAATATAGAAAATATCCAATGTTATTTAAATTTTGAAGTATTAAAATTTAACAATATATGATGATGAAATGGTTTTTCTTCTGCATTTTCTTTTATATTGATGTAAATAGATGCATAAGATAGATGTAGGAGAAAGCGTTGTATCGTGCATTAAGCATTTGGTTCTACATTGGCACAAGGCCACGGCGGTCACTGACAGGCGCCGGGCCGCCCGCCGTTACTACGGCATTCGGAGAACCATTTCCGCTACGGTTGTTAACGATTCAACGATCTATATTCTTTAAATAATTTTGCATGTTTTTTTAAACTTTAACTAAATAATTAATTTTCATTTTAATCCGTCAAATCATAATATAATATTAATATATGTATAAATACAAAATTTACTTTCTTGTGCTGTGTCAGTTAATATTACATACCTTTTTTTACCGTTGGGAAAAGCATTTACGCACGAGGTGTGGGACTCACCGGTGTAAATCCAGTACAACCCACTAAAACCCAACAAAACCTTCCCCCGTCTTAATGGCGCGTCGCAGGATCGCTTACGCATTCAACTACGACGCCCTGACTAATATTACATACCTACAGCAAGAAAACCTGATGAAGATTAATAGTTAAAGCGTAAATGAGTACCGTCTTTTTAAAGTCAAATATATAATAGACTAGCGGCTCACCCTCGCTTCGCTCGGGTTCGCCTCTAGAATAACACTAATAGAGATCTATTAATTCCCACGGGAACCGTTCATTTTTCCGGGATGAAAAGTAACCTGTTGTTTGACCGGCAGGATTTTATCAGAATGTTTAATTTTACTAAGTTAGGTGCATAAGTTGTTGTGTACTAAGCTGTATAAGATACTATAGTTTTTTAACTATCCTACGGGAACTTTTAAATTTCTGGGATAAAAAGTATCTAAGATGTTGACCGGGGATATAAGGTACCACCATGCAAAATTTCATTTAAATCGGTTCTACAGTTTCAGAGATTAGCCCGTACAAACATACAAATAGACAAAAAGGCAAACAGACATACAGGCAAATAGACAAACAGACAAAATTTTGAATAACTATTGTTTTGGGGTCTATATTGTGTACATAATACGTTACAAACAAACAAAAACAGATCTATGTCACGGAAACCGTTCATTTTTCCGGGATGAAAAGTAACCTGTTGTTTGACCGGCAATATAAGATATCAGCATGCCAAATTTTACTTAATTAGGTGCATAAGTTGTTGTGTACTAAGCTGTATAAGTTACTGTAGCTTTTTAACTATCCCACGGGAACTCTTTAACTTCCCGGAATAAAAAGTATCTTACATGTTGACCGGGGATATAAGGTACGACCACGAAAAATTTCACTTATATCGATCCAATAGTTTCGGAGATTAGCCCGTACAAACAGAAAACAAAAAAATTGGAAAAATCTGGATTTGTTCTATTTTTCTTCTTACGGGATGTAAGAACATAACTGACGCGGTTTTTAGCATTTTTTTTCTATGTACAGACATTCGACCTCTACTGTTTTATTATAGTATAGATTGTGATACTATATTTAGATTAGATCTAAATAAAAAAATATTATTAAAGCCTCCTACAAAGAAACAAAAAAATACAATATTTGTATTATAATACATTATTTAATTATGGTGTAAAATAATTATATTATAAGAGAAGTTTTTCTTGTTTGATTATTTTTAACATATTAACATAGACTTTATCAATGACACGTTGTGATAGTAACGGAAAAAGCTATGGAAAGATAAAATCTCCAACATTTTTTTAATAATACCTTTTTGCTTTCCTTAATATACCTATCTATTGTCTAACGTCGCATAAATGTTAATCTAAATTAATCGGTTGGCTACTAAAATTAATCTATGATCAAACGGAAGACCCTTTGGTCACTATAACTTGAGACTTTTTCTACACACACACATATAATCACACACACACAAACACGCGCGCACTCGTACACATTTGTTTATCATCAATATCACCATAACTCCCTTTTTTTTGTTCTTGTCACGGTTTTTTTTTAATATTTAATTTTTTTGCTGTGCTTATTTTTGTTTAAAATATGTAGCATTAAGTTTATTGTCGTAGACGACGCTTGTGAGGCGGACATTAATACTGCGACACAGTTTTACGCTAATGTAGTTATTGTCGTTGTTTTTGTTATACATGTACCTAAATGTTTTAAATGAATAAATAAATAAATATCTTTCAACTTATAAAATTATATATCATTATAAAGTGTAGTAATAGAGTCTTTTAATTTTCAGATCTTGCCATACGTGCTGGTCATATCACAACCGGTGCACAGTCAAGAGACCCACCATGCGGAACAAGAAGATAATTTCGCAAACGTACACCAACAGCTACCTAATGCTCAAAATATACCAAAGTCTGAGGAAACTTCGATTCACGACGAAAAAATAATTTCAGTAAGAATAACATCATCTGTTGCTGTTGGTAGAACTAAATCGAAGCCGGCTTTCAAAATATCTGGTAAAACTAAGGATCACGACGAGCATGAGTTTCATACGACAGTTTCGCCCACAGATATGCCTCAAACGTTCGCCTCGACCACTGTTGCTGATATAACATCTACTATTCAAACAACAATCTTAGAAGACCTTGAAACCATGACAGATATACCACCTAATCTCATCGGTGCTAATATAGAGTTTATTAAGCAACTCCAAGCAAAAAAAGGAACACGAGGTCTAAATAGTTATGAAAGAGTACATCCTTATCATTTAGAAGATGACCAGTCATATTCCAATCAAGCTAATGATTCTGTAGCTGAATCATCCGTTCACTCAGTTTTAGAAAATGATGAACTTCTAGAAGACGTGCCAATAGCGCGATCCGTGCCCTTGTCGTATTCTTCTAAAAATTTTATTCAAGATCCACCCCAAAACCAACGAGGAAACTCAAGATTGACAACTGTTAACTTTAACGTAGTACATGACGCACCTAAAGTATCGAATTATAACATTAATGATCATTTACCGGCATACTTTAATCAAAATCAAAATGTAGAAGAATTAAATACGTTTTATAACCAACCTTCTAAAGTGTATAGCCAACCTGCTCAAGTGTATAGTGAACCGGCAAAATTTTACAGTGAACCAGCTAAAATTTATAGTGAACCGGCAAAAATATACAGTGAACCTGCTAAAATATATAGTGAACCGGCAAAAATTTATAGTGAACCAGCTAAATTTTATAGTCAGCCCGCTTCTTTGCATTTATCTCCAGATACTCTTTCAGATCAAACTAATTGGGGTAAACAACCAGCCACGTCTTCTTATAGTACCACTGTGGTGAGTACAACGTCAGCATCGTCGATGACTAATCTGCCATACCCTCCCAATACCAAACGCGTCCTGGGGCATGAGCCGGAAAAGAATTATGAGGTAGATGAAAAAGTCAGCGTAATGACTGACGGCAGAACCCATGGGGAACAACCTGCTGGACAAGAAAATTGTAAACAGGAAAATTGTAAAGTTGGCTACGTTGTGGAAGGCCGGCAGTTTCGAAAATATAGGGTCGAAGAAAGAACTCCAGATGGTTTCATCGTAGGAGAATATGGGGTAGTTAGAAATGAAGACGGTGCGCTGAGGGGGGTCCGGTATACGGCGGACAGTGACGCCAGTCCACGTCTCATTCACGATGCGCTTATGAAGTTCCTGCAACTATAATAGGTAAAGTTTTGTCGAATAATTTGATTATTTGGCGTTAAAACGTTTGCTCATTTAATTTATGTAAAAATAAGATTTTTGATCGCTTTTCGATGCTTGTTTCGTACACATATGTATAACTTAATAGATGTGAAAAGACTGAATGTCATCTGTTATGTATTTACATGTATCCTAATGTATGATACCACAATAAAAATTACGATTCGTAACACGTTTTTTTCTCATACACTAATTTTAAATATGTTAGATATTATGTATATTATGTTACACCAATGTGTAAATACTTGTTTTTACTTCACTATGATATGAAATGGTCTAGTGTGTACCTAATGTAGTGGAAAAAGACCTAAGTGCAATAAAAAAAGAAAAGACGTAGAAGACGAAACAAACTTTTTTATTCAATATATAACACATGCAAGCAGACAACGCTTAATGTATTTTATCTGTAAATCTTAAACATATTTACTTAGGTATTCGTAAAGATAACAGAAATGATTATTTATTATAATTGATTAAGTTCTTGTATTACTATAACAATTCCGACTAATAATATTATGATTCATGTTTTTTACGAATATGTTTATTTAAAATTAAATTTAATTAATTCCGTCAAATTGAGTTACGTTTAATTATTATTTTTTAATTTACAATCGCTATATATAAGCAAATCAATTTTTTTTCTAAATATTTAGTTTAAACGCAAAGAATAACGTGCAAATTGCAGAACGACACAACCAAAATTCTACATGAAGCTTCAAATAATTACAAGTTGACGCTTATGCCTATATTTATTAGGATGTGCCAAAAGAACTTTTAATTTTTTTTTCTTTATTTACCATCAACATATCGTCCAAGATGACGAAAAAAAAATTCTGGTATAGTTTGAGCTCTTATATTATTGTATATTAGGTTTTTTTGGCTCACCCTAAATTATTTATCTTAATACTATCATTGAATTATATTGGTGCCATAAACACATGTCAAAGTCAGGTCCTGACGTAAGTACTTGCACAAACTCTTAACACTTACAAGAATACAACTTCAGTAACCTTTACTACTTAGAAATAATCTGTATAACTATTCAATTTTCAAACAGCAAATTTAGCATAACATTTGTGATAAACAAACAATCACTGTCTTATTAATAAATGATCTAGATGAGTTAAAATACAAGGGATTCGAGTCTCGACGAAGTACATGAGTTCTCCTTGTATGTAGGTTAATTTGTTATTAGACATACATTTTTCAATCTAAGCATATTATTATGCTGCTATCCCTACTGTTTATAAATAGTATTTGTTGGAGTATTTTTCAACAGTGAAGTAAAGGCCTGATTAACATATTTTTAGATAGGAATATACAGTTAATGAGCGATAGACTTAAACTATCCCGGTACATGAAGTACATAGGAAATATTACTGAATATATAATAAGGACGCAAGTTAAAAAAACATTTATTAATAAGACTGTTTCAATACACCGCCACTCTTGATAACAAAATGTTTTTAAAAACCATTACCAACATTAAAAGCAATTGCCCGACTTGTGCACGAACAACAACCTACAAATCACTCGTGGAAGCACATAAATCTTTCAGACGACCAACTTTTAAGTTGGATTTATGTATATATTATTTCGATGTTCAATTATTATCATTGTTCACCTTATGGTGATAATAAAATATATATTTTTTTTACTAAAAATAACTGAATATTGTAAATTAAAGTAAATTTGAACACATAATAATTGATACAAAAACAATCAGAATTGCCTCTTGATGTATTTTCTTCCGAAATTAGACTTGACTAATTATTATAGGTTGCATAAAATTCCAACAAAAAAGAAGGTTGTCTGTTGTATGGTCCTTAAAGTTATTTTTATCACAATCCTAGTAGTGATTTACTAGTAGGTTTGAAAACAAAATATAAATTTGTTATACTTATTTCAAGATAGGCGATAACATGTCGATATAAGAAGATCGAGTTATAATACTTATAATAAAGCATACAAAACATTCGTTAAACACTGGTAAATAGGTAAAACATTAGATAATACAAGGTAATATATAGTCAGTTTACAATAATTTAATAGAGAAATAATTATAGCCATTACATGTGATTACTTACGAAGCTTTGATATTTACTTACTATAATTACAGACAGTATTGTACTACCGGTACTAAAGAGTTTAGAGTACTGTTGTACAGTTAAAGATAGATTATGAAAAACTATGAATGAAAATAAACTATAAAAAAAAGAAATTTGGTTTATATATAAAATAATTTTAACTCATCATACAAAACATACAATCATCATATATTGTATCAAAACTTAGTGGCTTTTAAGAGAGCATGTTTAGTTACGTAGGTATATAATTATAAACAAGTAATAAATAAATAATATAGTTAAACAATTATACTTCTTACCTTGAAATTCACGAGACATACATTTTTGAAAGTCGCACATTCATTAGCAACATTTCGTTAAAATTAATTTGTAAGTATTCTAATAACGTATGGAATGTGACTTTTTAATCTATGACCAATAAGACCATACTTATTCATACATATTAAATAAAGTGTAAATTTGATATGTGTAGGTCGTTAGGAGTAACGGAACTATTAAGAGCTGGAACGAGGTTTTCCGAAAAACACGCACAATATAAGACCTTATAACCATTATTATAAGATCTAATGTTTATTTATATTCTTTGTGACTTAATTCTCATGTAATGAAAAGGACAGATATAACTGACGTTAATTTTCGTCCGATTTATTAGTTATATTTAGTTTTAGGGATGTATGTATGCATTATATGCGTATTTATTTCAATAGCCTCCATAGAACTTTGCCCTAATACTCGGAAAATCTAGGAATTACCAATTAATAAAATGCTATCAAACAATACAGATCGAAAAAATTACATTAGTATGATTTTTAAGCATCCCATTAAAATTGTCTTTTAATAGATACAATACTAAAGTCTTAAATATATTTAGCAAGTTAAACATTTAAAAAAAATGTAACATATAAGGAACATCAAACATTAAATTGTCAAAAATTCTTACTATTACAAATTATAAATTGCCAGTGATTCTATATATTTGAAAATAGATTTGAAATTCAGATCTATAAAACCAAAAAGAAGGGTTATGTTTCCAAGCGATCTTTTGCCATAATACGATGTGCGTATGACATTAGTCGTATGTTTCCGACTCCTGCTGCACTAGCTTAAACCGCCGGGGGCTTTTGACGGTAACGGATCCATGGCCGTCCAAAGACAAGCGGCCTTTCATTTGTAAATACCTTTAATAAAAAAGAAATTAATTCAACCTTAACTTGTCGCACAACAGCCTTGAATATAATAAACTGTTGATCGATGATCGATGAACAGTTATAGATACTAAGTAAATTTTTGAATGTTGTATTATAAAAATAAAATCACTGAAAAATATAACATTTTATATACAATGCACTGATAAATACGTTGTTTAAATAAATTATTATTTACCTTTTGATATATCGGCAAACCAGTTTAGTTGGACGTTGCTGCCATTCATCCAATACCTCTTTAGGAGCTAGAACCTGCAATGAAAAAGGCTATTAAAAAGTCGTAACAAATTGTGTGCATAAATACTTACTAATTGTGACATAATCGAATGATTACTTAATAATTATAACATACTAAATTGGAATTCCTCTATTCGCTTAGTTCGCCGCACGGTTAGCGGTGCGGGGATTAAATACAGCATTAATGCCTACCCATATATATATATATATATATATATATATATATATATATATATATATATGTATGCAGAAGCCAGAAGGACATACATACTTCCATATTTGTAATACTATTATTTAATATTAGTACGGATAAAAGGACTTTTTTTTTATTTATTAGTCCTTTATAGTCAGGTCTTAGCACGTAGCTTAGGTTACTTTCCATTAGCACGTTATATGTAGCAATAAAAAATGATTCAACTTAAATGCAATTCTTTTACCTTATATAAGAATTGCGGCTCGTGCTATAAAACGACATAGGTACGTGACTCGCAATACTTATTAGAAAAATGCTCTATTTTACTTATTTGTTAAATGACACATAAATGTAAATATAATAAGTCTAAGGTATGACAAGTATTTAACTAAATAAAGTTTCCCTATTTTTATTATTTTTATACTTTATATACATTAAGTTCTCTGTAGAAAACTCTAGTTAATGCAATTACCTAAGATTGAAAAGGTATAATATATAAACTGATTAAATAAGTGAAAACCTTATTTCCTAATGTACAAACAAGTTTTATAGTTTAGAAGAAAAAAAATACTACAGCGGATTCATAAAATTAATTTTAGTAACTTCCTTTATTCACGAAAATATCTCCGAGTCTTCCGAAATAAACGCGCGAAAAAATATCTTCAACCTTTTCAAACCAAACCAGCTATAAAAAGACATCGTCGATTAATCATCTTGAATTTATTATACATTTTTGTTCAAAAAAATCTACTTCCATTTCATCGTAATTTCTTTCCTACAGCCAAGAAGACAGGCTTAATTATTTATTGATTTTAAATCGTTCATTCGTGACTTCTCTAATGTAAATATATTCCGACGCTTTCGAATTATGGAGTTATCAGTAAATAACTTTTATGTAAATAATAATGTTTTCGATTTTATTGATATGTATTTTGATTTAATTCTGTGTTTTGTTTTGGCGAGCCAGTGGGGCGCAGTAGCGTAATCTACGAGTGCCCTGAATCAGCGCAGGTCAGAACGATGAGGACATGAGAATCTTATTTTTAATTACGTAATTGTTAGTATATGTGTATACATTATGTGTAAGTATAAGTGTACCTATACATTTCTGAGCATATTTGTGTACACCTACACTAATAATATAAAGCAGTAACATTTGTCAGTTCCGATGTAGGAATGAATGGTTCTCAAAATACTTTCCTTATTGAAACCGCATTACAAATTCCGGTAAAAATGTGTTCACCGTCAAAAACTAAAATAACATTAATTGAAGTTGGAAAAAACTTGCCGTTGATAAAATGGTTTGAAATAAACCAATACATTAACATATATGGCAAAAAACTCCTAGAGACGTACAACACATTTTATTTGATTATCTATTCAAAAACCTTAATTTTCAACCGTGTGGTCTCAACATACAGTCTTTATCTCATTTTAGTGAACAAAACAAAATACAATTTCACCTGATCTCCTTTGAGCCGGTCGAGAAGCGTGACGCACACGACGGCCGCCTTGATGCCGGCGTGGTGCGTCAGGGCGGCGAAAGCGAGTGACTCCATTTCTATGTTGACTACTCCCGCCTTGTGGACGCTCTCTAAGTATTCCATCTTGTCTGTTTCGGTGAAGTCGCAGAAAGCACCGTCAAGCCGACCTTGCCCTAATAATTAATAATAGAATTTGTAAAGTGCGAGTCGCACTGAGGATTTTTTTACTAACACCAATACATTTTCTTATAGCATTATAAAAAAATGTCCTGAGTTTCTTTTGTCAGTTTTTCTTAGAACGAAGAATTGTTATTTACAAACTGGCGAAAGTCATGACGTTCAGATAAAAATTTTAGAATTTGAATAGAACATCGAGCAGATCGTACTAACGATTGGTCATTTCTTATTGTTTTATTTTAAACGTTGCACAAAATTGACAATTGAGAAATATTCGCACGAGTAAGATTTTGTTTTAAAGGTATAAATTATAGTTTAATGTAAAATACCTTCATAAAAGTCATAAGTGCACATAGTCTTGCCCATCACTGTGTCGTATGGATCTTCTGGGTCTGACAACGCCTTCAACTCGCGAGCTAACCTCTTATCCAATTTTGCAGGTCGCTGAATATTCTTACCAAGAACGATCTGCAACGTAAGCAAAAAAAAAATCCCTTGAGATATAATACTATTTCAAATAAACACCATAAACTAAACAGTAAATGACAAAAGAGAAATCAATCTAAAAATTTAATTACTAATTTACACTAAAGTAAAATATTAATCACAGTTACAAAATTATTTAACAACTAGCGGCTCATCCTCGCTTCGCTCGGGTTCGCCTCTAGGAAAACAAAAATTAACCTATCCCACGGGAACCGTACATTTTTTCGGGATAAAAAGTATTCCAGACTATAATCAATCTTAGTGCCAAATTTCATCCAGATCCGTTCAGCCGTTCTGGCGTGAAAGAGTAACAAACATCCTGCATCCATACTCACAAACTTTCACATTTATAATATTAATACGGATACTAGAGGCTTACCCATTCTCTAAAGTTGTCCCTAAGGGCTTAACAGTAGGTACATGCATTTTAGTTACTCCAGCCATTGTTTATCTTTATAGACTATCATCCAAATCCGTCCATTATAATTTTTTCCGTCCGTAATTATAATTTTTTTTTTCAAATATTAATAAGTAAAATTTAAAAATAGTAACGGTTATATGTATGTTCTTTATTTCTCGTCGAAGTATCGTAAGCAATATAAATGTAGTACCTGGACGACCGAGCTTTGCTCTACGTTTTTCGCAAGACATATTAAACTTGTGTTTTTTTTCAGAAAAGACAGAAGATAAACTCAAAAAGCAAAACCTTAGGTATCTAAATATAAAATTTTATCCAAATCGTTAGAGCCGTTTCCGAGATACAAAAAATAAATTTATATACATATGTAAGTATATATAAATTTATTTTATATGTATATAATTTTTATCAGGAATTGCTCATTTAATATTATAATGTATAAGATACATTCTGCATTTTCTATTGATATAAACATATGATGTGGGGTCGATAACAGCTTAAAAAAAATTATTTTAGAAAATCAGAATATTTTTTCAGAAACAACATACCAGTTCAAGAACATTCTTAAGAGCACCATCGACCGCCTCTTCAGATATAACAACAGTACCGCCTTCATATCCGATGCCCCCACAAGTGCCGATCCTGAAGAAGACTGGGTCCCGTACTTTAGCGTGGTACATCAGTTTAATAACTTCGTGAAGAAGGATCCCTACGGATGGGATACCCATACCATGCTGTAATAGAACAGTTAAAAATATTTATCTGTATAACATAAAAGAAACTACCCGCTCTGAACATAAAGTTGGAAAGTCATGTGTATTCACAAATAACCCTCAAACAAAATTCTTTTAATTGCATAGTATATCATTGCAATAGGTATTGCTTTTTATTTAAATTAGGCGTTCAGTACTTCCATATAATTTGTTAAATGAACGGTATTTCTAAAATATAATTACATATATCTCATGCTTAAATATCATATGCCTGACATTTTTATTATAGTAGCTGTAAGCTATTACATTGATACATGATATATTGTCAAAAAAGTCATTTATAATTTACTAGCGGCTCACCCTCGATTCGCTCAGGTTCGCCTCTAGGAAAAAAAACAAACCTGTCCCACGGTAAAAACTAGCCTATGTGTTTGTTATTCCAGACTATCTATCTATCTATCTCTGTGCCAAATTTCATCTAGATCCGTTCAGCCGTTCTGGCGTGAAAGAGTAACAAACATCCATACTCACAAACTTTCACGTTTATAATATTAATACGGATTTATAGTAAGGGATTGTAGAGTCGCATAATAACTGTTGAGTATAAACGCACTACATTAATTAATATCTAGATACGATCATATCCTTTACACAATTTATCTTAATATCTCTTAATAGTCACCGGTTCAACTCAGTTAACACTGGCAATACCGAGGACAACTCATTATGATATTTCAATTGAAAAGCATCTCCGTGCAGATTTAATTGATGAAATGCATATTATGTGTGTAGTCTTTGAGAATGGAATATAACCAGACATAGATACTGGTGAGAATAAATAACTTGTCGCAAAATAATACTTATTTTTTTTAAACATAAATGATTTAATATTTATATGATAGACTAGACCACTCACCCTCGCTTCGCTCGGGTTCGTCCCTAGGTACATTTTAACCCTTAGTATGAAAAAGATAGACCGAATAGGTATGATGAGTTGTGCTAGGTTGTGTTATATTGTGTTTTCCCGTAGGAATGAAATAATCTTCCGCGACAAGAAATAGCCTATGTCACTCTCCGGCCCTCCAACTATCTCCATAACTGTCTCTAACTATCTATAACTATCTCACACAAAAAATCACGCCGGATTGGCGTTCTCTCTGTTTCGAGGTGAAAAGAGGACAAACAAACAAACACACTTTCACATTTATAATATTAGTTATTTAATTAAAAAATATTAAATTAATTATTAATAAAAGCTTAATGATTTGATACATTTTTTTCGACTTTAGCCATACGAAAGACGTAACTAAACGAGCTTGTAACATATTTTTACCTGAGCAACGCCAGGTACTAAAGATTTAATAACTACAATGATATGGCATTGAAGTACTTACGCTGATAGATAGCACAGGCCCAACTTTATACATAGAGTATCGGTAAGAAAATTGGCTGATGTCCTGCAAAGTCGTGCCGCACGGTAACTTGTGACCAATTTCTGCCATGATAAAGTACGCGAACTCCTCCATCCGTTTCGGGGTACCTCCCATACACACGAACTAGGAGACGATAAAATTAATATTAAGAAACCAAAATACGTATAATTTCTATACATTTACACAAAAATAATACAGGTCAATTGCCTTAATCATATATTGACTGATTCATTAATACTTTTTATATTTCGTCAATATTATGGATGTGATGATATATATCCATAACTTTAACAAAATCAAAAAAGATAGCACTGTCTCTACTCTGAATGTTCTTTATAAAAGCTAAGTAACAGGGTAAAACGTTTAGACTTAGTCACACCTTAACGTCTCCAAACATCTCTACGAGATCATGAGAGCCGCTGCCCAGTGCCAAGTGGTAGAGTATATCTTGGTCCATGAGTTCGATGTTGGAGTTGCGTAGCCGCACAGTGCCATCGGGATACCTTTAAAAGTTAACAGTTATAAGTATAGTTCACATAACTGTTTCTGTTTCCATGACGCCGCTATTTAACATTGGACTTTGATAATAATTTAAAATCAGACAAAATCAGACATTATCTAGTTCTCGAAGTATCGATATTTTTTACATAAATAGCGCTTAACACATCTTATCGGTTATCAAGAGTATGTCTCTCAACTTGTAATTATAAACTTTGATTTTTTTTCCTTTTTTTACACTAAAATTAGGCGACATCTGTAAAGCCGCGTTGACACGATCAAAGTCTGCTTTGACAAAATAGTTTTGATGACTACTTCGACGCAATTTGGATCATGTAAACGTACAATCAAAATTCAAAGCGCACTTTGATATGGACGTTAATCAAAATGGACTTGGACCGTGTTCTACTTTTCTCAAAGCCTGCTTTGACAAAGTAGTTTTAAAGACTTATACTTTGGTCGTGTAAATGAGCAATCAAAGCACACTTTGACATCGCCGTTCAATCAAAGTAGACTTTATCAAAGAGAACTTCGTTTCAAAGCCTTTTGTCAAAGCAGACATTGAGCAATGTCAAGAAGTATCCCAGTAAACTTTGATCGTAGCTACTTTGTCAAAGCAGACGTTGAACGTGTCAACGCGGCTTTATAAATATATTCTTTTTTCCTTATTTTTAATCATATTCGTTCATTTATGTAAAATTAGCCTAATGGGTATCGATATCGATCGTCTGCACTATTTTAAGTGTATCACGAAATTCCACAACACCATCAGCTAAACAAAACATTTATAATTTGGAATATATTTATACCTGCCCTATGCGCCCGGTATAATGAGTTACCCCTAAAACAACACAAGGAAATAACACGGGTATGAGTAATATACAAGTTTGTAAAATTAGAACAGACAGTGTTCTGTGACAAAGATATTAAAAATTCAAAATGAAAATTCAAAATGATTTGTACCTAATGCTTCTGATATTTCTTTTCAACCAAGTGCAAGTTAATAATAAAAACATTATTTGTTTATTTTAAGTGCTCCCTCGTTTATTTTTAATATAAGCTCGTTGCTACGTTAAGCGATAAGTTACCTACATAACATACTTTATTAAGAAAGTATAGATGTATCAGTTTATCGATGTAGGTAATCGATTCAAAAGTACAACCTAATCATATTGTCGTCCGCTTCTTCTGTATTGTTAGGTTGAAATTCTTCGTTATCAAAAACCTTCCTGTGTGGTGTGTGATATCCATTTTGTTGTTCGGATGAATGGCAATCATTCTTCGTGCTGCCATTGTGATCAGAATCTCCATTCAAAGAGACAGCCCCGCGTTGAGGCATTGTGGATCCCGATATTAATGACTGGTAATAACGAAATAAAAAGAAAAAATTATTCCGGTTACTTACTCGCAAGCATATTATAGGTAGAGCAGTTTTAAAGAGCAATTGATTAAATGAAAAAAAAATGCGAGTAGTTAGAAAATATATTTTTACTATTTTATTTTTCTGATAAGTACGTTTTATCTGTTAACGTAATCTACAATGTCAGCGAGTTCAATCTATAATACCATATAATTATCTATATTAGATAGCAATACAGGCTTACATTTTTCAGGGCAAATATTATGCACAGAGCACACATACACTTGAATGAAATGTTTAAGAAAAAATATTAAAATTAGAGAATAAGTATGGTGGAATGACATTTTTATATGATCTAAGGTATTATATGAATTTAATTTTAAAAAAATAAATAAATATTCAATAACATTACGATGTATAAAAAACATTAAAAAATCAATAAGATATCGATGTTATCATCATTATCACATGTTAGTAAATGCTATAAAGTTTACAAAACATACAATAAAAATATATAAGTACGTTATGTACATCCATCGGCGTCGTTGAAAATATTAGCAAACAATCCGATCAAGGTTACTGAGTAACTGTTTCATCTACACATAGATACCTAAATGAAAGGACAGTATAAGATAATAGTGTATGAAATATTTACGTTGGTACTTGGTACTTTAATGTCTATCAATTTATTCAAATATAATAAATTATACTAAACAATACAGTATGAATTTTAAATGTAAATTTTAAATCGACCATTAATGTTAAAACACAAGTGAAATAATATTTTGCAACTAGTAGTCATTATTGCACAACTATTACTATTATATTTCTAATTAAATTCTAAAAGGAACTAAAGCATAAATTTAAATTATCTTCATTATTCAATCAATCCAATAAAGTACCAAATAAAACTATAATACTTTCAATTAATGATCTATTATTACACACAGTAAATTATATTTTTTTAATTAAGAGTAAAGCTCTTCACAGTATTTTAAGCACTGAATTCAAAGAGAATAAAAATGAAAAACTTACCGTGTAAAGTATAAACACACAAAATTTATTTAACCTCTACTAGTAGAGCACTGAACGAGAACGTAGCGCTGCGTCAGTTTCCCGCAGACAAATAAGATTCATACAGCTCAGCTCACAGCTGGGACTCTAAGCAACCATACAAACGCTTAATCCCACCGAACACACATGTGCGGATAGCTCTACGGACTCGAATGAATAAATAACAATACTTTCATTTATAAATGTTGTTTAGTCCGAGTGATAAATTAAAAAATAGTGAAATTAATTTAAGTTTACTTGATATAATAAGATATAAATAAACATATAATCTTTACACTACTAATATGCTTGAAAAGCAACGTCGCTTAGATACCTATATTATTTTTGGGTGTCGACTTGTTGACTTAGGACGTGAATCGTCTTATGCGTTGCTTGGCTTGACAACATTAGTTAGTTAAAGAATCCGCAGTCTGCATAGTATGTATCAATGGTCTAAGCACGTTGCCACCACAATCAATAATTGTGCTGTCTGTATTGTTAAATATATGTATTAGGTCCTTACCTACATATAAAATTGGTGATTTGTCGAACTGACCACTTTGATCTCAAATATCTGGCGTTTTGTTAGGTTTTTTAATTTATTTCAAACTAGCAGAACCCGCGGCTTCGATCGCACTAAAACCACAATAATGCTCTAAAAATTAGGTTTCACACAAATTTTCAACCCCTATTTTACCCTCTTATGTGATAAATTTCGAAAAACGCTAAAACACGTATTTATTTAATTGTATTGAAGAGCATTAATACCAGGTTTCAAGTAATTCTGATTATAAATATTTTTTGGGTTGTACCTATTATACCGTGTTTTCCCGTGGGAATGAGTTAATATCCCGCGGTAAAAAGTAGCCTATGTCACTCTCCAGCCCTCCTAATATCTTCACACAAAAATTTTCACCAATCCGTCACTTTCACACTTTCACATTTATAATATTAATTAGTATGGAAGTATTGATGTAGCCTTGTGTATTTGTATTTCGAATTTAGTGATTCATAAGTTCTCGCGCCATTAATTTTTTCTTTGACATGTTTCTGTTCACAATATTGAAAACTTAAGTATCTCGTTATTAATGAATACAAGTTCCACCGTGGCACCAGCGCTGCAGAAAGCTCGAAGGATTAATGATATGGATGAGGAAGCTACTGCAAAAGAGAATACTGTACGTTTTTCGTTCCAACATTTTCGTTCTGGCCTATAGAACAAGTCCCGTGGACGACCGGAGACCCTATTTGACTATGAAAAATTAAAAGTGATCGCGGAAGCGGATCCATCACAACCCACAAGAGTTAGCTTAAGAGTTATCAATAGGTTGTCGAAGAATCTACTTTTCCTCGTTAATTATTAAATAAAATTGCATTTACTTTTTAGACCATGCCCACCCCTTGAAAAGGCACTTCATTTTAAACTTTAAAGTACCTAATTGAATACTCCTTGCAGTTAATTGATTTACATGTGGCAAACATACTTTTAATTTTAAAAGAATGCTCTTTGGGTATAATAATAATGTCATCTACGAGGGAAATATATATATAGGTATAAAATACAGTGAACAAATTTGCTCTGTCTCACAGTTCTATAGGACGGTAATCCAACACGATGAGAGAGAGGTATGCCACAACCAACTTCCCTGCTCTGGGATGCTAGTGAGAATTACATTACGACCAAAAAACATAATAAGATTTTGAGAAAACCCGGAATTCGAACTCACAACTCGTGATTTATATCAGGCTAGGCTACAGATTAATAAAACCAACACGTACCTATTTAGCAGTGTGTACTTACTTCTTCTTATACATCTTTATGACATATACATACATATACTTTTATTAAAAATTTCAATTTAATATACATGCCCTGCACAAAAAATATGTAGGTGCTTAGTTATATATTTCGTGTCTTAATGTATATAAGTAGATATAAATATACTAAATCTCTTTAACATAGTGATTTCAAAAGGTAGTAATATGTTGAACAAATTTATCATGAGACAAAAGAAACAGCGATCTAGAATAACGTCGAAATGACTCTACTTACTAAATTACATATAATCATGTACTATTCGGCAACACTTAAATCCGAGTCGTATAAAAAATTAGACATAATTTTGAAACGCGATATCGTAGTACGAAGGAGAAAAAAGTGAACCACATACTTTTTTTATAGGTAAAGCAACAATTAAACTAGGTTACTGCTTATAAGAGGTCGAGTCAAGTTCACCTAGTTTTCACCCTTCAGTGACTAAACTGTTATTGTTTACCGATGCAACAATGCCTAAAAGTAATGAAATTTCTGTAATGAATTAATAAATCAACTATGTATCATGTAATTTTAAATATTCGTTTCAGATTTTTTCAGATGCGCTGCCGTTTATGTAATGATAATCTATAAAAGTTCAAGGACGTACTTCACAATAGAAAACAAACCAAATAATTATATTAAAATTTATTTAAAAAAGAGATTATCGAGTTGCTAGCTTGTTAAATTATAAGTACCCAAAGATTTGCAACGTAAAACAACATAAGTTTTACAGATATTATTACCTATATATAATTGCAATGTTTTTAAAGATACTTACTCGTCGCGAAGCTCATCATTATCGAAGGACATCGTTATTGGCACACACTAGCACTACTACGAATAGATATAATTGGATTATGTGTAACAAAACTGTGTAGGCGGATCGATGGGTGCAGCGACCCTAGCAAGTGCTGCGCGACTGTAGGTCCTCTCCGCCCAGACGCGGCAGGGCGCGGATGCGTGGAAGCTTGCGCAGTTTGTTTCCTATACCACATCGACAAACAGAACGCAACATAAGTGAATTAAATGTTTACTTAAATATACTGACTGGTTCAATACACGATATTAAATATCACGTTTGAAATGTAATAAGCGTAACTTTAAGCGTTTCGCAGTTATCTGTACATATTAATACTAAGTATATCGCTTATCTTGATAACGCGTATAAAATATTTTTGCAATTTCTTATTTCTGATAAAATCACTCAACTGTGTGTCTGTTTTCCTGCCTGTTTAACACTATTTTCTTTGAATCTACTTGATGAAAACGAAAGAAAACAAATTCAATTGTTTTAACATTTGTACAAATTCCAGGGACTAATACCTTCGTTCCGCTTGCCTTCGTCCCTAGTTACGTTTAAACGTTTAGTATAGATTCCTCAGAGATGAGATATTTGCCCGCAGTAAAAAGTATCCAATATGTTGACCCGAATAACCAATTATCATCATACCAAATTTCATCAAAATCTGTCCAGTGGTTTTTTTATGATGCGTTCCCAGACACAAAAAATGTAAAAACTATAAATTCGGCTTATGTATCAATAATAAAGACTATTTCAATAAGCTTTTATAAAAAATATTTAATGTACAGATCCGACTCAATTATATATAGATATAGTATATGTATGATTAAATGATTCTAATAACGCGCAAAAATCCAGTAACTGCATAACGTAAATGTATAAATTTTAATTTTTAGAAGTATGTCATTTTCGAGGTCAAACTCATAAAATTAAGTGTTCTATTTAGTTAGTTTTTATTTTATTATACAAAGAAATTAATTTTTATTAATATAATTATTTTTTTTAATTGTAAAATGCCTATAGTTAAAAAGATATTAAATAATATGAGACAAAATCGGGTAATCTTTATCTACCTAACCTACCTTCTTTATGTACCTAAATTCTGAACTAGAATTCGAGAAAAATCAGATAGAACTTTAATTTCCTTAGTATTAACTCACACTTGACAAAATTGGTTTTCACTTATTTATTTATTTACACTTTATTGTACACCACAATCATGAAGTAAATACAGTTAACAAAATATAAAACAAAAACAAAAGTGTGCACAAAAGGCGGTCTTATCGCTAATTAGCGATTTCTTCCAGACAACCTTTGGGTTAGGAAATATGGAAGACTATTAATACAGGGTGGGTGGTGTAAATATTTAATAATACTTAGAAATACTACACACATATATATATATATATATATATATATATATATATATATATATATATATAAACTAAACTAATACATATTTAAATTATAATTAATATAAATGATTGTACAATGTCGACTTTTTATTTAGAGAAATGTTCTAGAAAATAATTATGAACAGATTTTTTAAATATTTTTAATGTTTTAGAACGTTTTATATCAACAGGCAAACTATTCAAAAGTTTGTTGCTTGTACAGAGTAGGAGTTCTCGAAGAATTTACTTAAATGTACAGGTATTCTTAGCATCAAATTCTTTGAAGATCTTAACCTATTTGTATGAGTTCCTAGAAATTCAAACTTGTCCTTTAAATAAGGCGGATATGTTGGATTAAACAACACACAGTACAGAAGAGAGAGAATGTGTAGATTCCGGCGAACTCACTTTGTTGTTAACTCACTTTGTTCTGAGAATGAGGTAAAGCTCAAAATTTATCAATTCCTAGAAAATTTTAGACATATGTTATTTAGTTACAAAGTAACATTCGATAAACGCTTTAGATAAAAACGAAACAAGTTATATGTAATGCTTAACACTCTTTATTCTAAATAAATTCACATCAATACAATGACATTATTATATTCTCATATGATTGCATATCACATTAAAAATCAAATCTGAAACGCTATCAATAAAAATTATATGAGACATTTAATGCATTGCAAAAAGAATAAAAGATAGGTAAACTACATACAACATTGTATTATTTGAACTGGATCAAATAAAAAAATTATAATAAAGAAAACATA
This sequence comes from Brenthis daphne, assembly GCA_947093115.1. NCBI lineage: Eukaryota > Metazoa > Arthropoda > Insecta > Lepidoptera > Nymphalidae > Brenthis > Brenthis daphne. Next base: position 8,815,269 of record OX352471.1, read on the forward strand.
ATGTATACAAAATATTACATTAAAAGCATTACAAAAACACAAAAAAAACTGGGAATTGTAAAAATTAAAGCTAAAACAATAAAGTAAAATGATATGTTGTAAATTATAATTCTAATGAAATGGCAAGGCAGTCGATGAAATGAAAAGTAAATGTGCTTAGAAGGTAAATGTTACGCCAAAACGAACTATTAAGACCTAAAGGAATATATTGTAAAACATTCATCTAATTATGTTATTGACTAGGAAAAAAAAATATACAACTTAACTGATAAGTCATCACCATACAAAAATCACTAAAAATCACACAAGGGTATTGAATATATATACTATAATGAAGTCATCGAAGCCCATAGGATACCTTGCAAATATGCATAATTATAAAGCAAACAAACGTCTTCAATTATTAGAGCTCATATACTGAATCAATAGTCATAATATAACTTTATAAAAAGCATACGATATTTAGTACTTCATATTAAAGCAACGTCATAACGTTAAATAACAGATATAATTTCAAATAAGAATTTAAAACCCAATTCTTTTAACCGCGGATAAATTGGAAAGCAATCACAAAATGGGCAAAAGCTAGATTTAAAAAAATATTTAAAATATAATGATTTGTTTATATTTAATATTGTATTATCGGGTATCCTTCATCAGTGTGAGCAATGGTGGTTTGTTAGCTCATAGGTAGTTTCATAGCTATCGAGTATGTGTAAACAAAAAATATTTTATTCTTATTATGTTATTACCAAAAGAATACAAACATAATATAATAAGATTTCTTTCATTTTATAATGACGATATAATTATTTTCAGTTAATATTTGGAATAAGAAACGAAATAGTCATAGCAGCTGAAATTATTTACCAATCATACATGACAATTTTAGGTTTTTAATAACAATGATCACGGCTTATTATTCAAAAAAATTAAGTAGGTAATCATTCGTACCCAAGTCCTCGTCTGAAATACCAAATTTAAATTATAGCGAGACAAAACTCCTGCTTATCACAGCAATTAAATGTAAGTAAGTATGTATAGCTTAAAAAGACTTTGGTATTATTGGAGTACAATTCATAAGAATAATAGAATGAATGCGCGAATTGTGTTTCAATAGCACACCAAAAGAAACTGAACAATTGTACCAGAAACAAATGAAGTTAATTTAGCAGAAACATAACATGTTCACTTTCTCGAGAAACATTTGGCCTTCACAGTTACGCGAGGTAAGACTAAGCAAATGAAATATGTATAATATAAGGCCTTATCTACAATTTTAAACATTTGATAATGTCTTTTGTAACATTTTTACGTTCAAATCTTCATAGGATATTTACATCAAAATTCAACCCTGCTATTTTATATTGTTGAATAAGAATATGAGAATTATTTCATTACAGATATTCAACTATTCCACATCACTGGTGGTCACGAAACTAATTTGTCTACAACGCATTTCAAATTAAAACAAAATGTTTAATACAAATAATTTTGTCTAGGAAATATAGCGTGGGGTTCCTTGTAGTTGGGATCTGGTTGATTGCGGTACCGTCGAGCGAGCCACACTGCAAATAGCTGAAAATATACAATACTTATGAGAATGAATAATTTATTTAAACTTTCGTAAATTATAATTCTACTTAGCTTATTAGCTATAATAAACAATAAGTGCCAATATAGAGTAAGGTCAAGGAGAATACTATCACCATTCATTTTTCATGCAATTGAGCTTAACACAGCACTTGCGGATTGCGATTCCATTTGTACGAACTTGAAAGTACGTCGTAACCGTATTTCTTAAGTAACAATTTAAGCCTTTACGTCATTTAATCAAAAACAATGTAATCGCAGAGATTATTTAATAATATGAAGTAATAACATCACACTTCGTTATATTAGAAACATGTTCAGTATACTATGATAATATGATCTTTATTGTATGATAAAGAAATTAGGGTAGAAATATTATAAACAGAAAACTGTTATTACAATATTTTTGATAAATAATTTATTGCGCGCAAGTCAAATGTAAGCATTGGTATGAATATAGCATTTAATCATGCCAAGCGTTAGAGGTTTGCCAATTTATTCTTGCCTCCATAATAAACTAATAACGTAAACAATATTATTGTGCATTAAGCTTTTAAAACATCAACAGTACCTAAATGAAAAGTTTCGCAAATATAGTACAGTCAACTTTATAAATTAAAGACTGTAAAATAAAAAGAAAATCTACATACTTACATAAATTATACATGCAATCATAAAACAAACAATCATAGTTATTTTGCATATTGCAGTCTAATTTTTTTAATAACATTAACTAATAAGCAAACTCATTTGTGATACCATTTTAAATAAAAAGCGTAAAACGCGAGGACTAACGTGCATTATGTGATTGGATAATTGAAGCTGTGTGCTAAAAACATGCAATGTAATATTCAGATCTAATAAAGAAATACTTAAGGCCTGATTCACATGGCATTTTTTTAAATATTTTAACAAAATCTTAAAATATTTTAAATAATCTTTTGTGTCATGTCCATAATTGGTCTGACACCAAAAAGAAACAAAAAAGATTATGTTATTTAATACACAAAATATTTGCCATGTGAATAGACTTTTAAGTACTCGACCAATCCACCTTATATCATTAATCCAGAGACCATTCACAGAAATGCACTTGGGTTAGCACGCGGGTCCTTTTGGTTTCGATATCTAACCGTCAACCAAACACCCAAAAACTGTAAAGACCATGTTGTTAATCACAAGAAGATGCCCATTGCACAGCCCAGAAAATGTGTTATTTTGTTATTTACAGAATAATGTTAATCTCTAACATTACTTTGCATGACTATAACCCCTACTATAGTAATGTAAATACTCAAAGTCATATTACCTAATATGTTAAATGATATATCATATTTTGATATCTTAAAGTCCATTACAAATGAAATAATATATATTTTTTTCTTTAAAATACAATCATGATTAATTGTAGTTAATAAATATATTTTTATAAATTGTGTGAAAATTCATTTACAATAATCATAATAATGAGTGATAAGGAATTTAACATCATTGGATTCCATCATAATATTATGGTTTATTCATCTTCTTATCTCTTTTCGACGTGATAACTTAGTTAAATAATTTAAAGATAAGAGTAGCAATTGCGTAACAAAGGCAGTTAAACATGAACAAATAAACATTTTGAACCTCCTTTTATATGAATAAATCTAATTTAATCCATGTTGCCATATTTGTTTTATATAAAAATAACTAGGTTTTTTAGGATTTTTAAAAGACATACCTCAGTAAAACTGAAGAAAAGACCAATACCCCCACAAAGTTTAAATGCATAATCAATGGTTTCCTTAAGATTTTCCATACATGGCTGACACTGACATTCTGCAGATATGGGCATATTTTTGCAGCATGCTCTCTGTAAAAAATTATATGTTAAAAATATTGTTCTACGTTAATTTTAAACATTCTTGTTCAATGCAATTCATGTATATGTATACTTAATTAAGTACATACACATACAATTATATTTTGCTTAAAAATTAATAAACATTCATTTATTAATAAAAAAGATTATGATATGAAAATTTTATATAAATAATTAATTATAGTAGAAGTAAGGTAAAAAATATAATTTCATTTACATTAGGAGATAAAGATAAAAAGTTTGTGTTATAAATTTAAAAATTACATGCATAATATTAATACCTATCCTAAAATCTAATAGGGCCACCATTGTGGTACTGTCTTCGACAATAAATAGAATTACATATTAAATATTAAAGATGATCTCACATACTATCAAAGTTATATAAATTGGAGAGCTTCTTTTCCACCCTTCACAGATCAATACAATACTGAATAGGCATTTAATTTTAAGCAATTATCTAAATTATATCTTCCCCCAAAATAATAAACTTTATTAATCAGATCATGAGATGAAATGTAAACTTAGGAAGTGAACTTATTGAAAAGTGAAAAATGCTTTACTCAAACTAAACTACAAAAGAAATTGTGTAAAATAAAAAACATATATAATAGTACATAAAAATACTAAGTGAAATTATGTTAAAAACAAAGATAAAATTAACAAAACTATTGATATTTGTCAAAAATTGACAAGCAGTTATAAATCTTACATCAACTGCATTGCAAGACGGGTAATCAATAGTAGCATTATTAGGCATTATTCTGCCTTGGAAGCCACAACATTGGAACCGCTCCTGTACTTGCTGCTTTACATCCATGTCAACTTTATTCCAGCCCTAAAATACAACATAAGAGTGAAAATTCAATTTAAGCCACTACTAATTTATTCAATATGGAATGTTTTAGTTTCATCTTAGTTTTAATAGTTTTTTTAATTGTTACCTGTTGAGCTAGCATCTCTTGTTGTTCAGAATTTACAGCCAAACAAGCACAAGCGACTGAAAATTGCACTAAAAACAGTAAGAAAAGTATAACCATGTACTGTTTTGTCAATTAAGGAATATTTTTTTTCATAAAATTGAATAATTACTAACATGATATATACATGCATATACTTCACCATTGGGCGAAGTTTTAAAATAGAGTTATTCATATCTAATATCAAATACTTTTTGTGAGATAAAAAGGATACAAAGAACAGCATAACTTGATGATGTTTAACAGCTCCAGCTAGACCCAAAAGGGATATTAATATAAGAAATACTCCACATGCCAATATTCCTCCTAATATGGGCAGATTGGTCACAAGTGACGATGCCTGCCCGTACACCGCCACTGATATGAGAATAGAAGCCACCACCTGTCAAGATTTACAAAACATTTAGTCAACAAACATTATTTTACCAAAAAGCAATCAAATAACAAAATTGATTACTGACCACATAAAGAATATTTAAAGCAATCAAAGCATTTTTTGAACAAGTAAATCCTCCACACATTCTGAAGATAAATTTCTCTACACAATGGCTATGTACTCTTTCTTGCTCTTATTCTTGGATAAACAGAACAATAAATTCGAGAATGTATACTAGTTTAAAAATTTAATCAAGACAAAGTCTCATGTGATGTAATTAAACTATTAATTTTTAGTACATATAAAATTTCTTTAAATTAAATTAGGACTTTTACTTTTCTTTTACAGTGCACATTGAACATTGAACAATGCACATTCACAAATTCGCATCACACATATACTACCTATCTAGGTACAAAAGTAATAAGAGTAGGTAATGTCTAAATTCTAATGTCAATTGTCATGCATGACACAAGCTCCGGTATAGATATTATATTTAGCCTGATACACACAGGTCCGCCCATCCAGCGGTTATTATTCATTTAATATTAAAGTAACAAGTAGAGTTTTTTATTACAAAGTTTCTTATTTTACATTTTATTTAACATATTGGGCAATTCACGTGAAGCGGACAGCAAAAAATGTGAGGTACTGAAATTCGTTTAGTATAGATAGAAAATATACTGTTCTTTTTTGATTTTTAATAAAATTCCAAATTTAAATTATTATTCTTTGTTTTAAATAGTCCATTGAAATGTTACATTTTTTTGGGCTTAGCGTGCATTTGTCAGAGGACGCAATTTTATTTTTTAGATATCAAGGAAGGGTTGGTGCAAAGTTAAATCCAAGTTTGTGGGGTTGCAGCCCTTGTCCCACGGCCGCCATCTTGGAAAAAGGGGTACGAATGGTTTTTATGGTTTATCTGACAAACTATAGATCTGACAAAAAAAATAAATTGTTAAATCATTTTTGGTTGCAAATAAAATTCTCTACAACTTTGGCCAAGTCGTAGAACCCAAGATAACAAAGTTATAAGCGAAAATCGGTGAAAATTTAAGATTTTTTTTTCTATTTGTCGTTATAACTGTTTTTCTGATCATTTTACAAAAAAATTATATCAAACCATTTTTATAGAAGCGTATTTAAAGAATATTTTCATTACGAACTTTTTAAATTTTATTCATTAATTAAGGTTTTACAGAGCTGCGAAACGAATATACTATTCTTCAGTATTCATAACTATACATAAATATTATTGATTCGCCATAATTTTCAATCTTCTTTTTATTATTATTATGATAATCTTTTTAATTATTGATAATGCAATATTGTTATTAATTAATTATTGACTCTTTTCCCCACCACCTACGAGGTAGAATCTGGAGGCACGTTTTTTTTACGTGATATAATTACTCTGTCCTCAGTCTTTTTGATGGACCAGGTTGTGGCTCAGGATCTGGTTGACCTTCTATATCAAATACTTGAGGGAAAACCGCCGAAGGAAATGAATTTTCATTACTGCAAAAGTAAGATTAATATATATAAACTTTGTCATAAAAATTACAGAATGTGATCTTATTTAGTTTAGGAGATAAATCAATTGTTAGAGTACGTATATGTCACACTGAGCGCTAGCGCTTGTTAAAGCTTGTTGATGTGAAGAAAACGTTGATTATATTTCAATTATATTGAATATATATTATTTCCCTACCTATTAGTGTCATTATAAGGTTATTTAATACCTTAATTTAAAATAAAATGCATTATTTTGAACAAAAATATATGTAGAAAGCAAGATCAAAATAAAACATTAAATATCGTGAATATTTTCCCATATTGTGACAACGAAATAAGAATAATTACGCCATCTATTAGTTTCGAAATGAATCACTTCATTGAACGAATCAGTTATTTAATAGAAAGAGATATTTCTTCGGGAATGAACGGTACATCTTGGGAGTTCTGCGGGGCTTTCAGTGATGATTGACTATTCTTCGCACGAGTTATCTTTAACAATTGGGGGTGTTCAACCCAAAATTTGTTTCCTGCGAGATATACACATAAGCAGTGCCGGATTCAGCCATAGCGCCGCTCTAGGCACTATAATACAAATACATTATTATATAACTAATATGAAAGAATTTCCAAACCTCACTTTTTTTCGTCGTCCGCTTCACGTGAAATTCCCATATATTACATAATTATTCAGTATTATTTTTCACTTATCCCGTAATGTAATTGTTATTCTTAATAACAACAATATTATTTCTAATGACGACACATTTGGCTCAGTTTGTAGTGACCCTACTTGCTGTGCCAGCGGTCGCGGGTTCGACTCCCGCTGGGAGCATTCATTTGTGTGATGAGCACGAATGTTTGTACTCCAGTCATGGGTGTTTATATTTATAATATGTATGTATTTAAAGTTATTGTGTAGTGGATCAACTATCTGGTATCCATAACACAGGACTCGTAGCTTACCATGGAACTAGATAATGCTGTGTGTTAATGTCCCAACATATTTATTTATTATTATTCTTAATACCTTTGAGACATCTAACACCTTAGAGGCTGTCTTTTTATAAGTAGCAATATACTCTATGGCTTAGTCTCTCCCGTGACCATGATTGCTGTAAAGAATTCGAAACGTCGAGAACCAAAAATCTAAATAAATCCGCGAAAAAATCCGAAAAGATAGTTTTATTTAAAATGTCAAATATTCGCGTAAATCTAAGAAAGTATTAAGGCATTAACACTTTAGAAATAAGAGTAACAATGACTTAGAATATAATTTGACCATCACGCCACAGAACAAGTGTGGTGACCGACGAATAAGAAGATAATGATGATGTGGTACCTAACTTATTACTAAATAGTTCTTGGTAATATTGAATTTTACAAATCCATGAGAGTAGTAGTAAAAGTAAAAGAATCGTAAAAATATTAAAGGTTCAAAACAGTTTAATTGCCAGACGACGACTTCGGATTTACGCACACACGCGACAGAAGCATCGCCTGCCAAAGATACAAGATATAATGGGTGTTTGCTTTCACGGTTGTCTGTTGTCAGAAAAGTAGCAGGAGATAAGCTACATGCCTGGCTTGATTGCCAGATGCTAGTGAGCTTATATTCCTTTTGTTGAACGCATATTTGGCTAGTCTTAACCCATAATTTTTAAATATTTTTGGAATAAAAGTAGTTCCATTAATTTCATCCAAAAGTCCTATGAATGTTTTACTCACAAAGAAAGAGTTAAAGAGATTCAAAATAAGCTATTAAATTTTCGCACTTAAGATTACGAAATGAGGTTTATTTTGAAATCACAGTGTAGATTCCATCACATGAAACTATCAGCTACAGTTCAAGTAAGCATATAAATAAAATCGATACATTTTCTACATTTTTATTAATTTTGTTGCTACTAACCTATAATCATTATGTTACTCACTTATTTTTACAAATTTTAAGCTTTTTCTTCCATTAAAGGTTCATCATGATGAAGTTCCTTTATCTCTTTTAATTTATATTCGAAGAACTGTTTCCTATGAATCAGTGCTATATGTGGCTGTCTTAAGCTATAATTTTCATTGCCCAATTTGGTATACTTCTTTTGTCCCTCATTCCCCATTAGTTCTCTTAAAGCTTGGTTTCTTTGTAACAATTTTTCATAAAATATTATACCACCTTCAATGTATTCTGGTCCAAGCTCACACAACTTCTTATCTACTTGTGTCTCATAATGTATTTCTGTCATATCTTTAAAAAGAAAATATGAACCTATACTAAAAAACCCAATTATTGAATATAATATTCCTCTTAAAGCTTGTGGTGCTACATATAAATTAAGTCTCTTATTCAAATATTGAGATAAACTATAAGCAAAAAACAAAGTTATAAATGGATAAGTTGATTCAAACATAACTTTGTTATTTTGAGTCATTAATATTTCTCTGCAAATTGCGAATTCCTTTGCTTTTTCTGGTAAAATAAGAGACTCTGCTAATTTTCTCCCAACTTCTGACGCCAAATCCAAATTTTGTTGGTTAACCTAAAAATATGTTTATTTATGAATCAACAGATTTATATTTTCTTTATAAATTTCATTTCAATTTTATATTTTAAACATACCTGTATTTTCTGTTTATCAACATCATCTAATGAATAGTATGTGAAATTAATTGGTATTCCTATTAATACACCAAATTTAGAGCTAGTGCTACCTGTAATAAAAACTTATTTTAATTTTCTTAATATAACAAATTCTTTTTATATTATTTATCCAATCGTAAATTGAAGAATTTTTTGTGATTGATAGCAGTTATTGCGCAAGTTACGCTATATTTAAAAGGCTATTCTTACCGGCATGAAATAAATCGAAACCAAACACACTAAATGGTTGAATTAATTTCCTTTGTACGTCTTTAATTTGTAGAAGATCTAAACATTTCTCACATTTTTTCTGTAGATCTGTTGGGAGATCAACTGGTTTACCATCACTGTTAAGAATTATTAATTAATCAATATTTAGTCGTTATAATATTAAATAGAATTCATACATTACATTTTGTTTTACCTGTAGTGGTGTACAAAATCTTTATATTTGCTTATTAATAGTGTATGAGGAGTAAATTTAGCCGCAGTAAGTGCAATACCGGTGCTTGTTACAACAAAAAAAGAAAATTTGCGACCTTGGTCAGTTAAGAACCACGAAATAGGCTTTCTGGATGTCATTTTTTTCCAAATATTTATTTATTTTACAAAGCGAAGTTTATAATATTTACATATGTACTGATTTTATTTTCAATTTCATTAGCGAAGGTAGATACGATACGTTTAAGGTTATGGTATTATGAACAGCCGTGAGCTATCAGCCGACCGACGATGGACGACCACCAGTGCTGCCAACACTCGAAAACGCGCCAAATTGACTTCAAAAAAGTGCTAGATTTGGACACTTTTCGAAAAAAAGCGTTAAATTATAAAAACAATTAAAAAATTTGGTAATTATAATTATTTTTAATTAAAAGTTACATAAAAAGACATAAAATATCTACAAATTTAATAGCTAATATTCTTCATCGTCAGAAACTTGTTTTTCTTGTACAATTTAGTGGTACCTACATGGTTTTGATCATGACTTACATTTTGTATTTTTTTAATATGTAATGTACCTAATAAGAAATTAACATAGTAAATCTAACCTCAACATTATGTATTAGAAATACAAAACTTTTGAAAAAAATTTGGACCCATAAAATTGTGTTTGCGGTCTCTGTATATTTTTGGCTGTGTTTTTGGGCAGCAAATATGGTTAATAATCGTTTCTAATCTTTAAAAGCTGGATGCTTGTTGTTTTATTTATTTAGAACAATTATGTTCCGTTACATGTTATTTCAAAGTAGAGAAATATTATTTAAAAAGCTCTAGATTGGTCGCTAAGCGCTAGATTTTTTTGTTGGGCGCTGACAGAGCCGAAGCGTTAGATCTAGCGCCGACAGCACTAAGTTGGCATCACCGACGACCACTGTGTGACTGTACTAGGCATGGAACATTTCACGAGTAGCAAGTGAAAAATCACATGAAATGCGTTATCATACGTCACACCTGCTACTTAAATTCACAGTGACTGCTACAAATCACCATAAACTTTATAGTCGATTTTTGCCTCTTCGGCTTGTGCAAATCGGCAGATTATTGAATTGGACACTTTTCAGGATGTGACTAGCCTACCACACCTTAATCTGACGGTTTCAAGTATTTCTACCTTATCAAAACATTTTTTAAATATTTTAATCGGCTTCCCTAGACGCGCCCCTTTATATAGAAGACTTATATTATGGTGAAAGTACTCAATAGAGTGCAAGATAACCTCTTTTATGTTAATCTGCCGCGCTCGAGTAACTACAGAAAATCCCCTCTTGGGCTCCCCTACTAATACTTCATTTTAATAGCAAATAATATAAAGTGTGACACCAGACCGTCGAAATAAAAAATCATTGCCTGTGAAAAGTAGCAGGTGAAATACGTAATTTTATCATATGATAATGATTTAAAAGTAGCAATCATTTCCATGCTTAGACTGTACATAGACGATAGGTCATGGATGACAAATAAAGTGGTTACATACAGTCTCTTTGGTTTGGACAAATAAAACACCGATTACCGAGCTATGGATTATGAATAGGGTTACCATATGCCAGGCTTTCGCCTGATTTGCCAGGCATTTTAGTACTTTATCAGGCGTCCAGCCGGCATTATTCTAAGTAATGTCGTGTCAGGCGTTTTGAACTTCAGGTCAAAATTCTGAGTTTTTTTCTCAACTTGAATTATTGCACTTAAATGCCAACGTGGAAAGAACATTTCCTCTGATAAATGTTCAATGGACGAAAGAATGGAATCGACTTTACATTAAGTCCATAAAAGCCCTTGCTATTACACAAGTTTAAAATAAAATTGATTGTAAGAATTTTTATTCGTATATTTTAACTCAAAAACTTGTTACAAAAAAATAACGTGGTCGGAGAAATATAATTAGAAATGAATGTGGTTTTATTTAATTTTATGATTTTTTGTTTATGTATTAAAAACAAATCATATGTTTGGCTGAAAATTGATGTTTTAAATTAAAAATTTCATTCAGTAATGTATTTTTTTCTTCCTACTGTGCATTTGTTTTATTATCCTTATTAACCCATCTTTTTTTTTTGAAAATCAGGCATTCTTACTTCAGTAGTCAGGCATAGATTTATTCAGAGATGGTAACCCTAATTATGAATAATCCAACAGATTTAGAAATCTGAAAACTTTAATCTGTGGTACTATGGAATCAGTGCCCATAAAGAACTTATTAGTTCTTGGAAAGGAGAAGAATTTTTCCTTTTTCTCTCGCCAGATGTAGCGATCACTATAGCCTTATGTATATTGTAAGGCTTTGTAGTGGACGGTTTTTTTTTCATTTAATTTAAAATTTAATTAAAATGTCAAATTGTGTAGTGTCAGGATGCAAAGAAAATGGAAATCATTTAATACTTTCTTAGATTTACGCGAATGTTTGACATTATTAAATAAAACTATCTTTTCGGATTATTTCGCGGATTTATTTTGATTTTTGGTTCCCGACGTTTCGAATGCTTTACAGCATCCATGGTCACGGGAGAGACTGAGGTGTTACATGTCTTAAAGATATAGTTGTTACAGACAGCCTACCCACAATTAACAAAATGAAAATTGCACCAATTACATTACAATATTTTTAACTTTAAACATTTTTATAATTTTAATTATAATTGAATATGGAAAATTATTTATTTAATTTTTGCTTTTATTTTTATAATTATTACAATTTAAAATTTTAAAGATTCTACAATTTAAAATTTTAAATTGTAATAATTATAAAAATAAAAGCAAAAATTAAATAAATAATTTTCCATATTCAATTATAATTAAAATTATAAAAATGTTTAAAGTTAAAAATATTGTAATGTAATTGGTGCAATTTTCATTTTGTTAATTGTGGGTAGGCTGTCTGTAACAACTATATCTTTAAGACATGTAACACCTCAGTCTCTCCCGTGACCATGGATGCTGTAAAGCATTCGAAACGTCGGGAACCAAAAATCAAAATAAATCCGCGAAATAATCCGAAAAGATAGTTTTATTTAATAATGGAAATCATTTGTTTCCAAAAGATAAAAACTGAAGAAAATGAAGGCTAAAGCAATAAGACACCCCAAATTGGTCAAAACAAAATATTTATATTTAAGGCCATGTCATCATGGACATCATTTTGAAGAAAGTGATTTTAAAACTCTTAAATCACCAACAGGTGAACTTTTTTTGGCTCAGCTTTAGCATACCGGTTCACCAGTAGACTCTTAAGTGCAAAGTACTTATTATCTTGAGTAATCCCACAAAGTTTCAAGTGGAGAAAATAAATACTTTCGGAAATAAAAAATATCAAAGTTTGATAAATTTATTTGTTAGGTTGAAGGTCCACATGCTCCTCCGGCTCGAAGGACCATTAGGTTCCTGGTAGACGTTAAAATAAAAAGTGGACTGTATAATATTCTATTTTATGCTGGTAAATCGTCGTTAGTCGTTACAAAAGAATAGGGAAGGCAAATGAATTATTTTAAGGTCGTCTTTTCGGCCACGGGTCTCAAATGAAAGTGGGCGCTCCGTCATCTAATGTTCGCTCGCCGTAGCTGTCGATGGTGGGGCTGCAATCGTGGCCCCGCCGGTGTCCATCGTTGCGTTTTACGCAACGATATTATACCTCAATTCTGCACTATTATATCGTTTTGACGTAATTTTTTCAGAACTGTTGCTATTTTAGGGAGTTTTAATTGTGGAGGTGATAGGATAAAAATTATTTTGAGAAAACAAAGAAGTCAAAAGTTATTGAAACTTAAAGTTAGAACATTTCCATACATTTCTATACCTAAATAAGTAATTACAAAAGATTAAACATACCTTTAACGAATAATAAAGATCCTTTTTCGTGTAATATCCATATTTTCATAACATTTATTGTATTAATATTTTGATAATTTCACTAAAACACTAATAAATAACCTAAACAAAATAATCTTAAATTATGTCAGAACTGTTAATTTCCGTTTTGTATACCGCTTTCAGGACGTAACAGATTATCACTTAATTACTTAAGAGTTTTGTAAATTAAAAGTGAAAATTGTTGTCGATTACTAAAATCTTTAAATAGAAATATGTTATTTTCAATTCATAAATACTTTTACGATTTTTTATTTGATTTATGTAAAATATTGAGTTATATAATTAATTTATATTTAGCAAATTTTTTTAACCATTCCTTGATTTTATTACCTGTAAATACTTTTCAGAATTTTTGGCAGGTATTCACAAAATAACGCGAAGTTTTCGCGTTTAAGTTTTCATATTTTTTGCTCTTTTTCATAGTTATTTTTCTCATATTATTTTCCAGAAGTTATTAGTTTTTGTTTATTTTCGTATAAGTTCGTTTCTAATCTTTTGATTTAATAGTATTACTATTGTTTTAAATGTTATTAGTGTTTTAAGTGTACGCTTCATCTACAATAGGTGTGTATAGAACATCTGCTTACGTTTCGCATAATGGATAATGAGCGATACGCGCGCTCTATAGCATATGTATACTCTAAGTAATCAATTTTTCGAAAAAATTGTGATCCTTAATTAATTCCTTCTTCGTATTATACGAAATAATGATAATTTAGTGATAAAAATTCAATTCATAAAAGCATGCAATTTTTCATCAATGTTTTCTTATGACGTTATCCGAAATTATTGTCCGTAAACCGACTACAGAAAAGCATTTTTTTATCTTAAATTCATTTAACTGGTCTAACTTCCAGGTACAACACATTGTACAGGTAAGATGTGAACACAATATAATAGTAAAAGAGTAAAAGTAAGAAAGATATCACAATAAATTGCTTAATCTCAGACTGAATGTAAATAGACCATACGTGTGGCGCCCCCCTTTCGAGACATCTTATAAAATAGAATCTTTGTGTTACTGTATTGTGTTTGACACAGTGTCACAGATCAGGAACAACAATTTACAAGTGTTTGACTTTTGTAAGTAAACACATTTTACGTAGTGGTTTCATTCTCTTTGTTATATTTGTTTAGATACCTATCAAATAGATGATAGATGAATGTTTTTAATTTTTTATTATTCATACACACAGATTAAGGAGACAGGAGATCACTTCATAAATCACACATGTTCTATAAATACCATATATAAAAAACAACTCTTAATAAGTTTGCATTTTGCAAGTTTTATTTTAAAATGGAAGATATTTTAAGTGAATTATATAAATTACGCCTAGATTCTTTAAGCGATGATTGGGTTCAAAATATATTTGATTCTGAATTCTTAGAATATGGAGAAATACCTGGTGAATATGAGGACATATTGGAATCTCTTGAAATTAAAGCAGTATTTCGAACTACTATGTCAGCTATAGATACTTGGCTTACTTCGGACTTTAACAACGAAGAAGAGAAATCTTGGACAGTTCTGTCTCATCAAGTAAAACATCAAAGTTTATTAGCATTACTAGCCTATTATATAGATTTTGGTGGAAAAAATGTAGTGTCCAAAGAACACAGAAATAAAGCTTTATTAGCATCTAGATTTTACTATAAATTGATCTCAATTCCTGGGTATAAGGCTTATCATATTTATCATTCACAACTTTTTGCACATTCACTTTTGTGTCTGAGCTATCCAAAAGCTGTGTGTGAAAGTGAAGAAACTTATTTCAATGCTAAAGAATTGACACGAGAAGTTAATTCTATTATCAAAGAGTTGAGTTATTTAGTTAAAGATTTAAGAGGAATAATTTCAAACTTACATTTAACCTCAAATGACATGAACTTTGAGGATATTCTAAGTAACTTGGTAGACATTACAGGAGGAGCTATTGTGAACAAACTTAATATAGGTATGATGAAGTTATAAAAATATTTGCACCTTGATATAGAATATAATTTTGATATTTCTGAAAAAAAAACATAAAATATAACATATTTTGTTTTTTAGATCCTTTAGATCTAACATGCACAATTTTATTACATAGTTGTTATGAGTACTTATTTGTATATTTTTTTAAATCCCTACATTAACAATTTTATTTAAATAGACAAAATTGAACTGGCCAATTTGTCAGCTGCAATATATGACATGATAGACATTTTGGTATGTGAGCCAAATGGAGCTCCGAATGCTTCAGCCATACAATTACTCTTTAAATGCTTGTTACCAAAATTAATAGCTGCGTCTGTGGATTGTCGTCATGCTAATGTAAGTACCATTTGCATATATTGCTTATAATTTTTTCTTATCCAAAATCCATTTTAGCATTTAAGTATCATTATGAAGAAAATATGGAAAGAACAAAAAAGTTTGTCTATCTCTAAATGTATCAAATATTATTAAATCATATTAATTAATTAATTTGTATTTTTTTATTATTCAATTGTAGAATGTGGTACGGGCCTCATATGTTACATATTCTGGACTTCTCTTAACTAATTATGGGAAAGCAGCTTTATCAGGTTATATTGTTCTACTACAACATTTATGTTTCACATTGGATGGACTAGTAAGGCATTTTCCCTTTAAAAGAATCATGATTTATGTTTGGTTTTTAGTTTAATTGTCTTAGCTCTAACTACAGCTGTTTCTGCTTTCTTAAAAATGATTTGTATTCTGCTCTATGAATGGCAGTACACAGAAATATTATGTAAGAAAAACTGTAACAACTGGTAATTTTTGATTTTTAGGAGCGTGCAGAAGTGAGATCTGCACGTGTATCACTTGTGGTGGGTCTAATGAGTATGCTAACAGGCAAAACATATAAAAAATTCGTAAAATGGCTGCTTAAATTATCAGCAACTGCAAAAGTGTCACATAGACAAATTGCTTTGGTATGTTATACTTTTAATAATCTTCTACATACGATGCATTATTTTAAAGTACATTTTTAATTACCTATTTTTTTAATATGTAAGGAAATGTTGGCTAAGCTACTAAATAACGACCCAGAACTAGTCAAGTCCAATCAATCTGATGAAAAGAAATTGATCACTCAAACAATCTGTGAAGGTAATTGACATATTTGTACAAGTTCGAGTACTGGAATTTTATTTTAATCTAGCGAATTACCCTCGCTTCGCTCATGTGCGCCTTTTTCTAAAATATAAGTAGCCTAAGGTACTCTATAACATTAACTATCAAGATTTTAAAAATAGTGTTTTTCTTATTTATGGTACCATATAATTTCATATGCATTTAGCAGACAGATAGACTGACAGATAAAAAAATTCAAAATTATGTTGTTCTTATAAGTGTGGTACCTACATAATTTCATATGCATTTAGTAAAAAGCTATTACTTACAACATTACAAACAGACGCTTCAATTTTATTTATCTGTGTAGATAACGAAATTTTATTTGCGAATTCTTTAGGACAGCATAGCTCAAGTATATAATATCTGTCTATCTGATTATTCCGGCTAATCTCCGAAACGGCTGGATTGATTTTGAGGGATTTAAAAAAATAAAACATACCTAGGGACGCACCCGAGCGAAGCGAGGGTAAGTCTTAGTAAGTCGGTGAATAAAATTAAATAAATATAAAATAAAATATGAGTCGGAATCTAATGTGTAATGTAATTTTGTACTTCAAGTTTTGTTTTTTTAGACGACAGAAACAAAAACATTACTGAAGGAAATAATGCAAGTGGTAGTGTGGATAATCAAAATAATGAAGAACCACAACCCAGTACCTCTGCAGAATCACAGACAAGTACGGCTGAGCACATCACCACTGAAGACGAGAGCAGTCAAGAGCCTTTAGATGTAACACTATAAGCATTGAAATTCATCATACATATTGCATAGTCTATGCCTATGTGCAAGCACATAAAGCTTTCATATGAGCTCAAACACTGTAAAGTACCTAAAATACAAATAATAATTCTTATCACATTTATGTTATACTAGCGGAGTGAACCTTTACTCGGGTGTATCCCTAGGGATGAATGGTTTAGGAAGGCATAGTGGACAAATATATAAAGAAATATTCTTTTTTTGGGCCAGTTCTTTTTTGCAGGCGTACACAGAATAAGTCACCAAAGTTTCATCACAATCGGATGAATGGTTTAGAAAGTCAGAGTACAAAGAACAATGAAACATTTTTATTTATATAGATAAAGTAGCGGCTTACCCACGCTTCGCTCGGTCGCGTCCCTGGTTCCAAACAGTAGCCTATGACTCACATTAGAATCTATGTATATCTGTGTACGCATCCAAATCCGTCAAGCTATGGGAACGATTAACTAACATACACACAGCACGCACGTAAAGAATTTTCGAATGCATAGCATTGTAATCGGATTCACTTGACAGTTTTGTACAGGTAGAGTTCATGGATAATTTATATAGAATTTTCCTCTTTAGAATATCGAGGTGACTCGTAACAATGTTACGAGCGGTATTTTATAGCAATGCTTTCTGTTTCGTAGCATTTTGCCCGCGTAGTTAAATGATGTAGTATGGGTTTATATATTTTATTACCATTACATATTTTTTGCGTAAAAAAATACATGCATTCATTTTGGATCTTAAAAGACCATGGTCGCAGTGATTTCTGAAGCATTCCTGAAGCCGCAACAAAGAATACATACATCCTTACAAACTTTCGCCCTTATTATATTAGTAAAACCTAAACCTACCAGGACAACATACCGGAGGAAGAGGTAGCGGGGTTGATGCGCCAGCGGACCCACACCATAGCGCACAGCGAGGTGCTGCGTGCGGTGTACGAGCGCGTGCACGACGTGTCCAGCACGTTGCGCACGCGTGCGCTCGCTATACTTTCAGAAGGCCTGCAGTCTGAACACCCGGCTGTGATTGAGGCTATAAAGGTACTCGTAGGGTTATGTCGTAGCAAATGAACACTTCTTTGTATATTATTATATCTTCTAGTCTTGCTTATTACGAACTAGGGTTCTGGGATCGGAAATTAAAGCACGTCACTTAATTCGATTTCTCTCAAAAAATATTTTGTTCCTCTCTCTTAGAACAATATTTTTTTTATAATTTAATATTTCGTGGTAACACTTACCAGGAGCTCAACGGTGCCGGGGAGGTGTCACGGCTAGCGGCCACCGCGGCCCGCTGCGTGTGCGACGAGCGCGCCGTCGTGCGCAAGGCCGCCGTCACGCTGCTGCATCGCCTCATCACCACCACGCACTCGAGTGCTAGGACGCCGCTTGCATCGGATTATGCCGTGCGTTATTTTTAATTTGCCTAGTATTTTTGGTATTATATATTATGTAACGTTATGGTAATGTATAATTGTAAATGCAGTTGATTCTGGATAAGTGAAACTAGAATGAGATAAAATAGAGGTTTGACTCATAAGTAAAATATAGTTTTACTTAATGAAGGCCTTATGCACACGGCGATTTTTAACGCAGTGAACGCGATGTTGTTCTTATATATTATACTAGCGACTCGCTCTCGCTTCGCTCGGGTTCATCCCTAACTTGATTCCCAATACAAACTTTCTTCCCCTATTTTCACCCCCTTAAGGGATGATTTCCGGGATAAAAAGTATCTTATGTCCTTGCCAGGGTCTCAAACTATCTCCTTATCAAATTTCACCAAAATCGGTTCAGTAGATCCAGAGATTACCCCCTACAACCTCACCTACTCACAAACTTTACCTTTTTTAATATTAGTATGGATGACGGCAAGTAATATGTTTTTATTTAGGTCAGTCAGTAAAATATGCGTTGATGATTTGTTTACAAAAGTATGACGCTTTTCACATTAAAGTTGCAGGAAGTTGACTTGCAACACTAAATAAAAATAAGGGATTCTAAAACGATGCACATCATGCATTTGATACATATGTATTTGTATTACCCAATGCATATAAAAAAAGTCAAATAAACAATACATAATATAAAAAAGGAACCCTAATAAGATCATTCTCTTGTCCGTCTGTCCGTGTGTCACTACCGATTTTCTCAGGAATGGATGGACCTAGCAAGGACTCACTGCACAAATATAGGAAAAATTCCAAAACAATAAAAAAAGTACAAAACTAAAGTTAAACAGATTTCCTACAAATTTGTACGGAACCCTCGGTGGGCGAGCCCGACTCGCACTTGTCCGAATTTTTTTATAACTATAAAACGAAACGGCAGAATATGTAGTTACGAGTTACGAGCAAACATTCCAGATGCTAGTGGGTCTGTGCCGGGACGCGAGCATCGTGGTGCGCGTGGCGGCGGTGGGCGCGCTGGGCGACGCGGCGGCGCTGCGGCCCGACCGCGCCGCGCTCGACGCCTTCCTCGCCGGCCCCATGCACCAGCTCTCGGACCCTGAGACTAAGGTAACGGCAGCTATATATCTGCGATGAATATATTTATATTCTTATTTCTTAATGAGAAAATAACAGAATTAAAAGAAAATAATATCTCTTGTGCTTCAATATAAATGATAATTTATATATATATATATATATATATATATATATATATATATATATATATTTTATATATTTGTTTTTCTTATTTTTTTATTAAAGTGTTATAAGCAGGACTGCCAGATCGTATAATTGGGTACGAAAATTGTAAAATATGGTAATTTTATGTATACAGTCAAAATCTGTTATAATGACATCGAAGGAACCACTCATATTTGGTCGTAAAAACCAATAGTCGTAGCAGCCGGTGATGTTTTTAGGTATTTCGCTCTTCGGTAGGGGGTGTATGAGTTTTCAGTTTTTAGTGCAAATTAGAAAATTACATGCATTAGTAAGTTTGTAGTAATTAGTAAGTTGCAAAAAGTAACTAGAGTGTATCTCATAAAGGTATTTTATAAAATCGGTGATATTTTTAAAAGTTTTAAAAGATATTGATGACCGTTAAATTTACAATAATTATTTTAATAAAATTTAAAAAAGTTATTTTTATCATATATCTTCATATCGCAGATCCAAGAACAAGTGGTGAGTTTAATACAGCAGCTACTAATGGAACGGTTAAAAACGTACGAGCCGTCTGAGGAGGACGCGACGCCGTGGCTGTTCCTGGAGGGCATTACGCGGCACAAGATGAGACGCCATCTGCAGAAGGCTTGCACGTTGCTTGTTAAAGCCTCCAATTGTATCAAGTGAGATCCTTATAGTTAGACAGTAATAGAATACTAATAATAGAGTCGATCAGTGGCAAAGTCAGTGTGTTGATTTTTGAAGTTATACTTCTTTTGGCACGTTTGGAAAAAATTATGAGAGTAAAATTTTTACGCCCATGCGCGTACACCGACAGCCAAAAAGCGACATAATGAAGTTAGCTGAAAGCGACGTGATGAAGTTAGCTGCATTCCTTTTACAAACAGAGAGTAGTGACAAACGGGAAGAAATCTTAGCTAATTTTTGTTCTGTTACGCCCTTCGGTCAACAAACAATTCTACTAGATAAAAGCAAAGCTAAATTCTGTCCGCGCGAATATGTATTATATACAGCTAGTAGTTTGTATACTAACGAACCAAGACAATGTCTTATAATAGTTTTATTTTCAACCTAATCAACACCATAGGACCTTGTAATAAAGTCACAAATCTTCAAATTATCATTATACACTTACGATCATTTCATACGTTTTATAATCTTTATTGTAAATTCAACCTTATATTTAAAAAACAAAGCACTTTTTCCCGTTGTTTCTTTGTGAGCTAAATCGTTGTTTTGTTTCTGTTTGCTTTTTTGAATTTGCGCATGTATTGGCCGACCTGGGCCAGCGTTCTTAGCGGATTTAAAATTTGTTCAAAATTACATTTTTATATTATTTCGTAGGTTAAATATTAAAATATTGAATTAATCTACATGTACTTAGCGAAAACAAGACATTCTGTCCGAAAAAATTCTTCTTCGCGCATTATATTTGCAACTTTTAAATACACATTGCGGCCTTTTGAACGTGTTTACGTTGGCATTGTTTCAATAGAACTAATCGAAATATACGCTCACTTTGCAAGTGAGCGTATATTTACCGAGACGGATTTCTTACGCCGACCCGATATCTAGTAGTATTGTTGTTTGAAGGTTACGCCAAAGAAGTTGAACTTCTTATGCGTACATAACTACCTACACACACGCTAATAGTATACTATCAAGAGGGTTAGGCAGTGACAAAGTGAGCATGTGTTGAATTTGAAAAGATAACCGATTTTATTTCATACGAATAGAATAACATTTACTTTTAAGCTTTGATTATATACTTCGCATTTTTTTTATTATTATTTTAGTTGAGTTTGCATTGCGTAGCTTATATCTTACACTTGAATTTTAAAGTAATCGTAGTCTTAAAAATTGAAAAAATTCTCCAATAATAATTTTATTTAGCAGTGTTGCTATGAATCAATATTATAGTAATTAAATATCTGAGATGAATATATTTATATTCTTAATGATAAATGAACCAATTTAAAAAAAAATCTCTTGTGCTTCAATATAAATGATAATTTCTATTTTTTTTCTATAACTGTAGCCATCGTCTAGTGGACTTGCTAAGCACCCACTTGGGTGTGCTGGACGACGACAGGGACCTGCAGTGCCTGGTGCTGCTGACGAGCGTCGCCCGCCATGTCGAGTACTCGGATATTGGCTTCCTACTGGATTACTACTACAACCTGACTGAGAGACAGGTAACTGTTAATAATATTTTTAATAAATTGTGTTGTTGTATATATTGTGTTGGGATTTTTATATGTATGTATTAATTTTAGTTTCATTTCATTGTATATTATCTTAGTTATTTGAAGTTTGTGACATGTTTGCATGGAATTGTTTTTACGTGTAAAGTAATATAGTATAAATAAACATTTTGTATACAAAATTTTAAGGTTTATTTTTGTAATGATTATAACATTTTGATTACGAAAGGCAAAGTTCTTTAGTACAATAATTCTTTATCTATTATGGAAGTATAGATTTAAGTGTTCTGTCGTTATAAGGGTCGAGACGGTCGCCTGCTGCCGCTGACGGTGGAGCTGTTGGCGGCGTGGGAGTGCGGCCTGGCGCCCGCCGAGCGCGCCGCGCTGCGGCAGCACCTCGTGGCGCGCCTCGCATCTGCTGCCGACGACGGTTATTATCACTGCTAATACATACATTCGTCTAACGAAGGGGAAGGGGGTTCTCTTAAGTCTTCGTCACGTTGTCAATATCTTAATAGACAAATATGAGCCAATTTTTTTAAAGTTTCTGTTTGAAAAAAATGATTTAAAACCATATTAATGGGTTAATACGTGAAAACTAGAGGGGAGGGAGGTATTAGCATATACTACGGGTGGTCACTGAGGGGGAGGTGGGGGGGGGGAGGGCGGGGGGAAGAGAAGGTGTAATAAAAATTGTAAAAAATGGGTCACGTACTATACCAATGTATAATGGAATATATTATATACAAATCTTGCTTGAATTTGTGATAATAATCAATTCCCATTTCGTTTTCGGTTTTCCTCTCTAGGATGTAGAACAGCGTGTGCTTCGCTTGCAGCACAATTGGATCCGGAAAATCTACAGTGGGCTACCGAGCTAATGCAAATATGTAAGTTGATATGTATTGGAATACTATACAATTGTTAATTAAGATTCAGTAAAGTAAATAACTTGTAAAATGTTAAAGTTTAAACATCATAGTAAAATTGCTCATAAACATCAAGCCGATAATAGATTAGACAATATAAGGATCTATAATGGTTATCATATTAATAATAATAATTAAAACTTGTAAAAAATTAAAAAGTATGTGTTGAACTTCAAAAAATGGGGAAATTCTTAATTCATGTGCAAATTGTACGATGTTTTCATAAACTTTGAAAAGTTACATTCATGTTACAAAAATACGGTGAACAACCGCGCCGCAAACAAGTTGTAACTTGTTACAGAGTTTTCGCCACAGCAGAGATATTACAGTTAACTGCGCGCTATATATTTTAAAACTCTGTGTGCTAACTTCCGGTCTAATTGATACGTATAGCGGAACGGCGTGCGCTCGAGGGCACAGACGCGAGCGAGTGGCTGCGCGCGGCGGACGTGTCGCTAGTGGCGCCGGCGCCGCCCTCGCCGCAGCTGCTGCGACTCTTCCTCGCCGCGCTCGCCAACCCGCCGCCCGGTGAGCTGTGTTGTATTATACTTGTTGCATTTATAAATAATAATAAATAAATATGTTGGGCCATTCACACACAGCACTATCTAGTTCCATGGTAAGCTACGAGGCCTGTGTTGTGGATACCAGATAGTTGATACACTACTCATATAAAACTTTAAATACATACATATTATAAATATAAACAACCATAACTGGAGTACAAACATTCGTCATCACACAAATTAATGTCCCCAGCGAGACTCGAACCCGCAACCGCTGGCACAGAAAGTAGAATAACTACAAACTGAGCCAAACGTGTCGTTATAATTGGGTATTTAAATGGTGTAGCATTAAATAAATATGAGTTTATGTATCTGGAATGCAATAGAAACCGTAATATAGTAATACATAGAACTTTTGTCTGTCTATTAATAATACCAAGTATTAAGTAATATTTTATAATGAATTAATTGGGTTTACTTATGTGTAGAATGGAGCGCGGAGTCGCGCGGGCTGTGCGTGGCGGGCGCGGGGCGGCTGTGCGTGCGGTCGCGCGCCGCCGCCGCCGCGCTGGCGCCGCCGCTGGCCGCGCTGCTGCGCGACGCCGCCGCGCCGCAGTGCGCGCGCCTCAACGCGCTGCTCGCGCTCACTGATATATGCACCAGGTCACTGATTACCTACATTATTAGCGCAGGCGCGCACGAACGTCTTATGTCACCGTGACAAAAAAACTCAGTGTCACGCTACGTTATCAAAGTGTAGCGCTGTCACGGTGGGTGAGAGTCACGAAATTTTTGAAAGCGTCGGCGAATGAAATACATATTATGGCGATATGGATTTAGATGAGACAGTCATTATCTGAGAAGTCTGATACGTAAAAGAAAAAGAACACGCGTGCGCGTACACCATGTCGACGACGTGACGTGAGTCGTGACAAATGAAATGAAATAAACTTTATTCAATTAGACTTACTCGTACTACAAATGCTTTTGATTCGTCAATTTAATGTAAGCGTCAGTGTTGACAGACAGTACGTGAGGAAGCTACCAGCGGCTGAGAAAGCAGTTCTGCTGAGAAGAGCCGACAAGAAACTCAACAGTTGTTCTCTTAAATATCGGAGTTACATTTATTTTATTAACATAACAATGTAGAAATATGAGTAAATATCAGTTTCTGGCATTATCAGTTTGTTTTTATCACTGTCTTAGACTGTTTTATTCTACAACGTAATGACAGTCTACTAATCCATACAGTCGTTTAACGAAGGTGTCTAGAAAGGGGCTTTAATGCTTTAATTTTTAATTTTAAACGCGTATTATAAACCTAGCCACAGTGTTTATTATTTGCATATGTTTTTCATCATACACATTCTTTTACAAAATTTATTTATCATACACAACAATAATATGGGACGAGTTTACTTAAATTTTAATTTTAACTTAAATGATGATTAGCGCAAGAGTTCATCTTTTGAAGCCTACGTGAGAGCAGTAAACGCATTTACCCCTGTGATTGTCTCCTTTAAGTATACTGCCTGCTACGTACAGAGCCGGATTATCCAAGGGGCTCCACGCAACGAGAAAAAAAAATTGTAAATGTTTCATAGTGTAAAAAGATAATTTAAAAAATAAAAAATTAGATAAAAATGTCACCATGATGACAAATACAACAGTTTTTCTATGAAATCTAACTAATAGCGTAATTACGAATATAATTGCATTGTGGTAGAAAAAAATTATTTCAGTAAGTTACAAATGGGTAAAAGCCCCGAGAATTGTATTGCCTAGAGGTCCCCGATATGGGTAATTCGGCCCTGGCTATATAGAATAATAAGTAATAACAAAGTGAACACAATCAGATACTCGTGCATCGTGGACCCGCTGCTGGACGCGGTGTGCGGGTGCGTGGCGCGCGGCGCGGCGGCGGCGCTGCGGCGCGCGGCCGTGCGCGCGCTCACGCGGCTGCTGCTCGCCGGCTACCTGCGTCTGAGGACGCCGCTCTACTACCGGTACCGACCCATTATGTACAAATAGGATTTGTTATATCGATATTTTGAACCAATTGGATAGTCTCTCAAATTTAGGCACTTCTCCCATTACGATAAGGCCAGGCGACTCTAGTATCTGGCGAGATACATTTGTATCGGTGCTCGCTCACTACGTTGCCGGTAACATACGCGCCCGCGACCCGCCACGCTAGTCGTCCGCGCGTCGCGTCTCCTACGCATCTTGAAAAAATCCGTTCGTTCATTAAAAAGCACAAAACAAATGATGTATTTTGCTATTTTTCAGTAGCGTAGTGTGCGAACGTCGAGTTGCCAACAAGTATTCAGCTAGTATGCGACTTGAGTATTGTATCCTACGTGTTTCGTAATGGGAGAGGCTCCTTAGAAATGAAATACTACTCGTTGATGAGTGATGACAGTGCCACTCATATAACTCAATTTAAACTCATGACACATATTTCAATTGCCTTTTATAAAACGACCAGAAACTTTAGACAGCGCGATTCAGAAAACAACACGCACAATAACAGTGCCATCTCTTGCAAAAATATTAAATTAAAACTATTATACATTTTACACACTCACTTATATAAAAGTAATACTTTCTTAGATTTACGCGAATATTTGTCACTTTAAATGAAGCTATCTTTCGGATTTTGACGTGGTTTTATTTTAAAGTAGTATTCTATTCAACGGTTTTTTTCACGATGTATTAACTGATAAAGCTTAACGAGTTTTCATGATTATTTCTTTTAAACAATAGGTAATTAAATATAACCACAAGGATAGTCTGTCATCCCCATATTTTTCAGCCCATTATTTTGAAAATAATCGGAAGTGCGTGGTCAATTACGTGACTTATTGTCACCATCGCTTTGCTTCAGTTACAATCTGAAGATATATATTTTTTAACATCTATTGTAATCCTATGTAACAAAAGAGAGAAAATTATTACATTTGTTTTGAAAGGAATGGTATATGATATTATGAAGTAGATAGGATGCTGTCTACTTAATAAAACTCAATTTATTCACTGACTCACTGAGAAATAATGCAGTCTAAACCGGATAGGTGATAGGTCTAGAAACATACAATTTTGCAACGCCAGAATTTATCTTGGGGCTCACTAGTTACATATTACAAAAGCTGGATTTATGTTTTCTTCGTGGATACAGTTACTGCGCGTTACTGGCGGACGAAGACCACGACGTGCGCGAGCCCGCAGAGTACTACGTGTCGTGCTGTCTCACCGTCGATACCATCTACCACCACTTCGTAGATTGCGTATTGTATTACAACAATCAGGAAACAGGTACGGATGTGTATTAGTGTGATTGTGTTTAAGCACAATCTAGTAACTACTTTGCCCAAGCTGTATACGAAAAATAAAAGCTTTTTATAGTAGCTCTTCGGAACTGTTTAATTTATTACGATGATAATTTGATATTTTTAAGAAACGTTATTATAATAACTTGCTTAAGACCGGTAACGGTTAGAGATGATAATAAGATATAGTGTAGTAGCCTAGTGTTACTACTAGAGTTATTGCGAGAAGTTTGGGCTGTTGCGCGATGAGATAACCGAAACAGTAAGGTTTCCAGTATTATACTGTTACTCTTGCCCTTGCATAGCTCAGGTGTGTGCTAGGTGCCTAACATTATCCGCAAGTGTACTTCAAACTTTGGCAATTAAATAGTATCCTGAGTGTCATAAACATTCCACAGAGGCGATCTCGTTCGACGCGCGGCAGCTGATCTACGACATAATGCTGCAGCGAATGTCGCTGGTGCAGAAGCTGAACGTGCAGTGCCGGCTGGCGCGCGAGGTGCTGCAGCACGCCGCCGACGTGTGCGACGAGCGCGAGGAGCTGCCGCCCGCGCTGCACGCCGCGCTGCTCGACACCATCACGCTGCTGTGCGGCCCGAGGATGAAACTGCCCAGTACGTACTATCGCACATCATCATACAGTGCGCCGTTTAATTTGACGGAAATATAAATTACAAAATGTGAAAAAACAGTACCGAGGAATCGTGAGGTTCCGTTTGGTTTTAATGGGCTTTTCTAGCCGATGAGTCCCACATAACCTGTAAATGCTGCACGCTGTAGTGCCATCGTGTAGAAAGTTACAATTATACATGTCAACTATTTTTAGACTATCGTGTAATTGTATATGATAGTCGGTATTGCACCATTTGTGTCTAGCCTCATTCGCCCCGCAGAACGCCCTGTCTAAAGGTCTTCGTTAAACGACCGAATGGATTAGCAGACTGTGACAATATGTACTATGTTATTTAATATATTATACCCCAATTCAAAATATGGAAAAGTGTTCCGAAATAAAGATTTATTATTATTATTATACTTTATATTTGAATATTGCTCATTTATAAATTTATTATTGTTTAAAGAAAAACCAGAAAAGGGCGGAGATGCAGACATTGATGACCTACAAGAACGTGTCACTACAAATATTGTATCTCATGTAAGTTCTAAATATACCCTAAATTATGTTAATCCCTAAAATACACAGATCAAGGTTTGTTTTGTTTACCATAATATTATAATTTTAAATTAATTAAACAGAGTAGTTTTTGAGATCCTAGCTATGCCATAAACATCATATAATTACATAGAAAGAGTTCACATCTTTTAGACAAGCAAAGGACGCTACTTCACTGAAGTCTTCATAATATAGACGTTTTAGGGTGCACAATCTCGGCGTTTTATGTAAAAGACAAAATACCATACGTTATGATAATGTAATTTACATATTCCGAATTGTTTATTAAACTGATAAATAGTATCATTTTGCTCTAAGTGTGCATAGGCTACAAAGATTTCTTTCTGTCCTAGATTTTCACGGAGAAAGAGAAGGTACAATTAGTCATTTAATAGGTATACCAATATGTATAGTGTATCGGTGATATATAATCGTAATAATTAAACAAATGCATAGAACAATTTATGTGAGTGATCCTGTGAAGTTTCGTAGCGATCGAAATTTGAACGCGGTAGAAGCCGCGGTTAGTGCTTGTCTTCTATATTACTCATTTCTGTTAAAATATAACATTAATATTCTCGATTCATTTAAAATTATTGACGAATAAGTTTTAGATTACTCTAGTGGCTGCCTTGGGAACTAAAGATAGCAGTATAAAGTACTACATAACAGTACGAGTTCTAATAACTTTATAATTCGTTGACACTTTGATCTACTGACTTTGTCGATTTATATTAACTCCGCAGGTTGTGACTAGAGAATCTGCTTACCACCTATATGCAGGCTTAAATATTGATATAAATTCGATATCTCATTTCGATAAAAGTGGTTGTAATTTTAATAAAGCAATGTATTGGAATTACTATAATATGAATACATAAATTGTCTTTTGTTCCTCATAAAAATATTAAAAAAGAAATAATAAAGATATTGGTATTTTAAATAAGTCTCTCTCGAGAGCATGATTGTTGTAAAGCATTTAAAATGTCAAATATTCCCGTAAATCCAATAAAGTATTAGAAGATATTGGTGTTATGATCAGAAAATGAAACGTACGGTGGCAGAGGAGCTGGTGCCGGGCGTGCTGCGCCTGTACGCGCACATGCGGCGGCGCGGCGGGCAGCTGGCCGCCTACCTCGTGCGCATCGCCACCGACCTACTCAACGACTACCAGCATGAGGTGAGCGATAAGTGTCCTGTGTCACAGACTACTGAATAATTCATACAGTCGTCTAACGGAGACAGGACGATCATGCGGGTTTGTGCCGGTGAGGTGCTTCAGATTGTCATACAAAACCTTTATATGACAATCGGGAGACGGCTTTAGGGCTGAAAAGTGTTATGATCTTTATTTCCGTTTTTGTTAAACCGCAAATCTCTGAAATTCTTTATTGATTAATTTGTAGTGTTTCAAATGGACAAGGATTTAATGCTATCCGTGTTGCTGTAAATTGCCACAAGGTGGTATTTTTGACTTTGAAGTTTTTTTTAGACTCCGTCGCGTCGTCCGTAAATAATTGTTTAGTGCGGGCGTAAAATCTATTGTATATTAACGATAATTAACTATTACAGGTATCAGTACTCTATAATGTTGTCAGTGTATTTATTATTTAAATAATAAGCCAATATTCTAATACATTTAACAATTGCATAATTCAATTTTATATGTTATTATTTGTTGTGTTCGTAATTAATTCCCTCTTAGTAAAACTGTAGTAAATTCATATGAACAAACCTTATAAGTGTAAAACATTTAAACAACAGATCGAGGAGCTGATAGAGAACGACGAGGAGCTAGTGGAGCGCGTGCGGCAGTTCCAGGAGACCATCGGGCTGGAGGCGTCGTTCGGCAATGCGCGCAACCTGGTGACGGCGTCCGCGCCGCCCGAGCCCGACACGCCGCGCGCGCGCAAGCGCCCCGCCCGCGCCCTCCGCGCGCCCAAGAGGCGGGCTCTTAACATATAAATTTGGGAAATGCATTTACGCGTACTACCTGTAGACATACAGGTGGTTATGTGGGACTCACCGGCTAGAAAAACCAGTACTACCCACTAAAACCCAACAAAACCTTCCCCTGTCTTAATGGGGCGTCGTAGAATCGCTTACGCACTCAACTACGACGCCCCGACGGTAGGTCTACCGAAGCAACAGTGTTGCGGTTGAATGCGCGAGCGATCCCGTGGACCTGTCTCTTGCGATAGGGATCACCGTGGCTATCAAAGAAGTACCAGGAGCAATGGTATGGTACACTGCCCACCGAAGTGGGCCACCTCCCTGTGCGTTTCTTAGCTTCGCGCCCGGCTGGATTACCGGGCACTACTGAGCCCCCCACCACGACATGGTGAACGCACGTTGGGGGGGCTTCAAGATATAACTGCCCCAACCCCAAGGCAGGACTGTTACGTTATCTCTACTTCTTACTCATTGTCAAATCTGTTTTGCCGTTACACAATGAAGAAGTACGCACGATTTTTTGTATTAATACTTTTAGAATAGTCTACTAATCTAGTTTTCTAACGAAGGCGTGTAAAGAGAGCAATTATGTGAAGGAAGACACGTGTGACCGTTGAAGTTTTTTTCTTGTGACTTGGGAAACTGCTTTAGGCAACGACTAATCACCCCAATAGACACCTCACGCAAGGCAAACACTTTCAGTCAACACGTTAGACAAATACGTCTTACTTCAGAAAACGATCGCGCGATTTACTTCAGTAGCGATCACATCCGTGACCCGCGAACACATTGCTTGAGACTCGTGAATTTCCGACACAAAAAATACAACAAGACGCGCAACATGGCTCCCTGTACAATAAAATGGTGTGGAAATAGTAGCCAAACGTGTAATAAAAAAAAATGGCATCATTTTCATAGGTAAGTGAATTTTAATTTCCAAATTCATTAAATGTAATTAAATCAGAGCTCAAGTTATGTTGGTAGCAACGCAACTCGCGTTTATGTATTCGTACATTCTCGGACTATGCATACCTTTTTTTTTAATGCAGTTCGTTGTTGCTATACTTTTCTTTAGTTACCGGCACGTGTAACTAGTGCTGTACCAGTTAAACTATAAAATTGGTACAAGGCTTGCATGTTTTTTTAATGTTTTACAAACGACATAGTTGTAAGCTGATATTATTTAGGTTTTCAAAAGATTCAAATATAAAAGAAAATTGGATAAATGCTACGAGACGTGAAAATTGGTTTCCGTCAGTACTAGTATTTTTTTTATAAATAATAAGTTCATGTATATAAGTAGTAGTTTAGTTATACTCGTAGTGTAAGGGACAGTTTTCCGAAAACTTTAACCATGGATAAACCTGTAAATAAACCTTGAACAAACCTGTATAAATAATATTAAGTATTCTATTATTATTTCATTATAGAAAAGAAAACTTGTTTTAATAAAAAATATTCTTTAAAACAGAAAATTATTTTACTAAATACGATACCTACCTACGATATGATATAAAACTTCTTTTGTATTTTTTTTCTCTTGTACTAATTTATAGTAGAATATGATTCTGGTTCCCATCACTATTTGTCTATTAGCAAGTGTCGCAACCTTGAATTAACCAATCAGCGTATATTTCCACCCGCCTCCCCCGTAATGCTTACCTCAGACTTTTGACTGACAGGTTTGGATGCAGAAGTACATAAATTAGGCGTCTATCGGGCTGAGTAGTCGTTGTCTCTAGGGTTGACGGTACAATTGTTACTTGCCACGAGATGGCACTACAGCGCTTCAACTTCGGAACCGTTCGCCATGAATATTGGTATTTTTGACAACCCTTACATTAGAATCAAACACTTTTATTCTATGCTATTTGTGTGATACAACTTGTTACTATATCTAAGTGCATGATAGCCGTTACTTTTACAATATTTATTTCTGAAGAAGAAAAGTTTGGTAAGTGACAACATTCCGCTGTATCACAAAGTAGTTGTAAAATTTGGGAACTTAAATGTTTTTTATTATATAAGATAAATATTATTTATTAATAATTTAGTTCTTCAATGGAAATAAGACATTGAATATGTCATAGACATTGACTTGATTAGTCTAAAACATAGATTTATATAAATATTATTTATTAATAATTTAGTTCTTCAATGGAAATAAGACATTGAATATGTCATAGACATTGACTTGATTAGTCTAAAACATAGATTTATAAATCATTATATTTCAATTTTTTATAGTATAAGGATGCTCCTAAGTGATGATTTATTTTTGTTACGATTTATGTACGTAATTATGAAAAAATAAATATTTCGATATACATTTTATAAGTTTCATTATCTACTGTTTTAATTATTCTTTTAAAATAATTTACCTTTATTAATTCAAATTTACCGTTTAACTAGGATTGTATTACGCGTATGTAAACAATTTTAAGGTATTTTTAAAATGCAGGGAACATTGTGAGCAGAAATAAAACACGCATAAGCTAAAACTAAAATAAATAACTGTGAAAATAACATTTTAATTTCAACAGCATACAAGAATAATTATTAAATCGCACCCGACTGTGCTACCAATAAATATAATTAGAATAAAATTAATAAATTACATGTCATTACTTAACTTTAACTTTGTTTCTAAATCACTTTCTTTGTCAATTGTAATTTTACTAAATGTCTTCTTCAGTAAAATATTGATAGCTGCTTCTTCTGAAAAAAAAAATGTATTATTAAATCTTTAATAAGTCTTAAAATAAAATATTTCGGAAATAGTTTAATAAAATATTAGGTAATTAGGTTAGTTAAAAGAAAAATAATAGATTTGAAAGATATTTTAGTAGTGTAGTCCATAAGATAAAGGTTAAACTGTAAAAAAAATCTTTATGTTTAAGGTAAGTTACTTACCAGTAACTTGAATAGCAAGTAGTTGATGGACTATATGCCTTGCGGTAATCTTAAATAAGTCCCGACTACTTATTTTTTTCTTCTTATAATAGGGCATTAATAGCTTAACAACTAAACCAGCTACATCTACCTTCTCTGCTTTCTTTTCTTTATTTTTAGGGTCTTTCTTCTTTGAAGCTTCCTCTTTTTTGTGACTTTTGTGACTTGAATGCTCTTTAATATCTCTTCTAGATATCTTTTTTGTTTCTTTACTGTGCGTTTCTGTTGAGGAGTTAGTTAATTTTTCTCCCTCTTTCTCCTTAGTCCCATGTTTAGTGGGAGACTTAGATGTAACAACTGAACTTTTAGTATTAACGATTTTATCATCGACAGGAACGTCCTTCTCCGCAGGTACATTCTTCTCCACAGGTACAGGCTCAGGTTTGATTTCCGAAAACTGTTTTAGTTCTTGTAACACTTTTTCGGCTTCTAAACTAAGTTGATATGCTTTATCAAACGTCTTCTCATCAACAAACTTTTTTTCTGATGGACCCTTTTCATTGATTATTAAATCTGAAGAGTTTTGGGAGTCGGACTTCATGGATATGTCGTTATTTCTTCCCGATTCGTCAGAAGTATCTATTCCAAGGGTGTTTTCAGATTCAGTAGAAGCATTGATTGCGTTATCAAGTACAAGTGTATCTTCTGCTGCATTATCTTTAGAAATATTGCCTATTTCTTTTACGCTTTTTTCAGTTTCTGTATCTGATTGTATGGACTTCCTATGTTTGTGCTTTCTTTTAGACTTTTTAGATTTAGACTTTTCGCTCTTCTTTTCTTCTGATGGTTTACTAGAAGAAACTTTATCGTGTGAAAGTTTAAACTTTTTCATATCTTCTGGTTCTATGTCGCTGTCAGATGATTCACCAAAAAGAGCTTTAATTTTTCTTTTAGCGGTTGGCTTAGTTTTTTCGGAAGACGTTGATTTGACGGGATTTTCTATTTTTTTAGATTGTGTATTGTCAGTTATATCCTTCTTATCTACACTTTTGTCATTTTTAGGTATACCCTGCAAAGTTATGTTTATAACAAAAGTTTTTGTCTCTTCTTCATCAGAATTTGTATCTATTTTATCAATTTTGAAAGTTTTGTCTTGGTCGTTATTGTCTTCTAATTTGAATGTAGAGTCACCGTCATTAGGGCTCACATTTTCTGCTATAACTAACCCTCCCTCATCTTCGCTGTCGTCTGAAATTGGAGATTCTTGTGATGATTTTGTAGAAAAAAAGTTTTGTAGTTTAGTTTGTGTTAATGGATCCCTTTTGAAAGAATTAGCTTTCCTTCTTGTTTCCTTGTCGGCTTTGGAAAGAGTTCTCGACTCATTTTTATTTTCTGCGCCACCTGAAGTAAACAAATACCTGTATGTAAAAACGCATATTATTATTACATATTTGAACTACAATAATTCGACGAACACTTACGAGTTTCCAATTCAGACGCGGTCACAAAACCGTGACGATTTTGTGATTTGTCGCGGTTTTTTTCAAAATCTTTTACAAATTCAACAAGAGTTTCACGCTTAGGTTCGTATTTTTTCAGATCTGGATATAAATTGTACCTACTTGATTTTATATTAGTAATCTGAAATTAAATATCATCAAAAATTGTAATACTGTCAAGTTTAAATGTATTTCATTACATACTTAATGTTTGTAAATAACATATTACCAATTTGGTCATAGCACGTCTGTATAAACTGATGACGGTACTACTTGAGAATGCTTCATATTCTAATTCTATCGCACACTCTTCCACATCGCGTCGGGACAGCTGGTTGTCTGGTTCGTCGATTCCTTTCAAATTTTCAAGATTATTTCTTAAAGCGTCTGTTAGCAAAGAAAGATAACTTTCCCGTCCAGCTACTGTCAAACCATTGACCTGGAAAATATAAAGGTTATCCTGGGTGCACTTAAAACTTTCTTTAAAATAATTAAAAGTCTGTATAATAAATATTGTACCTTTTTCCCAGTACTGTCAGCCGCTTTACATTTTGAGTATTTTGCAGATTCAGCATCATTGTTTTTATGTCTATCTTTTTCAATATTCTTTTTTCTGTTGGCAAATTCTTGCATAATCAAAGACTTAGTTTCTTGCGCGATGCGCCGGCGTTCATCCTCCTCGTCCGACTCTCCGCTGCCGTTGCCATAATATGACTCTACTTCCCTAAACCATAAAATATTTATTTTTATCAGATATCTTAAAAACTTTTCTTTATTTTACTTAATTCCTATAATACATTTAAAGTTAAAATATATGAATAAACTTTACGTCATGTTTTTTTAATTGCAGCAAAATTAAATATTATTTTACTAAAGATTTCTCTTAAGGAGTGTAACTAGCGAGATTTCATTACGAGGGCCGTGGTGGCATCTCGCTAGTTGGGGTAAAATAATGAGTAACACCCATCTTTCTTTCATTTCCCCAATAAGACATTAATAATACGAATGTGTTTTTATATTTGTCCTGTATTGGTTTTTGCCCTCGACTTTGTCTCAGGTAACGGTAGGTATGTTGATGATGTGTTAATCTACGATATTCATCAGTTATCATCATTATCATTCACTAATATCAGTGGAAACGGTTTAGCGTAAAGAAGTCAGAACAACTCTGTGATTAAGTTTCAGGACGACCAGATCACAGTATAATGGTATGATTACACCAAAACTTTTAAAGCTATTAAGAATAATCAAAATTGTTTTGAACTGCAAGATGAATTCAATAGATTAAAAGAATACTAATGTGTAAATGTAGTCTCTATTTAAACTTTACGATTACATATTCAAGAAAAAAAACTTTAGATTTTAAAAATGCCCTTACACTAGTAATATCCGGACAAACAATCAAGATAAAATAGTGTAATCTCATTTACTACAAGAGCTTGTAATAATAAATTGTATCATAACATTGATTTGTTTAAAAAGTTGGTTGTTGGTTGGTTGTAAAAAATGTTGGTTTTGGTTACTTTATCGGTTTAAGATTTGACTATGTGTTTTTTAATTTAAACCCTTAGTTCCCAAAGTGGTCCAGTTGGAGCCCCAGAGGTCCATGGGAGACTCGATGGGGATCTACGGGGGACGGAATCTTCACATTTTTTGTCGAGTTTTGGGAATATGGTAGAAATGTAGCTAGCTGCAGGGGATCCACCGGAACCATCTAAGTTTTGAAAGTGGTCAATGAGAAAAAAAGTCTGGGAATATCTGATTTAAACGCTGCATGTTTTCCAAACAATAAATGAATAAATGTCACCTAGTCTGCCCCAGCTTGCCCTCGCCATAGAGGTCGGCGCAGTCCTGGTGCGACACGAAGCCGTGGCCGAGCGCGGCGCTCATGGCGCGGCGCTGGTGCTGGTCGAGCGCGCGGCGCACGGCGCGCGCGTCGGCGCACGCGTCGCAGCGCGCGCCGCACACCGGGGCCTCCTCGCCGAAGTATTCCGCGAACGTCTTGTGCCGGCATCTGGGAAGTGACTTGTGAGTAAAAATAAGCCATTGTACAAAAGCTAAAAGCCATACATTTTTTATAAACACTGAAATGTTTTATAAAGAATAGAGTAATGATTATAATTTAAAAAATAAAAAAAATTACAAGTGGGTTCGTGAGCACCAGATAGGAACGAAGTTCCATAATACATAAGTATTAATTTCAAGTTTTAGTCGAGGTAAAAAGAAAATAATTATTTGTGTATACATTTTTTATTATGATTTTTTATCGATAAAAATCAAAATTTACTTAACAAAATTATCTAATCTCTGATAATAATAACAGTCATCAAGGAGACTATTGAACACTGTATACAGTGTTCGCTATAGCGAACACACATCAACTATACATAAAAATCTTACTCCACGCATTTTCGTTACGGCAGTTTTCTTACTTCATGCATTTTTGTTACGGACGTTTTTTCTTACTCCACGTATTTTCATTAGAGACGTTTTTTCTTACTTCACGCATTTTCGTTACGGACGTTTATTGCCGGCTGTGGTACCCCTCCGCTTTTCACTTTGGCGACTCGTCAAAAGAAATCATATGAACTTGAAGAGTTTACTAGTAGCCACTGAAGAGTTCCACTATGTTGTACCTCTTGTTTCCATCATCAGATCAGCACCAAGTTAACAAATTATAGTATTGTTATCTGGCTATGTATATACATACAAAGTTTCTATTCAATATGACAATTAGTACACAAGTATGTTAAAATTAGCTCGCAAATTAAAAAAATCCGATAAGGGTGAGTTTGAGTCGCACACTGGGTTATGTTTATATACAATTTTTTTACGTCAATCTATCTATATATATAAAAATCAATGTGTGGATGTATGTTTCCTATGAACTCCAAAACAGCTGGAGCGATTTTGTTGGAATTTTCAGGCAATCTTCAAATTAGCCCAGCCCAGCGGGTGATATTGTGAAGTTTAGTAGTGATCGGAAGTTTGAACGCGGGCGAAACCGCGGTTAATGCTAGTATTGTTACTTGTTTAGTACAATACTCGCCTTAGCCATTATTACGGCCGTCGCGGAGATGCCTTTATTATTTAGTATGTTTATTACGGCTAAGATAAGTTAAGATACCTAATACAAGTTACTGACTTCAAATTGGCCAACAGGTAGCTTGAATTGTATCTGTTATCAAGTAAATGGCACCAAAATGTTTGTGTAAAATTGTTTTATAGGTAAGATACCGCGGGTAATTTATATTTGAATCTACCCAACCAACAAAAATGTAAATTAGCATTTTTAAGTAAAATAAAAACTACAAATATGATTCCTGAATCATGCTCAATAAAATGTATGTATTTCAGCCCTTTTTAACGTCCCACTGCTGGGCACGGGCTTCCCTTCAATCGAGGTGGATCAGGTCATAGTCCACGACGCTGGCCAAATGTGTGTTGTCTTTTGAAAACTTGCTAGGTTCTCTCAGCAAGCGTGTTTCCTCACGATATTTCCTTCACCGTTAAGACAAATGGTAAACAAAAAAGTTTGGAAATGATTCGCGCATGAAATTATCAGAGGAGCGAGATCCGGGATTTAAACCCACTTTATATGTGATTTTTACATGTAAAAAGTCATCAATACAAAAATTCAAAAAATGCTTATGATTTTATAGCAGCATATATAGTGACATGATTGATGGATCAAGGCATCCAGCTGCCAGCATTGATCCATCAGTCAAGTTATATATATATACATTGTATAATTATTAATTATTGAGCAAAATAATTTCGTGATTTGCACACCACTTTCTTAATTCGATAAAAAATGTACAATGTTTCAAACCTACAAAATACGATGCGTGTACATTGTTAGTAATTATATTATTTTATTATCTTAAGTGTATTTCTAAATCTCTTGACATGAAACATTTACCTGACATCTTCGCAGTAGTTCACCATAATTTCAAAACTTTTATACGCATTTTTACATCGCTGTTTTTGTTCAGGAGTTTTCGCGCGACCCATCTCAGATTTCAACAAAAAGTCAACAGCGTTTCTCTCGCTTCGGCAGTAGTATATACGACAAAATGCTGGTTTCCCGTCCCTCCCAGCTCTACCAGACTCCTGGAAAGTTTCGATTATAAAAGACACTTACTACTTTATTTTAATAGCCCTTAATACTCAGGACTAGTTTGACCCCTTAGATGCTTAGAGCATCGCCTTATGTAGTGCAATAAATATGTATTACTTGCATGTTATTTGTATGTGTAGCTCTAAAACAACTGGTTTCAAGTGAATGTTTTTTGTTTTTCAAAAATCGAATGATGTATTTTTATTTCTACCCCATTGCCCCAGCAATTTTGCTCAATTACTCATTTTAACATAGTATATTGTTATTACCTATTCGTTTTATTACTTTACGCAGTTCTGAGAAGAACTGGCGAAAGATACTCAATAACGTACAAATAATAGACTTCGAATACTAAATTTTAAGATTGTGTCCAACAATTATCAATCACTTTATGATTTTTCTAATCGTAAGTACATAATATAATTAGTAAATATTTTCCTCTTTAATTTTTTAATCATACGAAACTGTATTATTATCTAAAACTTCATTATAAACCTGAAGAATTGTTGACTTACTTTAGAGTACATTTTTACAGCTTCTCATTTTTCTATTGCGGCGTGGACAAGAACTTTTACTCTCTTACGTAAAAAATAGGTATAATTTTAATAAGTTAATGTGATAAATACCTACATAAAATATTGAAGGACATTTTAAATAAAACTATCTTTTCGTATTTTCGTAATTATGGTTTCTTGTGACAATGACAATGATTACTGTAAAGCATTCGAAACGTTGGGAACTAAAAATTAAAAATGAATCCGCGAAAATATCCAAAAAGGTATTTTCATTTAAAATTACATAGTATAAAACAAAGTCGCTTCCCGCTATCTGTCTGTCCCTATGTATGCTTAGATCCTTAAAACTACGCAACGGATTTTTATGCGTTTTTTTTTTAATAGATAGTGGTTTAAGAGGAAGGTTTGTATGTATAATATATGCATATTATAATACAGAATAACCGAGAAATTCAAAGATTTCTATTTCATACTAACCATTAAAACGTACCTATGGACGAACCCGAGTGAAGCGAGGGTGAATCGCTAGTGTTAAATATTCTAAAAAAATATATACTTGGTAATAAGCAGCAACATTCTGCGGCAGTCCCCAGTGAACTACGGCGCGCACCGTCGCCTTGTCCACGCCCATGCCGAAGGACACCGTCGCGCACACACATGGACACTCCCCGTTCGACCACTGCTCTT
This sequence comes from Brenthis daphne, assembly GCA_947093115.1. NCBI lineage: Eukaryota > Metazoa > Arthropoda > Insecta > Lepidoptera > Nymphalidae > Brenthis > Brenthis daphne. Next base: position 8,854,948 of record OX352471.1, read on the forward strand.
GCACAGATATACGTTCTGAAGTCTTTAGACCTAGAATAATAAAAATAATTCATACTTACAGTTTTTAAACAGTAAAAACAAACACTATTTTAACTTTTGTATATTAATATGACTTATCACATTGAGTCAAATGATAAATATTGATGTTTCCAGAAATAACTGATGCCGGAGAATTCAGATTAGCTTGCTACCATTAATTATTATTGGTTTTTTTTAATCAAGATTATATAATTTGCACACTATGATGACTTAATAACACAATTGGTCATAACTACAATGACACATCCTATACTAGTACTATAGAATAGTGAAGTAGGATGTGGCATTTTTACTAGAGTGTAGACTAAACAGATATCCTATCCCATGCTATTTAAATTGGGTGGCCCTAGTTAATTCATTAATCAATCTGCCTGGGTAATAGGAAAAATAAAGACATAAATACCTCCATGGTAAGCTAAAGATTTAAATCCTCTTTTTGTAAGCATGCTTGAAATTTCTTCTGTCTGTTCCCGGGTGCGGCAATATACAATAGCTGCACTTTTGTCTTTCTAAAACCACAAATTCTCTTACTAATAAAAGATTTAAAACTAACAATAAAATATAAAAAATAAAGATTAACTCAACTGTTTTATTAAACAATATATAATACTAGCCCTTCATTCTCACTTCCGCTCGGGTTCAGCCCTATATATTTTTAATAGTTAGTATGGAATTATCTCTGTGAAAAACAAAATCAAATCTATCCGATGGAAACCATACTTTTTTCCGGGTAAAAAGCAACCTGTATGCTATTCCAGACTATAATATATCTCTGTGCCAAATTTCATCCAGATCCGTTCTGGCGTGATTGAGTGACTAACAACCATCCATCCAAACTATTACAATAATTAAATAATAATGGGATTACTGATCTTTTGGATTTATAATAAATATATTGTTTTGAGTTATATACTTTTATATATTTGTATATGAGATATATATAACTTTTTTTCTGTTGTCATGAAATATTCCCCACTGTAAAAAGTAGCTTTTATCATATTAAATATTCTTTTTAACTATATGCAATATCTTACATCAATTTTTGAATCTGTTATTGCATGAAAGAATATTTTTATACTCATTATACATTGTATGTATGTTTTTTAGAATTTTAATAAGTAATTTTTTGCCAAATATGTCTCTGACAAATTACTATTTTATTACCTTTTTTATTACTTTAACAAATTACTATGTTCTTTATCATTGAACAATATAACTTCAACAGTACTATGCTAGCCTTAAAAAATTACTTACTGGTTTTATATTATCTTCATCTTTTAAATGTTTCTTTAGAAACTCAACCAAATCTCCAATTTCATCTTGTATGCAATTTTGAAATACTACATCATAATAGAGATTTCTTCTAAAACTTGGTGTTTTATATTGAGCTACAGGTTTCAATAACTTAAGATTTTCCAATATATCTTTTGTTACTGCAGCACTAGCTGTAGCTGTGAGCGCAACCCATGGAATACTCTTAAATTTCTCTCTAAGATCACCTAACTTTAAGTAATCGGGTCTAAAGTCATGTCCCCACTCACTTACACAATGGGCTTCATCAACAACTATGTATGAAACTTTCTTGTACTTGACTAGGTGTTCAATTAAAGACTTGAATGTACTTGTGGCTGCTTGCTCAGGAGTTACATATAAAAATCTAGTATTAGGTTTCATACTGCGGAGGTCGTTTAAAACTCTTTCCCTGTCTTTAATTGTCATTTTAGAATTAACAGATTCAGCTGAGATTTTAAGCTTTGATAAGTGATCAATTTGATCTTTAATTAAAGCTAATAGAGGTGAAAAAACAACAGCAACTTTATTGTCTTGTAACATGGCTGGTAATTGGAAGCATAATGACTTTCCTGAGCCTGTTGGCATTGAAACAAATACATCATGGACACCTAAAAATTAAAATATATAAAAATACTGGTATATTTAACTATTTTATCCCAATATATTACTCAAATATTACTATAGATACATTTTATTTTGTGCGCAAAACTTAAAATTATAGATATGGTAACATTGCTATTCTGCATTACAAAAAAACATCTTTGAAATACGGCAATTCTTATTTTTAATATGTCACAATTGGTGTATTTTTAATTTTGTTTATCTTATATAGCATTTACTTTACCTCTTGCAATTGCTCTAACAGCTCTTTCTTGAAGTTCACTTTTGAACTTTCTGTGACCAAAACATTGCAATAATTTTTCTGTTACGTTATCCATCGCGAAGTTCGCTATTACTACGTTTCCAGAGGTAAGCTATTTACATAGTCAATTAATATACTAACATATTATTTAATGTAAATTTCATTAATTTTCACAGAAACTTGTAAATATTTTAATAAAAACAACCTCGAAACAAAAATAATCTAAACCTTTGATTGACATTTTCAACTCAGTTAGAAATGTCATTTATGTCAAACTGAGTAACTGAATACCAACCTAATAATATTAGGCGCCAATTGATACATATGTACTTCGTTACACGCTTGTAACACGGTAATGTAATGCATATTGCATACAGTACTCCAACTCGGGCCTGTCCTTGAAATAACCTACAGCCGAGCGGCACGTACCCACGCGACAGGGCTGCCCGCCAGCCAGTAGTTTAATTTCATCTACCTACTTGAGTTTCTTTCTAATTTTGTGATTTCAAATAATATATTTTTTATTTAAAACTATTATTAGTAGATTTAATTAAAAATCTCAAATTTATAAGGGTGGTATGTGACCCTTATAAATTTGAGATTTAAAAATATTTGCGTCTCGAGTGAGACGTACGAAAAGTTTATTGTTAAATTTAATAGTATAAAGAATCCACATTCGGATAAAAAGTTTAATTAAAAATACTTTTTTTTTATTTAATTAATTAATTTTTATTTTTAAAACACGATGTCTTGATACTATTTTGTTTGACATGAGCGAAGTTACGGGAGGAATACATTTTTTTTTGTATCAAAATTATAAAAGTTACATAACCTTTTTCGTTTCCAATTATACGATGTGGCAGCCCCGCACGGTTGTCTACCGAGTACCGAGTGTATACCGAACGCGACGCGCGTAGGTATAACTCGATTTTCGACCGTTTGTATTAAGATGGAATACTGTATGTAATATTACCGTGCTTGTAAATTATTATTATGGAAATATTATTATGAATAATTTAATATTAATATGCTAATAGCATAAACTAACTATAAATATTCTCTTTAAGAGAATAATAATAACTATAACTATTCTCTTTAAAAGAGAAATAGTTAATGATTTACTGAGACCTATAGGAAATATAACCCTTGACTAGAATCATTGTTGTAGCGGTATTTTATTCATGAAATACTGATTATATGTACCTATGTATATTGCAGGGAACTAAACTTGGAAGTACAAGTATGAGTAAACGTAAAAATCCTTCTACAAATGATAATTTAAATGCAGATTTTTGTGAATTTTTAATGGAATTAGCAGATTATGAAAAAAATGTAAGCCGTAACATACACAAGTATAACGCTTACAGAAAAGCAGCAAGTGTTCTAGCATCTCATAATAAAAGAATAGAATCAGGCGATGAAGCAAAAAAACTAAATGGAATAGGAGACAAAATTTCGAAAAAAATTGATGAGTTCTTACAAACAGGAAAATTAAGAAAATTAGAAAATATTCATCAAGACGAAAATGCACAATCCATTAGTCTACTGACGAGAGTATCGGGTATTGGCCCTGTGAAAGCTGCAGATCTTGTTAATATGGGTATTAAAACGTTAGAGGACTTGAGAAATAACGAAAATAAACTAAATCATCATCAACTTATCGGTTTAAAGTAAGAATTTGAATCTATTTAAGTAAAGGATTAATCCGATAAAGGGACTCTTAAATATATAAAATTCACAAAATATGTAATATTATTTATTGTACATTTACAAATAAGTTATGAAAAATCGGGTGGGGCTGTATCGGGGCAGACCGGCGTTGGTTTAACGTGAAACGTCTATTTCAATGAGTCGCTTTCATTGTTAAAAGATTAAAATGAGAACAATATTGACTTAGTTCGTTTGTTATTGTTTTAATACTAATAATAATATTAAACGTGAAAACGTCTATTTCAGTGAGGTGCTTTCAATGTTAAAGATTGAAATGTAAACAATATCTAATATATTTAAACGAGCAATTCTTGTATACCTACTTATTTGTACCGACACGGACGCACGGACACACGCATCGTGGTCAAGCGACCAAGGCGCAAGATTGACAATCACTAGTGTCCGGGTTCGAATCCCGGTCCGATACAATGTTTTCACTTTAGTTTTTTTTTGTATTTATTCAAGTTTTTCGTGTTTTTTAATCTAAAAAATACGATATAACAAAAAAGAACCCCGAGCCAAGCTCGGTCGCCCAGGTACTTGACCTTATAGTTCATTCGTTCGTTATTGTTTTAATACTATACTGATACTATTCAGTATAGTAGTAGTGTATATAAAGTTCTTTTGATTAATATTGGACAATAGTTTTGTTAAAAATCTCTGGTCTGTGATATGAGAAATAAAAAACATATAAGGCGTTGTTTACTAAGCGTCCTTTAGCAGCTATTTGTCGAGACGTTCTCAGAACCGCCTCGCTCGCTCAGAGTCGGACATTGGGGTTCCTATGCGTAGCCCATAACCCACTCAATTCCCGATAACAACCGTGATTACCGTACCGAACCGTGACTTAAATCACATTATAAAATCACGGCGCTATCACGTGTGAGTTGTGAGTTACACCGAATCTAGAAAGAAGCGAAAACAGCGATTTCGGTTGTACCCTAGTATCCCAGCAGCCCCACCCAACCCTGACGCAAAGTCAAAGTCACTACAGCGAGCTGTACTATATAAGTAAATAATTACACTAGATTTATATTTCTAGACTAATAGTTTTGTAATTATTTTAAAGGTAAGACGATGAAAACGATGTCGTTACAGTCCACTTTTTTGACCTGACATGTTTCGGTGTGCCGTATGATTTTAGAGACGTTTCACAACAAAATATTAATCTTACATAATATTAAATCCTATTAACTTTCTTTAAGGTACTTTGAAGATTTCGAAAAGAAGATTCCACGACATGAAATTCAAGAAATAGAAGGAAAGATTATGAAACACGTTAAGAGAGTAGATCCGGAGTTCACTGTGACCATTTGTGGCAGCTACAGGTTGGATCTATCATCTATGTATATTTCATTTTTTAGTGGTTGTAAACTAAATAAATAGGTAAACACATCGTACCACACTCGTGAACGCAATAATTCATAACTAAAATTGGGACGTACTTATGGCCAAGAGCGAAATTTTACATGACGTAAGTATTTATTTATCTTATGAATGACTCGAGGTCATTCTTAAGATAGCTAAGCTAGTAGTTTAGTTGATTTTTTTTAGTTACTTAAATAAATTTTGCGCCATAACCATTTACGTAGTTTACATACTATTTGATCACAGGCGAGGCAAAGCCGAGAGCGGTGATATAGATGTCTTGGTGACTCATTCAGCATTGAATGCTAATGTTGAGAAAAAAATATATGGGGAAACGCTGTTGAAAAAGATAGTAGCAGCATTAGATGACCTTATCACGGATGTTATTTCAAGTGGAGATACCAAGTTTATGGTAAAAAATCATATATTTCTTATTGATTGCTTCTTATTCGATAACTAAGTATATATAACTATAAGATTTGAAGTTATGGAATGTAGTGTCCTAAAAATATTTATGCTTAAGATTAACGGTTTTTTTTTCAATATTATTAAGTACTAGCGGCTCACCCTCGCTTCGCTCGGGTTAATAAGAAATTATTGTGTACTAAGCTGTATAAGTTACTATAGTTTTTTAACTATCCCACGGGAACTCCTAAATTTTTCGGGATAAAAAGTATCTAAAATGTTGACCGGGGATACAAGGTACCACCATGCAAAAATTCATTTAAATCGGTCCAACAGTTTCTGAGATTAGCCCGTACAAACAGACAATCAGACGGAAAAATAAAAAATTTGAAACAAAACTGTATTTGTTCTATTTCTCTTCTTACATCTCCCGACTCGGTTTTTATTATATGTACCTATAGATATTCGGTCTTATCTCAGTAACTATTTAATATACGATTTTTCATATGATTACACTAAAAATATAATTATTTAACATTTTACAAATACATACTACCGTTATGCTATTATTTAATATAAATAGTTAAGTCTTAACCCTTACCCTCGTGCCGCATGCGACCCTAGCAAAGAACGTACGTTTAGTTATTTTTTACATTTTAGTGCCTGAAAGTCTAAAATTTTTAGAATAGATACCTAATCAGGCATTTTCGAAGTCGGTGCCAGCCGATGCAAAGCAAATCTAATAATATATTTCGATACGTACCTAAATTATATCACAAATTGATGTAGGTACAATATTTTAACTACATATAAGGTAATAAGAGCTCATACCTAATCATATTCACCTATTGGATATTTATATCTCAAAATATTGTCGTATAATAAGGCCGCCTCTTGTAACTTCTTCTATATTTTGTATTTTTTTCTCTTTTCTTTTTGAGTGTACAACAAAGAGTTATTCATTCATAATTATATGCCTGTTTTATATACCTGCCTACCCTCAACACACAATATTTGACCAAAGTTTCTGAGCTTAAAGCACTTAAAATTATTATAAACATCAGTTTTGCAATAATGTATGGAAGTCTGCCCAATTTGTTGACATATTCTGTGATTACTGCTCCGCTCCATTGGGTAGTAGCATGATTATATATAGCCTTCCTCAATATACGGGCTATCTAATGCAAAATAGAATTTTTCAAATCGGAATAGTAGTTTTTCGACATTAGCGCGTTCAAACAAACAAAGAAACAAACAAACTGCCTCTTTATAATATTAATATAGATAGTCTGAGTGAGTGTAAATGAATTTACTAAATTATAGGTGCTAATTGTACCAACAATATACAGGGAGTTTGTCGTTTGTCGGATCAAGCCGTGCACCGGCGCCTCGACATCAGGCTGGTGCCGCGCGAGCACTTCCACTGCGCCGTGCTGTACTTCACCGGCAGCGACGTGTTCAACAAGGAGATGCGCGCCCACGCTCTGCAGACGGGCTTCACTTTGAACGAATACTGTTTGAGACCAATCGGTGTTACCGGTGAGTATCACACAAGAATACCTTGCTAGTATGTGCTAACAAATAACAATTTACTTCATAAATTGCTTAGTGTGTTTGATTGAACTTATTTTTATTTTCACTAGTTAATTTTTAATCCCTCCACGACCGCGGACACGCCGGCGTGTCAGTTAACAATAGGTTTCTTAGAATATTAATTAATTTCTTAGAAATATACCTGGAGGTGTTGAATATTTTTATTACATATATCCATTCCTTTCAAATACATACGTGATACGAGTATCTCCGGAATGTAATTTTTTTGGGCACTTATAACTTACCAATTTCATCAAGCGCCGCAAATATTGAAAAGAAAATATAAATTACGACTGATGGTAAGGTCATCATCTCATCATTTCTCATACTGATAACATATTTGTACGTTCGAATTGACGTTCGTTTTATTTCGTAGCAGAAGTAAAAAAAAAAAGTAAAATATAATGTCTATTATTGACATTGGTTTATTGTAAAAAGCTAACAAAACAAGGATTGAGAAGGCAGACACACAAACGTATTCCTTTTATAATAAGAAAAATAATAATAAAACGCTGATTATACTGAAAGTTATATTTTTAATTTCATAGTTATTCACGGCATAGCCGAGAGGTCTATAATACAAAAATATTTAATATTTCTAGGTGTCCCGGGCGAGCCGGTGCAGATATCATCGGAAGAAGAAATTTTCGACTACATTGACTATCCATACAAGAAACCAGAAGAGAGAAACATGTAACTGTTAAGGAAAATTTCCCATTATAATAGTAATCTAAAAGATTGCAAGCATTAAGCTTATATTTAATGTAAATTGTTAATTGGAAACTCATTTATATCTGCATTAACCTCTAGCAAAATCAATCTTAATTCTAATACAAATAATAATTATCATTTTGATGATAATAATTGACTTTCGTATTGCAAATATCACCAAAATGTTAAAAAGCAAAATTCAATTCAATTCACCTTTTAAATTGTTTGTCATTTTATTTTTATTTATATTTTACTAAATTTAACATAATAAGTTCTTATATTTAATTTCGTCTTTGTTTATCACAAAAATAATATTTTTACTATTTAATGCTATACATTTTATAATATTTAACATCTTTGTCTAAATATATAATAACATTTATTTTCCAAAGTTTTTTATTGGTATCAAGTTACATTTTAATGACATTGACTTAAAGTAATAATTAATATTCACATTTGAAATATCAATAAGGCAAATGATTTTATTTTTTATTATATAAAGTTAAATAGGGCACATGTTATTTTGGTAATATAATAATTTGGTAATATAGAGGCTGACACATATTTAAATAATAAACTCAATAATAATACTCCAATTGAGGCAAATACAAATAGGATAAAGAGACAATACTTTCTTTTTATTAAAAAAAAGAAATACATAATTATCATATAAAATGTAAATAAACAAATTTACTTTATAACATTAAATGATAATATTTAAATAATAGGAATATGTCTCGCTACCCTGTTTTTTTATGTACAAGCAATACATGAGTTACTTTATATCGGTTTTTTTTATTTGGACATAAAGCTTAATTTAATTAACTCATTCAATAAGTTTTTACTTCTTAAAAAGTTAACAACATAAATCAAGGTCTTTTTCATAACTTTATATATTGTAGCCGTAAGTTATATATTATTAATTATAGTCACGTAGCATAATATCATTAGGAATACTGTCACATCAATATACTTTTATATCAGCGTTAGTATCGTATGAAGCATATAATATTACTAAATACACTTATTAAAGTAAAGGACAAACACTTTTGCACCGGTGAATTTTACATAAATTACACTAGCACTATTGAGCAAAAAAGTTAACTTATGTTAACAAATCATTAGTATTACTAGCTTTTTATGTTAAAAAATCTGCAATTATAATACAATCTACGTTTGCGATTCGAGCTCGCCATCTTAGACGAACAATACGCAAAATAATATTGCGCTTTAGTGCGTCGATAACATAATATGCAAAAGATAACCCAAAATAGCGTTCGTGATTAACAAAAAAACTAGGGCAATATTGAATTAAATTACTTGATGCACTTAGTAATATATTATATAAACAATAAACCATATGCGTTTTTTGTTTATATTATAATCTGTACGAAAGAAGTGATAAGAAAACAAAAAGGCATCGTGTGCAACATCGAGGTTAGAAAAAAGGACATCCTCCTTGTCGCTGGAGAAGAACGTATGATAGCTATAAAATTGCTACATTATTTAAATACACGGCGAGCTTCTCAATAAGTTCAGTTATTATTTACACAAAACGCGAGTTAATATACACAAAACGCGAACTTCAAAAATACTGCTAACAATGACGTAACATGCTTAAAAATTAATTACATTATATTTTACAGTACAGAATTAAAGTATCATGCACGTGAGGATCTTTTTCCTTTCTTTAAACTTTATGTTGTACATTTCGAACAGCCACACTAATACAATTCATACAGTAGGTGATCGCTCATTTACGAAATGCTGTCAAATGCAAGTGTTGTTAGAAATACCAATACTTATATGGCAATCCGTTTCGAAGTTAAAACGCTGTAGCACGGTAATGTTATGCATACTAGTATTGTAACTCTGCCCTGTCCTTGAAATAATTACCTACAGTCGCGCGGTACGTACCCACGCGACAGGGCTGCCCGCCGGCCAGTATTTTAATTTGTCTACCTACTTTAGTTTCTAATTTTGTGATTTCAAATATTACTTAAAAATTAAATTTAATTAAAAAAACTCAAATTTATAAGGGTGGTATGTGACCCTTATAAATTTGAGATTGAAACATATTTGCGCCTCGACTGAGACGTACGAAAAGCTTTATTGTTTAGTATAAAAAATCCACATTCGGATAAAAAGTTTAATTAAAAATACTTTAATTTTTACTTTTAATTTAATTAATTAATTTTTATTTTCAAACTATACGATGTCTTGATACTTTTTTGTTTGACATTAGCGAAGTTACTTGAGGAATAAAATGTTTATTTTTGCATCCAATCATAAAAGTTACACAACCATCTTATACAATTTTCTTACCCAATTAAAATGTTTATTTTTGCATCCAATCATAAAAGTTACACAACCATCTTATACAATTTTCTTACCCAATTATACGATCTGGCAGCCCCGGTTGTCTACCGAGTGTATACCGAACGCGAGGCGCGTAGAGGTATAACTCGATTTCCGACCGTTTGTATGAAGATGGAATACTGTTTATAACATTACCGTGAGTGTGAGGATTTATAGATGTGGGATGATGAGCTAAACTCGAGTATGCTCGGCTAATATCGGCTAGTACCGGTTGCCTTCGGGGTGCAGCAGCCCGTAGAGGTGCGAGGCGGGGTCGGCGAGCGCGTCGTCGGGCGCGCGCAGCTCCAGCAGGCGGCCGGCGCCCAGCACGGCCACGCGCGCGCACTCCAGCGCGCCGGCCAGTCGGTGCGCCACGAACACCACCGTGCTGGAGGCGAACGCGCCGCGGATAGTGTCCAGTATTGCGCGCTCGCTCTCCGCGTCTAGGTTGGCGGTCGCCTCGTCCACTAGTAGGATCTGAACGATATTCAAATTATATAAATAAATATAGTAAATATATTGGGACATTAACACACAGTATCATCTAGTTCCACGGTAAGCTACGAGGCTTGTGTTATGGATACCAGATAGTTGATACAATACATATATTATAATTTTAAATACATACATATTATAAATATAAACACCCTTGACAGGAGTACAAACATTCATGCTCATCATACATATGTATGCCCCCAGCGGGACTCGAACCCGCGACCGCTGGCACAGAAAATAGGGTCACTACAAACTGAGCCAAACGTGTTGTCAAATAAATAAATAAATAAATAAATAAATAAATAAATAAATAAATAAATAAATAAATAAATAAATAAACAAGTATTCATTTTTTTGGCAACACGTTTTTTTTTATTTTTCTTTCACGATTTTTAATTCAAAAACTTCTTTGGGTACTGTTTACTCAGCAATAAGGTATGAAAACGGGTAAGTTTATCAATAACAATCAGACATTTCAGTTTTACTATGTGACTTCGTGCGTATGAAAACAGTTTTTAGCGAGAACGTAACGCGGAGAGGCTGTTGAAATGCGAGGGTACGCAATATATTAGAAGGCTCGGCGACGAATCCAACTCGGATTATGGTACTTTGTTTTAGCCTTCTAGTTGGTTCTTTTTATTCATTCCATAAAAACAAAAAATGATTTAAATACTATCTATTTACTAGCGAAATAATATAATAACAGTCACATAAACACTTATGGAATAAGAAAACTTCTCCGTAACATATGGCGTACCTACATTTTAATTCAGGATCAATTAAAATTTAAAATATTCAAACAACTAGAAAAAATATTTGAAACAGGGGTTTAAATTGAATTGAATAAATAGAAGATTAAATCAGTTTAATAGTCTACTGCACCACAGTATAAAAATGTCTATATACTACCTAATCCATCCATCTAATACCTTATCTATTTCTCGACTGTTAAAAAAATAATAATGATGACACTCGAGTTATTATAGTATTAGCCCAGTCTAGACGTCTTGTTTAGACTGATTAGTAGAGTGTGTAAAGGCACAATACCTTGGGTTTCTGCAGTAGCGCGCGCACGAGGCACAGCAGCTGCGCGTGGCCGCGCGCCAGCGGCAGCGCGGCCGCGCGCAGGCCGCCGCGCGCGGCCGCCAGCGCGCGCGCGCCGCACGCGTCCAGCGCGCGCCACACCTCCGCGTCCAGGTACTGCTGCAGCGGGTCCACGTTCTCGCGGATGCTGCCCGCGAAGATGAACGGCTCCTGCGGTATCATGCCGATACGTGCCCTGTGCAGTTTTTATTGATATTATTTTATTGTTTGCATATTAATTCATTGAATCTTTACAGAAATAAATTTTAAAATTATAAATGGCGTCTTTACTCTTTACTCATAGAATGGAATTTATCATAATGTTTTATTTAATGCAGTTCGAAATCAATTAAAAGTTATTGTAGCTATTTAAAAAATAAATGTATGTATGTATAGGTACATTCAAGAATATTTTACATTTAATCTTAAAACGATTTAAAATGTTTTCAAATTATGTTTAATTTTTTTTTTCATAAAAGACATGTATTTCTTCTTGCATCAATGCTATAATTATATTATAAAAACATTATAATAAACGAAAAAAATATAATGTTATGATTGACATAATAATATTACTCGCTAAATAGTAGTATCCAGACAAAAACCACTACCTGTAATATCTTTACACAGGCTCTTAAAAAGAGCTAGTCATAGTGTAACTTCTAGTTTTGCGAACTGGCTAGTGACCACATAATCATATACGTCATATTAAACAGGTATGCACAACTCCCAACTTAAAACAAAATATTAAAGAGTACGTGTATGAATGTGTAGACGCGCAAGAAGTAAAACTTCTGTTGGTTACCGGTACTCTTTATGAAATTCAATTTATGTTTTAAATAATTAGGATAAGTGAGATACACTAACAATATCTCATATTAGGCATATTACAATCATATGTTGATAGAATATAATTTAAGAAAAAATAAAATATTATATATCATTTTTCAGACAATAACAACGGTTACCATGGCAACAAACGTTCGCCTCGTACACTTATAATATTACTAGCGACTTACCCTCGCTCCGCTCAGGTTCGTCCCTACTTACGTTTTAACGTTTCGATTTATTCTATACAGACATCTCAGAGATGAGATATTTTCCCGCAGTTAAAAGTATCCTATATGTTGACCCTGATAACCAGCTATTATCGTACCAAATTTCATCAAAATCTCTTCAGTGGTTTTTCCGTGATGCGGTAACAGACAGACAGACAGACAAAAATTTTAAAAGCTATAGATTTAGATTTTGTATCGATAATAATGTCGATTCCAATAAGATTTTCCAAAAAATAATTAATGTACAGATTCGGCTTAGTTTCAATTTTATTATATGTATAGATTTGTCAGACAAAAAATGAACCTGAGCGCGTGCAGATGTAGTTTGGCGACGTCGACGCCGTCCACGCGCACGACGCCGGCGGCGGCGGGCGCCAGGCGCAGCACGGCGCGCAGCAGCGAGCTCTTGCCGGCGCCCGTGCGCCCCACCACGCCCACGTGCTCGCCGGGGTGGCACGCCAGCGTCAGCCCGCGCAGCGCCGCCGACCCGCTGTTGCTGCTGTGTACACATTACGCATATACAAATACATTTACAGACGATACGTTTGGCTCAGTTTGTAGTGACCCTACTAACTACTTGCTGTGTCAGCGGTCGCGAGTTCGAGTCCCGCAGGGAGCATTCATATGTGTAATGAGCACGATAGTTTGTACTCAAGTCATGGGTGTTTATATTTATAATGTGTATATGTATTAAAAGTTATAAATGTGTAGTGTATCAATTACCTGGTATCCTCTCTGAACTACCTCGGTGGTGTAGTAGCTAGCATGTACAGCTGCACACTCGGAGGTCCTGGGTTCGAGTCCCGGGTCGGGCCAAGATTAGTTATTGAGTCTTGCTGTATAGTAAGCCTCCGTAACAGCCCGGAGGTGGAAAGTTGGCGGTATTTCACCCCCGTGCCTCGGAGAGTACGTAAAGCCATCGGTCCTGCGCCTTAACTCTCATCGGTCGTGTCGAGTGGTCGTCCCACCAGAATATGAGAGTGACAGGAATAGAGAGTGCACGTTGTGTCTGCGCGTACACTTGTGCACTATAATATCTCCTGCGCAGTTGGCTAGTCTCAATGAGATTGGCCGCCGTAGCCGGAATCGACTAGGAGAACATCATCAACTACCTGGTATCCATAACACAGGCCTCGTAGCTTACCATGGAACTAGATGGTGCTTTGTGTTAATGTCCCAACATTTGGATAACCCGGTTAATGGAACTTTACTTAAGTTGCCAAATCATACCGAAAAATCTACATATTCAATGAACATGAAAATACATCAATCGTAAAGAGAATTTGTATTGATTTTAACCTGAGCAGAATTTTATTTTATTTCCTACATTGTAAATAAAAATATCTTTTACAAACGTCTATTTCGCCCCTGTAGCCTGTAATATCGCGATAACAAGAAATGTGTTCTAATCGATTTTTACACTCAAAGATAGGAAATATAAAAATATTAAAATGCCTTGGTATTTTCTTAAGCCCCTAGTACTGTATATTATGTATTATTTGCAATACATGCGCAAGCAAACGCTCACGACGAGTAAGTGTTACTCTCATGTCAGTGCGCTAAAAATCATCGGTGATCGACGTACATTAAAATCTTAAGCATGTTCTATAAACACAAATAAAACTAATAAGACACAAAAGATTTCCATTATTTGTATGTTCAGTAGTTTACTTAATACAATATTAAAACAAACATTATTATCATTATATTATAAGAAAGTGCGTCCATCAGTCTCATATTTGCGTATAATAAAAGTTGCCGATTAATTATAATTTTAGGCACAAATTAACATTTAGAAATTCGTTTAATATATTAAATTATTTTAATAATTATTAACTCGATTTTAAGAAGTGGAATTATTGATATGCAGTTTTAATTGTGTTAGTAAGCATTATTTTATTTGTTTATATTAGCTCAAAAAATATTAATAAGAATTTATTTACCCATATTGAAGGTAGACATCTTCGAAACTTATAACACCGTGTGACGGCCATCCGTAAGGAGGTGATTCTCCTTCGATCTTTTCGCTCTCAACCTGTCATATAAATGCCATATTTCAATTAATAATAAATATTGCAAATGTGTTTTTAGTTTTTACATTTTTTTTCCTTGCGTGCGCAACGATCACAACAACATAACACTTTGTTTGTAATTTCAACTTCTATGACTGATTTAATTTGTTTTTGATTTTTTTAGGACACCTATAACACTACAAGTATATTTTTATTGTTTATACATGAAAGTATGATGAAAGCAATTTTTTTATTGTCCTGGGTTCGAATCCCGAGTCGAAGTGTAGTTATTCAGTTTGCTGTGTTTAGAATATTTGCTCGGAGTTGGGGATGTTGGCAGTGTTTCACCCTCGATCTTCGAGGACCACGTAAAGCCGTAGGTCTTGAGCGTGATATCTCACCACGAAAAGAGTAAAACGAATAAAAAGTACACTTGTATTTGTGCTGTTTGCGCAATATCTCTTACATTTATTGCTTGTCTCATTGCGATTGAAATCGATCAGGAGGACTTATTTATCTATTTATACTATTAATATATTTTTAATAAAAAATATATATTAAGCAAAAGCTAACCTTTGTGATATATTCGCCGACGCGCTCCACCGCAATGAACTCGCGTTCCGTCTCCGTGAAGGCGTTGAGCACGCTGCTCAGCATGGAAGTCATCGAAAGCGCATACGATATCGCCAGGCCCACGAGACCTTCACAAAATTGAGTTCAAAAATGCTAAATTGTGAAGAAAAAAAATTATAATAAATATCCATTTCGCGATGGGAATTCATACTAGATATAAATTTTATTAACATATATTTAATAATGTAACTTTAATACTACTTAAACACCACTTTAATTCTGAACTTGCCATGAGCCCGCTCTCATATGTCATATATTATAAAAATAGTTATACAATTATATAATATATTATAATACTCTATGCAATTATAGTGAAATACCACTAACGCGAGATACTTAATTGCGCGGATAACTTAAACATATTTTATAATAAATTTTGAATCAGTGGTTTCAGTTAACATAAGATAAGTGTATATTATATAGAACTAGCGATTTATCTTCGTTTCGCTCGGGTGTCTCTGGATTTTTTTGCCATACATTTTACATATCGCTTTATTTAAACCGTTTAGGCGGTGCATAAACTGCTAGTTTTTTCCGATTTCAATTAAACTTATTATGAATTCAGACAGTAAATACATACGTTTTTATCTAAATAAAAAAGAATTTTGAAAATCGGATTAGTAGTTTCAGAGGTTTCCCCAGAGAAAATCCCACTCACAAACTTTTCTTGTTTATAATATTAGTGTAGCCGTGTTTAGCGTGCGCACCGGGGTCGGCGGCGTGCGTGGCGCGCTGCAGCACGGCGAGCGCCGCGGCCGCCGCCGCCGCCGCCGCGGCCGCGGCCTGCAGGCGCAGCGCCAGCCACTGCGCCGCCGCCGCGCCGCACAGCGCCGCGCGCTGCCAGCGCTCCACGCCGTCCTCGCCGCGCGCCGCCCAGCGCGCGCCCGCCCCCAGCGCGCGGATAGTGCTCAGCCCTGCACGCCATGTACGACACAGAGATCGGTTAAATTACAGGACTTATGTTCTTATGTCACTTCACTAACGTAGATATGCTTTGTAACATTTACTAATGCTTTTTGTGACGCGGCCAAAAGTTCTGAGTGCACGCCTAGCCTTAATCTATACATGTATCTCGCAAAGTATGAATGATCCCGTGATTCATTTATTTATGTATACCACATGCCTGGTATTCGATCCTCTCACTCACTTATACAAACCTCAACGCTATAGACAATATTTGTCTTTCGTAACACAATGTAACATCTTGAACAACTGATTGAAATTTCTTAAATTAATTACTCGAACATTAGTCAAGTTATTAGTAGTTAATTTCACGCAATTAACTAAGTACAAATAATGTATATCCGTCGCGGGCTGATTAAACACCATTATATCATATATACGTATAAATCTTAGCGCGTGGAGTATATGCATGAACATAAATATTATTCTATATTTACAACCAACAAAAATATTGAAAGTACATTTTTTCATATAAATGAATCTCTATATAACTAAATGTGTTCATAAAATGCACCATTGAAATATAAAATATAGAAACTTAAAGCAGATTTTTTTGACACATCTTATAAATGGTATTTTAATATTTTCTTAGATATACGCGAATATTTGACATTTTAAATAAAACTACCTTTTCGGATTTTTACACGGGTTTAATTTGATTTGTGGCTCCCGACGCTTAGAATGCTCTACGGCAATCATGGTCACGTGGGAGACAAGATGGTAACATCAAATCTAGATCTATCAAGATAGTTTTGTTTAAAATTGTATTTTACTTTATATTGTTTTATACATTAACGTGATTATTGTAATTTGTAAGTAAAAAATGTTGACCCTCGAGCGTGTCGTTGAAGTGCACGTAGACGGGCGACAGCGCGACGCTCTGCAGGCGCTTGAGCTGGCGCGACGTGACGCGGTAGCGGCGCTGCAGCCTGTATTCATTTAATAACTGCTATATTTCCTACTAGCGACTCACCCGCTACGTTTCAACGGTTAATATGGAATAAATAGACCATATATTAAGATGTATATAAATAGGCATGATGAGTTTTATTTCGCTTATTACTTGAGAAATAATTGATTCCCCATACAAACTTACATCCTCTTTTTTATTCACTTAAAAGGGATGATTTCCGGAATAAAAACTATCCTATTTCCTTTCCAGGGTCTCAAACTATCTTCATACCCATCTACGTTCGTTCAGCGGATTTTTAGTTTATCCAGTACAAACAAACATAGTAAACAAATTTCATCTCTTTATAATATTAGTATAGACGTGATATTATCGAAGTAATCTGTGCTCAAATGGTACACACTGAAGCCATTAACAAGAAAATTGAATTGAATTGCTATTATGGCAACCACGGTGATTTACATATTTTAATATTCATATCGTTTTTTCCTGTGGTTCTGTTAGCGTAGTAGATATGTAGATAAAAGATATATCTCCCGCCAAGACATAATCCAGTATACCTATAAACTATTTTCATTGTAAATTTTACTTTAAAATCGAAGTAACAATTTCGTTTATTATCTTTTTTGTTACTTACAAACAACGATTTTTATTACTTAAGACCCGTTATTTAAATTGTAGCCACAACCTTTTGATTATTAATTAATTAGCATAATACTTTACAAGAAGTTAAATTTTTCGTTAAAATTAGTATAAACTAAGAAAGGAAAAGTTAAAATCACACCTGTAGTAAATGAAAGTCATAGGTAATACGCCCACGAGCAGCCAGGGCAGGCCGTACACAGTGACCGCCACGGCGCCTGGCATTTACAAGAAATCATTGTTAATTATAATACATGTTTTAATATATAATACCACCTCCTTTTTTGAAGAAAATATATATAAAATATAGTATAATATCTATATACATAATGACGTAAATAACAAATAATTTTATATAATACTTTCTATTTTATTAATAATTAGGAAGTATTTTTTCTTTGTATGCTAATTCATTTTATCAAAATACAAATACGTACCTATTAAAGAAAACACTTGTGCGAGTAATATATTCAAGATGAAAGGTAGAGAATCGTCCACAGTATATGTGTCTGATGAGAATCGGTTAACAATCCGCCCAATTGGTGTTACATCAAAAAATTTCACATTTGCCTGAAAAAGCTCAAAAATTAATACAATCCATGCTAAATCTATAATTTAACAATCAATTTATGAAGAATAAAAAAATTGTATCTAATACTGCATTGAATTTTAATAAATTTTAATATATTATATAATAAAATAAAAAATATATAAATCAACACACCTTAACAATAACCTTCAGAAGAAGTTTGTGTATTCCGGCTGCAGCTTTGACGCCTCCGTACGCGAACAGGAACGCTCGCATTATTGTGAACACCACATTAAGGCCCGCGAGGCCGAAGTATACTTCCAAGTAGTAGCTATCATAGTTTATTGGCATTCTTAAGTCAGGTAGCACAGGTACTGTATTGAAATCTGTTCCGTCGTCCGTAGAGTTATAACCAGTTAGAATATTAATAACTTCCATGGATTTATTGACAATTGTATGAACAATTGCGTCAGCTATATTCATGCCGTGGTCGAGTACAGTTGTGTTTTCGTGCACGTTGTCTATTGCTTGTAGAACGGTCGAGTTTTTAGTTTGACTCTTTACCCAAAATGTAAGCCAGAGGAATGTGAAATTTTGAGAAAGTTGCATTAGAATAAGGGACATTATAATCGTCATAGTTAGAAAGCCCCCGACAGAGCGAAGGTATAGCCCGACTACCCACCAGCCCACGGTGCCCTCTGACATCGTTTCCTATAAACAATATTACATATTTAACAATACCTAATTTATTAAAATTGTTTTAAGTAACAATTTAGTGATGTAACTAAAAGTAATGAATGAATCTTATTTGGCAACTTTAAGCTACTTTGTATTAACACACAAGGTTCTAATTTAAAATTGTTTTTTTTTCTTGGATTTATAGACAAATTACAATACCGGGAAATGAGAAAGGAACTTATGCAGTAATTGAACTTTTGTGTATGCATTAATTGAAAATTGTTGCTCGATCTGTATTTTCGCCTTATTTTTAGCACCAAATAAATAATTCTAAACGTGACAAACTTGACTTCTCATTAGATCAGGAGTATAAGCTCCAAAAATATTTTATTAGATTTTTTTGGAATCTAAGGTTTATTTTATACTACCTGGTCCACGATCGCCCACGCCCTAAGGATGTAAATTAAGTTCAACAAAATGTATAATGTGTTACGAAAAATAATAAAAAAAATTCGACGAAGAATGCGTATGAGCTAGCTTAGCCCTGGAGGCTATTCAACTCTACCCTGGCGTTTGAGACGTATATAAACATGACTTACATCATTATCCAAGCTATTTCGGCTGATATTGTCAAGGTCATCGCGTTTAGGCTCTAAGTCTTTTTGCGGTGGCTCCTCGCCTATAGACTCTGTCTCGCTTGGTAGGAATTCTTCTATTTCATTTAAAACCGTATCGGGAGGCCCTGGGAAACCAAAATTATCATTTTAGTTGTAGCAAAAAGTACATATAAGATGTATTTATTGCGTAACTTTATTGACAGTATAACTAACATTATTTATATTATATTTTCATGTATACGCGTATTATAAACTTCGCCAGCCAGGATTTAAAAATAAATGTCATTTTTTTAATCTGTATGATGTGAAATTGATTGTATATGAGAAATTTCAAAATTGACATAAAATCTAACAAACATTTAAATTCGATTCAATTTTCTTGTTAATTATTTCAAAGCGTGCCAGTTGAGCACAGATAACTTCGCCAATGTCAAGTAGAATGGAGAAGGCACGAGGAATAAATGTTTTAAATAAATTAATAAAATGAAAATACCCATCGTGTGACATTCAGGAGCTTCTACTCTTAACTCTGAACTTCTACTCGCGTTTAATATAATGTCTAGTACACAGATAGACAGATTATGACTTGGAGTAACACGTGGCTACTGTTAGATATAGTGAGTCACCCGAACGAAGCTAGAGCAAGTCGCAAGTATGTCAAGTGATTACCTTGCGCAACGAGCCGACCGTCGCGCAGCAGCAGCACGGCGTGCGCGCGCGCCAGCTGGCGCGGCGCGTGCGACACCAGCACGCGCGCCGTGCGCCGCAGCAGGCCCAGCACGCAGCGCTGCAGGATGTGCTGCGCCACGTGCGCGTCCACGCCCGACAGCACGTCGTCTAGGAGGTACACTGCGGTACAGAAATAGTCGTACTGACACATATCCCAATTACTCGCTGCTAATGTAAATGTCTTAACAGAGAAACCTAATACTATCCCCTCCAGCTTCCGGATTTCGAACCTAAGATCTAACGAGTTGCATGTGTAAAAAGCAGCCAACTAAAATCAATGAATGATAGATCAACAGGGGGAAAGAAGTTTAATATTACATAACGCACTTATGAACTTTAGCGTAATGTAACAACAAAATATGATTTATGTAGGTTGTGTTAACTAAGAGATATAGAGTCCGCTTACAGGTTTCACATTAAAGTAAGCGTTTTAAGTTACCAACAATAGTACCCACTATTGTTGATCGATGGTGGTCGCAGTGTATATTTGACTTGGGTGCCCTTTTTTTAATAGAGTTTTAAGTTTTGACCTTTAAATGCTCGGAGAATATCTTTCAATATACGGAACTATAAATAAAATTAAAATAACTTAATTTCAGTTGGATGTAAGAAAAATCAGAAAAGTATTTAGAATTTAATTATAATAAATAAAAGTTAAAATCTTTGCGTCTGTACTTTATAATGAAGAAAATTGGCTTTAGAAGGAACAACATACAAGCCTTCTAGAAGAATTAGGAGTACTTAGATATTTATAGGATCATAATTAAACATGCTAGTGTAATAGCATTAAGCCAATAGGTTCTTAATAGCATAATTTAATCCATTTATGGTTTGAAGACAACAATATTGGTTCATATACCATTTTGATATAAGAATTCATAATTTGATATAGTTGATAATTAAATTTAAAATATGTTTTATTTGAATTATCTTGTAATTTAGTATAGTTATAATACAAAAATCATAATATTTATAATAATATAATTTACATTTAGAATAAGAAGGGACTTATCTGAGTAAAATATACCTTGTTTGTCTTGGTACACGGCGCGGGCGAGCGCGATGCGCGCGCGCTGGCCGCCGCTCAGCGTGCAGCCACCCTCGCCCACGTACGCGTTCCAGCCCAACACGTTCAAGTCCTCTACTCAAGTAAACCATATTTAGACTATGATATGTTTTAAATATAGCATATAAAATATAAAAATGTAAAAAAAAACATTTTTCAAAATCGAAAAAAATAGTAATTATGGAAGGCCCACTACCGGACTGGGCTTAAAAGTTGCATGATGGATAAAATTAAAAATAAAACAATGTTCGTAATAAGTTATACAAACATTTTTTTTAGTGAATATTATTAGTGCATCATATGTTTATTTATTACAAAAGAAATAATTGTGGAATTATTTTTTTATCAATAATCTTCCCATCGCACATGTATATGAAAAAGAAATATTCACTCCAAAATAATTTATTTACTATTAATAAATATTTAACGAATATTTATTGAATGTTAAGAAACATCTGTTCATATTTAATAAATGAATAAATTGTTACCAAAAAAATGAATTTATTAACAGTTAATAAATTCTTCTATTAGTGCATAATTAAACCGCAATATTATATATTATTTAGCCATATTTTACGAAGAAACATTTTTTACTTAAATTTACTTAGTTTTCTCGCAATTTACACTATTTCTTGTGGAAAAAAATACGTGATTTTTCCAAGACCACCCCCTCCCCCACGTGAGATTGAGTGAGGTTTTGCACGACCCCCTCCCCCACCTAAACGCCTCACGTAACTAATAGATACCCCGTAAGTCGCTAAATCGTTACTATTTAGTGGAATATAAGCAGGCACTTCCCTATATTTCTTTTAAAATACTGTCGATTGAATTAATAGGTAACTTAATCATACATGTTGTTAATTTTTGGGTCGATTTTATTGTAAAATTCTGATAATTATTGACCAGCTTAAAAAGTTTTCATACCTGTTAATGCACAAGCGTCCACCACAGATTTAAACTTAACCTCATCGTATGGTTTTCCAAATAAAATATTATCACGTATAGTTCCTCGTATGAGCCATGGCTGCTGTGACACATAGCCAAAACCTACAAAAAAAAACTTTATCAGAAATTACATGTTTTAAAATGTTTTCTTTTTATTTCCAAAATGGTTATATTGTTAAAAAGAAACCTCTGTCTCTATATATGCTTAATCAATTAATCGTTAAAGTACAACTCACTGTTCAAATTTTCCGGTATTTGAACGTCCCCACTCTGTTTCGTCATTTCGCCAATAAGAGCTAAGAGCAAGGACGTCTTGCCACTACCGGTGGGTCCGGCGACGCCTATCAATTCCTCTTTGCCAATTTCCAATGATATATTTTTCAATGAAAACGGTTCTTGTACGGTAGCTTCTGAAGACGACACGGAATCGCTTCGCTGTGTACGTTTTGATAACTTCTTTTTGGATTTTCCCTTATTTTTCTTTATTTTTGACGGTGACTTACGACGTATAGTAGACTTAGACCAAGAGAAAGAAGCATTCTTCATAATGATCACTTTATCCTCATCTCTGTTCGTATTGAGGCGGTCATAATAATACTCAAAGTCCATGTCTTTTAACTAAAAATAAAAAATAACTTATAAACTTACTTTGGATCAACACCATCTATCGTCTATTTAATGTTTAATACAAAAAAACAATACAGCTGACTTACGTCCAAGAGTTTCTGAATTCGTTTAATCGATACCCAAGCCTCAGTCAGTCCATTTAATACCCAAGGAAATGCATTTAAGGGTGCTATTAACATGTTTATTAAGGCTACTGCCGTGAATACCTGTGAATAGTTTATTTCTTCTGAATTGAAAACTAGATGTCCACATATTATAATTCAATTTTAAATGTAGTTAAAATACATTATTACACTTTAAGAATTAACAAAGAAAGTTTCTGCTAAAAGAAAATATTAAAGATATTGTATGTAGCTTATACCTAAATGCCAAAGCTAAATTGGGTGTAGTTTACTACGCAAATATTTAAATAAAACATTATACATGTGTTTTGATACCAAATATGTGTAAAATCAGTACTTATGTACTGCAAAAGTATTCGTGATAGATCTGTTTAATGGACTCAGCCTTTTATGTTTATATACTGAATTAATTAAATCACCACATGAACTTTATCAACACCTGCAAGTAACAGTTTTATAACTAAAAAGTGTAAATATTGTAGTAATTGTAAATTAAAATCGCCAAAGATAAGGATAAAGTGTGTCAATAAGGCACTGAATGGTGGCCTAAAAGTGATAACAAACTCTTCTAAAACCAAGTGAAGCGGGTTCAAGCCCTGGGCCTTGTATCTCTAATATTTTCATGTTCGAATCATTTTCAACATGATCACCACTCACCAACGATGAATGTAAAGTACCATACAGAAACCTGTCCATCGTTGAGGTAATCAGTTTTTGAAAGAAAGGTGAAGTCAGGCTGACAGCGTGGTTTACTATCATATATCTACCCGATTCCCTGTTGAAGACCAGCCCGTGCCTAGCAGTAAGACGCTAGTACTCAAATTAAGGAAAATAAAGCTAATAACATCGAAATAGTAAGTTTCATCAAATTAAAACAGCTTTAGTTTTGATGAAAATGTAGTTAGCAATATATAAATTAATTAGTAATATTGGACTCGGTAAAATCATACGGCGCGCCATGAGAAGCCACCTACTAATAAGCTATCTCGTAGAGACGCTTTAAAGAAAACTACCCTTAAGTAAATTATCCCGTAATTATTTTTACCGTTTTAACTTAATATTTAAGGCGAAACGGCGGATGTATATATTTTTATCATTACAGCAACTCTAATTATGAAATAATAACGCTTTACTTAAAGGTGTACGATTCTTCCGTAATTCTTTTGTAATTAATGCATTATTTTCTTTGCAAAATGATATATAGTGTAAAAGAACGGTTAAATATATACATATATGTATATATATACAATAAAAATTACGTTGTTCTAAAACTAGAAGAGAAGGCAAAATAAGAAAGACAAAGCTACAATATTGTTATCTCCAGCACAGGGCGTAGGGAGTAGGTACTCGGTACGTACAGTGGGCGCGTCCAGCGGCCGACCGCGCAGCGCGTGCGTGCCCAGCGTGAGCGCGGCCACGAGCACGGGCGTGGTGGCCCATAGCACCACGCACACCGCGTCCAGGTACTTGCGGCCGCGCAGGTAGCGCAGCTCCTTGTTGCGCGCCTCTGTACACATTACATCGTTTTAACTTTTTAACATTTCGCGTTCCACAATTGTATAATAATGACACTATGGGACTTAATACGCGTAAATTCGTCAGTGGTAGAATACCTTATTCCCCATGTTTTGACTGGATTGCATCAGCCGTGGTTACGGGCAGAATCTACCCGCGTTAAAGTCAACACTTACTGATTTACTGAGAAACATTACATAACAGACAGCTGATACATATACAAAAATATAAATTTAAATTCCTGACCGATTTCGGCCACGGCGGTCAATCTCACTGAGACTAACCTAACGCGCAGACCAAACGTGGACACTCTATTCCTGCCACTCTTAATGTAACAATACTTCGACACGACCGGTGAGAGTCAAGGCGCAGGACCGATGTCTTTACGTTCTCTCCGAAGCACGGGGGTAAAACACCGCCAACTTCGCAACTCCGGGATGTTAGTGAAAATTTCTTGACAGAAAAAGTCAGTAACTAAACTTGGCCCAACCCGGGACCCGAATCTAAGACCTCTGGATCTGTAATGCTAGCCACTGAGGCAGTAGTACAAACTACAAAGTATTTCACCTACTAGAGCTCGGATTAAGAGTACTGGGGTTCCTGTCATATATATCGGGTCCCTTCACCTCTTTCTATTAAATGTGTTTCCATTTTAATCACCCACGATAAGACAACTTAATATAATTGTTGTTTTTTGTAGACAAATATTGTATTTATGATAAGTGACCCGAGCTGTCTATTATATAATAAGATGACGTGTCGAGTTATTAACAAATTTTATAAATTGGGAAAAAAATTATAATATGAACTACATTTTATATCTTGAGAACTAAACGAATCATTTTAAATGTCCAATTAATTGTACTTCCAGACAAATCACTGTAATCGCATTTGATGACATATTTTGAGTTAATTTTTGCTTCAAAAAGTTCGATAGCATTAAGTGAATGACATAAATATAATGCAGTTTTAGTACCCTTGATTTACATATATCGTACCTGACACTCTATTAATAAAATAGTCTTCCCAAACATGTATTTTCACAGTACGAATGCCACGAAGCATGTCGGTGATTAAGCTCACACGTGAATCTTTGTGCTTCATCATCTCAGTACTTAATTCTCCTATTTTATTTGCCACATATTTGTTGATTGGTATCAAAATTACGGAAAAGCCAACTCCAGCCAAGAAAGATATCCCAACTTGTTGATACAGAAGAAACAGTGTTATTACTAGCTGCAATTAAATTATACATTGCCAATTTTAAAACCTTTTCTTCTTATATACAATATTATCTTAAATACATCATCATTATCTTACCTGTAAGGGTATACTCCATAACGAATGAAAACTGGGACATGAGTTGACAATTCGATCAGTATCAGTTGACATGAAGTTGGTAATTTCACCAACACTGAAAGCTTTGTCGAGTTCTGTTGACGTCACACTGAGAGTTTTTCTCAATATTGTTGACACTATCGCTCCACGCATCTTTAATCCGATAATGGACATTAACCAATTGAAGTGAACATTGGCCAAGGCGGCAATAATTGTGGCTGCTAAAAGGGAAGCCGCATAAATATATCTGAAAGAGCGAATGCGAGATTTAAAAATGTTCGCATTGTTTATATAAAAAAGCGCAGCAGACACAAAACTAGGAACGCCTGACCTTTTATAACGGGTGAACTATGACCGGGTTCTTGGAGTAATACATAGGCACTGTTCAGCACCTAGGGACACTCAAGCGAAGCGAGAAAAGTCGCTAGTATATTTTGTAAACAATTATTTTAACCATTGTTTCAACTTACCCAAAATGCTGGTCAATAGAGTCATCTTCGACAAATATAACTAATTTATTCAAAAGGAGCGGCCCAGCAAAACCCGCCATATCAGAAATAAGTTTCAGCATTCCAATTCCATAAAATTGAAGACCAAAGCAATGGTGGAGTGCACGGAAAAGCGATACATTTTGACGACGCTCTGGACGTAGCAAGACTCGTGAAGTAGGAGTCACTGGAGTAGAAATTTGTGGCTGTATTTCTCCTGTTGCTCCATAGCCTAATTAGAAAACAAATTTATCTTAGCAATGAGCCTTTAATCATACAGATATATAGGTAGTGATTAATAACACATTATGGCAGCAGTAGCTGTATCTATTTCAAATAATTGAAACTTAACTAAAGTCATAAAAAGTAACAAATGCTCTAGTGTCCGACCGAAAGTTCGGTTTCGGTCGAGTTTCGGCAAAACAAACGGGTTTCGGTTTCGGCAGCAAACCTGCCGAAACTACGACCGAAACTGCATTCGAAAGTTCTTGCACTGTGATCGGTCATGTTCGGCTCGATGAATTCCTTACAAGCGATTAAGACATTTTGCCGCGTCCACGTGCCCAATCATGTCGTGACTGGCTTGTATTTGCAGTTCATTTTGTTTGTTGTGAGTTTTTCGATTAGTTTATAATTTAGTTGTCTAGTTTTTGTTTTTTTTTTTATATTTTTGTTTTTTTTACTGAAGGAGAAGGAGTTAATTTGTTCTTAAGATAAAAGTGATTTATTTTGTTCTGTTTATTACTTAAACATTAAGGACCTATTCCTATACTTATTGTGATATTAGGTAACAACTTAAATAAGTAATTTTATGTTTAATATTTTTTAAACCATGAATAATATTCAAAAGAAGAATCTACCTACTCAAATAAACAACAGGTGAGATTTTAAGGCGTAATATTTTTTTCTTAATTGAGGGGTTGTTATGTTGATTATCAATAAGTGAAAATATCGAAGACTGCATAGCCATGTGATTTAAAT
Source organism: Brenthis daphne (assembly GCA_947093115.1). NCBI lineage: Eukaryota > Metazoa > Arthropoda > Insecta > Lepidoptera > Nymphalidae > Brenthis > Brenthis daphne. Next base: position 8,882,718 of record OX352471.1, read on the forward strand.
TTTAAAGATAAAAAATAAAGACTGTCTGATTATAATAGCGTTTTATTTATTTTTCACTCAAAACACGATCCTTGTAAGGAAGTGTCGGTTTCAGTTTCGGTTTTGGCCGAAACTGAGACTGTTGCCGAAATTCGGTTTCGGTCGTAAAAACCAGTTTCGGTCGGATACTAAAATGGTCAGCAAGAGGAAATGATTTACTTGCATACTGTAATTTTTTTTTTTGTGTTCTTATTTATTTATATTTAATTTTACTCAATGCCAACTAGAAAATATTATGCAATATAATATATAGATTTCTAGTTAAGTTGCCATGGAATATTGCTCAATTCTAAGCTAAGTAAAGCCACTGACTGAGTTCTCTTGTCTATAAAAATATTACTTACCGGACCCTATGAATGGTTCATGTGGTACTTCAGCAAACTGTTGGTAATTATCAACATTTCCAATAAGTGCTCGATCCAATGTTGCTCCAACATAGGAACATCTATACCTAGCTGGAATGTCATGTAGCTCTTCGGGATCCTGTAGCTTCTTCTCGAAACCTAAAAGTTATTTAAAAAAAATATGAGTGTTAATAATGATTTCTTAATTAATATATAATATAAGTACAGATTGAATAGTGTGCATTTGCATATTTTACCTAAAAATGCACCTACAATTCATCATTCAATTCTTTAAATAAACATACAACTGCAAATTTTTAGTTAGTATATTCATGCTTAGTATAGTTTACCTTTTTGAAGAAGTGGGTCAACCCAAGAAAAGGTGAGCTTAGACCAATAGTTAGAGCCTTGCATAGCAGTACCCAATATACCCTCATCACCATGGGGCAAGAGTGGAGTGTACTCACTCTAAAATTTAATAATATAGATCATTCTGTATTAGTAAATTTAATATAGTATAATATATTATTGATTATGTAAGTTACTTACATGAGAATGTTGCGAACCAACCAAGCATGGTGAATAGAATGTTGGTCTTGACTCACTTGATGGTAACAAAGTGACAAAGTATGCCGCATGGCAACACACTGCAGCAATATTGAAAGCAGTTATATCACCAGTAATAATAGTACTTCGAAGTGCTATTATATTTAAAAATACTAATGTAGTCCATAAGACAAGTTGACATAAAGGCCCACGGGCACTTTGTCCCAAACGGTGTTTCAAAGCCAAAACATATCCAAAATGTACAAGCCATGCTAAGCACGCGGCTCCAGCAGTAAAATAATTAATAGGAAATAAATTTAAATCCTTATTGGTTAAATAGACATAGACCTTTACAATTGGAATGAACATTAAGACTACTACAACAAAACTACGTAGTGTTATAGCTCTCTCCTGTGTTTTTTCTCTAACTACCCAATTTTTCCTAAACCCGACATAATATCCTGAAGAAATTGCTAAAATAAAATAAATTGGTATCTGCAGAAATAATTCTTGAAAGCACATCCCAAAATCTTTTGTAGAGTCGTTCCATGGGTGTAAGCCCGCAGGACCACATACATATTCCCATTTCCATGTTAAATTCATAAATGAAGTCATTGTTATACCAGCACTATAGTAACAATATCACTTTAACTTAGTCTTTAGGAATATATCAACCTCTTTTCATAATTATATTTAATAATTACATAGTTATGTACACATTACATAATACTGACACTAAATATCTTTTGCAATTCCAATGGTAAATTTCACATTAAAACTACTATTTTGATTACAGAAAATCCCCTATCAGTATGACACATTGAATAAATAAATAACTATTGACATTTGACATTGATGTCTTCAGTCTTGCTTCAAGTTGACAAATCCGAATGAGATATCTATCCCAAATATTTACCCTGTATAATATTCATTTATTTTACGTTATGGAGGGTAAGGAGGAGTCTTATATGGAAAACAACTTGAAAAGGAGCTGAAAATAGATGGCGCTGGCGTACGAAAAACAGCGATAGGTATGAATTTAGAACAGTTGTAGACGTCCGGTAGTTTTCCAAAGAGGAAGATTTCTCGAAAGGAGGGCGCTACACATAATATAGTCTATTAACGTTCAGTCTGAGGTTATGCAATTTATTGTGACATCTCTTTTATACCTTGTTATCTGTGCAATGTATTGTATCTGTAATTTAGACCAGCAGAAGAAAGAATTGAGAAGGAGAGGTGCATCCTGCGGTGATCCTGATTCAATAATGGATCAACAGTGTTGATCCATTATGTTGATTCAACACACAGCCTAAACGGTTGGCCGTAGAAACGTGAAATTTGGAGAAAGTATTCAATCAAAAGTAATCATCCGATAAGAAATGATTTTTTTTAAATTCAGCCCCTAAGTGAGTAAAAAAGGGGGATTTAATATTGTATAAAACTCAGTCATTCTTAGTGTGAAATAATTAAGATAAAAATAGGAAATATATTTATTTGACTTATTTAATATTTTCAAAATTCATCAGCCCAACTCGGGCTGAGTAGTCATTGTTTATATATTACTGGCATTCTGGCTCCGCCCACGTTCAGGTGACCAAAAAGCTAATTCTTAGGTTTTACATATTATTATACTCTTACAATGCAGTTTTTGTATTTTTTCTCAGAAATGCGATATTTTCCCGTGGTAAAAAGTATCTTTTATGTTGACCCGGATAACCAGCTATCACCGTACCAAATTACATCAAAATCCCTTCAGTGGTTTTTCTGTGATGCGGTAACAGAGACACAGGCAAACAGATAGGTAGACAAAAATTCTACAAACTATAGATTCGGCCTCTGTATCGATAATAATGTCTATTTCAATTAGATTTTCCAAAAAATATGTAATGGACAGATTCGACTTAGCTACAATTTTATTACATGTATAGATGTATGTATATGTAAAAGTACCAATAGTAGTAAAAAAGAAAAAGAAATAACTATTCACCTGTAGACGATTTAACAATTTTAAAATCACTTTCTGTAAAATGATGTCCACATAACCTTAAATATTAAGGATTGTGGATTCTATTTTATGAGGTTTTACGTCCATAGAAGATGCGGCTAAGGGGAAAAGTAGATTTTTTTATGATGAAACACATATATTACGATTTAAGTGACTTTTATATATACGAGTACATTCACCTAAGGGCAAGTCACTTTATTATTAATTTTTTTTTTTATTAAATTTTATTTGCAAACTAGCGGCTCACCCTCGCTTCGCTCGGGTTCGCCTCTAGAACAGCACAAACAGATCTATCCCGGGAACCGTTCACTTTTCGGGGATGAAACTTAACCTGTTCTTTGACCGGCAATATATCAGCATGCATAAATTTTACTAAATTAGGTGCATAAGTTGTTGTGTGCTAAGCTTCTATATATTTAGTGTATAAGTTACTATAGTTTTTTGACTATCCCACAGGAACTCTTTAATTTTCTCTAATGAAAAGTAGCTAATTTGTTATTGTCATGTATGAACTATGTTATTGTAAAGTTTCATTAAATCCAATCAGTAGTTTTTGTGTACTAAGTTGTTTGAGTTATGATAATTTTTGACTATCCCAAGGGAACTATTTAATTTTCCGGGATGAAAAATATCTAAGATATTGACCGGGGATATATGGTACCACCGTGCAAAATTTCATTTAAATCTGTCGAATAGATTCGGAGATTAGCCCGTACAAACAGACAAACAGACAGAGAAACAAAAAAATTGACAAAAATCTGGATTTGTTCTATTTGTCTTCTTACATCCCCCTGACTCGGTTTTTAGCATTATTCTTCTATGTACATACATTCGATTTCTACAGTTTTATTATAGTATAGATAGATATTACTCAAATTAAACTAAAGTACACACTGGTAACTTTCTAAAAGCATATAATGCTTAGCCATGACCTTCAAAATCATTAGGGTAAGTATCTATAAGTCAGTGACTATCTACTCTGGTAGATATCTTGCCAATGGAAATACGCCAAATGAGAGACTTTTTCACTACAAATTTAAAAATTTTAAACGATATAAGTTAATATTGAGTTAATAATATATCACACCTCAACTATTACAGTATTGTTGACTTTAGGCAATAAATACAAATAAATTAAATAAATTTTATAAATTTTACAATTATCCAGTGGAGAGACACACCCAGTTTTCCAATTAGAGCACTAAAGCGCATTATGCGGCGTCATATTAACTTCGGATGTTCCCACTGCAAAAACGCTCCGCTCATTCGAGCATTTTGAAAAGTACTGCTTTGGCGTGATGCGCTCAAAGATACCAACTCAATAACAGAAAATATGAGAAGTGTTTTTCTTCAAGGTGGCATTGATACAAATTTTATTTACATTATCGTTAGTAATATTTGTTTATATTTTATTTTTATAATAATATATTAATTAGTTATATATTATTCAATTCATTCTATATGTATACTAATATTATAAAGAGGTAAAGTTGTGAGTTTGTGACGTTGTAGGGGATAATCTCTGGATCTACTGAACCGATTTAGATGAAATTTGTTAAAAGGTTATTTGAGACACTGGCAACAACATAGGATACTTTTTATTCCAGAAACCATCCCATAAGGAAGTGAAAATGTGGATGAAAGTTTGTTTAGTGAAGCTAGGGACGAACCCGAGAGAAGCGAGGGTGAGTCGCTAGTTTATTGTATAATTTATAATATCGACGATATATATTATTATATATTTATTTCTTTCCTAATCCTAGTGCCCTCTGCTGGTGCACTTGAAAACTAATTCACGTTCCAATTAAGCATTAGCGGCAATATGCTCTGTAATTGGAAAACAGCGTGTAAAAGCTTGTAGATGTTTGCTAAGCCTCGGCAAACGTGTAAATGTAACATTACATATTATGTCAATTGTCATTTGTCAAAAGTAAAACTCAAAATCAATTAAATTCAGATTTCAGAGCGTAGCATTTTTATCGAGTTTGTGATCACAGACCAGGGAATTAGAAACACGAAAAACAAGACTCAAAATAAAACAGTTAAGAGCGTAGCCGTAGTTAGGTACGGAACGACATACGTGCATCAAAAATATCAAGTCAAAATTTTTATTTATCATCCATGATTTCTATAGTTTGTGGAAGTCCTAAAGAAATCCTCGTGAGAGTATTTTTCTTTCAATTAGTCAATTAATACTTGTTACATTTTAAGATTTCTGTGTGTGTGTATTTCTAATTTTTTGGTTATGGAAGATACCTACTGTTATAATAAACAAAGCGATAAGGATGATTATAAAATCGACCCAATTTTTGATATTATTGACTATCTTGTGAGATGTGCGAAAATATCATTTAAAAATTCTTCTATTAATCAACCCGAATTAAGAACAAATGATAAAATTCAGTTTGCATATAAACTTTTTAAGCAATCTCCAGTACAGTTTTTGCTGCAATTTGGAAAATATTTATCTCCTAATCATCTACACTATTTTGAAAAATTGCAAATAAATAATGATAAATTTCAAAGTTGTGTAGCAGAGTTAAAATTATATCATTCTAATAAATGTGCAAACAAAAGAATAAGAAATAGAAGGTATAAAGCTTTACAAAAATTGCAACAAGAAACAGATTATTTTAGTGAAAAGCAAATGATGCTTCGTAATCCATTGTTATATGAACAATTAATTGGCCAGTATTTAACTGACGATGAAATAAGAGACAGGGATGCTGTTGATAGTGAAAATCTTACGTTCCTTAATTTGATATTAGATACTGTAGACAGAAATGAAATGAAAGAAATAAGAAACAAGCAAATGCAAATAGAGGAGAAAGAAGTATCAAATGAAACATATTTTAAAGATAATGTTCGTCAAGAAAATAAGGTTTCTGTGAAGGAAAAGCAATGGGGTGACTTTGACATTCCAGAGATTGATTCAGCTAGTTTACCAGAATCACAAAAACATGCTGTGATTAATGCAAATGAAAGAAATCTTCTTAGAGAAGAATTTCTTCAAGAAATGTACAGTAGTTTTATTGAAGGTAAAGATGTTGATTTTGATTATAATGCTGTTGATAATAGTGAGGAATATGATGATTTGAAACAAATGTCACAAGATGCTGAGGATAAATATTTTGACTCTGTCGAAAATGATGAGGAAACTTTAGAAGAACATATTAATTATAGAGAAGATTATGGTACAAAGAAGTCACCAGGATTTAATAGTACTGTTAATGACCCACTTGATATATTTATGGAACATATCTCAAAAAATCTCCAACAGAATGTATAACTTGACGAAGCTAATTTATGTACATAAATTTATTATCTAAATATTTTAATAACTTGGTAAATGAAACTTCAACCTTTTTAAATGTTACATTAGAACAGGAAAATATTTTTTAAAGATAATTTTTCTTATGAGTATTTGCAACAAGTTTATAATTCGCACACCTAGATCTAAACAGTGATTAACTCAAAAAAACACTTTTTTCAGAAAATGTGAAAAACTGATTACCGAATCCTTATGCACTCCAGAAGTTTTCTGTATTGATCAATGTATTTTAAATAAAAATAGATGAAAGATGTTATAGGAATCTTGTGTTTCAATTCTATATTAGGCCTAAAAATTGGATTTTTATAGTTGTTTCTGTATTCTTAACAAATTGTAAGTTTATTTTTTGTTATTTGTAGTTGAACCTGTGTTGGTGAATTTAGTGTTTAGTTGTCTCTCTTTTGAAGAGTCATCATACATTTAAAAGGGACAGCATTTTGAATGTATTTATAATAACCTGACTAATAGAGGGTCTGAGACCAAAAGTAGGGGTAGATTGGCTGATTATTAGGAATTAGCAAGAAAACACAATTAAATCCTCAATCAGACAATATTTTTTTATTAATACTACGAATTCTCTCTGCTTTTCAAGATTTCCGAATTCCCTAAAATGCATCAAAAAGCCATTGCCTTGATAGTTCATCCACCTAATTTACTTTGCATTGTAGCGGACATTTATACACATTTCTGGTTTACGTACTCTTTTTTTGTCCTTTTTTTGTTCTATCACGGGCTGTTAGGAATTTTTTTCAGCAACCATTGCATTAATACTTTCTTAGATTTACGCGAATATTTCGCATTTATTATAATTACAATAATAAAACTCTTTTAATCTAAAACTAAGAGACAGAGTCTCACCCGTGACCATGATTGCTATAAAGCATTCGAAACGTCGGGAACCAAGATTCAAAATAAATTCTCGAAAAAATCCGAGAAGATAGTTTTATTTAAACCCATTGCATTCTGAGAGTCAAGTTGTACATGCGCACTATCATCTTTGGTATCCGACGAACTACCAGAACTGCTACTAATTGGTGCTGGACGAAGACAACGATGAACTAGTAAGAACGACTTTAGATGATGTCCTTTTTTATGAACAAACCCGAAATTAGGATCTTCATCTGAGTTATCAATTTCGCTTTCATCACTTCGGATTGGTTGCCACTTCAGTTGTTTAGATGTGCTCGGATTAGATTGATCAGCCACGGATATGCTTGATAATATCTTTATGTAGTCTTCTTGCTGTTGCTTATTTTCTAGTACCGTCTTCTTCTGTATTATTGGTTCAAGTTCTTGTTATAAAGGTCTATTATCTCGTTGCATATTTTCATATTGAATCGATATTTTCTGTGTCCCTTGCTCAACTATACTAAAAATAGTCCACGATTCATTATTTTTCTAAAAAAAAGTGAAACTAAATAAATAAATCTGATCCGTTACGACACATCGATTTGATGAATCGAATTACGTCTGCGAACTGATGAACTTCGATATAGTAAAATTTGATATAGCATAGCCCATCTAAAAAGCTCTAACTTGAAAAATGTATATTAAAACACAACAAGCTTTGTAATGACTAGGATAAAAATTAAATAATATTAAGATGAAAAAACTCCAATCACCACTAGCAAAAAAATTAATTTTAAATTGGGTTTTACAGAAATATAAGAGTTTAAAAAATGACTCAACTAAAAATTTAAATAAGTTTCAACCACACAACAACAATTCTAAATAAAAACTAAAACTTTACTCATTTTCCTATGAACACTGGTTCAAGTCAAAATGTTGCTTTAATTTACTTAGCACTAACCATCAAAGTGGTGACAAGTTTAGTAATGTTATTACAATATTCTGGTTTACCTCAACAATGCAAAATTAACTCAAAATAACTAGTTTGTTTACGACAGGCACATGCATTTCGCGTATAATACCTACTGACAATAACTAGCTATGTTCCTGTTTTGGTGGTGGAGAATCGGGCTCTTTCATACAACAAAAAGGGGTTTTAGTGTCACCTAGCATTGAGAAATGTAACTATTTTTGTATCTGTTTTATTGGTCGCTAGCTAGTAAGTTAAGGAATTCGATGGTATGCGTAACTAAAAAGATGAGATTTTTGAGTTAGCTCTGTTTAGATCTAGGTGTGCGATATGAAATAGTATGAGTAACTTAATATGAGTTGTGAAAATAGTTCTAGTTGTTCTCAAATGTTGTAGATACTAGGAATAAAAGTGCAGACACAAAAATATTTGTAAAATTTAGACTAAACTGTATTTAATATAGTATAACACAAATAATAATAATGTAAAAAAGCTGTAAATTATAGTTTTATTTCTTGCTTTCTTTGTTTGCTTTCTCGGACCCGTGGATCTACTAAAAGTTCAATCTTCAGATCCACGGGAAAATTTCCCGTACTTAGAATTTCTTATTTTTACATTTAGCTATAAATAAATTCTCAAAAACAAAGTATGTGGTGTTTTTAATTTGGGGTATTTTTTGGGTGTCAATGTTTTAGGTAATTTACCCACTATGGTAAATTTACATTTATTTTATGTTCATTATTTTTGTATGAAATCGAATTATGAAACTCAGCCACAGCCCACAGGGACTGGTGTCAAATACGTGATACGGGTAAATAATTTAAAATTATGATTACTTACTATTTATTATTAATAGACTTAATTTTATGTTTATATTAATAATAATTACAAATTAAATCCATTTTATTAAAATTAAAAAAAAATGGAATAATATACATTCTTTTTCCTCATGAAATTTACTTATTATAAAACATATTTGTAATGGCTGTTATCGCACTTCCATCCAGCGAAGTGGTTTTAGAACTGGAGAGACCGCCGAAATCCCAGAACATGTATTTTATATGTAAGTTTTGGTTCTGCTGATTTTCAAGCCAACGTTCTCCAGCCTTTGTTGCCATTTTTCCAGTCTGCTCTAGACCTCGTACCCCTTTCACCGACCAACAATGTCGTCTGCAAACAGCATACACCAAGGTGCCTCCTCCTGTATGTCCGATGTCAGAGCATCTATTACCTACAGGAAGATGTATCAACCTAAAGCCAATTCTTGGTGCAAGATACTGAAATATTCAGTGTTCCGACCTTATATGAGTGCCAGACTCTGTACATAGCACGAATCAATTCCACATACTTAGCAGGCACCACAAAACCTCTCTTGGAACCCTAAAAATACGCCTTTTCCAGGTCAACAGACACCATATGCAAGTTTTTGTGCTCGCGTCTGTACTTCTCACATACTCGTAGTTGGCGCATTGCGAATATGCCATGTGTTGCCCTGCATCATGGCATAAACCCAAATTGTCTTTGTATTATCGCACTCTCCTCTCTCAATTACTTTCTCCCAGACTTTGTATTATGAGACATGAGCTTTATTCCCTGATTGTTGAATTCCTGTAGATCTCCTTTATTTTAAAAGATGGGCAGGTGAAAAATTAAGACCCCCTTTGATCAACAATACTACTAGATATCGTGTCGCCGTAAGAAATCCGTCTCGGTAAATATAAGCTCACTTGCAAAGTGAGCGTATGCTTTGATTAGTTCTGTTGAAACCATAGAGTATATTGCTACATATAGTTGAAACACTACCAACGTAAACACGTTCACAATGCCGCAATGTGTATTTAAAAGTTGCAATAATGATGCGCGAAGAAGAAATGTACATATATCCTGTGATATTTTAATCATACTGTGACAAGACGTCACAATAGGATTAAAATATTATATCAGCTGCATGTAACATTAAAATCATGAAAACGACATCATATCCAAGTCAATATCAGCATGATATTATAGTGTTATAGTCCAATCAATTATGCCTTTCCAAAAATTGACCCTTTTTTAAGTTCGAACAGCGCCAGTAAGATATTTTTAGTTTTATTTAACCACTCACTATCGTAAATTACATTTTAAACGTATAGATTGGATATATATTTGTAATTGTCTCTTATAAACCTTCATTTTGATAATCTACACGACAGGTTTGGACGAAAAAGTTTTTTCAAGACACACATTGACTCCTGTAATTCGTCATTTCGATTTTTTATAACATCTATGCAGGTATATGCCTTATGACACGTTATCAAGACCAACAATCTAACAACGATTAAATTATCAAAATTGTTTAAGTCGTTTCGTTATTACGAGGGAACATAGGTTCGGACATACATACATATACACATAAGAATCCTTTGAGCTTCGCCGCAGTTGTGTAAAAAGAAGAATGCTTTAAAAATATTACAAAAGTAAAGTGGGCCAGGCCCTTCTGATTATCGTTCACCTTGTCGTGGTGGGGGGGCTCAGTAGTGCCCGGCAACCCAACCGGGCGCGAAGCCAAGAAACGCACAGGGAGGTGGCCCACTTCGGTGGGCGGTGGGAGGTGGCCCTCTTCAGAGGGCAGTGTACCATGCGGGTTGCTCCTGGTACTTCTCTGATAGCAGAGTGGACTGTGGAGCAACCCCGTGGTTGTTGTGGTCTGCTTCGGCAGACCTGCCGTCGGGGCGTCGTAGTTGAATGCGTAAGCGATCCTGCGACGCCCCATTAAGACGGGGGAAGGTTTTGTTGGGTTTTAGTGGGTAGTACTGGCTTTGCCGGTGAGTCCCACACCTCGTGCGTAAATGCATTTCCCAACGTTAAAAAAAAAAAAAAGGCCCTTCTGATTATATTGGGTAATTAAAATAATTTTTATACCTATGAAAACAAAAAGTAGGTAGATCATCTGTACATATAATAAAACTGTAACTAAGCCGAATCTGTACATTATATATTTTTTGGAAAATGTTATTGATAAAGATATTATTATTATCGATACTGCAGAGGCCGAATCTATAGTTTTTTGAACTTTTGTCTATCCGTGACCGCCTCGCGGAAAAACCACCGGAGGGATTTTGATGAAATTTGGTATGACGACAGCTGGTTATCCGGATCAACATACTCTTATGATAATTTTTACTGCGGGAAAATATCTCATCTCTGAGAAATCTGTACTAAACGTTAAATTATAGATATTTGTAGCTCCAGAGTTCTTTTATATTTAAAAAAAATATAAACAATAAGTGTTCATATAACTTAAAATCTACTTTCCTAAATTTCTATTATAGCCACGAGACTTAGTTTTTACAGGTAACTAGCAGAACAGGACAGGTAACTAGCAGAACCCGCGGCTTCGCTCGCGGTAAAACTACAAAAAATATCTAAAAAGGTAGTTTCACACAAACTTTCATCCCCTATTACACCCCCTTATAGAATGATGAATTTCTAAAAATGCTAAAATACGTATTTATTTAGTTTTATTGAATTCTGATCATAAATATGTTTTGGATTGTATTATAACGTGTTCTGCCGTGGGAATGAGATAATCTCCCGCGGTAAAAAGTAGCCTATGTCACTCTCCAGCCCTCGAACTATCTCCACACAAAAATCACGTCAATCCGTCTCTCCGTTTCAACGTGAAAGAAGGACAAACAAACAAACACACTTTCACATTTATAATATTAAGTATGGATTACATAAAATTCGTAATGGGTTAAGGGTTTATGTGTTATCTACACTTGAACACTTAACCCATTAGTTTTGTAATTTCAATTTGATTTATTAAACAACAACAATATTTTACTACTATTTATTAAACATTTCCATTTAAAGAAAGTGGATGGTCAGAGTGAACCCTGGGAGCAACCCCTTGGTTGTTGTGATGCGTTTCGGCAGGCCAGTCGTCGAAGCGACATGGTTGAATGCGTATGTGATCCTGTGACGCCCCATTAAAAGAGGGATGGTTCCATTGGGGTTTAGTATGTAATAGTATAGTATATTAGGGCCTTAGGATGTGAGTTCCACACCCGTATTTATGATTTATGAAGGTGGTATGCGTGAAAAAGGCGTAGCGTAAGTATATCATACAATTAAGTACTATGCAATTATGTACTATATATGCAATGTATTATTTTATTATTAACTAGTTTAATAATTTTGTTAAGTATGTTAAGTTGTTTAGTTTCATATTATGTAATAATTGGTCATTAATTTTTATAAGGATGTCCAAACCATTAACACTTTATGGATATGTTACACAGTGTTATCAACCTTGCAAAAGAATTTAAAGAAAGTTGGCGGCTTACTTTATATCTAAGGTACCTAACCTATACATATTATATAAACAGGTACCTATGTTGTATAGTGTTTATATAATAAGTTTGTTTTATATGTCCACCTGTAATATTTTTATCAATAATTAACCCATACAAAATTTCACGCTATATCCATTACTTCAAGGTAGGTAGAAATATAACCTCTACATACTCTTTACATACTCCTTTTGCTTGTTACAATGTAATTGTTCTCTTTCTACACGCTCGTCGGAAGGCCTCAGACTTTTTATTTGACCTTCGTTCCAGTATAATAAACATTTAGACTTTAAAAGTCCTCCTAGCGCTCACTTCACCTTCCACTTACTCTAGGTATATATATACCTATTGAAGCATTCTTTTAGCACTCATTCCTAGTAGTACTTAGTACGCACATACGTAGGCCTAGTGCGTGCTAGTAAAAAGTATAATACCTAATGTCCAACAGCTAAGGTACACTCGCAATATTTACTATTACTCTAGCAATATAAACATATGTATCTATTTAAAACGTACTTAGGGAAGCCCCCAAGCGAAGCGAGGGTAAATCTCGATCTAGTACGTAATATAATAAAATTAAGAAAACACTAGCGTTCTCATTTTTTTTTTGTCAGAACATAATAATAGCGTGATCTAATCTATTCTAATATTAATATAGTACTAGCAGAACCCGCGATTTCGCTCGTGCTAAAATTACAAAAAAATCTCTAAAAAGGTAGTTTCATACAAACTCATCCCCTATTTTACCCCCTTATAGGTTGAATTTTGAAAAATGCTAAGACACATATTTATTTAATATTATTGAAGAGAATATATACCAAGTTTCAAGTAATTCTGATAATAATTTTTTTTTTTATTATTCATTGTCTTATAACGTGTTTTGCCATGGGAATTAAGTAATCTCCCGCGGTAAAATATTGCCTATGTCACTCTCCAGCCCTCCAAACTATCTCCACACAAAAAATCGAAAATCAAATGAAAGAAGGGCAGACAGACAAACAAACAAACAAACACACTGTCACATTTATAATATTAAGTATGGATTTCAGGAGGAATAGAGTAATTTCCAATAAACGTCAATAAAAGCCGTTAAATGCATCGATTTGTTATACCTGCACAATTTTTGTGTAACATTATAAAGAGATATTAGGCAATATCGGTTTTATCCTGCTGCGGTGCGTCTTTACTCCAGAGCGACAAGCGGAGAGAAAGCGGTGCGAAGGGCGGCACAAGCCTCGTCGAAAGTCTATTTTTGAATGAATTTTGTAAACGAATTTGAACAAAGTAGGAAAAAATGTGATTGATTAATGTGATCTTCATTCTTATAAATGATATTTTTAGATACAAGAGACATAAAATGTGGTCAATCTTGTTGGCCCAGGGTGCCAAATTATAAAATACTTCCTTGGACGTTCAAACAAGAAGGAAGATATTTTCTAACGAGTCCATATTTAGAATTATGATATCACACCCGTATTTCCCCATTATTTAGTGGTAAAAATATTTTTTTAAAAGGATATAAATCCTAATAAGTACTTATCTATTTGTGCGTTAAGTACTTCTAAACTAGGTATACCTACGGTTTTCCCGATTTATTTTGAGATGTTTTTACTTCGTTTCATTAAGATTTCGATATTTTATACTTAACACTAAATCTTCCGTGTTTTAGTTAGAACCTGAAAAAAGGCCGTGCTTTTAAAATCTAAAGATTTAGATGTCTTTAGTACTCGTTAAGAATTTCCGTGGCCCGTATTTTGCATTCACGCGCGCTTTATTTTAAATAATTAAAAATTATATACGTTTGTACCTTTAGTAAATATGAAAATGAAAATGATTTATTAATTTATAATTAAAAGAGTTTTTCAAAAACATTACGTGCGTTTTTGGGACATCCTTTTAAGTAAATATATACCTACCTGTGCCAGGATGTCCCACTCTTGCGTAGAAAATTTCTTAAATAGTTTACAACTCAATAGTCTTTCTTATATTAACAAAAATTATAAATAATATCAAAAATAGTGTGTTTGTGTGTGTATGTGTGCGCGTGTGTGTACATAAAATGTTGGAGTGGATGTTTAGGTAATTTCATCGAATAAAGCTTCTATTTCTTCATAATTTAATTTTGTAAGCCAGGCAGTTAGGGACTATTTTAATTAGTAATTATTTTGCAAAAATATTTTTTCAGATCATTCATCTTTTTGTAAGTATATATATATATGCCGATTTCTTAGCTGATGACTAGCAAATATAGTTTTTACAATACCTGTTTCTACTCTAATGTTAACTCTTCTTTTATATTCGTGTTTATATCTATAGTTACCTACTGTTTTATGCCTCTGTAGTATTAGTTGTAATATGTATATCTTTCTCAAACTTAATACGTTGTTAATGGAGAATAGCTCTTTTGTAGGGAAACGATATGGTTTACAAAACATCACTTTAAGGCACAAGACACTGTAAGGCCCGTTGACTACGTTCTAATTCAAGGAATTTAATTTTTGATGCTCCTCCCCATACTGGGATGCAGTATGACAAAATTGATTCAGCAAGAGCTGTATAAACTTATTTTAGAATTTTATTTGTTGCAACATATCTTAAGGTTGTAAAAATCCAAATAAGATTAAAATTAAATTATACTAATTTATAAATTATAAAATTAAATATATAATATTATAACAGTAAATAAAGGTAACAGACGCGTCTTTAAGAAAGGTAATATGGCTAGACACGTGCCTAGAGTCTTTACATTTGTTTGTGGAGTATAGCAAGACCAACCCGTGTCCCTTGCGTGCTTTATGACCGGCAGACGCGCAACAGACGCCGTGCGGAAAACGCGACTCGTGCAGTGAGTGACTTTCGACCTTTGCCAGTGTTTCCAATAAAAAATAGTGCACATGTTCTATCTTTAAAATGATCTGGGTAAGAAAATTATTATTTATTTATATAATTAATTACCTATAAAATTTATACTTAAAATAAATATTATAAAAGATAATTTTAAAGTTGTTTTATAAATATTACTTTAGATTAAACTATATAATATATATGTATATATATACATATATATATATATATAATACTTTTGCTTATTTTTCATTTTGATGATTTAATTTGACTAGCTACTGATTTACCCTATACAAAAGACATAAACGCGTTCTCGAGACCCTTGAATTGTTTTCTTAGTTGTATTGTAAAATTAAATAATTAAAAGAAGTATAAGTATTTTCATTATGTTACACTCTACATTTAGAGAAGTAAAGCTACTTTTATATTTCCGACGGAAGTTATGTCAATGATAAGCAGCGACTGCTAGCAATTCATTAAAAAACTTCTCTTTTTGGCACTTTCTAAACAATATGATGTTTTAATTGCTTCGTTAGGCAAAAAGCAATATCTAACTAAAATGCAGCAACGATTACGTACACGCGTGCAAATGTAATAATTACTTGACGTATGTAGATTATGTTCAATGAAAAGCCAACGTATTGCATGATTGTAAAGCTCCAAGGGTTTCTTTGCCCAAATGTCACAATTTTTTATAATTAATTCATAATTATGTTAAAACAATAACTGCAGTATGTTTATAATTTATAACAAAAACTTAGAAAAAAATAACATAATGACCCCGATTTAAAAGACTAATATAATACAAACCAAATAGTCTCGACTTACATACACCTCGTCACGGTCTGCGAAGCCATTTACTATTTGAACAACAAATCAAAATTTACAATTTTACTACTTATGAAATTGACATGATTAAGAGTTATATGATATTATATCTAACAACTTTTCAGCTTACTAAATTCTGTTATTTTGATATAATGTTGTAATATTTGCTTGGGGTACGGAAATGTTAATTCTAGATTAAACTGGTTTCCTTATAAGATATCTCTAAAATAATTCTTTTAATTATAGATATAAACTATGTTTAGATATATTCTTTTGAATGTTGACGTAGTAGCCAGTAGGTAGTGTTTTCGTCTTTCTATTTTTATACTAAGCACTTGTAAATTCAAAATTGACCTTTCAACAGTAAACTTTTCGCTGTGTGTCGGATTTATATTCAAAATTTTATAAAAATGCACACAAATGGTTTCACTAATGGTGTTGGTGCCGCAGACATACCTGCCTGGGCCCATCTTTGCCTTCGAAGCGTGGCTGGTCATCGATGCATAAAATACGTGAAAGTGTTAATAATTTATAATAATAAATCCAATTATTAATTTTAATTAATAATTTTTAATAATAATAAATCCTTAACCCATACGAATTATTTCACAATAAACGAATCTTCCTATCAGCAGAAACCGACTACCTATCGTTAAATAGGTCTTTATTCTATTAGTTTTATAAATTTAGAACAATTACATACTTGTATCTATATTTTGCTAATGTTTAAATAATTAACTTACTAAGTCGACACGTTTGGCTCAGTACAAACTGCACACTCACTACAAAGTGACCCTACTGGCATTCTTTGTGTGATGAGCACGAATGTTTGTACTCCAGTCATGGGTGTTTGTTTTAAATATTTATATTATGTATGTATTTGAAGTTATATATGTGTAGTGTATCAACTATCTGGTATCCATAACGCAAGCCTCGTAGCTTACCATGGAACTAGATGGTGCTGTGTGTTAATGTCCCAACATTTTTATTTATTATTTTTACCTATAACTTACCTAATTCATACACTTGGAACTAGGCATTTATATTTTCAAAAATTAAGCACATGTTTCTGATTTGATGTGATTTGAAAAATTAAAAAGTATGAAAGCTTAATCTTTACTTAATTTAAAGTTATTAACCGACTTCCAAAAAGGAGGAGGTTCTTAATTCGTTTGAATCTTTTTTTTTTTTGTATGTTCACCGATTATTCGAAGACGCCCGGAAATTTTTTTTACCAATGTCGACAATATTTGAAGATATGAATATTTAATAGGTAAATATGTGTTTTACGCATGGAAATATATTAGATTTGCTTTGCACCGACTTTGAAAATATCTGATTAGGTGTCTATTCTAAATGAAAACCCCTGCTTAGTTATTTTTTACATTTTAGTGCCTGAAAGTCGGTTTTTTTAACGCGTTTGGTTTAAATAGTAGATCCGCCCAAATACAGCGTCATCGACAGCTGCATAGGCGTCAAATCGCCCGTGGCGCCACTCGGTCTGCATACGAGAGATTCTCACGCCTCGCTCTCCGCCACCCTGTCCCCTCCATGAATTAAATTTGAAGTCAATAAATAAGATGACTCAAAACTTTCACTGCGGAAAAATTCACAGATACAAGTTTTTTGGATGTGCGTGGATTTAAAGTAGATTGGAAGTTAATTTATACAAAACCATTTAGGGAGCACAAATTGTTCTAACGAATTACAATTGAATTGATATCAGCATAATTTGCCAGTCTTTGTCAATAATAAAGAGTATTATTATTTTTTATTCATTTATTTTCTAATCGCTATAATTTAACTTGCCAGCTAAATATTGAGGTTTGAATCTTTTTCAAAATATTTTTGTCAGTTAATGCCCAACAAAAATATAAAATTTGTCCAAATAATATTATCTATACTAATATTATAAAGAGGTAAAGTTTGTGAGTTTGTGACGTTTTAGGGGCCGTAATCTCTGGATCTACTGAACTAATTTAGATGAAATTTGGTAAGAAGATAGTTTGAGACCCTGGAAAGGACATGGGATACTTTTTATCCGGGAAATCATGCCTTAAGGGGGTGAAAATGGGCATGATAGTTTGTATTGGGAATCAAGCTAGGGACGAATCCGAGCAAAGCGAGGTTGAGTCGCTATCAATTGATAAAAGTTATAACACAGCGCTATTGAAAAGAACAGGTTTGCAGGTGACCTTATTCTTATCCGGGCACAAGTTTAGAATAGGGGACGTGGCCCCTGGCGGAGTGGGTGGTATTTCTGGATAGGGGACGTGATAGGGAGTCGAAATGTTAAATAAAAATTTTTCCGGAAACGTACGAGTAAAAAGTTATTGAGACTTAAAGTTATAACATATCTAACACATTTCCATACATTTCTTTACCTAAATAAGTGATTACAACAGATAAACATACCTTTAACGAATATTAGTATAATGAGTTGAGTTTGTTTTAAACTAATAAGATCGCCTTATTATTTCCTACTGTGTACTTATACTTTTTTTTAGCAAGCAACTAACTAATAGGAACTAACTGTCTGATTGTCTATCCGGTCAGCTAATATATACATAAATACTTCTTTTTGTTAGATATTTGACGGCATAATACTTTCTTAGATTTACGCAAATATTTAAAATTTTCTCGCGGTTTTATTTACATTTTTTGTATCCGACGTGCTTTGAATACTTTACAGCAAACATAGTTACGGGAGAGATTTACAACTTTTGACGTCTCTAAAGTTAGTCATTACAAAGGGTGGTATCTGTTAACCCATAAAATTAGTCAGTCATTTGGATGTAAAGTAAAATGTTACCGAAGTACCTTACAATACTACCCCTTTCCCCTATATATATATATATATATATATATATATATATATATATATATATATATATATATAGGGGAAAGGGGGGTACAGTGAGCCGTAGTACACAGTGAATCAGTGGCTACTTCTCTTTGCCTATGTACCATAATAATGGAACGCATGCTTTAGTACTTACACCTCTACCCCGCCAGTGTCCATCACGCTCTCGCTGTTGAAGAATTTGTTACCGCCATTTGGCTATCCGTGAGTATCAAATCTATTTTTTTACTACTATTACTCGAGTATTTTATTCACGAAAATGTTTAATATTGAATGACTTATTTTAAATTACCTGAACAATAATCTAATAAGCTTCAGAAATAAATAGCTGTTTGATTCGTATAGATTATGTAAGTTATAGGAATTTGTTGTTCAGTTGTTAGTGGTGCTTTGGGGAACAGTGGGCCATTTCCATGTGGGGTACAGTGGATTGGCGATCCACTGTACTCCACACTAAATTTCAAGTTGATTAGACTATTTATTTATAGTATGTAATAATAATTTTTGTTTTAGATTAACAACATAGCACGGCACCGAAAGAGAAAGACTCAAATTGGTCTTACTACTGAATAACTGAATAGATAAAATGCCATTGTCTTTGTTTTTCGGGGCAACAAAATTAGAAAAGTTGTAAAACTAGAAAAATAATCCATATGCAATCTTACATAGATATTATGCGAAAAGATATAACACTTTGGCAAGCTACGTTTAACTCCCAATTATGGGGTAAATAAGATTTTCACTGGAAAAAGAATTAAAAATATAGAATATATCGAGCAACGTCAACAAGATAAAATTAATAAGCTTGTGAAAGTAGCAAAAAATATTAGTAAAAAAGTTATGCAGTTCGATTCTAGTGACGAAGATAGAAAAAAACAAAGGAGTAGTACAAATTAAGAGAGAGAAGCGACTAATAAGTACAAAGAGAATGAAAAGAAAAAATTCTGCGTCTAGTATAGTTAGATGCACATAAAAATAAAGTATTTTATACAGGAAAGGGAAGGAGAACAAAAGTAAAGAATGAATACAGATTACCTGATGTTCCAAATATAGCTTCAGTACCCCTAGAATATATAATAATGAAATGACCTCTGCCTACATTTTGTGGCACTAAACGATAACAGCAAGTCTATAAATGAGATCAATCTCAATTTTTTTCGCTTAAGTGTGCGTTAAATTTTTTTCACTTTCTTTCCGTATTAACGTGATATGTTTTTCATTTTTGAAATTAGTTCAATTGTGTATATGTTTTATTTTGTTTCGTTCAAGATTTATGTTATCCAGTTAATAATTTTTAAACCTTAAATAATACCTTAAACTTCTTAATATAAATACTAAGTACATGTTTTATAAGATATCACTACAAGTAATGTGTTACTTACGACTGATAGAAAATAAATAGAGATTGATAATTTTGTAATATTGTTGATTAAAAGTGTTCACATAATTCATAAATATTTTTATTTATATAATTTTTTTACAATATTGATTGATTCGCTGTAACCTAAAAGTAAAATGTATGATGATTTCATGTGTTGATTCACTGTGCCCCAATAAGATCCACTGTACCCCATGCGGAGATCCAATGTACCCCATATATGGGGTACAATGAATAATTTCCCACTTTTAAAAAAAACCTTTGCTTTCAGAAAACTATTAATATTATTGCTAAAGTTGAACTAGATTTCTATAGCCAACTTAACACCTCATTACTCTACATATAAATATTGGTAATTTATACTTTATTTATATAGGTAAACTACATTTGAAAAAAAGTGATCCAGTGTACCCCGCTTTCCCCTATATATATAATTTTAACTAGGGTTTAGTTATAAAAATTAAAATAATATATTTTGGATAAACTTTATCAAATAATTTTATTTAATTAATAAGTTTACTCTACTACTATTGGTTTTTTTCACAATCGGTATCCATTATCAACTAAAAACATGTATTTTAAAATCCAATGATACAATTTTTATCAAAATGGATTACGTCAGAGCTGTTTTAGCTGTAGCCATTCTCTATGGTTTAGAGTTCACCTTTGAACACTGACTCGAAAATTAATAAGTATTTATCATTTCATATTATATATTACATTTTATATATTACTAGGAATTGTTAAATGCAGTTAGTACCCATATATAATGGCTAGAATGTAACTCATATGTCTAAGTGGTTAGAAATGTTAATATTTGTTTGGTAAATTGATACATGCAGTCTTAACGTTTTCACTTGAGTACGTGCGCAGTACACATGATCAGTATACTCGTCGCTAGTAAAACTAGGGGATCGGGTTAACCACAATAGCTTATAAAATTAGAAATTGAAAGTTACGCCCAGGCTCGAGTAAATATTTGTTGAACGTGATGTATAAGCAATGAACAGTTGCCGAACCTAATATGTTCAAAAACCAAAAGCATTAATCTCTTACTCTTATCCTTGAAAAAAATAATAAATTAATTGTACCTCAATTTATTTACAGATACTTACTCAAATAACTAAGTATCCTTAAAGATAATAATTATATAGTGTGGATTTAAAATATAACTAGTAGGTATACCTACAAAACAGACGATTTCTAACAACAAACATCTTATTTTTTGGATAAATCTATTATTACGAAAATTAATGTTCGTTTAAAAAAGTAACTTCCAAAAATAATAATTAATATAAAAATAAATATTTATAATTAAATATAATTATGATTTTTTTTTATTATTTGTATTACATAATAATGACATGTTGTTATATAACGTAAAGCCAGGTCTTTTTAGGAATCATCTGCACTTAAATCTTTACTACAGTGATATAAGAGAGTGAAAGGACAATAACTGAAGGGTAAATTAGATGCAAAATACTATACCCCTATTCCCATCATGTCACCTTGTGTTAGTGATGCGGCGCACGCGCAGCTTTCACTGCGGCCACGTCAAATATATCCTGGTAATATAAGTTCAAGTAGCACTTGTTGCAAATTCCATTAGTATAACATTTTCATTTATTATTTTTTCCTTACTAATAGCACTAATTAATATTAAAAATGCGAGAGTTTGTATGTGTGTGTATGTTTATATTATTTACTCCTAATTGAAATGGCAAAATTTGTTTGAAATTGACTACACAGAGTATATAGATTTAGTATCACATAGATTACTGTTAGGCGCCTAGGGACCCGCGCGAAGCAGGTGTAAGTTGCTTGTGTTATTAATACGTAAATATGTTGGAAGGTTCCTTCTTGCATGCAATTACAGAATAACGGGACAACATGATTTTGAATAGAGACAGAAAACTACTCAACGTATCTTTTTCTAAATAATTTTCTTTGAAAATATTTTAGACGCTCCATTATCTAAACATTTATTAGAATTTTTCGACCTGTACTTCAAAAGTTAAAGGAAGAACTTTAGAATTATACTCGTACCTTCAACTCTGAAAATGTTGGCTTGAACAAGAAAATCACTTAGAAACTTATCCAGAGATACCTCACAGGCTTATTAACAACAAATATTTTCTTCACTTTGTTACATGTATGGAGTATCATCTCTATTGTTTTTAATTTTTTAATTTAAAAAAATCTTTCACTAAAAAAGCAGATTGTAAAATTTTTCAGCATGATCTCGACTCTATCCGAATGTCGTGTGATGAAAATTTGATGGAGCTTAATAAAAATAAATGTTATGTCATTTCATTTACAAAAAATAAAGTTCTAATATCGTCCGACTATAACATGGCAGGTACCTACTATTATCTCTAGAGTCAAAGTAGTACGGGACCTAGGTGTTTTATTTGATTCAACCTTATTTGATCAGATCACTCGGTTTTATCATCCGAACTGCCCAGCCTTTCAAAAATTCAATCTCATCGATAGTTTTGTATATCACTATAGTAAGAAGCATACTTGAATACTGCTCTTCTGTATGGAAACCAATCTATGATATTCGTATTAACAGAATCGAGGCTATACAATGTAAATTTCTAAAAATATTAAGCAGGCGGCAAGGTCTCAGGCGTGAATTACCGACTTACACTGACAGACTTCATAAATACAAACTAAAAAGCCTGGAAGATCGCCGTGTTATATCAAATTTGTGCATCCTCCATAAAATGACCAATGGCAATTTTAACAGTAAATTATTAGAAAAACTGGAATTTAAAATTCATACTCACTCTTCGTCAGCCACAACTTTTTAATATATCTTCGGCAACTAATAACTTTCCCCAATACAACCCTTTACACAGAATGTGTAAAACATACACTAGCTTCAATAATGAATACGACATTTTTAATAATAGTCTTTATAGCGTTCAAGAAAAAAATTAAATAAATTATAGTTCTTACTTTACATTTTCGATAATAAGGATATGCTTTCCCTCTGTTTCTTTTCCTTTATGTTTTTTTTCTTTGTCTTTTTTTCCACATGAAATGTAAATATTATTTTCTTTTTTTAATATTTTGTATGTAACTTTTAATGCACAGACTCATACTGCAATATTCACTTTCTGGTTAAGTTTGTTTATATAATTATTACATGTTTTTATTTGAATGATGTGTAGAGATATAATTGGACAACAAATTAAAATGATATTTTTAGTTTTTAATACGTAGATGTAATTTTTTTATTTTTTTTTCTGTTTCTGTACCTAAATAAATAAAATAAAATAAGTAAAATTACAAAATTGACTTCAGAATTTTCTATCAGTTCACACGAGATATCTGTCCACTGAATTTCAGCACTGTAGCTTCAATAGTCTTCGAAAAAATGCAGTATTAGATGTAGTCGATTACTCCTCATCACTTTTGTAAATATGCATGTGACATTAACCTCTTAACATTAATCACCCCTTTTGCGAAACTTTTGGGATAATATCAGAGATTTTAAGATTGTGAGCTGAAACTCCACTCGATAAAATACTTCTACTGGCCACTTAAATATTTGTTTGAGGTCTAAAGATATCCTATTCTGTATTTGTTACAGAGTAACTAGATCATCTTCAAGAACTCGCTAACGGCTGAATGTAACTTTTTTGCTATATAACTTGTTGACGTAGAAGAAATATCAATGTCTCATTAAGATTAGTACCTGGGCCACCGAGCTTCGCTCGTAGTTTTTGGTTAAAAAGTACAATTTTCTTTAAACTAAAAACTAAAAACTTGAATAAATACAAAAAAAAATTATACCTTTGTATCCGACCGGGATTCGAACCCGGACGGACACATATCAAGAAAGCATCTCACTTTGTAGGCACTATAATGTCCATGTTCGAATAAATATAAACATGCCTTTTTAATCTCTTCTCTTCAGCTATATGTTATGCACTTATTATAATATTTCATTTATTAACCTGGGAGAGTGTGGGTACTTTTATAAAAATATAAATATAAATAATATTTAATTTTAAAGAATTAAGTATGCCACCTTACTATTATAACTAAGAATTTGAGAGAGTTTTGTACAATTTACTCTACATTACCTTAGCACGATGTGATAAATTAGCACTCAAAATTAAAGAATAATGTAGGTTATAATTACGTCCTCTTTGTAAGTGGCTCCGCTCGTTAACATAATTTTTTAACCATTATGCACGATGTATAAATTTTTCCATAAGAAGCGATCGAGGTCATGTATTTCGCATACATAAACAAGAAGGATAGTTATAATATTAAATTAGCCCGTCTTTCTTCCTGCCAAGCCGCCCGGTATTTTAACGAGCATGTTGCGTGTCCAAAAAATGCTTGCCAATCCACCACCACTCTAATTGCATGAAAACAGCCACGATTATGTGGATACCTATATTTATAATTAAAAATATAACTTAATTCCATACGTTTACCAATATTAAGTATAGTTGTTTTATTAATTATAATTATTATTGCCGTTACTTTTTCTGTTAATTAAACTTTTCTTTATTTGACAACGTTTTTCTTTATTGCAAGATGATTTATGACCCAATTTTTGTTAAAATTAATAACTAATTACAAGGTTATTTACAGGGAAAAGGTTATCGCACAGTTCTGGGACTCTGTATCTTAAGCATTCAAACAGCCAGTTCAGACCCTAGTCATGATACCGGGATACCGAACAAGTTCACCACAATAACAACACGTATGTAGCAAATGTTGTATTTTTTATTTAAATATAAATTACTGAAGTACTATATTAGCTAATAAAATATTATAAATTGACTTTCAGATGAAGTTGATCATTCTAATCTTAGTGGGATAGCTTCCATTTTTTCTCCTCGCATGAATTTTGATCAATGGAAGCCCTTAACTGGTCGCGGAGATCCTCTACGTAATGATCCCACTTACGATTATGAGCCTCCAGTACTTGAAAAAGTTCATTATTGGGCTGATGATAGTCGACCTGAACGCGAAAAACATCCCGAAAGGAAATCTGAAGTTTTAGTATTAGGAGTTTCTTCACGCAAGCCTAGCGTGGCTTCAAAACCACCGCCGGCACCAATAAGAAGACATCCACGACCACCTGCATTTTCAATGAAATATGAAGACTTTTCCTATAAATTTAGTGACCATTATCCCATGACTATACTTGTGCCACCACCCCCGCCGCCACCAAAACATAAACCCTCCTTATTTATTCTCCCAGACAATAAATTATTACTACCGACTGCGCCTCCACCAGTGTCTGAGTCTACTAGAGAAACTACAATATTACCAGAACATATTACAACTTATGCCCTTCAAGAAGCAAATCTTATTTACCAATCATCGACGATAAAACAAAATTGGCTTGACTACAATAAAACTACATATTTACCTAACAATACTGTTAGTAGTGACTATGCTGGATGGGGGCCAACTACGCCTTTGGAAGATATAAATGATTCGCATAACATTATATCACATATCGACAGTCATAATTTTGAATTTACCCGACAACCTCTTTCCTACTACAAACCAGTTCTTTCAGAAGCTCCACCACCTCCTCTGTCTCCACAAGCCTCCTTCAACTCTGTTAGTATGGCAAGCTTTTTACCAACTGTTTTACCACCAACTCTATCAACAGATTCTTCTGAAACAAAAAAGACTAAATTCCAAGCAGAAATGACAAACCAAGAATTAACGACAGAAGCCCCAAATTTTTATGTAGAAACTACAACTGAAAAAAAGAGTACTCCATCTTATTATTCGACAGTTGAGGAGTCGCCGAAACCGAATATTATTGGTATGCTAGGTCCTATGATATCAATGCCCATGGTGACAGATCCTGATCGACCCGAGGATAACTTGTACGCTCACGCATCAGATAACATACATATTTTTAAAGAACCTGCCACTGAAGATACTATGAACTTAGAAATGATGCAGACTATGCAACCACCACCTCCACTGACTTCCTTAGAAAATATCCCAGTGCCCCAAAGACAACACTATCATGTAAATCCCCATCATTTAAATAACTTACTTCACGAACAACCTGCAACACACACCCATGATCCATATCTACACATGCGCTTTACCACACCTATGGCAACTAGTGCCGCAACCTCACAAGATATTAAGGCTACAACGGAGACTCAACCGATTTCTACGTATTTAATTATACAAGGACATTCAAAAGTAAAAACATATGGATCTAAGCCTAAACCTACCAGTGGGGTCAGCAATGAAATTGTGAATCCAAATGAGACCAATGAAGTAAAACACTTGCATCCAATTAAAGAGAAACATAGTAAAAAGCCTGAAAAGCCCGTAACAAATAGAGAAAGTAGATCACAAAATTTAAAATCTGTAGTAGATACTGGCCTTGGTTCAATAGAAATACAAGAAACTGACATAGGTATTAAGTATGATGTAAGCGATGGCAGCGATGTCCCTGTTGAGTTATATAAAAAAGGTATAGTAGAAACAGATGAAAATAATTACTCGAACACTAAAATTAAACAAACACGACACAAGAGGCAAATAGATCTCTCAAATATTTATTTGATATGAATTGTGTGAGATTTTTTAAGACTTGTCTATAAGCGAAAAATCATAAATTGGTATAGATAATATTTAAACAAGGGAAGTTATTGTTGTTATTGATGAATGACGATCGAAACACGTAGATACTGTACAAATGTAAACGTATATTAAGAGAAAAATAAGTAGTATATACATACATGTGAGAACGATATATAAGAACGATATAAAATTAAACTAAATTAATAAAAAGTAAAATTACGAATAATATAAGTTTTTATTGAAATTGTTATTTGTAAATGTAAACGAGATTTTACTTTTTACCAAAGTTTTTTAATAGAAAGAAAATTTAAAGTATAGTAGTAATTAACATTGTGAGCTATCACAGACATGAATTATTATTATTATTATTTATTATGTTACAGATCCCACCTTTACCAATGTATTTCCTTTTTTAATTTGCAAAAAATAATGATATGTTAAATAATAAAGTTTTGTGTTATCTTAGTTTTTAAACTTAAAAGTAGCTATGATAAGCTTAACGACATAACAATAGATTCCAACAGGTAGGTACGTTCCGTTCAAGATGATACGTTCATTTTCGATAGATTTAAAAAAAATATGCCGCTCTTAGGAGGGGCATATTTATATATTTCATTTCAAGTTAGATATTAAGTATAAAGGCAAATATTTTTTTTCGAAATGTATACATATGTCGCAGGCATATTGTACAATTTGACATTATACAAATGGCGCATTTTGTAAAATGCCGAAGGCAAATTGCAAAGTGCTTCTGAAGTTAATTCATTTATCTGAAATATGAAACTATAATTTAAATATAAATAAATTATTAAATATCAATAATATTATTTATAATATAATAAATATAATATATTTTTTTTAAATCATTAGCTCTTAGTACAAAACCGTTCTGTAAAACACGCAGCGCTACTTTCGACATCGCATTAAGTTAAATTCAAGATTTGTAACAGATCATACTGGGATTATGGCAGGCGAGTCTTCCCGTTAGATTGTTTTCTTCTTCTTGAAACCCAGATACCCTTATTACTAACATTGCTGTACTTTACAATCCAACTTCGATGCCGAATGCAGTAATTGTAATTTGTAAAACGACAAATTATACGATATGCCTGCGACAAAGACAAATAGGTTTGTAGCAAAAAATACATAATATGTAAGTAGTTTATTATGTACAGCACCAGCTAATGTATCTTAGCTAAATATATGTAACAACAAGTCAACATGAAATAATTTAAATATAGTTTAAATAAAAAACTAATTTATTAAACACAAAAAGGAAATTTATATTTTAATAAATATTTTTTTTATATTAAACATATTTTTATTACATAGTTTAGAGACCCTACCCTACCTAAAAAATAATAGGTGTATAATATATTATTATAAAAAATGTACAGAATTCGAAATGTCTTTCCACATATGAAAAATTAACAGGAAGAAGCAAAAGATGTATTTTTCTAATTATGTAGGCTTAGATTGACACATGTCTACAAAAAAAGATGTATGCGGCGCAGCGGACGCGGCCCACTAACACACACGTTTCTTACCATCCTTTTCGTAGAAAGACACAGGCAACTAAGATAAAGTGAAAGCTGCTTATAAACCTATAAAGTCAACGTTTATTGCAATCCACACAGCTCATAGAAAATCGTGAATAGCAAATAGTTCATTACTTCCGCGGCCATCCCTTGCGTCGTAACATAGATGCGAGGAGCGTATCAATTAATCTACAATGTATCTGCGTATGCATAAACATGCACCAAGTAAATCAGTTTATTAAAAATATAGTTTAATGAATATTCACATAAGTTTGCTGTGTTACACCAATTTGCATTACATAGACATGTCTTGTATTCTGCGTTAGCGAGCCTGAAAAAAATATATCACATACGTCTATTACTATTCTGAGTCGAATCCATGTGTGTATTGTATTCAGCCCTTTTTTTAACGTCGCACTGCCGGGCCTCCGTTCAATAGATACGAGGGGGATTAGGCTGTAGTCCACCACGCTGGCCAAATACAAGTTGGCGGACTTCACATATCTTTCGGAAACTTGCTTGTTTTCCTTCACCGTAAGGCAAGTTGTAATCATGTTAGAAATTATTTGCACATGAAAATATCAGAGGTGCGTGACCCGGGACTTGAACCCGCTTCACTCGATTTCTCAAGCGAGCGCGTTAAAACTGGGCTACCTCTGCCTCATCTGAGTCGAATCTGTACGTTGAATATTTTTTGTAAAATCTTGTTAAAATAGTCATTATTATCGAAACAGAGGCCGTATCTATAGAATTTTTGTCCCTCTGGAAACGCATCACGAGTAAACCACTGGACAGATTTTGAAGAAATTTGGTGAGATGATGATAGCTAGCTATCCGGGTTAACACATAGGATACTTTTACTGCGGCTAAATATCTAATTTCTGAGAATGTATACAAAACGTGAAAACTAGGGACGAACCTGAGCGGAGTGAGGATGAGCCGCTAGTATATTATACCTACTATTAAACCTAGAGGTTGGAGTTTACATATTCGCTACTGTTTAGGCACCCAAGCAAAGTGGTGGTTATGTAACCGAGGGTAGGTTGCTAGATTGTTAATAATCATACACTATACTAAGTAAACTTTTTTTTACATTACAAAGGAAGGAGATAGGCTTCCTTTGTTCGCCGCCCAGTTACTTCGCGAGCGAAGGCGCGGGCAAAAAGTAGTATGTATTAGATAAAATGTCACTAACTTTAAAGTCATAAAAATGCATATGTTAGTGTATTTTAAAGTATCTACCTATATCAAAATGTAGTCTTTACTATAGACTCTTTAGTTAAGTTGTTATACCTAAGCTTACCGTTCCAATTTACATGTCATAGCTCTAGTTGGTGTATTCATAGCTCTCGGAATAATATCTTCTGAGTTTACTTGATAACATCCCCTTTGGACTATCCAGGCATGTCTGTCGCGCGCCCTCCAAGACCGTACGAAGCACATTGAATTTTCTGTTTAAAAATTAAGTAAATAAATACTATATAGTTTTAATAATATTTTAACTTTATTTTCTTAACTACTACTTTTATAACATTAACTGAAAGTTCAATCTTTATAAATAAATAAAATTGAAGTGTCTGTCTCAGTATATAATAATAGTCTATGG
Organism: Brenthis daphne; assembly: GCA_947093115.1. Classification (NCBI taxonomy): domain Eukaryota; kingdom Metazoa; phylum Arthropoda; class Insecta; order Lepidoptera; family Nymphalidae; genus Brenthis; species Brenthis daphne. The sequence continues at coordinate 8,912,790 of OX352471.1, forward strand.
TTTGTAATGTCACAATAACAGCGTTTCACTAAATGCTTATGATATTTTAAACGGTACTTATAAGAAAAACACAATTTTTTAAATTTTTGTCTGTGTGTCTGTCTGTTTGTTCCGAATAATCTCTAAAATGGCTGGACTGATTTTGACGGGAATTTCACTGGAAGATAGCTGATGTTAGGCTACTTTTATTTTAGAAAAAGAATTAGGGTTCCGTTAAAACAAATTAAAACGTAGGTACGCTAGTTAATAATAAAAATTATTGACTTAAAAAACGAGATGTCACCTTTTGTGCAGTTAATTAAATATAACCGGCTGTTGTTAACATCGACAGAAGGTTTGATAAAGTCTCCTCCACAGTGATTCCAACCACGTTGCGTGGAAGAGCAATTGTAACATAGCAAAGAATAAGCTGATCCCACAAAGTAAAATGACACAATTAATTGAAACATTCGTACTTGGTATTAATAAATATGCACATAATAAAGATAATTTTGAAGAAATTTACTATTAGTAAATTGGTTCAACTGATACACATCAAAATATTTTTTAAATGTGTCAATGATATTATCAAACATTATGGTCACATGGTGTCAAGTGCTTTTATAAACACAGAGTTTTTATTGTTTCTTTAAACGATTGGTATTTAATCTATAATGATGAATGATATGAATTTTCAATTTTGAAAATGTGTTAATTAGTGAAGTCATCTCGACTGTTTTATACATACTATATATACCTACTACTTATCTATACTAATATTATAAAGAGGTAAAGTTTGTGATCTTGTGAGTTTGTGAGTTTGTGACGTTGTAGGGGGTAATCTCTGGATCTACTGAACCGATTTTCAAAATTCTTTTACCAATAGAAAGCCACGTTCTTTCTGAGTGTCATAGGCTATATATTAACCCGAAAAATAAAAAGGCTTTTTCGTGGTAGTCGGATTTGCAAAGTAAGTCGGAGAAAAAACGGTCGAACGAAAACGTTTCTTACGAACGCTGCCTTAACGATGAGAGATATATGATTATGTTCTAGAGAAAAGTTGTAGAGCTTAATAATGCCTACAAAAAAGTCAGCGACAGCATATGTCTAACTTTTATATTTAAGTCACAAAAAGTAGTTTGTTATAATAAAAAAATAATTTAAATCGGTATGTCATGTTTATTGGTCATATTATCAACAATTATGAATTCTTATCAAAATAAGTAAATTTATCGTCTAAAATGTTTAAAATAAAAGACTTTTCCCTTTTACTGCATATAATTTGGACAAATGGTTAAAGAGATAATACAACATATTCGTAGGTATGGACGAACCCGAGCGAGCTGTTTATCTGTTTTTCTCTTTGTACGGGCTAATCTCCGGATCTATTGGACCTATTTAAATGAAATTTTGCATGGTAGTACCTTATATGCACGGGCAACATCTTAGATACTTTTCATCCCGGAAAATTAAAGAGTTCCCGTGGGATAGTTAAAAAACTATAACAACTTATACAGCTTAGTACACAAAAACTACTGATTGGATTTTAATGAAACTTTACAATAATATAGTTCATACATGACAAAACAAATCAGCTACTTTTGATCCCGGAAAATTAGAGTTTCCGTGGGATAGTCAAAAAACTATAGTAACTTATACAGCTTAGTACACAAAAACCATTGATTGGATTTTGATGAAACTTTACAATAATATAGTTCATACATCAGAATAACAAATAGGTAACTGTGTATCTCGGAATAATGTACTTTTCCCGTGGGATAGATGTTTTTGTTTATTTGTAACGTATTATGTACACAACATAGACCCCAAAACAATAGTTATTAAAAAAATGCCTGTTTATCTGTTTGCCTGTTTGTCTGTTTTTGTGTGTGCGTTTCACGCGAAAAGTAATGTACCAATTTCAACGAAATTTGGTGAAGTGATAACTTATTACTCGAGTCACCATTTAGGGTACCTTTTGTATGTATGTATGTATGTATGTATGTATGTATGTATGTATGTATGTTGTATTCAGCCCTTCTTAACACATGCGCGGGCCTCCCTTCAGTACGAGGTAGATAAGGCCATAGTCCACCACGCTGGCCAAGTGCGGGTTGGTGGACTTCACATGTCTTTCGAAAACTTGCTAGGTTCTGTCAGACATGCAGGTTTTCCTTTACCGTTAAGACAAGTGGTAACTGTGTTAGAAATGATTCGCACATGAAAATATCAGAGGCGCGAGACCCGGGATTTGAACTTGCTTCACTCGGTTTCCCAAGCGAGCGCGTTACCACTGGGATACCACTGCCTAGATACCTTTTACTTAAAGAAAATCTTTCTTTCCCACGGGAAAATGCAAAAACTGGTTTTATCGAGTCCTCCCTAGAAACCTTCCTCTGGCTAAGCCTTAAGACATAAGTCAAAACAATATACTAAAAAATTGTAGGTCTTGAAAAGTCCTACAGAAAAGTTCTGAATAGTATATGTCTATCTTCTAAGTTACACTCGAAATATTTATTCTTATCTATACCTATAATAAAACTTAGTCAAATCGATATGCGCGTTTCACGCAAAAAGTAATCAACCGATTTTAACTTAATTTTGTATAGTGATAAAACTTAGTGCTCGGGTCAACATTTAGAATACTTTTTACGACAGGCAAATTATTCATTCCTATGGGAAAATACAATAACTGGTTCTGTCGAATTGTCCTTAGAAATTTATATGGCTTACGTTGGCTCAACCTTAAGAGATAGATCAAAACATTGTACAAGAAAATTGTAAGTCTTAAAAAGGTCTATAGAAAAGTTCTACATAGTATATGTCTATCTCCTAAGGTACACTCGCTATAACTATTTTCATTATTATATATTACTGTTTTATTATACGTTATTTATTCTATACGTAATAAAACTGTAGAGGTTAGAAAAAAAATGCTAAAAACCGAGTCAGTTCTCCCGAAAGAAGAGAAATAGAAAAAATCCAGTTTTTTTTTCAATTTTTTTGTTTCTCTGTCTGTTTGTACGGGCTAATCTCCGAAACTATTGAAATGATTTAAATGAAATTTTGCATGGTAGTACCTTATATCTCCGGTCAACATCTAAGATACTTTTCATTCCAGAAAATTAAAGAGTTTCCGTGGGATATTTAAAAAACTATAGTAACTTATACAGCTTAGTTCACAACAACTTATGCACCTAATTTAGTAAAATTTGGCATGCTGATACCTTATATTGCAGGTCAAACAACAGGTTACTTATTTTTATCCCGGAAAAATGAACGGTTCCCGTGGGATAGATGAGTTTGTGCCTTTCTAGAGGTGAACCCGAGCGAAGCGAGGGTGAGCCGCTAGTAATATTATAAAGAGGTAAAGTTTGTGAGTTAGTGACGTTATAGTGGGTAATCTCTGGATCCACTGAACCGATTTAGATGTTTGGTAAGAAGATAGTTTAATGAGACCCTGGAAAGGACATAGGATACTTTTCTTCCGGATATCATCCCAAATCCCGAAAATTGGGGATGAAAGTTTATATTGGGTAGCAAGCTAGGGACGAACCCGAGTGAAGCGAGGGTGAGTAAATAATTATATTCGTATAGTAGTAATAATACTGCAGACTTCTTTTTCGTGGCTAGTTTTTTCTTTAGAAATATTTCTCCATAACCTACTATATTTTACTCCGGTGATAAACATATGTTCGAGTTATCTATACTAATATTATAAAGAGGCAGTTTGTTTGTTTGTTTGAACGCGCTAATCTCAGGAACTACTAATATGATTTGAAAAATTCTTTTCCCATTGGATAGGCCGTATATTGAGGAAGGCTATAGGCTATATATCATCATGCTTCTAACCAAGGGAGCGGAGTAGTAATCATAAATGTCAACAAATCGGACAGACTTCCATACATTATTGTAAAGGGAAGGGAAAGATGAGTTTGTTTTTTTTTATACTTAGAACGCGGGCGAAGCCCTATTCTATACTAATAAAATACATAGTAATGAAGCGAAATCGATAAAAAACATTTTAAAAAAATTATATATATACCTATGGATCTTAAAAAAGCCTACAATAGCAATATGTCTAAGGTACTCTCGCAATGACTATTTTTATTTATTTAAAACGTAACTAAGGACTCACCCGAGCGAAGCAAGGATAAGACGCTAGTAGGCACCTACCTAATTTTATTAGTGACTTACCCTCGCTTCGCTCGTTGCGTCCCTAGGTACGTTTTAAATAGATATGAATAGTTATTGCGAGTGTATCTTAGGAGAAAGACTTATGCTATTGCAAATTTTTCTGTAAGCATTATTAAGACATACAATTTTCTAGTACATTGTTTTGATGTACCTATATCTCTTGGTTTAGCCAGCATTAGACATATAAATTTCTAATGACGACTCGATAGAACCAATCATTGTGTTTCCCTGTGGGAACGAAAGATTTCCTACAGTAAAAGGTATTCTAAATGTTGACCTGAGTAACCACTGCACAAAATTTAGTTAAAATCGGTCCAGTACTTTTTGTGTGAAACGCGCACACATAAACGGACAAAAATTTAAATCATTATTGTTTTGGGGTCTGTATTTTGTACCTAATGCGTTACATTTTTTTTTTTTTAATATTTCATGTACCGTATGTCTAGTTGAAAAACGCATCGGTACAGCTTAAGTATGCTTGAGTAAAATTACTTATGAGTAAAGTGGTAACTAACTAATATTAATAAATATTTAATTATTATTATTACCTTTACACGAAATTGAGAGAGAGCAACGTAACCTTGTCATATGTTTTGAGTTTAAATTAAACAAATGTTTCGTCTGCAAAGGATCTTCTCCATATAACTTATCATTTAAAGTTCCATTGTAACACAATAATTCGTAACTTCTATGAATCAGTAATAAATAATAGTAAAATACTAGTAACGAAGTCATGACCTAAAAGATTAAAATGAGAATCATTGCCATCAGTCAAAATCATTAAAAAATGACTGAATAGCTCATTTTTATTAGGCTAAGATTTAAATGGTTATTTGTCTTATGTCTCTTTATCTATGTGAGTTTCACGCAAAAAGTACTGAACAGATTTTAACTAAATTATGTAATAATAATTTAGTAAAAAGAGATAACTTTTTACTCGGGTCAACATTTACAAAACCTTTTACTACAGCAAAATCTCGCCAGACGCCACCTGAAATGGGCCACTTTAATTTTTAATTATTGACTAGCAACTCACCCTCGCTTCACTCGGGTTCATCCCTAGGTACGTTTTAAGAGTTAGTATGGAATAGATAACTGTATATTTTTATTATTATGACTTATATTACTAGCGCCTCAAATTCACTTCACTCGGGTTCGCCTCTAGACAAATAAAAAAATCTATTCCACGGGAACTGTACATTTTTCCGGGATAAAAAGTAGCCTATTTGTTATTTTGATGTATGTACTATATTATTGTGAAGTTTTAATTTAAATCCAATTAGTAGTTTTTGTGTACTAAGCTGTATAAGTTACTATAGTTTTATAACTATCCCACGGGAACTCTTTAATTTTTCGGGATGAAAAGTATCTAAAATGTTGACCGGGGATATAAGGTACCACCATACAAAATTTCATTTAAATCGGTCCAACAGTTTCGGAGAGGTACAAAATAAACAGTTCTGAACTTTTCGATTTTCCAGCTGTTTTTTCGGGTTTTCCCTATTTTTTTAAACCCCGACGCAAAAAGGACAGGTTGTTATAAGTTTGACGTGTCTGTCTGTATCATCGTAGCTCTCGAACGGATGAACCGATTATGATTGTTTTTTTTTTGTTTGAAAGGTGAATAATCGGGAGTATTCTTAGCTATATTTGATGAAAATCGGTCCAAAATGGTCGAGGGTTTCTTAAATTTTTAATTTATACCTAATGGTTCAATTATTACTGTTAAAAATGCATATTGTATATTATTGACGAGTACTTATGATTAAAGATAGAAGAGGGCGCTGATTCCTGACATATAGGTTTAATCTAGTTTGGGAGTCAGAGACTAATAACGCCTTCCGGGTAATGCTGGGGCTACCGCGTTTTTGCAGTGCTTCGGGGATGTTCGCGGGTGCTGGTGTGCCGGACTTTTACGCGTTAGTAAGACCACGAATAGCGTCCCTGATGCGGCGAGTGCGCGATAGCCCCAATAGACTTGTAGCCACTGTGGCTAAAAGATGACAATAGCATAATGTGGCATTGGATGACGACACATAGATCGTCATTTAAATACATTTAATAAAGGTTCCTATTAGTATTAAGTTCAAAGTTATTGTTAAATATTAAATTTTATATGTTGTTAGGTAATACATATTAACAATGGACCTGTGTCTGAATGAAAATTAAATAAATAAAATAAATAAATAAAAAGGCTTATGTAACAACAAACAATTGTGTCAATAAAGAAAAATATTCTATTCTGAATGATGATGTTCTCCTGACCGATTCCGGCCACGGCGGCCAATCTCATTAAGACTAGCGAACTGCGCAGGAGATATTATAGTGCACAAGCGTACGCGCAGGCACAACGTGCACTCTCTATTCCTGTCACTCTCATACTCCGATGGGACGACTGCACGACACGACCAGTGAGAGTTAAGGCGCAGGACCGACGGCTTTACGTGCTCTCCGAGGTACAGGGGTGAAACACCGCCAACTTCCCAACTCCGGGCTGTTACTGAGGTTTACTATACAGAAAGACTCAATAACTAAACTTGGCCCGGCCCGAACCGAAAATTAAAATTATCATTATAAACAAAAAAAAATACAACGTTTACGTTTTTTGCGTCTGTTGTGTTCGCATCTTACCTGGAAGTTAGACCAGCTACAGGAAGAATTGAGATGTAGAGGTGCATCCTGTGGTGATCCCGCCTTAACCGCTGGTCGTAGTCCGTTGAAACGTGAAAGGAGGAGCGTTGATAAGAGGCATTTTTCGCTTGTTTAAAAAATATTTCGGTTGCCGGCTATTTTAAAATGCATTTTAATATTTTAAATTAATATATTAAGTCAAAGCAATTATAGCCCAAAAAGAGTGTTTCGCCTTTTTCGTACATTATTGTCATTTTTTCAATTTTTAAGTCATTATTTCTTGCATAAGCGCTTCATAAACCATATTCATTTTGACTCACGATGATACTACTCTTAATAAACTTTTATATAAGTACTAATTTATTTTGGTTTGGTTATGTACTTGGTAACACAATGGTACTGTCAATGCAAAGTAGGCGCAAGAGTCGTAGGATGTCGTGCACATGTTGCTTCCGTGTTATGGTTTCTGGCTTACTGACGCCATAAATCAAAGGAAGTCAAAACACCAAGTCTTGAATATGTTTACATAATACAAGACGCCGCCGCTAAAGGCTGGTCCAGTAGCGATTCGAAGGAAGAAAGCCAGAAAGAAGGATTAAAAATAGTATAATATAAAGTATCTCTAACTTTCTGATTATTTTCGATTGTTGATTATTGTCCATATTTGTAACATTCAATTCATAGTAATAAGAACTTCCTTTTATCTTAATCTTGCATTTGGAATACTAATTATAATTGATTTATTTGCTTAAACAAGTGACAGCAATGTTTATTGAAAGAAATGCTTATAAAATCTACATATACATTTATTTCATCAATTACACAATTTTTAATTTAAATAATTATTTTTTATGTATGTGATGTATACTATTAAATAAAATTAATATCACATCAAGTAGCCGATGGGCGAAAAATGCCTCTTGTCAACCCTCCTCCCTTGGAGGACGTAATACTTACGATGTAGGAATCCGATAAGAAAGGATTTTTCGAAATTCATCCCCTAAGTGGGTAAAATAGGGGATTTAAGATTGTATGAAACTGTCATACTTATTGTGAAATACAGAGAAATTGACGTTTAGCTTTAAGATAAAAAATAAGAAATATGTTTATTTGATTTATTTCGAAATTCATCCCTGAAAGGGGTAAAAGGTGGTAATAAAGTTTATATGGGCAAAGAATTATTTATGATCAGAATTGCTGAAAAGGCAAAATTCTTCCCCATTGCACGGGCGGTCAAAGAACCCCGCCGTGGGGGCTGTTTATAATGAATAATTGTTCTATTTGTAAAGATCACTCTTCACAAGTCACGAGCAACGCTTTAAAATCGAAACCGTTCGCTATAAAAATTGGTAATTCTTGACAATCGTTACATTAGGCTATATACCTGTTCCCGGGGGAGAAGCCAACTCCTGCCGGGCGCGTCCCCAGGTGGCGAATAGGGGAATGCCACCCGCTTAGGGCGGCGGGTGGTACCGGAGAAATCCGGAGCGGACCAAGTGGTTTGGGTGTGGCCGCTCGTTTAGGCCTCGAGCCGAAGACGTTGCGGCCACCGGTGGTGGGACCGCTTGGACCTACAACCGGATGATGGGTGCCGGTTGCAGGACTGTGGTCGCAGGCCCGCATCCGGCGGAAGGGTAGGCCGCGGCGGGAGAGGAGAGCCGGTATTTCGGTGCGTCGGTCTCCCTACCTTCCGCGGCCTAGACGCGGCCGCCACCGTTTGATGGCGGACGCGGTGGGGCTGCAGGGGTAGAGGAGTGTCGGTGTTTCGTTGTCGCTCTCCCTGTCCTCTGCAGCCGATTGGAGGTGGCCCACTTCGGTGGGCGGAGGTTCGGTTTAATGGGGCAACTCAGGGTACCTCTCTGGTGTAGCAGAGTTGACTGGAGCAGCCCCATTGGTTTTGTGGTCAGCCGTTGGCAGGCCTGCCGCCGCGGCGCCGTAGTAGTTATGCGCAAGCGATCCTGCGGCGTCCCATTAAGGCGGAGGAGAGGGGAATGTCGGGTTTTAGTGGGTAGTACCGGCTCTTCTAGCCGTTGAGCCCCACATCACCACCTGGGGGATCAGGTGGTATACGTAAATGCATTTCCCGACAATATATACCTGTTCCACAAAATATACGTGTTCACCTCTTTTTACTGTGCCACAACTGTACTAGTATTTTTCGGCCTGGTAGTTCTAGAGATTAGCACTTCCAAACACAAACACAAAAACCAAACATTATCTCTAGCTTAATAACTTATAAGTACATTTTTAAAAGTACATATCATTCAACATAAATAAATAAAAAAAAAAACATTTTTTTTTGCATTATATTTTGAAGTTTTCATAAATTGATAACTATTCACTATCGGTGAGGTAACAATTTTAGTAGAACCACTATCTGCAATCTATATTTCTAATTCACAATCTAACTGATAATTTCGAGGTGCATCCAAATCCTGTTGTCCGACGACACTTAAACATATGGCAACTAGAAAAAGACAATATTAAAGAAAATCTAAAGAAGAAACAAATTAATATAACAAAGAACTAAATAGAAATATACATATTAAAGAAGTACGTCAGAATAGTCTTAGATGCACCTTACGTGTGCAGTCGCACCGCCGCTCAACTCAAACGCATCGCTACAACTCTTTTGACATCAAAACGATTAAGCTGCAATTTCGTGAACTACTCTAATAGTACTTCACTTAGTTTTTTTTAAATATTGGACCCAAAAACTAAACATCGACAGTGAAAACAATTAAACAATGGTTATTACAATATATACAATCGAAAAGGCGAATTATTTAAAATAGTGTACACTTTTCTAGCAGCTATGTTAACTTATTTCTAAGTTTCTTTTATTTAAACTTTTTATAATTTTACTAGCGGCTCACCCTCGCTTCGCTCGGGTTCGTCGCTAGGTACGTTTTAAATAGATATAAAAAGTTATTATCAAAATACTAATAGAGAATTAGTTCCAACGGGAACCGTTTACTTTTTCGGGATGAAAAGTAACCTGTTGTTTGACCGGCAATATAAGGTATCAGAATGTTAAATTTTACTAAATTAGGTGCATACGTTGTTGTGTACTAAGCTGTATAAGGTACTATAGTTTTTTAACTATCCCACGGGAACTAATTAATTTTCCGGGATAAAAAGTATCCTATGTCCTTCTCCTGGCTCTAAACTACCTCCCTGCCAATTTTCAGCTAAATCGGTTCAGCCGTTCTTGAGTTATAAGCGAAGTAACTAACACGACTTTCTTTTATATATATAGATATAATGGCATACATTTTTTTAACAATTTAAGCAAATATTTTTTTTATGGTGTAGGCAAAACTAAAGCTGCGTTTTACATACAAAATATAACATTATATTTTACGTTAATAAACAAGATAAGTTCGCTGTTGACAAATCGGCGGCCTGTTAGACCTTTATATGAATTTGTCATACTAATGCCCGATTTCACCAACAACCCATAAGCTACCACCTACCTATGGGATCCCTAGCTTAAAAGTCCCCTAAACTAGCCCCTAAATTAAATTTCGTTTTACGATCGTCTTTAAGCCCATATTTCGAGCACCTAAATTTAGGGGGCCTTTTAATATTTAGGTGACCCCTAACTGTCGGTGAAACAGAAACTGTCCCCTAACAGCCCCCTAATCATGCTTAGGAGATCCCTTAAACTTAGATGTCGTTGGTGAAATCGGGCATAAGACTGGCATTTAACTAGAAAACAATTTGTTTTACGGATAAAAGCGGGCACAAGGCAAGCTCGACTTGAGAGCTCGCTCAAGTTGTTTACTCGCATTAAATATGTCGCAGGCATATTGTATAAATCATCATTATTCAAACAGGGCCGTCTGTTTGCAAACGCTCTTAGATTTAAAAATTATTAGCAGAACCCGCGGCATCGCTCGCGCCTCGCGCTAAAACTACAAAAAATATCTAAAAAGGTAGTTTCATACAAACTTCCATCCCCTATTTTACCCTCATAAAGAATGAATTTCTAAAAATACTAAAACACGTATTTGTTTAATTTTATTGAAGAGTATTAATACTAAGTTTCAAGTAATTCTGATCATAAATATTTTTTGGATTGAATTTGTAAAAGGTTTTCCCGTGGGAATTAGATAATCTCCCGCGGTAAAAAGTAGCGTACGACACTCTCCAGCCCTCCATCTCAACACAAAAAATCACCCCAATTCGTCTCTCCGTTTCGACGTGAAAGAAAGACAAGCAAACAAACACACTTTCACATTTATAATAGGTATAGTATGGATAACCAAAACGAAAATACTTCTGAAATTAATTAATTTCGTCGAAATATGTAACCATGATTTAAAAATAAATAAAAAATCATAGAACCAGCTATTTTAAGAAATCATTAGTTATTTTACAAAACAAATATTATGTAAAACACACGACGTTACGTCTGACAAAATTATGTCAAATTCAGGCTTTATGAAACATAAGCCGACATTAGCTTTATGGTGAAGAGGCCCTAAATACCCACAGTGGTGCATTTTACAATACAACACTTTTTCAATTTGCCTTTGGCATGTTACAAGCCCGCAACTAGATTGTTTGTAAAAAGATGAATCATGCAATATGTCTGCGACATATTCCAGGTATTATAGGATAGATTTACATACTTTTTGTGTTTTTCATATACAAAATGAGTATCACATATTTAATTATTTAGTACATACAGAATATATTGAATATATAATGTCATCGAATATTATTATAGAAATATATAAAATAAGTTATAATTCAATTCAAATAAATATATATCTGTATTCAAATAAAATTTAATACACATAAAATCTGGTTGATAAAAATAGTATAGTTAGAAATGTAAGTAATTAGCTTTCTCTCACATTTTCTCACATTCTTATCCTTTAATGATCTCACAATTATCCTTTAATGGTGTTGCAAGTATTGGCAGTGTTAAATGCATGGTAACCTCAATAAGTTGGAATACTTTATTTAAGTATACAATTTAAACACAAACCTTCCAAACATAAGTTTAATTTTTTTTACAGAATACTAATTCAATTTTTGAAAAGTCAATAAATGTTTAAAAAAATCTTGACTTCAATATGAAGTAGAACCTATACATATATATTTTTTGGTTTGATTATTTATTAATTTTATATGAATATTGATTCAATCATTTCATGCATATTTGTTGCCGTTAAAACAAAAGCCCTACCATTAAATACTCATATTTGATAAATTTAATTTTAAATGTCTTTTTTTAAATGCCAAATATCTACATTAAAATACTAATATATTTTGAAATTTACATAAATAGCCATGATAAAACAAACTACATGTTTGGAATAAAACTAAAATTAATATGTACATATTATAAAGTCTCACTTGAGAATAAAGTTCTTTATTCTTCATTAGAATATTTGCATATACTATACATAATATTAAGGACTGCATTTACATACAAACATACATATTATGTACACACATATGTCTAAGAATGTCTACATAATAAGCAAATTCACAATTTCAATAGAATGTTCACACATGGTTACATATAGTGGGGGTTCAAAGCGACGAGTTGGCGGCGGCACAGCTCTTTACAGCAATACAACACAATTAAGTCACAACGAGATTATTTCCAATACAGTTGTGATACAGAACAAAATCTAACCTCACATATACAACAATATTATGTTAAAACAACCATCGTTATGGCTCAGACACTGCAGTTCCAACTACACTACAAATACAAGATAGGACTTTATCGCATTTTGTTCAAAACATAATACATAAATAATTTTAATAACAAAGTGACATCTAATTAAACAATATATTCCAACCTACTTGGATGTATCATAATCATACTGGATATTGTTCTCGTTGTGCATTTGATGCAAGACCTAGATAAAGTCTAACTAACTGTCCAATCCAGTCCCCAACGTTCTGAAACTTTCAACTGTGCAGCTGCAGCATCTTTTAATGAGAACAAGTGAGTCATTTCTTGTTCTGTTTTTGCTAGTGCAATAGCCTTCTCGAAAAGCTCTAGTGACCTTCTTAAATTGCCCCTGAAAAATAAAACAGTTATAAATTATTTTTTAGTTTTAACCTATTGAAAAAATAAATCCCAATCCTAAAAAAATATGAAAGGATATGAATTTATATGCCATTAAATAATAATAAAATATTTAACTAAAATATTCTTATTTTTTCTAATAAAATTATGGTATACTTATAAATAAAATGTGTTATTCAATAAAAAAATACAATTTTATAATAGTAAAATATAAATTATATTATAATTTTATGTATTTTTGAAGTAAAGCCTACATTATTATCTCTTGTTCATTTTCAAAGAAGTTTTCCTATACATCAAGTAAAAGATAATTCCTATATGTAAAATAGATAGCAGTAAAATATCAAGTGATAACCTTTATCTTAGTAATACGAAAAATCACAAGGTCAAGTCATAAACTTATTTTAAATTGGATCAATCAATTTTTTTTAAGATGTTTTGTTTTTACTTTCTTACCTCTGGACTTCTATTGTCCCCAGGGTCTCATATGCAAAGTCACATTTGTCATCAATTTCGATAGCTTTGTTAATCAATTTAACAGCTTTATCAAAATCTGTACTCTTCTGTAATTGTACAAGTCCTTTGTGAACATATAATGTTGCATTATTGGAATCAACAGCCAAAGCTGATTCAAATAGGGCTTCTGCACGACCCCATTCTTGCTGATCTGACAAAACTTGAGCATATAGAATATAAACCTCAGCACATCTTGGGAATCTTTCCAAAGCTTTTTCGAAGTCAGCTCGTACCTGAGTCAGGGCTCCAATATTTTTATGCAATTGAGCATGTCTATAATCAGCATAGCACTTCTGAATATAAGCAATCGAGAAGTCAGGGTTCAATTCAACAGCTTTTGCAAATTCTGCAGTTGCTTCATCCATACGTTCCAATAATAGATATACCTGGCCACGATGATGATAAATATCAGAGTTGTTTGGATCTAATTTCGCAGCATTTGCAAAATCTTCCAAGCAGCGTTCAGTATTTTCCAATTGGGTATAAAGCGAAGCACGCTTAATAAGTGCATTTACCCTTACTTTAATGGAGGCATCACTGTCTATAACTTTGGCAAGATCAACTTGAGCATCGTCATGTCTACCCAGCAGAAGATAAAATGTTGCCCTTAATAGCAAAGCCTCATATTTGTACTCTCCATCTGTGTCCACCTCTTCAGTACAAGCTTTTACCACTGATTCATAATCCTGGGCTTCAATAGCTTGCTTTGCTTTAATAAAACCATTACTAGATTTTTGGTCAAAACTGATCTTAGTAAGAGGATCTTCAGAAAATGCTGAAAAGTATGTTTTGATAAAATGTTTGGATGGCATTACTGGTTGTCTCATTGCAAGTGCTTCTCGTGCATGTTGTCTACCAAGAGCTTTCAGAATGCGATCTGCATTTACTAGTGAACTTTGAACTTGGAATCTCTCTAAAATACAAGCAGAAGTTACATCTTCTAGAGCTAAAACAAGATCACCACTCTTCTCTGCGGCTCGCGATCGTCGAAGAAAAGCTTTAACATATTTCTCATTCAGCTTAAGAGCAAATGTGCAATCTTCTTTAACTTGTTCCCACATTTCTCGCTTTTCATAGCAAGCAGAGCGATTTTGGTAAAATGTAGCCAAGTCAATAGGGCGATCAGGTGGACATGCCTCAATAGCTTCATTATACAAAGCAATAGCCTTGTCATATTCTCCTGCATGAAAAGCTCGATTTCCGGCACCCTTTAACTTCATAGCGCGGTCAATAGCGCTCTCAGCTGCTTTAGCATTATCTTCATTATCTAAAGAAATGGTTGTTTTGGCATTTAATTCAGCAACCTTCTTCTTTTCGGGGTCTTCTAATCTATTTCTTAGATAAAGGTAACCTAAACCAATAGCTAAGGGAGCACCAAGAAGAATGGCTAATTGCCACTTAGGAAAGGGTGTACTACCCGTCGACATACTTATTGAATAAATAAGACTTTAATTTTTAAAGATTCACCATTTATTTCTGTGCCGACAAATGAAGGCAACAAAATCAACTCTAAAATTTATAATTCCCAAATCCTTGATATTCTATAACCTTTTCATTTGACGATCTGACATTAAAAGCACAGATGATAACAATAATTAAAACAAAAAGTAGATTGGGAAAAAAAGATACAATGATTTTCTGCTGCACTAAGTCGAAATCTATATTTATATAAATTATTATTATTTTTTATTTATAAATAAAAATGAGTCACCGAATGTATGTACGCGCATAACTTCCGATCGACTGCACCAAATTGGTTAATTCTTTTTTTTTTGCTTATTATTGTCAGAAAGTTTTGTTTAGAAGAAAATTAAAAGAAAATAAATATAGGTACTAAAATGTTTTCATCCCGGAAATCCCATAAGGGGGTAAGAATGAAGATGTCAGTTAATATGGGCAAGCAAGCTAA
This sequence comes from Brenthis daphne, assembly GCA_947093115.1. Taxonomy (NCBI): domain Eukaryota; kingdom Metazoa; phylum Arthropoda; class Insecta; order Lepidoptera; family Nymphalidae; genus Brenthis; species Brenthis daphne. The sequence goes on from OX352471.1 coordinate 8,928,080, forward strand.
GGACGAACCCAAGCGAACCCAAGCGAACCGAGGGTGAGTCGCTAGTCATGAATAATTTATGGATTATATTGAATATGCGTGTAAAAAGTTGAATATTATGTTCAAGTAAATTAACTGCAAAAAAATCAAATCTATACATATAATAAAATTCTAACTAAGTCGAATCTGTACATTAAATATTTTTTGGAAAATCTTATTGAAATAGACATTGTTATCGTAACAGAGGCCGAATCTATAATTTTTAGGATTTTTGTCTGTCTGTCTGTTACCGCATCGAAAAACCACTGGAGGGACTTTGATGAAATTTGGTATGGTGATAGCTGGTTATCCGGATTCCGGGTCAACAACACTTTTTAAAGTGGGAAAATGTCTTATTTCTGAGAAAAAATACAAAAACTGCAATGTAAGAGTATACTAATATGTAAAACCTAAGAATTTAGTTTTAGGCCATTTGAAGTCTGAAGTGGGCGGAGCCGCGGGCAATGCTAGTAATATTATAATTTTAACCTTTATTAAATTTGTCTTTCGAAAAGCAATGGTCTTCGGGAGTCAAGCATGTAGTCTCCTTATTCCTTAATCTGTGGTCAGGCAGAATAAAAGCTACATCACTACATGTCATAGATAACAAATAAAACTACATGGAGATATATAGACTTTTATTTGTCATCCATGATACAGACGCAATCCATTCTGCCAGTGTCACGTGTGTAATTATTGACAATACCTGACATTGTCAGGCTGACAAATTGTGTCAGTGTCAGTTGTCACATTATTAGTCTTCCCTCATCCATGTTTTTCAATTTTATTATGTATATTGATTAATGCCTATAAAAGTTTAAATAATTAACAAAAAGTCGTTCAAATAGTACTATATGTCTTAATTTTATATATCTAATATTATTTTTAATACACGATTTTTCTCTGACGCCATATTTATAGATGTACAAATACTATTTATATCTTTCTTCATTTCATTAACTGAAAAATGTTTGCAACAAAACTCAATAATTTGGTATGTAATATATTAGCAATGGCAGATACTATTATCAAACATCATTTATTCTTTTTATTATTCTAAGATTTTATTTCAGACAAAATTTCACCGTTTTATAAAGAAAAAACAAATCACCGTTCCTTCTCATACTACCTTACTACCACTTCAAAGACATAAAAGTGATTTATATGAACCGGATTATTTAATTGTAAGTAAAGGATAAAAAAATTAAAATGCTTTTATAAAAATAGTTACCCATGCTTTCTTCAGATAGTGTTTTTTGTAAGCTCTTTGCTACTTTTTATCCAGATTTTTCAAACAAGTTTGCTTGAAATAGGGTAATCAATAAATTATCGAATGAATTTCATGTTAATAATATGATTGACACAAGGTTAAACATTGAAATCAAAATGTACTTTATCTATAGACTAATACTTTTTATATATTTTTTTATTTATTTAGGTACAGAAACAGAAAACAAATAAAAAAATTACAACTACGTATTAAAAGCTAAATTATGATTTTAAATTTGTTGTCCAATTATATCTGTACATAACATTCAAATAAATATGTATAAATATATAAACATGTGTATTTAAAATTAGATAAAAATATTGAAAACAAAAAAAAACAATAATATTTACATTTCATTTAAATAAAACAATGAAAGAAAAAAAAAGGAGAGGAAACAGAGAGAAAGCAAGTCCTTATTATTGAAAATGTCAAATATAAAGAAAATAATAATTTAGGAACTATAATTTATATAATTTTTTCTTGAATGATAAATAAAATATTATTAAAAATGTTGTATTCATTATTTAAACTATTGTATGTTGTACACACTCTGTGTAAATGGTTGTTTTGGGAAATCATCTGTATACTTTATGTAAAATAAATATAATAAGTACATACTAGTAATCTAAATGTTAAGTCTGTGAATCATTAACATTATCATTTAATAGAATGTGTATAATTTACCAAAATGCATGGGAAGCCCAGATCACATATGAGCAAAGTCTGGATGGGTAGTGATTTCTATTGAATATTTTCGAAGTTGGTGCCAGCCGATTAAAGCGCACATACTTTGAAAATATCTGATTAGGTATCTAACGTAAATTAAAGTTACCAATCAGTAATTTTTTACTTTTTAGTGTTTTTTTTGAAATTGGTTTTTATTTTTTATTTTCAGAGTATGCAGCCAGATGAACCTGTATATGATTGTTTAAACTTACAACTAAAAGGTTATGATTTTGCATTGCTAGAATCTTGTCAAAAAGAAATCCACAGATATGCTGAGATAATGGGAGTAGAAGTGGAAGAGTGGTAATTGTTTAAGAATTTTGTCTTATTGGGAAAATATTACCTATATAAGCTCTTTTTTGGCATAAGTTTAATATATGGGACATGCACAAGGGTCTTAGAAAAGTAGTTTAAATGTTTAAATATTTGAGACTTGAGTAGTGCAAAATCTACATTCTACATGTACAAAAATGATGAATATGAAAGAAACAGGAGTTAAGTTGCAACATTCTCCTATACTTTCTTCCTCATTTTCTTATTTACTTCATTCTAATTACTTTTCACCACCATTTACCACACTTTACATTAAATTCAGTGACAGATCCAACTCTGAAAAGATAGATGATTTTTTACTGATTTAATCCACATTTTTTAAATTTAAGACTTAAAAAATAAGTTTAAATATTTTTTATTTACACACTGAAAAGTTTTATTATAAATATTGGACAATATTATTTTATTGGACAGTTTTAGTTGGGGAATATGTATATTATTCATAGACATACAATCCGATGCAATGTTAGAACACAATTGCCAACTAATAGGTGTTGCTCTGCCTGATTGATTGTAACAAATAGGCCACACCTACTTAGCACCCTTGTTTTTCTTCTTCCGTGGATTATCCTCTAAACTAACAGCACCCCTCTTATATTGTATACAACTTACTTGTATAGAACTTACTTGTGTTTTTAGCTGGGCAACACCAGCACAGCAGTTGAAAGTGCAAAAGTTTAAGCCAGGAAGCTCAGCTGTAGAAACTGAGTACCACCTTAATGTTTATGAAAGAAATGTACAGGTATTATAATATTTTTTTGTAATATAATAAAATATTAATGTGATTTTTACGATAACTTATTAACTAAATAATTACTAACTAAATTCTACTTTAACTGTGTTTGAATTAGTGATCATAACAACTATCTCTTCCTAGGGTTAAAGTGCTGGATGTTTAATTACTTTGAAGATAACAATACTGTGTAATAATAATTAATTATAATTAACATGTTCTTATACATTTAGCATTAGCCAAACACAATACAATTTCACTGTTGATAAATCTTAAGACCCTTATATATTTTCGAAAGGCTGTCAAAGTTTCAGCCATTTTGGTCCAGTGGTGGTCTGCGCGTTAACCAATGCATCGCCAGGACTAGGAATTTTACGAGCATAAATATAATAATTAAATATACATACTACCAAAATGTTATAATGGTATCGATCTTTCTGTCGTGAGCATAAGTTTAAATTTAAAAACTGTGCATACAGATGGTGCCATTATATAATCTCAAAATTATTCACTATTGCTCCACTTACACTTAAACTTAAGTACATATTATACTTAAATGCATATTACATGTTTAGACAAGTAATTAATGCATTTAGATAATCTACTCCTTTCTTATATAACAAGACATTACATTATGTATAGATCTTTATTAAAATTCAAATAATTGTTTTTTTATATCATTCAATATAGTCCAAGATTCCAGAGCCCCCAGATCTACGTCATCTTAGAAAAACTTAAATTTTGAAGATTATTAGTATTATAACAGTATACAAATTGGCTAGTTTGAAAGCGGGACCAATTTACTCTTTCTCATCTATGTTAAATGTTAACGCCCATGAAAAGTGTCTGGCAATAATGAATATTGGTTTTAAACTATATTTATTCTGTAAAATATGTGTAAAAACCAGTTTTTCTACTTAAACGTAGATGAGTAAGATTTTTATGTACCTTTAGTACCTGTTACCTATAAAAACGCCCCGCTTTCAAACTAGCATGTATGGATATCCTCTAAACTGCTTATTAGACTATAAGGCGCCGTCCTATTGCCATCGCTCGCGCGATGATACTTGCGTCCGACGAAAATGATCGTGCGACCGTGTGTTCAAACATACTGGTATCTAATGAATGTCGTATTGAAGATCGCGCGATCATTTTTTTTCGAAATAATATTTCGTCATTTCTAGTGTAATCGCATCACTCCAAACAACAAGATAGATTTCTTATAGCGCGAGCGATTTCATCGCACGATGAATTCGCATCGCATCATCGCGCGAGCGATGACAATAGGAAGGCACCTTAATCTTCAAAATTTTAGCTTTTTTAAAATGGTGTAGGTTTAGGGGCTCTGGGATCTCTGTCTAATAGTATTAAGTATATATTGATTAAAATAGTATATACTATTTTCATTATTGTTGATAGTTAATTGAAACATACAACTTGGACTTACCATAAAAATATTGAATTAGGTTGTAGATGTACCTGCGTGGGCTATGGGAACATTGTTACGGGTCTGTCGATCTTTGCTTCCGGAAGGATGCACACTCAATGTCCATGAACATACAATCGAACACGAGGAGATCCGCTATGTTCCTGACAATGAACTAATCGAGCTCAAACAGCAGTTGGAGGACATGGGTGGTAGTAGGAGTGAGAAGAAAAAGAAAAAGTAATGTTTATTTTTATATTATTTGTTCTTGTAGGTTATAGAAAAATATGAGTGTATGATACAATGTAGGATTTTTAATAAAATGTTAATTTTCATTTTTGTTTCTTTTATAGCTTTATACATGTTAGTATATTTTCTTAAAACGTACAAACATTTACACATTACTCTAGCTACTATTTATGACTCCAACACTATACTAAGTAGACAATACTATATCTTATACAAAGAAAGCGTCCTAAAATAGCCCTAATATAGACTATATAGCCCGTTTATTTAATCCCGTTTCATTATAATCGTTTATTTAATAGAACAAAAACTTGTTTGATTAAATAATCGATAGATGGCGCTGATCCCCAAACTCTCGAACCATTTTATAAACATGTCTTTATTACCATAGTAACCGTAGTAAACAACGGAAATCGTTACATATAACGGCATCTATTGGAATATATTTGAACTATTTTTCTTGATAAAAACACCTCTAATAATAATAGGTCAAGTGTTATGAGGTTTCCGTACTTGTACCATCTACATCCCTATATTTATTAGTATTCGTTTTTAAATATAAAATACCGTTGTATGTATGTTTGATACTCCTATACTATTACGGCTGAACTTATTTGTATTAAATTTAGATAGACTATGACCAAGAGTAACAAACTGTTAGGCACATAGGGGCGCACCCAAGCAGAGCCAGGGTAATACGCTAGCTAAGAATTATTGGAAAAAAAAACATTTATGGTAAGTCTTTAACTATGATTTTCGCTATAACAAGCTCTAAACTATCATTTGCCAAGCACTCACACCTTAGACAAGGTGTTTATTAAACCGTTGTTCACCGCTTACGACACTCGTATCACATGTAAGTACAATACCTACCCAATATTAAGAAGTTACTAGATATTGAATTTATTATTTACATATAGATATCGAAATTCTCTTTAGAGAAAACTGATTTATTCTTACAAAATTTGGTCGTAACGTAAAAACTAAAATAATGTATGTATTATATTATTATAGATTAGGTACTAATACTATATAATTATTAGAGGCTACCAGCACCCAAGGCTTCGCCCGGGTTGGTTACACAAAAAAACTCTGGCTTTATGCTTTTTACAGTAATGTATGGAAGTCTGCCCGATTTCTTGACATTTATGATTACTGCTCCGCTCCCTTGGGTAATAGCATGCGATGATATATAAATATGTTGGGACATTAACACACAGAACCCATCTATAAGTTCCATGGTAAGCTACGAGGCTTGTGCTATGAATACCAGATAGTTTATACACTACACATATATAACTTTAAATACAAACATATTATAAAAATATGCACCCATGACTGGAGTACAAACATTCGTGCTCAAATTCACAAATGAATGCCCTCAGAGGGACTCGAACCCGCGACCACTGGCACAGCAAGTAGGGTCACTAAAAACTGAGCCAAACGTGTCATTACCAATACTAATATATGAAAACACGTAGGTATGTATCGCCTAGAACCTTCCTCAATAAACGGGCTGCCTAATGCAAAAAGATTTTTTCAGAAATCAGACAGAACTTGGATTAGAAGTTCCTAAGATTAGCGCGTTCAAACAAATTGTGCCTCTTTATAATATTAGAATAGCTTGTGTGTAATTCAGTTTTATTTTAAACGAAATAAGTAAGGGGGCGGATAAGTTTGATTGTTGTCTGTGTGTGGCATCGTAGCTCCCAAACGGATGAGGGTATTTCTCTGATTTCACGCCAATCGCATGTTTTATAGTACAAAAAAATAAATATCTACATTTCGAGCAATTTAATAACTGTAATGCAACCTAATTACACTTATCTAGCTAGTACACTAAAATACGACGGTAAAAAAGTAAGCCCATAAAAAGAAAAAAATATTTTAATGCCAAAATGTCACCACCTTCAGTGTCCTCAACGTGACTACAAAAGAAAACAATTTTAAATTTCAATGAAATAACAGTTTCATATACCTATAATTTATTTATTGCGTTAAGCCAATTGTAAAGTTGACATTTTTATCCTATATAAATATACAAAACGTTAAGTTATTTTTAAAACAATATAATTATCTTTGTCACGAAAAAAATGTCATTTCCGTAAGCCGGGGAGGAAATTCAAATATGTTTTTACGTGAACATCCTACTATCTTCTCGCTTATCCCGTTCGCTTCCGCACAGCTCAGACGACCAAGAGAACCCGACGGAGAAACCCGTGCGTTTGAGTGAAAAAAAATATTTACGTTAGTGTTGTAAGAAATCACGTTTGTCACATTTTGGTGGTCTTTACCGTAACCAAAATATTTCGGGTGAGTAAATTTATTTATGTTTATTTAATACGTCTACAATGTTCGTCCTTAGTTCAATTTTTACGAGTAAATTTATATATTTTTTTACATTTATAATAACGGAATTAAAAATTACAATAACACAAAACGTCACTACCCTCTTAGTCACTACCATCAATTACCATCAGTTTTAAAGTGTAAAGGTAATGACGCAAAAGTAATGGTGATGATCCAGACTTGATTTATTTTTTATTTTTCTTGTTTTTATTAAAATACGCAAGTTAGATAAAGTTAGGTTGATTAATATGTATAATCCAACAAAACGCTGCAGTACCTCAAAATTTTAATCACCATTGCTACTAATATTTTGTTTATTAACATGGTTTTTAAGTAGGGATAGTTTTGAGTCCAAAATATGGCTAAGAGTACTTTTATCGTAGTCATGTACTCTATGTCATAGGAACGGAGCTGCGAGTAAAACTAGTCCACCATAAATTGAACAATGAAGAACACTTATAATATATTTAATATATTTTCTCGCTTTTGTTTTGAAATGTTGTTCGCTATACTATTTTCTTAAGTTTCTTCCAGGGTTTTAACGTAATATTATTGCTTAATGCCTGACGATTTTTTTCTCCTTTAAGGTAAAATTATGACAAGTTAAGACCAAGAAAACCCGTGAGGAAAAATTGGCTCAGGCTCGACTTTATAAGAGGCTAAAATACGCAGACATAAAAGAAGATCCAGAAAAATATTCAATTGAAAAAGAAAGATTAAGATATTTACAGTGAAGAGAGCAAAATATACTTAAAACTATTAGAGATTTAACTCCAAAGGAACAGCGTAAAAAAAGAAGAAATTGGAGAGAGAGTTGCAAACGCTATTTGGAAAAAAAGAAAAAAGAAAGAACAATAGCGCAATTGATTGACAATTCTCCCCCTGGCAGTGACCTAGATCCAGTACCCGCAGCAGTTGTAGATCCTTTAGAAGGACCATCGGCGCACATCTTTGAAGCGAGCAATTTCACTTCAATAATAAAATAACAAATCCAAATATTTGTACTGATTGCATTAAAAACGACGTATATCATAAAAGAATGTTAGAACCGAAAAGAGACTTAGAAGAAACACAAAAAAAGAAGGCAGCAATGCAGAGAACTTTACATAGACTCATCAAAGACCAAAGAAAATCGCAAGTAAATAATCCATCGACAGAACAGAAAGTACCAGTTTTAGTTGAGAATATAGAAGAAAGTTAAAAAGAAGAGGTAAAGAAAAGACTTATTTTTGGTGAAATCGTTACTAGAAAAATAAAACCTGGATACAAAACTATGCCAAAAAATGATAAACGTAAATTTAGCGATTTATTTGTCAAAGAAGACTTCAAAAAACACAAAATTTTGAATACTATGACTTCATTTACGGTAAAATAACAAAAAACTAAAGAAAATAATGAAAAACAAATTAAACAGGAGATTGAAAACTTTTTCGAAGAAGATAGTAACTGGATTAGTTACGCAGAAGCGGTACCTAACCGATACACTAACAAATTTGCATGCGAAATTTCTTAAGACTCACGACTGTGAAGTTGGATATTTAACATTCTGCAAATATCGTCTATATTGGGTAGTGTTCCCAAAAGAATCTAATAGAAATACTTGTTCTTGCATAGTACATGTAAACATGGACCTTTTGATTAATTCTCTAAATAAAAACTGATTTGATTAAATACCCTGTGATTTAATAACAGTCAAAGTAATAACCTTAATTAAGTACACAGTAATTGCTAAACTGAATAAGTCATAAAATAAGTTTAATTTTTTCAGATTGAAGACTGTTAAACAAGTTGATAAATGTGCTATTGTTTGGGACTGATTCCAAAAAAGAGGTTATGTTACAATTTATTTTTATTTTAACGAGAGTTTATTATAGCAATATCATAATATGATTATGTAAACCTGTAGAGCTAATAATTATATACAGAAAATAAATGAAATGTCATTACTAGTAGTCACTGTGTCATTACCGTCACAACGTAATCATAACCGTTACCCTAAAAATCATTACCGTAATAATAATAAAAAACCAAAGGCCTATATCTTCGCTATTTATAGGTGCAATTAAAAAAAAAGTTATTCCTTAGTTGTTTATAGTCATTTTTTCAAAATATATCAAAATTTTGAAAATCTAATAATTTCTCTCATTTTTACCGAATTGGATCGAAATCGTAGAATCAGCCATGAACCGATTTTGATTTTGGTTTTTTATTTGAAAGGTGAATTAGTCGGGAATGTTCTTAGCTATGTTTGATGAAAATCGGTCCAAGATGGCCGCCGCCACAAAATGGCGGATTACATATTTTTTCACAACTCCCTCAATATGGGTATCAAATAAATGGGCTTGCCTAATAGAATACTATGCACTATGATAATTTCCAAATCCAAGACGCCAGCACAAATTGTCTAATTAAATGGCGGGTTTGTTTTTTAATTTAATTTTAATAATAGGAATTCATTTAACGCCACTGGCGAAAATTGAAAACGGAGTAAGAAATGGCTACGTCTAGTTATAAATTCTAAAAGATCTCTATGTACTTGTTTAGATGAGCCTAGTATTGTAAATGTTTACTACGTTTGGTCACGTTTTCGGCTAAATGTTAGTGGTTATTGTCATATCATTATGAGCAATATAACGAGACGAAATGAGAACGTTTCGTATAGAATTAACGCAACCTAATACGATATCCATTGCTGTAACAAGTAGGTCGACAATCCTTTCCCCTTCAAAATAACCGCCTTCTAACTTGCAACATCAATGTCTGGACCATTAAATGTGGACCAAATGCTTTCAAATAACCCGAAAATAATAGCCTTACTATTTGGTAGGTACTCGTATGAATATCAAAATATTATATCTACTAGACTAATTACGATCATAATAATAGGTTTCAAATAATATACGTAGTAGAATAATGTTATTAAATAGGCTTTTGTTAATGAATATGTAGGTACGCCGGAGGTACCCAAGTAGTGAAAATACCCACATTTAGCGTGGTTATTATTAGATTGAGTAAAAAATCTTAACCATTTCCCTGTTCCATGAGTCATATATGAACATTTCGATTGTTTAACTTATATCGTGTCTATTTTGCGGACATTTACGGCCTGTCCGCACTGGGATATATCACCGCACGTTTTTATTCTCGCAATTCTGTAACACATTGAATCATATAGGAGTATCCGCACTGGCGGTTAAAAATTCACGCGGAAAAAAAATCTGTGATTTGATGCAAATTGAACGCGATGTGGCGCGGATATATTTCCGCGCGAATGTTTTGTACAGTATATAGAAGTATGGCTATTTCCGCACTGCGAAATAAAATTCGCGCGTTTCGCTCAGTCGTGCACCGACGCTATTGGTTTATCGAATGATTTTGTAGTCATTCTGTAATATTCGAAAAACTTTTTACTGTATTTTCGTAGCTCGTGATATTTAATGTAGAAAAACATTATTTTAGATTACTAAAATGTCTCAGTAGATATAGTAGATTTATCATTTTAGACGTTTGTCTCAGTCGGGAACTGCATCAAACTGACAAAAATCGTACGAAATTTTATTCGCAGTGCGTAATAAGTACAATTTCGATCACGGAATATAATACGCCAGGGCCTTTATTCCACCACCAGCTACTCACCCTCGCTACGCTCGGATAGGTACGTTTTAACAGTTAGTATAGAATAGATAGACTATATATTATATATAAACATAGGTATGACGACTGGTTGTATATTATAACGCATTTTCTGGGAATAAGATAATCTCTTTTGTCTCTATATTAAAGTTTATATTAGTATCTACCTATACTGATATTAAATTAAAAGTAGTCAGACACAAAAAATTATTCCGTCTTTTAGTCTCATTTTGTTTATTCGATAAAAACTTGACGTTTTTCACTACTACGTAAACAAAATATCTACATTTTAAAAGTTTTCTTAAAAATTATGCTTAAGTAAGCTAAAGCATCTTCGGGAGTCACAAATATGAACTAATTACCTTGTAGTAGTTCTACTTTTAGTGAACTTTTGTCTTGAAATATGTCATAACACGCCGACAAAGTGGTAATTTTTTTTTTTTTAGGGTAGATACCTCTTCTACACGTGTCAAAGTGTGAATGTTTTTCTTTCTTGTCTACGCCGTAGTGTGGGGTGTCGTTAGATAGGTCTTTTAAATGTATTGCGGGTTTGTTAAAACAATTTTTCGATTAAGGAATCCATTTGTGAAATATTAAGCTTTAAAATGCTAATTTTTGTTAGAGTCAAGTGTCCCCCGTGCCAGCTAAATGGTTGTTTTTGGATACATGTTCACGGTAGTAGTATATATAACGAAGCTTAAAGAAATACTATCACAGCAAAGTAGACTTTACAAGACAACGAGTAATAGTCGACCAACTTATAAATGTACTTGTTACTATGAGCCGCCGAAACCGTTAACTGTAGTAGTAACAACTGTGTATGAAACAACAATAAGCCTTCTTCTTAGTCCGAATTATTGTGATAAGCAAATACGGAAGCCTACATCGCGCGTGACCCGACATGCACTTTCCCGGGTTTTTTTTATTTACAATATGTACAATTCAGATATTTTCGCAGTCAATGAAATTCGAGCATTATATTTCAATTTAAGCATGTCTTGAGTTGACCAGACGATGACAAATATTTGTAGCTGTCTGCGCCTGTCTGTTTTCCGCTTACTTCTTCTAAACCACGCAACGAGTTTTGAATACGATTTCACTAATAGAAAAATAAACGAAGAAGGTAATTTGGAATTATTTTGTCTAAATTAATAATAATAATAAGACGGTGTGTTGTCAGAAAAACTGTTTTCGTACAACTTACGCTGGCTTTTAACCTTTATGAAACACTTTGGTACCTACATCAAAACAATATACCTACTAGAAAATTTTTGCTTTAAGAAAAGTCTGTGATAGCATGTGTCTATCTCCTTATTAATATTTTTATGTATATAAAACGTAACTACTTAGGAACGTAAGTCGCTAGTTAATTAATAAACCTAAACGTGCAGTGTTCTGCGTTGAACGTCGAAAGTCGAAACCCATATGCAAAAGTAATTTTGTAGCATAACAAGGTAAACCGCAAGCTAAATAAAACCGTTTAAAAAACTCGGGTCATCTCAATATAATTACGATGTTGTGAAATACACCCATGGTCATGTTAATTAACCGCAACTATCTCACACAAATTCAATTATAAATCGAATCAATTTATAGCATTGAGTAAAAAAGCGTTTCCAATCGCTTTTGCGAACTATACTTGAATCATCTGTAGAATTTGGAAACTTGAATAAATTCATTTTTTTATTTGTTGTTATTTTATTTGTTAAAAATAGCTCATTTTACACTTTTTTTTCGTATAGGTATATTATTCATAATTTGTTCAAATCAAATCGAAATATACTTTATTCAATAAAATTATTTATATTATGAAAATATAAAACCGGACAGCATAACAGCTAAAACGATGAAAACAAGTTGACGAAGGAAATAAAAGGAATACCTATTGTGCATTCGGAGACATACGATACGTTTCTTCCTTTCCGCGAGATGTACATAATATGTACATACATAATACATATGTATGTCTTCGACTGCATAATACTTTATTCCTTCGTCAACTTGTTTTCATCGTTTTAGTTAGCTTTTATGCAGTCGACTTTTTTTATTTTTATAATACATATATTTTTTTATTTACAGATTTTTAGTTTTTGCCAATTTGAAGTTATATTTAGCAATTTTTTGTATATATTTTTACCTCTTAAAAATCTTTATTTTGATACCCCACTCGAATGGTTTCGAAGATTTTTTTTATAAAGACACAAATTGGCGCCTGAAATCGGCCATTTAAATTTTTTACTATTTTTATATTGCCTACTAGCGGAACCCGCGGCTTCACTCGCGCTATAACTACAAAGAATATCTAAAAAGATAGTTTCGTACAATCTTTCATCCCATATGTTACTTCCTTATAGGAAGAATTTCAAATAAAAACTTTTTAACAAAAAAAATAAAAACCGACTTCAAAAAAAGCACTAAAAAGTAAAAATAACTGATTGGTAGTTTTCATTTACTATACATACCTAATCAAATATTTTCGAAGTCGGTGCCAGCCGATACAAAGCTAAGCACAAAGCTTTGCTTTGTATGGGCTGGTATTTGAAGTCGGTTTTTATTTTTTTGTTAAAAAGTTTTTATCAACCGACTTCCTCAAAAAGAAGGAGGTTCTCAATTCGGCTGTATTTTTTTTATGTAAGGGTATTATACTTCCAGATTGGTCCCATTTAAATTTCAAAAAAAATACCACCCCTAAGGGGGGAAAAACAGCTAATGATGAATTTAACCTACTTCTAATTGTCATATTGACTTGAAACTTTGCAATTGTTTCTATTTCTGTTGATAGTACAGTGGTCGGTATTGTTGACCTGATCTGATGGTAAGGTCAGGGAAAAATAAAAACTTTTTAACTAAAAAATAAAAACCGACTTCAAACAAAAGCACTAAAAAGTAAAAAATAACTAATTGGTAGTTTTCATTTACTATACATACCTAATCAAATAATTTCGAAGTCGGTGCCAGCCGATACAAAGCAAAGCACACCGACTTCGACAAAAAAGACCTTTTGAAGACAAAAACTAATAATTAATTTTCATTTTTAACGATATTCCTTAAGCTTAAAATATAAAATTTTAATCAATTTAATAATTATTATTACATTTGAGACATTAGTACTAACTTCACAACATAATTCTCTCATCAGGTTAGGTTTTTTATTGGAACTTGGAACTGGAGAGTAAACATGCAAAACTTAACATCGTAGTCATCATTTCGCAATAAGTTGGTAGCTTAATTATTTATCTAAAATCTATCCATGACCTGCGTCGAACGTTGTGCCTCTTGGTCGCTAGTCACATATTCGCAGTAAATATTCAGGGCGCGCCCGTTGCTCATTGTCGGCAAACCCATCAAATCTTGCAACTCCAATCTTTAAAATAATTTGCACTTTGTGCGTATACCCATCTTAGCTAATTATGTTTATACTTTATAGTATTACATTTTCAACTGCACATTTGAATGTACATATGTCTGAACCTCATTTTATGCACATAGATGTCATAAGAATAACAATTGATTGACATTAGGTTTTTTTACCTTAAGCAGTAGCTTAAGATAAAAAAATAAATTTAATATTTATAAAACAGAAGAAATCGACATAATATAATAAGATGTGTGTGTATATATATGGTGACACGAGTATTAGTTCGCCTAATTAATTTTTTAATAGAAAAGTTAGATTAGAAGTAAAAGTGAAGTAAAAAGTTAAAAATCTTTTGACTTTGCTACACAATCCTAGACTTCCTATCCTACTCCTTTTTTTAAACACTGTCGTGTAAATGAGAAATGCATTTACGAAGACCACTTGTATATAGGTAGTTATAGGTGGTCATGTGGGAGAGCCCTGCCCAGAAAAGCCAGTACCTACTTACTACCCACTAATATCCAACCAAGACTCCCCGACGACTGGCCTTTTTTTATGCTGGGAAATGCATTTACATTTTACGCATCCCACCTGTAGATATACAGGTGGTTGTGTGGGACTTACCGGCGCGAAAAGCCAGTACTACCCACTAAAACTCAACAAAACCTTCCTCCGTCTTAATGGGGCTTCGCAGGATCGCTTACGCACTCAACTACCCTACCCGACGGTAGGTATGCCGAAGCAGACCACAATATCCATGGGGTTGCTCCACAGTCCACTCTGCTATCAGAGAAGTACCAGGAACAACCCGCATGGTACACCGCCCACCGAAGTTGGTCTTGTCCCACCGCCACCGAAGTGGGCCACCTCCCTGTGCATTTTTAAGCTTCGCTCCCGGCTGGATTGCCGGGCACTACTGAGACCCTACACCACGACAAGGTGAACGCACGTTTGGGGGGACGATTGGCCTACCAAAGCAGGCTATAACAACTATATGGTTGCTCCCACGGTCCACTTTACTATCAGAGAAATATACTGTGAGGTGGCCCACTGAAGTGTACCACTGGAGTGAGTGAAGTGAGTCACAGTTTGCCTCTTGGCTTGACACCTGGCTAGATTACCGCACGGTAATTATGGGTACCACGACAGTCGACAAGGTGAATACGTCGACATATCGGAGGGATATCCTACTTTAACTCAACTTTGCAAATACAATTGTTAGGTCTTATGTATCATCAACCTGTTATTAACTTTAGTTTTACCTAAATAGTTTATTGAATTCTGTTAGGCTCAAAGGCTGAAAATGTTGATAGTGCGAAAAAAACGTTCACAACGTATTGTGCTTCACTCAAAATGATTACAAAACGAAATTCGCATCGTGGCAATCATGATTTTGACCACAACGGCATTGTGGCTAGTAAGAAATATAATAACGATTTCTAAATGTTTTGCAGACCGGATAAAAGTAACATATTATATCCTTTTCCATGCCCTACATCATTATGAGCATATAGCTTAATAAGTACTATATATATTTGTATATTTTAATTAATCGCAAGTAAAAGATCAGTATTGTTTCACTAGGTTATTTCGTTTTCTACTATTAAAGGTTGAGATTTTTTCCTGAAAGATAGTTTTTTGACCTAATGAAAGCAGTCTAAAGTAGGTACCTACCTACTATTTATTTACTAGGACAGACAAAATACCGTATGTGGATGTGGTAAGTAGGTATGACTCTATCAACCTAAATGAATCCTGAGATTTGCCGATAGGAAATCAGCTCATCGCAAATAAAAATATAAAACTTTGTTTTAATCATTTATCTTATATTATGCTCATAAAAGGAATGTTTACCATTGTTGGTTACAATCTGGGTCTCACGATTTTGAGATTATATGTAGGTACAATGTACATACTTTATTTGTGTTTTCATTCTGAATTGAAATAAGCTATCTCTTAAAACAATTGGTTATGTCGATCGAAATATTCACGTAAAATAAAACTATGAGTATTTGTGCTTCGCAGAGAACAATTATTATTTATACAGTTAACAGTTGTTATTGTAGATGGCTAGATTGGTTCGAGTTTATGGGTATTAGCAGGGCCGGATTATCCATAAGGCGGATTAGGCAACAGCTGCCTAGAAGTCCCGCATCGACTAGGGGCCCCGTGCACGCACTAAGAAAAAAAACGTTCCATAGAACGAATTTTTTTTGTAACATTTGTATACTTCCTCAATATCATTCCTTTTTTTCGACGCATGTTGTCAGTTGATGAAATACTTCATGCATAGTAGAACTAATAAAAACTTTTTAACAAAAAAATAAAAACCGACTTCAAACAAAAGCACTAAAAATAACTGATTGGTAATTTTCATTTACTATACATACCTAATCAAATATTTTCGAAGTCGGTGTGCTTTGCTTTGTATGGGCTGGCACCGATTCCGAAAATATTTGATTAGGTATGTATTTAATAGGTAGGCTTTAATTACTTAGCCAAAGCACACCGACTTCGAAAATATTTGATTAGGTATGTATAGTAAATGAAAACTACCAATCAGTTATTTTTCACTTTTTAGTGCTTTTGTTTGAAGTCGGTTTTTATTTTTTTGTTAAAAAGTTTTTATTTTTCCCTTTTTAGTGTAGACAGTAGTAGCAAAGTAAGGATTCTAACGTGTTAGGCTTGTCAAATCAAACAAAGTAAGCCCAAACTCAAAGTATCTACTATTAGCCGTTGAAGAGTTCCACCTATCCACCTTCTGGCCTTGCCATCAGATCAGGTCAACAACACCGAACCACTGTACTATCAACGAAAATAGAAATACTTGCAAAGTTTCAAGTCTATATGACAATTAGAAGTAGGTTAAATTCATTATTAGTTGTTTTTCCACCCTTAGGGGTGGTTTTTTTTTTTAAATTTAAATAGGACTAATCTGGAAGTATACCCTTTCAAACAAAACAAAAATTGTCCAAATCGGTTAATAAATGACGGAGTTCTGAGGTAACAAACATAAAAAAAAAAAAAAAAAAAACATACAGTCGAATTGAGAACCTCCTCCTTTTTGAAGTCGGTTGAAAATAGCTAATAAAATTTGACGATATAGGTAAGCTACTGAAATTCAAAAAAGACCCAAACTTCAATAGGGAAGATGGCTGGGTACTGCCATCATAGTGGGATCCTATAATAAACAATAAAATCTAACAACAAAAATGAACTTAACAGACTATTAGTAGTCCAATCGGAATCCTGGTTGGGGACAAAATATTGAAAACCTGAAGTTTTATAAGTTTAAACTATTAGCAGGTATATTTATTAGGAATTAAAATTCGTAAAATACCCCCTATGCCCAGCTACCCCCGAGAAATGGGTGAGACGCAAAGCGTTGAAAAATAGTTTTTTACAATTTCCGGTTTACTGTGAAGTTCTATCGAAAAATGTTTTCTACAAAAGTTGTAGGTTTAGTAAAAATCTACAACTTTTATAAATAACACTTTTTACAATAACCTCAAAGTTTTCGAGATATTTGCAAAAAACTCGATTTTTAACTTTTTCTTGGTCTTTTATTTTTTATTTCTAGAATAAACTTTTGATTTCCATTAAACTAAGGGAATGTAATCTTCGAAATATATATAATAAATAAAAAAATAAAATTGGAATGTTTAGCCATTTTCGAGAAAAGTATGTGTTATGGTCTCGAGAGAAAAAATACAAAAACTGCAAGGTAAGAGTACACAAATATGTAAAACCTAAGAATTTGGTTTTAGGTCATCTGAACGCAGGCGGAGCCGCGGGCAATGCTAGTTATTAATAAAATTATAGATCGATTTCTTAGATTAAAGTTCGACACCATCTATGGCCGCGCCGATATAATATACAAAAATTTTTCCCAAGTCTTAATGTTATAAAAGTTGGGTTATTTAAATAAAACAATAAAACTGTAAAAAAACCAACTTCCAGGCACTATAATACAAAAAATAAGTAAAGGGAGGTTTTCATTTAGAATACATACCTAATCAGATATTTTTGAAGTCATTGGCTATATATGCAAATATATATTAAAAACTTTTTTTACAGAAATTTAAAAAACCATTATGTTAACCCTGATAACCAGCTGTCACCATACCAAATTTCATCAAAATCCCTCCAGTGGTTTTTCTGTGATGCGGCAACAGACAGACAGACAGACTGATAGGCAGACAAACAAAAATTCTAAAAACCATAGATTCGGCCTCTGTATCGATAATAATGTTTATTTCAATAAGATTTTCCAAAAAATATCTAATGTACAGATTCGGCTTAGTTACAATTTTATTATATGTACATAGATTAAAGCTTATAAATACTAAATATGTACACCATAATTTCCCAATATTCTACTGCCATCAGTGATCAGCAACAGGATACATCTTATTACATAAATAGTATATAGTACATAATACCAAAAAGTGATCCGATAAAGTTTGTCGTCAGCCAATCACAGAAGGTTTGCATATATATAATATGTATACATACATACATACATAGTAGATAAATATTATATTAAAGGCCTGACAATCTCATCTTTTTCAGCACTAGGCATATGTACATATGTATATACTTAGGTGATAAGTACTTTTACACGTCTTAAAAGTCAAGTAAGCGTCTTGATTCATATCAAAATTCATTCTTTTACTTTCAATTTACGCAATGTATACGGTATACCTCTTACCTTGGTTGAATAATGTCTAAGACGTGTATTATTAAATGGCCAATGCGCTTTATGGTTTTATTATGATACTTCAAAGCATTGCGAGTATTTTCTCACAATGATTAATTAATTTCCACTATATTTTGCGTGGGATATTTATATAGACTACCTATTGTCACAACACTCACAAGAGATTAATCTAAATTATTTTTACAATAGACATTTTTCACGACAAAAGACGTAAAAAAAGGAAAAATATACAAGACTTAACTAACGTTTTATAGTCTTAAGAGGCAATCTAGGTTTATTGGCGTTATAACTTTATAACACATGTGCAGATGCTTCTCTGTTAGTATCAGGGTTCGAAACGATAAGTATCTTTGTATCTTTGATAATTATCATGATAAATATGGGTTGATAATTATCTTTGATAAATATAATTGAAATTTTTAATTTGTAACTCTTTAAATTGTCGATCAGCAAACTGAACTCTCTCAATTGCAGTTCAAAAAACTCAATCAACAAACTGAGTTAATGAATTTGAGGAGGATGAGGATGATATTCCAATCATTAAGGAGTCTACCTACTACACCGTCTCATACATGTGTACTATGAACGTATCAGGCACGGAAACAAGCGACACGGACTAATAGTAGTCCGTATACATAGTTCAAGTTTTCTCAGTCGTAGTAGTTCACCTGTGACTGTGTGTGTGTTTTGCGTGACAAACTTCTGACGAGGCAGCCGCGTCAGGAAAAACTTGTCCGACAGAGATATAACAAAGATAGCCATTGTTTTAGACGAGGAAGAAAGAGAATAACATCAGGCGATCACAACGTTACTAGGTTCACGCCGTTTTAACAAAACAATAATTTAAAAGAAAATATTATCACTAGAAGACAAGCGACAACACGTTTATAACGGGCTTAGAATGGTCGTCATACGCAGTTATACGTGTACTCATCGTTTCGCCGTCCGCATGCACCGGTGCGGCAACGTCGCGTGCCAGGCACGGAGAGTATCGGCACCGGCAAAATACTCTTGCCGATAATTATTGTTAACTTTCCATGCACGGCACGCGAGGGTGTTGGTTGGTGACGGAAAGGTCTTGGTCGGTGACGAAACGGTCTAGTGAGCTTAGTCTCATATTTTTCAATACAAAGAATATTTTTTTGCCTGACTAGCACTGTCATGGTATGAGATGGTGTAGTGGGCAGAGACCTTTAATTTAATTAAATAGTGTTCTTTAATTTAATTAAAAATTTGGAAATGTTAAAATAATGAAAAAATAATAATAATAAAAGATTACCTTGATTGTTAAAAGTGTATAATTTATTCTAACGTAAATTATGATAGGAAAGTAGTCAAATACCAATACCTACACAAGGATTGCTAAGGTTATATCTATTTGATAATTATCGGATAATTATCAAAAGATATATTTATCTTGATAATTTCATACCCTGGTTAGTATATGTATTCAGCCCTTTTTAACGTCCCACTGCTGGGCACGGGCCTCCCTTCAGTACAAGGGGAATCAGGCCATAGTCCACCACGCTGGCCAAGTGCGGATTGGCGGACTTCACATGTCTTTTGAAAACTTGCTAGGTTCTCTTAGACATGCAGGTTTCCTCACGATGTTTTCCTTTACCGTTAAGATAAGTGGTAATCATGTTGGAAATGATTCGCACATGAAAATATCAGAGGTGCGAGAACCGGGATTTAAACTCGCTTCACTCGGTTTCCCAAGCGAGCGCGTTACCACTGGGCTACCACTGCCTAGTATATATAATGTATTTATTGGTAAAATTTAGCAACGTCCTGGTAGACTTTTAAGTAATGTTTGTTTATATACATCTATATATATAAAAGAAAGTCGTGTTAGTTACTTCGCTTATAACTCAAGAACGGCTGAACCGATTTAGCTGAAAATTGGCAGGGAGGTAGTTTAGAGCCAGGAGAAGGACATAGGATACTTTTTATCCCGTTCGACCGCGTTCCAATTTTTATGATATTTTAATTTTTGGATTTCTCTTAGTCCGGAATAGGTAAGTATTAAAACATATAATTAAAATGTGAGAAAGAAAGATTTTTTCTTTTTATATCTATTTAAAACGTACCTAGCGACGAACCCGAGCGAAGCGAGGGTGAGCCGCTAGTTATTCAAATATTGCAATGCAATACTCGAGTTGCTTACTTTTTATGAATTAATTAGTTACGTTATTTATGAAATCAATGTTAATTTTACCTCAGTTTATAAATTACTAGCATTGCCCGCGGCTCCGCCCGCGTTAAGATGACCAAAAAGCAAATTCTTACGTCTTATATTGCAGTTTTTTATTTTTCTCAGAAATTAGATATTTTCGCGCGGTAAAAAGTATCCTATATGTTAACCCGGATAACCAGCTATCACCATACCAAATTTCATCAAAATCCCTCTAGTGGTTTTTGTGTGATGCGGTAACAGACAGACAGACAGACAGAAAGACAAAAATTCTAAAAACCATGGATTCGGCCTCTGTATCGATAATACTGTTTATTTCAATAAGGTTTTCCAAAAAATATCTAATGTACAGATTCGGCTTAGTTACAATTTTATTATATGTATAGATAACATAATAAGTTGGTAGGTATACAAAATTTAGATATTTTTTTTTTATTTATTTATTGTACTATATATAAAGTGACAATATAAGGGGTTAAAGTAAGTAAAGCAAGTTGTACAAAAAGTGTCAAAAAATAAGTTAAACTACTATCTCCTAAACTAAGCCAGAGCCTGTATTTTAGGTGATAGTCGTTCCGCTTTCACAATTGAATTTACAACTATTTATATGTCATGCGAGTGCTTCAACAATATCAACAACTTATATTATAAACACTAGCTACTTACCCTCGCTACGCTCGGGTGCGTCCAGCCCCAGGTACGCGGATTTTGTTCGCAATTTCATGGGTTTTAATTTTTTTTGCGCGCGAAACCATAATCCGTTTTCTTAAATAAAAATAGCCTTTAAAAGTTACTCCTTATAACATCTGCTATCTGCCAATGAAAGTTTTTCAAGCCGTTTCGAAGATTAGCCGGAACAAACAGACAGACAGAAAGACAAACAAAAGTTATTAAAATTGTTTTTTACTGTGTATATGTACATATTACATATGTATTTAATAAAAAGCTGTTATTTTGACATTACAAACAGAAACTTTTATTTATCTGTAAAGATTAACACATTGATCGGAAGCAATTTAAGCATTAATCGTAATGCTAACTCTGTTTCTTAAATATTAAAAAAAACCAATGCAAACACCATCACAGCCTTGAACGAAGAGAAGCCAGTTGTTTGTGACTCGTAACTCATAATTAGTGTTTACTTGCCTTCGTAACCTTCTGCTCATAATAAACAATCATCTCCATTCCCTTGTACCGAAATGAAAATCAAACCAATAAAATATTTTTATAAAATCATCTACCTAACTCATAATTTTTATTTACTTATATAAGGAAAAAGAATTCACAGTCTTCTTAAATTATAATTCGATTTACACTATGAAAACTTTAACAATGTTATATATAACATACTACTTTGCAAAAATAAACATTTAAGTTCAGATTTATAATAATTTGCAAAGGAAAAAAACTTTTATCAATTTGCTCTGGCATTACGTCTTCACTTTCATTTCCTTGTCATTAAATTATCCATGTGCAGACTGCAGAGCTAGAAATTACAGGAAGGAGGCCTCTTTTCTCATCATAATGTATCAATTTTATTTATCATAAAGAACCTGAAATATGACCCGACTATGCATTTAATACTAATATTATAAAGTAACGACCCTTTCTAGTAACTTATTACAATGTAGGTAGGTACATACCATACAGGGCAGCAATCAGGATGCTACAGCGTAGGTACTAGGTAATGACTATGCACTACGGGAACGATATGTGCTACGGGCATCGGGCTATATCTGTAATTGATCCTGCTGGTTTGGAATAAATATAGTATATTTTATAACATATTGCGTTTTAGTAGATAGATGGTCGTGTAAAAAGTGACCGTTATCGTTGTTGCGCTTGGTAGTGCGCGCCCCGCTCTTGATACTGCGTTCACTAAGAACAATGACGCCATAACCTTTGAATAATATATAGAGTGAATAAATACCTTACAGTATTTGTCAAGCTGATAATAATAAAATAATAAATATATAAGATACTCGTATATAATATCCCCAGATAGAAGGAGATAAGGAAACACAATGTATGCAACAGAAAAAAAAACATTCACGAACACATGAATGTTTTTTTTTTCATGAAAAAAGGCAAAAACCGAGGTGCTTAGGAGATCCTAACCTGTTCCGGAAATTGTTATATTTTAAATTTTTCAAATTCCTTTTGAAAGTTAAAAGACACTCA
The DNA here is from genome assembly GCA_947093115.1 of Brenthis daphne. Taxonomy (NCBI): domain Eukaryota; kingdom Metazoa; phylum Arthropoda; class Insecta; order Lepidoptera; family Nymphalidae; genus Brenthis; species Brenthis daphne. Next base: position 8,951,267 of record OX352471.1, read on the forward strand.
ATAAGTTTGAAAGAAAAAAATCAAGATATCCAAATTATAATCCGCCGTTCTTATACATATTTTATAATACCTTATGACACTCATTATCACAGATAATCTATCGAAATATACTTAGTTCAACAAAAACGGTCGGTGACGAAGGAACATACCATCGGATATGCAAACATATACGTTAAACATATAACCCTCCTTTGATTTCGCTGCAGTCGGCTAAAAACGGCTTACAATAGAGAATACTTATATGCGTGTGATTTAAATAAAGCTGAAATATTTTTTAAATATAATTTGTGGGAAATTCAGACGTTGAAACGCATTCCATTGATCAGACCGAATATGACGTCAAAGTATTATAACATAACAGAGCGATTAGCGATTTTGTAGCTACAAACTAGTCGTAATTTTTCTATATATGATACTATGACGTCACGCCAAGCGCGCGAAATTTTTCTATACAATTTTTTTTTACAATTATATACCTAACGATGTTAGCTATTGTATAAAAAAACGAGTGTGTGTACTTATGTACGCAGGTAAGAAGTTATACTTCTTTGGGGTAACAGGACAAAAATAGCTAAAGATTTCATCCCGTAGGTATGTCATAACTCTATGTTTGTAAAAGGAATGTTAAATTAATAAAATAATTAAGTAAAGCATACTTCTTAGGCACATTACAATCATATATTTATAGACTATAATTTGTATTCAGTCCTTTTTAACGTCCCACTGCTGGGCAAGGGCCTTTCAATACGATAGGGGCAGGCCATAGTCTACTACGCTGGCGAAGTGCGGGTTGGCAGAGTTCAAATGTCTTTCGAAAACTTGCTAGGTTCTCTTAGACATGCAGGTTTCCTCACGATATCTTCCTTCATCGTAAGGCAAGTGGTAATCATGTTAGAAATGATTCGCACATGAAAATATCAAAGGTGTGACACCCGGGATTTGAACCCACTTCACTCGGTTTCCCAAGCGAGCGCGTTACTACTGGGCTACCAGTTACCACTGCCCATCATATATCATTCAAGGTGAGGAAACGCATCATGTATCATTTAAGGAAAGAATATTTAATATTATATAAATTTTGTCAGACAATAAAAACGGTTCCATGGCAACAAACACTTATCAGCTAACTTCATCATGTCGCTGTTTGACTGACGGTGTGCGCGCTCATCGTAAAAATTTTACTTTCATATTTTATTCCAAACGTCCCAAAAAAAGTATAACTTCCAAAAATCACGCATATTCCCTCCCTATTGGCGAAGATATCGCGTAACATGTACCTAAAAGCATACACCCAAATTAATTAGGTACCTCTCTCTGTACTCTTCATTCTACAAAATCGGTTTATGATAATTAAAGCTTATATCATTATTAAATACATTATAATTTCAAAATCTTCTACTGTTATCAGTGATCAGCGACAGGATACACGTTATTACATACGTTAAGGTGGCTTATATCAAAACGTGATTCGGTAAAATTAGCAGCCGGTAATTACTTGGTAATAGTATACTACTCATAGTATGCAGTGCAACATTTCTCATTTAAACGCATTGTTCACACTAGAATGTAACTTAATTATACGATTTAGACAGAACTAAGTATAACATCTTAAATTGAGCAATAACCTACCTAAAGGCTAAATCTTAGAAGCAATGGTATGTTAAGCAACAATTTTATATGTATATGCAACATTAACACTCAAAGCGCAGCATCATACATAATTTATTTCTCGTAGGTATATTTAAGTTACGACTTTACCACCGGAATATGATGAACTCGTCATTTGGGAATTCGATACCACAATCCACTTCAATATGTCTAATCTATACCAATCTATACATATAATAAAATTCTAACTAAGTCAAATCTGTACATTAAATATTTTTTAGAAAATCTTATTGAAATAGACGTTATTATCGATACAGAGGCCGAATCTATAGTTTTTAGAATTTTTGTTTGTCTGTCTGTCTGTCTGTTACCGCATCACGGAAAAACTACTGGAGGGATTTTGATGAAATTTGATATGATGGTAGCTGGTTATCCGGGTCAACATATATATATAGGATACTTTTTACTGCGGGTAAATGTGTCATTTCTGAGAAAAAGTACAAAAACTGCAATGTATACTAATATGTAAAACCTAAGATTTGGGTTTTTGGTCATCTGAACGCAAGCGGAGTCACGGGGAATGCTAGTATAAAATATACACTTTTTTCACTCACTTTATTCTTATACTAAAAAAAACGGTTCGGTTCATCATTTAAGCGTGTTTTTTAGTTTTCTTAACTATAATTTATTGTAACTTAAAAAAAAACGGAATTTCATAATAAAATAAATTTTCAAAAATCCTTTCAAGCGCATACTGTCTTTCTATGTAGAATCTACCTGTTCTAATGTGTAGCATTTATCTATACTTTGAGGTGAGATTGAGATTCACAAAAATATATACAACTTATATGTTTAAAAGTTATTATTATTTCAAATATCTAATTTGCAAAAATGTAAAAGCTGTAAACAAAAAAATATAATATAAGAATAAGAAAACGCGACTGTATAAAACCTAACTAAAAAGATGAAAACAAGTTGACCAAGAATTATAGCTAGTATAGTAGTATTATATGATCTGTGATTATAGTCAGTGCCGGATTTAGGGGTGTGGAGGCCCCGGAGCAACAAAGGAGTGGAGGCCCCTAATTATTTTCCGATAAAAATGATCATTTTTTTAGTCAAGTGTTTTAAGTATTTATTGTGAAACAGATTAAATTATTTTCAATAAACATAATATGTAGATATAGTCAAATGCAAGAATTATTCGAAATTAAATTAGTGTTAATGAATGGAACCTTGCGAGCTTTTTTCGATGAAAAATCGTTGATGATTTCGCTGAACATTAACGCTTTTTTATTATGAATAGAAATCTTGAAATACCCTTTAAAATGACTATATAAGTTATAGACTTAATGCAAGCATAAATAATCTATGACAAAGTCACTCTTTACGTAAAAAAATATAGGTATATCATTTTGATACAACAAAATGTTATAATGAGATAGGTAGTTGATCAATAAATAATTTAAAACTATGTTTCAGTTCTTTCAGTTGATTTGATGAAGCTTTTTTATATTGGAACAGACAGAATAGACACAAATAATTTTGAGACTTGGATAAGTACTGTTTGACCAAAACTACTGAGATTTTTGATGGAGAATACACACAACCACTCCAGATTTTTTTTACAAAATAAAAGAGAGCTAAAAAGCGACCTAAAAAGAAGAGAACAAGTTGATGGAGGAATATAATGTTATTATTTTTTTGTAGCCGTAAACATATACATATTCTCAGATATTCTAAAACATGTAGGTACATAGTATATGTATGATATAATACTGTGTTCCTTCGCCAACTTGTTCTCTTCTTTTTAGTACGCTTTTTATGCAGTTGGTTTTTTTAATTATTGTAAATATTTTTTTATTTACAACTTTTTGGGAGAGTTAGACATTTTTAATTTTACTTAACAATTTCTTATTATAAATTATTTGAACATATAAGTTGTAAATATTTCTGTAATCGCCTCTTAATAACCTGTTTTTTGATAACCCACTCGATTGATTCTGACGAAATTTTTTATTCAAGATACACAAATTGGCATCTAGAATCCGAAATAAATCATCAAAATCAGTTAAGCCATTTAGTGATTACGAAGGAACATAGAATCAAACATACATACAGGTTAAACACATAACCCTGTTTCGCCGCAGTCGAGTAAAAAATCAAACATCTATATTATATAGTATTAGCAACAGCATGTAATACAAACTTATTCACTTGTTATAACATGAAATTATACTATTAAAAAAATTAAATTTAAAAAATCCATATTTTTTAATTTAAATATGGTGGACTGTATTTAAGGGTTTCAAAATGAAACTCCCGTTGGTCGATTCCTGCTTGGCTTTTCTTGCTAGTTGCCTCTTCTATGGCTATCCAACGAGAGTCAATATCGGTGCACAATGAGAAAAGCCTCGTTTTTTAATTTCTAATTAACAATCTTATTATATAACCTACTGTGCGTCTAACATCTTTTAGATATGCTCCTTCCTGTGAGTCTAAATTCTTATTGTATTGTATATTAAAGGGACGTGACTTAGGCTAGATTCTGCCGTCGCGTAAACTCGTCGTCCGTAACATACATCATAAATTTAAATATTATATCCATACTAATATTATAAATGTGAAAGTGTGTTTGTTTGTTTGTCCTTCTCTCACGTCGAAACGGAGAGATGGATTGGCGTGATTTTTTGTGTAAAGATAGTTGGAGGGCTGGAGAGTGACATAGGCTCCTTTTTATCGCGGGAGATTACTTAATTCCCACGGGAAAACACGTTATAATACAATCCAAAAAAATATTTACTATCAGAATTACTTGAAACTTCGTATATATACTCGTCAATAAAATTAAATAAATATGTGTCTTAGCATTTTTCTAAATTTATCCTATAAGGGGGTAAAATAGGAAATGACAGTTTGTATGAAACTACCTTTTTATTGGAGACTTTTTTGTAGTTTTAGCGCGAGCGAAGCTGCGAGTTCTGCTAGTTGTATATAAATTTGTATAAGTCTACATAAATTTAAGTGATGTTTTGATTGTAGTTGATTGAGTGAATTCAGATAAAAAAATGCTGTTATTTTATCTATACCTACAGGTAAATAAAATTGAAAAGTCTATTTGTAATGTGAAAATAATAGTTTTTTTTACTAAATGCATATACAAATTAAATTATTAAAATGTTTGTTTATCTGTTTGTTTTTGGCTAATCTCCCAAACGGCTGGACTGATTTTGACGGAACTTTTACTGAAAAATGGCTGATGTTATAAGGAGTAACTTAGGCTACTTTTATTTTAGAAAAAACATCAGGGTTTCAAGCAAAAAATTAAAACCCATGAAATCGTGAACAAAATACGTGTACCTAGGGATGCACCCGAGCGAAGCGAGGGTAATTCGCTAGTTGACAATATGTGTTAAATTTTTTGTAACTAAAGGTTAAGTCCCCATGAGCTCTTTGTTTACCTTTAGTTAACTACCTAAACCTATGGAGTAGATATAGAAAAATATTATTTTGAGTGCATGCACATTTGATGATAATATTGCAGACCTTAAAATTATAAAATAGACAAACTCACGCAGAACCAAAAAACGCATGATTATAATTAATTAATCACAATCACCCTGTAACCTCTTTGTACCTGCGATAAACTGCGGTGAACGAATATTATGGATAAATTGTTTTTAATATTTAAGAACAATATAATCAATCATATTTGTACAAATATTATAAGTTAAAGAGAGATTTTTTTTTAATTTCTTTTGTGGGGGCCCCTCTCTTGTGGAGGCCCCGGGGCTCTAGCCCCGGCTGCCCTCCCCTAAATCCGGCCCTGATTATAGTAGGTATTATTCTGTTGGAGACATACTATGTCGTGTATTACACGTTTCATCTTTGTCGCGAGATGTAACATAACTGTGTATGTCTCCGACTGCATAAGACTATATTCCTTCGTCAACATGTTTTCATCTTTTTAGTTATCTTTTTTTAATGTGCAGTGATAGGACAATTGGTACAGAAATAACTAATACTCACATAAACTTATCTGTATTATTTCTTATCCACATTACGGTATCTTAATCATAAAAAAATATTAATTGACGTTTCTATTTTCTTAAATACATTTATCAGTAGATATGTATAAATAATTGTAATAAAATAACATCGCTAGTGTTACTGCTAGTGTAGCAGCTAAAATTCAAACTGAAAGGTTTTGTCAACTCAATTTGTGTTTATGAATTATATACCTTCTACGCTAAAACTACAAAAAAATCTCTAAAAAGGTAGTTTCATACAAACTGTCATCCCCTGTTTTACCCTTTTATAGGATGAATTTCGAAAAATGCTAAAACACGTATTTACTTTATATTTAATTTTATTGAAGAACATTAATACCGAGTTTCAAGTAATTCTGATCATAAATATTATTATTGTATTATAACGTGTTTTCCCGTGGGAAATAGATAATCTCCCGCGGTAAAAAGTAGCCTATGTTAGTCTCCAGCGCTCAAAGTATCTCCAAACAAAAATTTACGCCAATCTGTCACTCCGTTTCGACGTGAAAGAAGGACAAACAAACAAACAAACAAACAAACAAACAAACAAACAAACACACTTTCACGTTTATAATATTAGTATGGATTTAAATGAAAGCTTATTGAAGCAGCTTTTATATTTATTAGTGAATATGTCGGATACCGCCTAACGGTTACGAAATATGAATGTCTATTTTTGAAACATGTACATACGTATTTTTAAAACACTAATGAGTTTCCTTACATATCCGATAAAACAAAGATAGATACATAATGTAATGCAACATTACGTAAATGTGCTTTATCGAAGCTTACCTACAAATAATACGATGTATTGCAAATTGCAATGATGACATAATGAATCATAGATAGAGCAACGTAACTATTCTGTAAAATTACTACGATTACACATTTTTTCTTAAACTGGAATGTAACCAAAAAATCCAAAAATAAATTAAATAAGTAATATATTTAGTAAACAATAACAATTTTCTTTTTTTAAGTCGGTTAAAAACATACACGGTAACACAGGACGCTTACTATAATTTGGTTATGAAGGCAAGTTAGTATTCGAGTAAGGTTATCAGTAATCGCATTTCTATAATTACAGCGATGTTCTAATCTGAGTTCACCTGAGCCGCAGGGACAATGGGTTGCGTCACATCGGCCGCGGAACAGCTTCCGTTCTCTAGCTCGTCTCACGGTCTTCGCACTCCCAAGTGGGGCGGCAATTCTGCATATATAACAAACCGCCGACCCCTCAGCAAACATATCGTATACCATCAACATGAAGGTAATACCTCAACAAGTCTATTGCGCCCTTTTATATATTTTGACTATTTCGTTTCTAATGAAATCGGTGCAAATTATTATATTTATTAATATTTTGTTTCAAAAAACAGATTGTTAAACTACTTATCAAATTGAATATTTGAAATACATATTTACATATTTTTTTAATTTTCTACATGTTTTGTCTCTTTCTTATTTTTGATTTTATTCTATTCCTTTACCGGGATAGACAAAAAGGACACTACACTCGATTCTTTACTTCTTTTTACATAACTTACATATTTATATTGTAATATGCTGATCTGTAATTTAATCCGCAAGTTTGAATTATGTTCCAGGTTTTCGTTTGCCTCTTGGCCCTAGCAATAGCCGTAAATGCCGGCTATATTGGCGGCGGCGGCGGCGGCGGCGGCGGGGGATGGTCCAGAGGGGGTGGTGGAGGTGGATGGTCCAGCGGAGGCGGATGGTCTAGCGGGGGTGGCGGCGGCTACGGGGGTGGCGGCGGTTTCGGGGGTGGCGGCGGCCACGGAGGCGGCAGCGGCGGCGGTGGACGTGAGTAACAATGAAAGTTTAGAAAATTTCACTCTGAAATATATGTATGTAGGTACACTTTGCAAAATATAACCATGTAAATTAGCGAAATGGGAATATTATTTTTCTTGTGTCTTTTCTCTTAACTATATATCTACAGATAGGTCTGATATATATGAAAGGTCAAAGGTGAAATAGATGAATTTATAAATAACAAGTTATAATATGGGAAGGCTTATTTTATTTCAATATAAAATATTATGATTTAGTATTACTTGTTATTTTTCTCTTCATAAATTGCATAGTAAGTATGAGCTTTAGTAAGGCAACGTCTATATATTTCCCATTTTACTGTAAATATTTGCAGTAAAATATCAGTACGGGGTACCTACACTCATGATAAATCTCGTAAACTTCCAGATTTGATACTTGGTCAACTGCTCTAAAATTATTAATGAATTAAACATTCTCAACTTGTAGGTACGCTAAATCATAGCAATAGGTGCATGTTTTAGGGATAGGTAGGCTAAAGGCTTTATAGACAACAAGATTTCATTCTACAATACAATTTTTAAACTTTTATTCGTAATACTTGTTTGTATATCGTCTTGTTTAAGCGCTTATTTTTGAAATCAGTCGAAAATACGTAGGTACCTATTTTAAAATATATAAAATTTATCAATATATTTCAACTGAATTTAGTCTATCTTAAAGTCATCATTAATCTTCATAAGTCGCTAGACTCCTCTAGGGGACTGCCAGATGGACCCTTAGAAGAGTCCAGCTGCTCCTACTGGAAGCTTTCTGATTTAATCTTTTCGATATATTTAATTGTGTATGAAATCGGCTATTTGGCTTCTGTAATATTTATAAATACTTTTCAAATAAATCTAAATAAGAACCCAGTGATGTAACTTACATTCCTCTATACTTACCTACTTATTAAGTTTTTTAAGAACTTTTATTAAAATAAGCCTTGACATTTTATTGTAACTTTTTGCAGAGGTGAAAATTATCAAAATCATCACATCCGGCGGCGGCGGCGGCGGCGGTTACGGTGAGCATTATAATTTGCTCTAATACTTTATCTTTAGAAAGGATGCTTAATGATTTCATAATCCACGATCACGGTAACGACTTCGTGATAGATGTGACATTCATTTCACTCGTCGTAATATTATAATATAAAGCACTTGTTTTTGCATGTGGTGTATGCAAAACATTATTATTTATTAAGCACTATGACCATCGAACAAAACATTATATCTATATCGAGTGTCCATTGCTTACTATGTTATTTTTTAACATGAACATTTTTCGAATGTTTCTTTAGCAAGGTTATTAACCCCGTTAGGGTTATCGCCTAGCTAGCAAGGTAGGTCCACAGTGAACGACCCGACAGACGTACATAGATTAAAGATTTCAAAAATGTAATATTTGTGCATACTGCCTTAACACATTAAGAGAGGTCAAAAGACCGACCAAGAGGGTCATCCATTCACTTGATAGTACAACAGAATTACAAATTGCGTAATAATGTCTACATTAAACGCATCGTGATGTTAAGAACGTTGTTTTGCAATAATTAAATCTAAACTTGCCATCACTTTTACGCCATATAATATAGAACTAATATGACATTAAAAATTTAATTCAAAATTTGCACAGTTATGAATTAAGTGGGTATCGGCTTTTTCAGTTTTCCAAATAAATTGCATGCTGCTGCCTTTGTGATAGAACGAACCTGCTACCTACGATGAAGCAATCTATATCCTACGGAAAAGAGTCATTTTAGAATTTATATAAGTACTTAGTCATAAGATAACTTCGTACTTGTAATATGCGTATTGAATAAAAATAAACACAGGAAATATGATAATCTGTAATATTATTAGAAATATTTACGCTCATAAATATAGATAGGCCAATAAATTTTAGTTCAATGGTACAACCATGTTTAGCTTAATGTAATGCTATATCTACTCTTAAATATTTATTTTTAGGAGGTGGTAGCGGCGGTGGGTGGAAGATCGGTGGTGGCAGCAGCGGGTGGTCCAGTGGAGGAGGTGGTGGTGGATGGAAGTCCGGCGGTGGTGGTGGCGGATGGAAGTCCGGCGGAGGCGGTGGTGGCGGATGGCAGTCCGGCGGCGGCGGTGGTAGCGGATGGAAGTCAGGCGGCGGCGGTGGTGGCGGCTGGTCGAGCGGCGGCGGTGGTGGCGGCTGGCCCAGCGGCGGCTCATCCGGCTGGTGGTGATCATGACCAACGAAACATAAATACAATAGTACCTCAAACTTATACTTTGTTTCTTTTAGTACCTATTTACTCTATCTTTTAATTTATATTTTGTCAAGAAATTATAAGAAATTAGAATTCCCTAATTTTCTTTGTACTTTCTTCATATTAATATAGTTCAAAACTACAGTAAGGTCCCTATTAGACGAATGAAAAGCTGCAAGTAAATTCAGTTCTGGCAGAATTTCCTTTTTCATTAGTAACAAAGGGCAAAAATTAATTAAAAACCCATTTAAAAATATAAAAAAAAACACTAGGTACATTTAAAAAAAATGGAGAAAAATTTTCTTATTCTATTACTTTAAAGTACTTTTTATTCTTCTTTATGGGTAAATGTATTTTTTTAAAGTTGGGAATTGGGATACCAAAACACACTTACCTACTTAAAATACAGTTAAAAATACTAATATATACTAACTACTATTAAATTATATTGTAATTGATTCGGAATTTTTCAATTTTCTTGTATATATCGACTGTAGGTACCTATATTTTATTTTAATTTTTATGTAGGTATATCGTAGACGGTTCCAACGACTTGGATCAAATTTTGTATTTAGAATAAAGTTTTGCTTTTTAAATTTAACTAGGTATATTGTCTTTTCTCAAAAAACGCAATTTTAGTTTTTTTTTCCGAAAACCGCCGACGAGCGAATCTCGCTCGCCCAGGTACTAATCTGTAACAGATAAAAAAATTTAAGATGTCTCTTTGTAATGTTAAAATAATATTTACTAAATGCATATAAAATTATATTCAGTACTTATAAGAAAAATACAATTTTAAACATTTTTGGTCGTCTGTCTGTCTGTGTTTGTTTCGCCTAATCTCCGATACGGCTGGACTGATTTTGATGGGATTTTCACTAGCAGATAGCTGATGTTATAAGGAGTAACGTTACTTTTATTTTTTATAAAAAAATGGAATTCCGCTCAAAACAATTAAAACGTACCTATAGAGCACGCACCCGAGCGAAGCGAATTTAAATTATTATTTTTTAAAGATTCTGGTCTCTTTTCCGGGTCCAGTTAATCACCGACTTCGTACCGGACGAGAGTATAGATCTACGGCTACGAAACGGCGCGGGGACGGATTTGAAGAAATTTAGGACAGACTAGAATTGCCTGCGGCTCCGCTCGCGTTCAGTTGACTAAAACCCAAATTCTTAGGTATTACATATTAGTATACTCTTACATTGCAGTTTTTGTATGTTTGTGTTTTTGATCATAGCTCTATACATATAATAAAATTGTAACTAAGCCGAATCTGTACCTTAAATATTTATTGGAAAATCTTATTGAAATAGACATTATTATCGATTTTGAGGCCAAATCTATAGTTTTTAGAATTTTTGTGTCTGTCTGTTACCGCATCACGGAAAAACCACTGGAGGGATTTTCATGAAATTTGGTATGGTGATAGCTGGTTATCCGGGTCAACATATAGGATAATTTTTACCGCGGGAAAATAACTCATTTCTGAGAAAAAATACAAAAACTGCATTGTAAGAGTATACTAATATGTATAACCTAAGAATTTGGTTTTTGGTCATCTGAACGCGGGCAGAGTCGCGGGCAATGCTAGTATCTTATATAGTCTATCTATTCCATACCAACCGTTAAAACGTACCGTACTTAAACATAAATATTATAAGATATAGAAAAAAAATGAAAATATTCAAATAATTTTGGTATTAAGTAAAAAAAAATTTAAATAAAAAGTTTTATTACTTCAAATAAATATAACATAAAATAAACAATGAGCTAATTATCAACAGTTATATTTCTTTGATTTTTTATCAAATTTCTGCCTCTTTGCTCTGTTTGGATCATAATTTTCCTTGTCAGAAGAATCAGTACTGATTGGCGAGTAACCACGAATTGCTTTCCTTTGCTGTCTATGTTCATATTGATTTGGTTCCAGTGTGGATAAAATTCCATAAGCACTGAAACTAAAATTAAATTATATACAGTCTTACAAAAATTGTAATGACAATTAGTCAAAATGGTTAATCAAATATACTAGCCATTATAGAGTTAATTAAATAAGCCAAGAACTTAATACATTTAATATATTATTTACATTACTAAATAAGGTTCTTACAATTGTGCTGATGCATGAACATCTGCAATAGTTTCAATTGTATTTGCATGTTCATTATCTGTATCACTGTCTGTTTCTGATTCTGCTACAATAACACCTTTCACTTCGGAATTTAACTTGATTGCTTGTTCTTTCGGCTTATTATCAAGTAAAAGGGTGCCTTGTTTATTTTCACTCTGCATTAAATCTTCGTATAATAAAATGTTTGCTTTATTGGCTTTATTTTTTACATTGCCATGAGGTATATTAACCTGATCAACATTATTCTCATTTTCATCATTTACATCAATAGTTTGGATTTCAACAGAATGCTTATTTCTGAGTTTAATACTGTTTTCTTTATTATGTAAAATGTTAATGGTTGCTACAAAGTTATTATTCTCAATGGTAACAGTTACATTATCTGCATTATTTCTATACATCCTTTCATTTGTATTTTGTGAATATAACGAGCAAACTTCATATAATGAACTTTTTCTATAAAATGGCACTTTGAATAAAGGTAGCATACTTTTGGCTTTTATTGTTTTGGTATTAATGCTTACATCATTAATTCTTATTGAGCTAGACTGAGTTGTTTCATAATCTGTAAAAATATTTACATTGTTTTTTTCAGCCTCTATCACAGCTAAACATGCGAGCTTATCTTTATCAAAGACATCATTTTGACTCTCATCTATTACTATTGTATGATCTTCAAAATCAATCCCACTGTCATTATTATCTAATTTATTATTTTTTAACTTAATAGTTTCATTACTTCGAAGACATAGTTCTTTTTTCTTATGTTGTTTTTTAATTGCTTTAGGTGATTGTTTTAGCTTTTTGCTTTCATAAGAAAGTTTTTTGTTATGAGTTCTTCTCTTACTAACTACTTCATTGACATTGTTTTTAACCAGATCTATTGATTTAACATTAGAGTAATTGCAATTAACTTTTAGATCAGCAAAAGGTTTTCGGGATTTATTGGGCTTTGTTATATTTGTGTCTAGCCAGTGCTGAACATAGTAATTGGAATCTTCCATTTTAAAAGGCTTAATATATGAGGTATTTTCACCAGCTATGTATGAAGGTGTTATGTTTTCTTTATCTAATACTGAAATGTTTGAACTTTTTCTTTTATTACAGTATTTTGATGGAGCCTGAATACATTCTGGAAAAAGTTGTCTTTCTAATTTTAACTGTTCAGAAATTCTGTGTCGTTTGAAAACTGCAAAAAGTATTAAAGCATTATTAAAATATGTTTATAATCTATCACATAAATTTAACTCATAATGTAAAAATCACATACCATCTATATTTAATAATTCTTGAAATTCCGTTAATAAATTTGAAATATGTTCTACACGTCGCGTTAAAGGTTTATCTATAAAATGGGTCGATACAGCTGGAGGAGAAAGGCACAGTAAACATTCTTCAGCAGTAGCGACGCATTTCTGACAAATAAAATGCCCACAAGGGTATCTCACGTACGGTCCTTGTAAATGGTCACTAAAAATTTTTTTATGTTAATATACTTTAGGATTTCAAATAATTTTCCAAATTATTTAAGATATCTTTCACTCACCAACTAACACATTTGTTTTTATCAACTATATTTTTTACATATTCAACAGCAAGGTCAACATTTAAATTAGTCATAATAATACTACCATTTTAATTTTTAATATTTAAAAATATATACTTTAGGGATCGTATAAACAATAATTATAATTGTAAAGAAAGCAAAGATTACAATGTATTGTATTTATTACTACTTTGTTTGGGTATTTTTTAATTTAACTTTTATGCTAAGCTTTGTAAATTGTAATGTTTTTACAGTTATTTGATGAAGTCACACGTCATTCGTCATTTTGTTTATATTTACTTCACCACAGACTAGGTATAGAAATACTTTACCGCTGTAGATTCTAGCTTTCAAGTACACACACACACACTATTTTTTGTCCGTAATATTTGATTATAACAGCATCTATTTACATTCATACAATATATATGTATCGATCCTCGTTCATACTCTATCTAAAGAATTGGTAAGTATAGAAAATATTGCTCAATACTTTTATAGAGAATATTAAAAAACTTTTCTAAGGACGGTGAAAAAAGATATCACTTTTGACTTTTAAGGTTTGCTGCTAAGCATGAATAACTAATAAAACTGCTAACGATGAAACGTCACCCAAAAAATAATTACATTTATTCCTGTAGCATTTTTTTTGTTTTAATAGCACATAACTCTCTCTTTATCACTCTGCCTCCACTGAAATTATAAGTCCCCATTGGTGTAAAAAGCTAGAAAGAAAATATTTATTTTAATTGAACAAGTTTTCTTTTCTTCTTACAGGTAAATGCATTTCTTAACGTTTAAAAAGCGAACTACGAACGAACTTACTTGACATAAAGTATATTACTACATATATAAATTACTTGACGACGGTCAAGGCACATATTAGATATACATAGAACCTTCGCCCGCGTTCAGATGACCAAAAACCAAATTCTTACGTTTTACATATTAGTATATATAGTGGTAAAAAGTATCCTATATGTTGACCCGGATAACGCTGGTTGCTGTATCTTCATACCAAATTTCATCAAAATCCCTTCAGTGCTTTTTCTGTGATGCGGTAACAGACAGACAGACAAAAATTCTAAAAACTATAGATTAAGCCTCTGTATCAAAAATAATGTTTATTTCAATAAGATTTTCCAAAAAATTGAAATGAAATTTTGACTTTAGTTTAAGTATGACACTTAGTTATAATTTTAATAATGATAATTATATGATCTCTATTTTTAACGAATTGCTGAATCAAAATCTACTGATCTGTTCAAGAAGTTAGTATTCGAAATATTTAATAGGTAATTACAATTTGATACGATTTCTTGTTAAGGATATAGTAAAACAATTTTATTTCCATTCGTTTTTATTCTATAAATGCAATTGCTATCACAATAAGAATATAATAAGGCATAGAGCCTGAATTTTTTTATCCTTAAAAATTATGTTTCGACTACCTGAAATTTACAATGAATGAGTGAACAACGAATACAAAACACTTGACATTTTAGAATTTAGAAGAATACAAGTATTTGATGAAATTAAATGTAGATATGAGGTACATACTTAACAATAATTTTGAATACAGGCACGGTAATGTTATGCATACAGTATTGCAAATCGGCTCTGTTCTTGAAATAATTACCTACAACCACGGTAATATTATGCATGCAATATTGCAACTGCCCGAGTGCCCGCCGGCCAGTATTTTAAATTCAATTACCTACTTGAGTTTCTTTCTAATTTTGTGATTTAATTAAAAAATCTCAAATTTATAAGGGTAGAATGTGATACTTATAAAGAGGTTGAAAAATATTTGCGCCTCGACTGAGACGTATGAAAAGCTTTATTGTTAAATGTAATAGTATAAAGAATCCGCATTCACATAATACTTTCTTAGATTTACGCGAATGTTTGACATTATTAAGTAAAACTATCTTTTCGGATTATTTCGCGGATTTATTTTGATTTTTGGTTCCCGACGTTTCGAATGCTTTACAGCATACATGGTCACGGGAGAGACTGAGGTGTTACATGTCTTGAAGGTATAGTTGTTCCAGACAACATGTCTGTAAATAATCCGAAAAGATAGTTTTATTTAATAATCCGCATTCAGATAAAAAGTTTTATTAAAAATACTTTAATTTTTACGGGAGGAATAAAATGTTTATTTTTGTATCCAATTATAAAAGTTACATTACGTAACCACAATACGATCTGGCAGCCCCGCACGGTTGTCTACAGAGTGTATACCGAACGCGACACGCGTAGGTATAACTCGATTCCCGACCGTTTGTATGAAGATGGAATACTGTATGTAAATTGTAACATTACCGTGCTACAACCGAGCCGTACGTAACCACGCGACAGGACTGCCCGCCGCGTTTTAATTTCATCTACCAGCTTGTTTCTTTCTAGTTTTGTGATTTCAAATATTATATTTTTTATTTAAAAAATATTATTAGTAGATTTAATTTAAAAATCTCTTTATAAGGGTGGTATGTGACCCTTATAAATTTGAGATTGAAAAATATTTGCGCCTCGACTGAAACGTCGGGAAACAAAAATACAAATAAATCCGCGACAAAATCCGACGTTCGAAAAGCTTTGTTGTTAAATTTAATATGTAGTACAAAAAATCCGTATTCGGATAAAAACTTTAATTAAAAATATTTATTTTTAATTTAATTAACTAATTTTTATTTTTAAAACATACGATGTCTCGATACTTTTTTGTTTAACATTAGCGAAGTTACGGAAGGCTTAAAATGTTTATTGTTGTATCCAATTATAAAAGTTACATAACATAACCACCTTATATTATTTTCGTATCCAATTATACGATCTGGCAGCCCCGCACGGTTGTCTACCGAGTGTATACCGAAAGCAAGGCGCGTAGGTTTCCGACCTTTTGTATGAAGATTAACATTACCGTGATATAGGTATCACGTAAGCATTATATTATTCGTCTTGACACATTATATTAATCAATAATCATACATTTAGGTAAGTTGATTAGTAATATTTCTATTAAAGTACAACATCTGTTATTATTAAGATTTGCATAGTAGACGAATGCCATCAGTATATATTATGTTCGAGTTTGTGCGCATGCATTCTAAGCCCATTCATCAGATTGATGAATGAGTTTAAATTGATCGATGAAATTTCCATGAGTTTTTATAATCACGCCCGCATAGATATCTGTCAAAGTACCGCCAATAAAGTGGCGTACTTATTAATTCCTAGACCAGTAATCCTGCTAATAAATTAAAAAAAAAGGTTTTATTATGCACGCAAGCGAAAACTTCTGAACGTATACGTACGACCGGTAACACGTGTGTCGAATAAGATAATTTAAAATTTATTAATCTGAATATAGCAGGTACAACCAGTAATTTAGGCGTATCCACATATTCGTACGTGTGTAGGCATGTTATGTGTGTTTATATCACTTAACACTTAGACTAAGCCCGAACGGACGGGTACGTGGCTTGCTAGTGATACATAATAGTCTACAGTACACCACGCCCTTTTTTAAATAACTAATGAGAAGCTGAAACTTTACGAGTAGCTTCGTTTTTACTCGAGACGCCCAACTTTTCTTTCTACGAAAATATGATAGTATGATTTATACGGAACATGTCAAAACGTTGACTGTCTAAAATTTATTAAGTACTTACAAGTTGTTTTGCAATTTAATCATGGGGTAATACTACAACATAAACAAGAAAAAAATGTTGCTCTATAAAACAGATGGTTTGGAATTTGGATCAAATCGTCCCCCTCTCCGTTAACTTGTTAAAATAACAGCGTTATAAAATTTATTAATAACCGGCCGTTTTTTACAATATTTCTTATTAAAAATATGCATAAATTAAATGGTCATATCGTCCTACAAAAAAATGGAAGAATTTCTCAGTCCTACTCTCGGATCCTGTCTCCCGGACGGTGATACATGACAAGCTAATTTTAATTTTTTTTTGTAAGAAATAAAATGAGAAACACGGGATTACTATTGTCCTACAAATAATATGGTATATAATGGTGGTATAAAAAATATTAATTTCAAATTTTAAGATGAAATGAAAATATGAAGAAACGTATTCCACAAACACGTGGTGACATCTATTGCTTATTTTGTAATTTACTAAGTAAAATTGATGTTTAGTTTTAGCACGATTTTACCAGTTATTTTAAATTTTTTGTAGGACTAGGGCTTCCTACCTACTATCGGGCCGTGTACTGTAGACTATAGACGTCACATATAATTTGCTTTATTAAACAATTATTTTATAAATGCTACATAATCTGCTGCAACTTATACAGTATACAAAAAAAATATTTTGAAAAGTACTGTTTTCAAAATTTCCCATGTTCTTAAGTTTATATAAGGCCCTTACTCCAACTAAAATAACGTTACAAATTATTGCCGCATGGGAAACCAAAATTTAAAACATATAAAACATTAACTATTAGGGAATATGTGTGTGATTTAAATAAAGATAAAATATTTTTTATAGTCTTTATGGCTTTTGAATTAAGCCTATATCAATATTTTTTAATTTTTCTTTTCAAGTTCTCAATTTCAATTTGATCGAAATTAGTTCGATCGAGCGGTTTTAAAAAAATCTACAATAAATTTAATTTTTAAATAAACGAATAAATCGAATATGTTATTAAAAAACTTTCTTATTACAAATTACCTGCTGTGAAAAAAATTGAAACCAACTTCCAGGCACTAAAAAGTAAAAAATAACTAAACGGAGATATTAATTTAGAATAGATACCTAATCAGATATTTCGAAGTCGGTGTGCTTTAATTTTTATCGGCTGGGACCGACTTCGAAAATATCTGATTAGGTAACTATTCTAAATGAAAACCCCCGTTTATTTTTAACTTATTAGTGCCTGGAAATCGGTTTTCTTAAGTTTTTGATTACGAAAACAATTATAAAAAAGTGCAAATATAGGTGGGAAATTCAAAGTAGTTGAAACGGACTCCATTGGTCAGACCGAATATGACGTCAAAGCATTATCAGAACAAAGCGATTAGCAATTATGTCGCTACAAAGTAAGTCGTCATTTTTTTGTGTGTATATATTAGCCAAATACGATAAATGGCGGGCGTTTAAAGTATCCGTATCAGTATGAATTTTTTAACTAAATTTTAGTTTTTCTAAGCTGGATATTTTTTTACAAATAAATAACGATGTGAGCTATAGTATTGAAATAAAAAAAATCACGCATATTCCCTATTGCCATATCATAAATTTAAATTTTAAAGCAATATAATTATTAATTATTATAGTACTGCAGAATAAGAGAATAGAATAGACGGAGCGTATATATAGTTGACAACATTGAACAAGTTGAATCCAAACAAAATGAGCGAGAAAATGTGTCAATTTAAAAATTATTTTTAATGCTTTCATAATTTTGCGTCTTCTATATCGCGGGCACATACTCATCTGCACGCTCCATAATATGTCTTATTCTTTTATAGTTCGATTTTTTATATTACTTTAAAAACTGTCTTGCAACTTGAATTTAAATTGATTTTTGAGGTTCCATATGTTATTCTTATAGTCAAGCACAGAAAAGGAAATTATACTAAGCATTCTACTCCTCTTTTAATTTAAACCCAATCAATTTATAGGATACATAAATAAATATTTTGACATTAGATAATATGTAAAAATAACAGCACAATGAAACTTTTCAAATTATCTGTAATTATTATGTAACGGGTCAATTAATTTATTTAAAAATTAAACGAGGGTAGAAGGAAAATTGTACCTTTTTATTTAATTTTTTACACTATGTAAAAATACCCATAACATTTTTTTCACAAACAAAATATTATGCACTTTTTGTAAACAAGTACAATAAACTCATAAAAGCAGTAGGAATGTTGTACAAATATTTACAAAATAGGAAATTAATGCTTAAAATTAGTGTTTCATATGTCAAAAGCAAAAAGAAATACTTCTTCTAAAAAATAACATTATAGAGAGTAATACTACCTTAACTTCCAATAACTAGCACAATTTTATTATAACAATACTCACTAACATTTTAACACCCTTTTAGGGTTTAAATAATTTGTACATTGCAACATGTTATAAAGTTTTTTAACAATACTTAACCAAATAAAACAATATATATCTAAATTCCTTAGATTTCGGAGAATAATATTAATTTTAACGAAGTGACTATTCCCCATCTACGGGAAGCTTTCCCGTAGTTGACCCGTAGATCGATTAATTTTAGTTTAAGCTTTCAGATTCACGGGAAAATTTTCTATACTTCTCAGAATTTTTATATTTACCTATAAATAAGTTCTCAAAAACAAATTAAGTGACGTTGTTATATATGTTACAGTTAAAATCCGTTTTTAGTTAAAACGCGTTTTCTCTGGTTAAAACTGGTTTTTACTAAATGCCTGTGTTACAACTAGTGCTTACTAGTTAAAACTAGAAATTTGATATTTTTATTAAACTAGCGACTCACCCTCGCTTCGCTCGGGTTTGTCCCTAAGTTGATGATTCCCCATACAAACTTTAATACCCATTATCAACCCCTTATAGGATGCTTTCCAGGATAAAAAATATCCTATGTACTTCCCAGGGTCTCAAACTTTCTTCTTACCAAATTTTATCGAAATCGGTTCTGTAGATCCAGAGATCCTACAATGTCACAAACTCACAAATTTTACCTCTTTGTAATATTAGTATAGATAAATTTTAGATAAATCTAGGCCTAACTAAAACCTTAGCTAAATTAGAAAAGTTATTTATTTCTAAGTTTTAATTATAGATTATGTGACAGGTCCGATATGGTTAACGTAGGTTGAGACGCCTTATCCGTCTCGTCAGGTTTTTTTCTATTTTAAACCCAGAACCCCCATGCTCATTTCTCTTAGTTCTGAGGCCCAACAAGTAACTATTTAATTTTTTTTTCGTTCATAACACATTCTCAAATAATATTTTTGAATAATAGTAAATTATAGTTGTAACAAGGGCATTTAGTAAAAACCAGTTTTAACCAGAGAAAACGCGTTTTAACTAAAATCGGGTTTTAACTGTAACATATACATTGATAATAATTAAAATAAAAAAATCATTATACTTTTTTTAGTTTGGGGTGTCAAATGTCAATATTATTAATAATTTACTGTTTTGAATGATTTTTTTCATATCTTGGGTTCATATTTTTGCTTTTCACAAAATCGTTTGGTTATTAAATAAATAAATAAATTATCTAATTCATTTCGGCCCGATTTTTGAATATTGTTTTTTTAACAAATGCTTGAATCAATTATAACTTGTTTTAAAATGATGTCATATATTTATATATAAGTAAATATCTATAATATATTTAACACGGAAAAATAATCACTAATTGATACAGATTTTTCCCTGTAGCTGTTAGAAAAATCTATAACAGTTAGCGATTAATAATCGTCAGCTGCCGCGTGCATGTGTGTGTTTTAAAATCTATAGGTAAAATCTAATAGGTAAGTAGTAAATCAATAAGAAATTCAAATAACGGGAATGGAAATCCTGAGTGATTTTTTTACATTTTAATTATAGTTTATTTTACTTTTTACTATAACATGAGCGAAGTAAATTTCATAAAGAATATCATTATTTTTTTTTAATTTTAATAACACGATTTAATTGTTATTAATTTTAACCATAAAAAATCATATATTCTATACATATAATAAAATTCTGAGCCGAATCTGTACATTAAATATTTTTTGGAAAATCTTATTGAAATAGACATTGTTATCGATACAGAGGCTCTATCTATAGATTTTAGAATTTTTGTGTTTGTCTGTCTGTCTGTTACCGCATCACGGTAAAACCACAGAAGGGAAATTAATGAAATTTGATATGATGATAACTGGTTATGCGGGTCAACATATAGGATACTTTTTACTGCGGGAAAATATCTCATCTCTGAGAAATCGATACTAAACCTTAAAACGTAAATAGGGACGAACCCGAGCGAAGCGAGGGTGGGCCACTAGTTCATCATAAAATTGTATAAACAAATAATTTTTGAATTAGTTACCTGTACCCGTGTCTCGTACACGTATGACGTATTTGTCACCAGCCCCTGTGGCCGAGTTCCATAATTTAAAAAAATGATGAACTCAAAATAAAAGAGAATTTGCTATTATTTTTATTATATTTCGAAACAAATAGAACATAATTTGTTTTTGACAATTTATTTATACAAAAATGTAAAAATTCAGGGATGTACGGGACATTTTACCACAGATTTAAAAGTTTGAACTTAATTTAATAAATCCAAGGGGTCACTTACGGCAAGGCTTTCCTTAGCCAGTCTCTGTGTCGGAGTTCCATAATTTAATGTCATATAAAAATAATGAACGCAAAATAAAAGAGAATTTAAAAGTCGGTAAATTACCAACAACATTGACACCTCAAAAATAAAAAAAATACCCCAAATTAAATATAAATATCACATCATTTGTTTCAGAGAATTTTTTTATAGGTAAATGTAAACATAACAGAAGTACGGGAAATTTTCCCATGCACCTAAAAGCTTGAGCTAAATGTAATCGATTCACGGGTCAGCTACGGAAAAGCTTCCCGCAGACCCGTAGATCGGGCGTATAGTCGCAGCCTAATTTTAAATAGAATTTTTCACCATTTGTTGCAAAATTATAAAAAAATTAACAACTATGGGGGGAATCCATTTATTACGTGAACTCATCAAATCTCATTTAACCGAGGGGGTAAATATTTAAATATTCTCTCACTTCTTTTGAATTGTCCTATTTTGCCTGCTGGAAAAATGTCATGGTCATGTATGAAAAACATTTATTTCTAGAGTATCTGAACATTGTATTATGTTTATGTTTTATGAAAATAAATGTAGTCCTTTAACAACTGTAGCATAAACACGTGAGTGAGAGGGGCTTGTCCCACCAATCAATCTCACATAATCTCACCAAGAGGGTGGGGGTGTATATAATTAAAAGAAAAACACTCACGTAATTAATGGATGCCCCCTAAAGAGTTTTAAACTCTATGTGTTTCATGCAAACATAACTTAAACTTAATTAAAGTCATGGTTAATTCATGTACATAATGATGCATAACTGATCAATAAAGTAAATGCTCTCTTTATTTAATTATAATAAACATGGTTTGAAAAATAAGAGAATTAGTAAAAAGCTATGTGAGGTAAATAAATTACATTCGATTTTTCTAAATAAAACATTCATACATTTTATATGTAAGCAATGGTATTCATATTTTTATGTATCAGTGCAATTATATTTGTCACTTTATTCATAGATTATGATGTAGGTACTATATTTCATTTAAAAACAGATTTATTAAAATAACAGTAATACTCTCAGCACTTACTAATTATATCCTTAACTTTAATGGTTTAATTATTTTTGCAAATGTCTACCAGTGCTGGTTTACTAGTAGCTAGTTACACTTTGTAAAAATAAAGTTTACCTATCATTTTTAAAGCTTCTAGTAAAGATTCAAAAATATTTTATCATGACATTGAGTCAGAAGTTCTTAAATCTTAAAATTTTCTACAATAAAGACAAATATATACATATTGTATTTTTGATCAAACCTATATAATCAGAAAAATTGTGCAAGTCAATAGGTCCATGTTTAGTAATAGTTTAACAAGCAGACAATTTGCATCTATTATCGCTCAGAAGATAGAAATATAGAAAACAAACAGTATTAACTGTATCAAATCATCATCATATTATTATGGCTTATTATTATTTTCAAACTACATAGACAATAATTTTACACAATTTTACTGATCACTTGAAGGTATACACTTGAAGGTACCATGACTCATGAGCATACTTAACGTTCACGTCGAGCTCGCTTAGCCCTTGCCGTGGGCGCTGAGGGGTTGTGCTCTTCGTCATCTCGCCTCTTTGCAGGAGGCTGCGGTCTTTGCAGTTGACTCTGCGCCGTCAATTGCAATTGCAACGCATGCGTATTTAACCGTTCAGCTAAAAGCAACGGTTTCAATGCTGCCATTTTGTGACTGTACAGAGTAACTCTTGGCCGACTATTCACTGCGGCCGTCAATTGTTCTCGTACCGACATTTCCGTGTTTTCAGAATTATTATTCCATCTGTCATTATCTTGCTCTTTGTCATCATTAGCAGCTGTATTGTCAGATTTTTGCGATTCATCAGCTGATTCACCGTTATCAGGACTGCAAATGATATTAACTTGTGCCCTAACCTCAGCATCAAACTTAGATATTGTACTTACAAGAGGCTTGGCCCATCCTATGTGTAAAATAGGAGTTTGACTGCCTTCTTCCCATTTGCAAATTCCATCATAAAATCTTGAAAATAAAGATAATGTTAATAATGTGTATTACATAAGGAATATATTTAATTCATGTACATAATGGCCTAAACAAATGTATAGAACTTTTTTTTTTTGGTATAATTAAGTATGTTTTGTCCTTGTATTTCAGAGATTTTGCAATATAATGAAAGTAAATTGCATTTTGTTTATTTATTACCCATAGATTTACAATTATAATTGTGTAGTAAAAATAAATTAATTTTAATTATTCACCTTAAAAGAGATGCAAAACATTCAGGGTCCTTTAAAATTGATCTTGCAGAATGTCCTGAACTTTCGGCCTTCATCAGTTGAGGTATTAGCTCATTAGCAATTTCAGAAAACTCTTTATATATCTCTTCATCATCTCTAGAATAGTTGTAACTAAAAATATAGTATAATCATAAATTAGTATTATTGAATTAAGAAGTGTAATAGTTAATATTTAAGTTAAATCATTTATAAGCTAATATGTTTTGAAGACAATTTCAATCAGCTCAGTTAATCAATATTTTACCGGTCTCTATATTATCAATTAAATTAATTATCATTTTTATTACATTATCATTATTGAATCATTCTTTAGTCTGTGTGTTGATAAAATGTGTTTGTAATTTGCTTTATAGTAGTAATATATAATATCATAATTTAAAGTAATGTGTCATGTTGTTTCTACCTTTCCATATAATAAAAACTCTAATATAGTGCAAATGAAATGAATACTAAGTCTCTTTAAGTTTTGCTGTATAGTTTTGATAGTACATATAATATGATACATCATACATAATATATAACATAATATTTTTTAAATTTAAAATATTGGAAACTTACTGCCTTATAACATCACCAGCACATGCCCAAGCATGAAACGCTTCTTTGTACATTTTATGTCTATGATAATAACCTCCTTGGAATGTATATGGATATACATGACGATCTTCATAATGAGTTCTGGCAGATCGAATTGCTTGTACATACAAAGCAGCAGAATCTGGCCTCGGTGTATTAACAGGTTTTGAATTCATAATACCATCTTTTGTTATAGAACTTTCAGGTTCTTCTGAGCAATTGGAAATTTTCATATACTCATCTAAATCGCCAAGATTACCCAAAGCCATAGGGTAGGTATCCAGATGTCCTAAAAGGTAAAATTCAATTTACTATTACTACTATTAACTTAGATTTACTATTAATACTTAGGTCATCCATGGATAAGTTGCAGAAAATATGGAAGAACTGTAACGTGACCAAGGCCTCTAAGACCCGGCTAGTTAAAGCGCTTGTGTTCCCCATATTCCTCTATGCTTCCGAGGCGTGGGCCCTGCGAGAAAGTGAGAAGAACAGAATAGATGCTCTTGAGATGTGGTGCTGGAGAAGAATGTTGAGTGAGTGTCTTGGAACGAATTCCGGACTAATAAGTCCATTCTCGAAGAACTCGGCATCAAGCAACATTTACTCCACTGTACAATCTCACATTCTCACTTACTTTGGTCATATAACTTGTTATGATGATGTTTTGATTGAAGGTTAAGTGGTTCAAGGAAGAGTTGCGGGTACTAGGGCATGTGGCAGAACGCCCATGAGGGGGACAGACTAAGTGAAGGCTGCGGTGAGTGTTCCCTTATACGAGTGTACAAGTAAAGCAGCTGTTAGGGAGGAATGGCGACGAATTATCAAGTGTGCCACAGTGCTCAAGTCACTCAAGCTCAAGCCACTCTGTCAAGTGTGTTGTTACACTCTTGACAGAGTGGTCACTCAGAAGAATTATTAACAATATCTGTATAAATAAATTTTAGTTGTAAATTAATTTCAATAAATTTAATCCAAATGTTATATATACCTTTTTCATATAGTAGCCAAAGTAGCTTGTGTTGCATTTGTGCTACTTCATGAACATCAATAGTTGGAGTTAAAGTTGGATTAATAGAAGAAACTAATGCAGCTAGTTCCATTATTCTTGTACATATGACTGGTTTGCCCGCTACATATAGCCATGAACGTGCCAGCACACCTTCTCCTACTGATCTACCTCTTTTGTCCTCATTACCTTTACCATGCCATGTAACCTGAGTATAGATAAATAATAGTATTTAGTATATATTTTTTATTATAATCTACAACTTCATTTAAATATACATATAACTATGAAATATAATTTGAAGGAAAAAGACAAAAGTTACATTAGCTTAAATATAAACATAATAAAACCTACCCATATATTACTATGCTTTTCATAGTATTAGACACCAAAAATCCTTCTGAGACTTTTCAATATCTAATAATCTAACTGTCAATACAATAGAGTTAGTTAAAAAATACTAACATAACTTAATACATATTTTTATTAGCTAAAAATACAAATTCTACCTAAATCTTACCATTATATAGACTGTCGGTAGCTGTCCATCCAATCATTATACAATGCAACTTAGCAGTGTGTAAATAAACACTAGCCTAAACCTTATTAGAAAAGTTTTTCTATATTCAAATTAAGAATAAAAAAGATAATTTAAACTTTTTTTACACCCAGTTTAAATTTAGCATTCAGCAGTGGGTTTTCTGACCTACCATTTCCAAGTCATATCTTTACACAAAAACACTTCACAGAGATTGAATTTAAAGTAAAGCACTTTAAATACTTAAGCCCCCTTACTACTAATAAGTGTTAAGAATATTGCAAATACTTTTTATATCTTAAGGCAGAATAGTATAGGAAAGTGTTGTAGCTTTAGTTTTTATCACCTTTTTATTCCTAAAATATTATTATTATTTGTATATATTTGGGTACCCTATCACCTTTCTATTTAAAAATATAAACCATTTCTCCAGACTAGGCTAAATCTCAATTTTTTAGCAAGTTTGAGTTTTTAATCACTTTCGTTTTTAAATTGAATTTTACATCAAAAATGCTGAAAATAATTGTTTCTTACACAGTAATATCTTACTTCTGCAGTGTTTGTCCCATCCTTTCCAAATACTACCCAAGCATGATCTTCAGATAGTGCAAGATGAACATCATTTTTCCCCAACACTTGACAACCTGCAGTTACAGCAAAAGCCACACCAAAACAGTCTAACTTATTACCAGTCAAAAAGCTATAAATAGACTGTAAATGAGCTCTGTCTTTATAATAACTTCGAGTTAATGAATTCCAAACAACATCAGCTACTCTTTTGACCAAGTCGCGCGTTGCTAGTTCACCGCTCAAAAGTTTAGCATCGACGCCGCTACGCATTAATGCTACAAATCTTTCATACAGCGATTTTACTTCATCCCATTCCACTGATGGAAATTTCATTTTAACAAATTTATTTGATGCTAGATTGACATCTTTGTCACTGTTTTTAACATTTGTTAAATTATTTTCAACAGCTCCTACTAAGATAGAGAATAAAGCCAAATCAGGTTCTTTGTTACTACGCAGTTGTTCTTCAAATAGATCACATACTTTTTGAATACTGTCTATTGGAAAAAAATGTTTATACTCCGATAATCCAGACATGATTTTCTATTTCACATTATATCTGTTTTGAGAAATAAACAAACAACATCAGCGGACGCCGGTTAAAAAGTTGACATTTTTTACAATGTTGCCAACATTTAATTTTCAAAGTGTCTAGTCGTCCGCAAAGAGTATAATAATAAACAGGGAGATCGTCCGCTAATCGGATGGAATATGAAAAAAAAATTGTTGGATGAATAAAATTAATTAGTCATCCGCTAATTGTTATTGGTGTGTGATATAGTGCGACTGCGGCTATTAGTATGTTTCTATAAAAACATTGGGTCTAAAGGATTCTGTCTACTACACCGTCTCCGGACCGTGCTACGACCATGTCAGGCAAAAAAATCTTTGTATATGTATTGAATTAAAATTAATTAAGAATAATAATTATATAAAAATAATATTACGGGATCTAAACGCGTGAATTCACCTTTAATTCCCGTAGTTTGCGTTCAATTCTCGTAGTGTAATTATTATATAATTATGGAACGCGAGAAGTTAAAGAGAATAAAATATAATTTTAATTTAGGTTACTATTATTTAAAAAAATGTTAAGCAACACTATTACTACATCGATTTACAAATGAAAGATATTAATTTGAAATACTGTCATTTTAGATAATAAAGTCTATATGTGCGTGTATAAATGGTTATGTTAAATAGTTTATAATAATATACTTTTTTTTTATTAAATTCTAAAATTTTACTAGGCGCATCATTATTCAACCGCTTCATGTTCAAGTATGTACCAATAGGTGCGTATAGAACATCTTACGTTTCGCTTAATGGACAATGAGCGTTACGCGCGCTCTATAGCATATTTATCATGGAGGACAAATAAGATATGTATACTCTAAGATAGTAAACATAGAAGATTTCTCGAAAGGAGGGCGCCACACGTATGGCTTATTTACATTCAGTCAAGCAATTTATTGTGATATCTCTTATGCCTGGTTTTTTGCTTTTAATTTTTCGCATCATGCCTACCTTTGCAATGTATTCTACCTGGAAGTAAGACCAGCTGGAGGAAGAATTGGGATGGAGAGGTGCATATTATGGTGGTCCTGATGACTAATGGATAAATACACAGCCTAAAATATAGTAATGTAGGCATCCGAAGAGAAAGGATTTTTGCTACTGACTAATCAAATCAGTAATCACTAATAGCATCGCCCTTGCTTTTTTGAGACTGTTTAAAGTTCATACCCGTGCTTACAGTTCATACTTGCCTACGCGCGCTCTATAGTTTATGTATACTCTAAGCGTATAATACAATTTGCTATATTTTGTCATAAAGTTGTCTATAGAGTGAAACGAAACGTTACTGAAACTGTCACCGCACTATGCTACAGCGCAAATATAGTGTCTATATATTCTATAATATTCATAAACTCACATCCGGATGTCAGTTGTCACTTGTCACTATTAAATTGTTTTTTACTATTCCATGGATGACAAATAAAATTCAATAATAAAGTGTTGATCTAAAACGTAGTGGTTACATTCTCTTTGATTACCACAGGCATTAAGTTATAATAAACAGTGTGTAAACTGTAAATAAAGATTTTAACAGCTCTTCAAATGTGTATTATGCAAAATAAAAATCGTAAAAAATGTCACTGTATAAAGTTATTAATCAAAAGTTTAATAATAGTAAGATAGTTTATACTGTATCGCAGTTTGATTCACTAATTAACTGTATGGAATTTATTATATTGTAATGTTTTAGGAAAATGCTGCACTATGTGACGAAGTTGCTAAAATTCAAGAAAATATACAAATCGTGAAAGAAGAAAGAAGATTTTTACTTCGTAAACTTTTAGAATATGAAAAAAAGGCAGATATGATTATTTCTTATTACTCACAGAAACCATTGAATATATCAAATGGGCCAAGAACAAAACCCAAGAAAAGACGTAGTTTTGAAGAAGTCATAAAGAATGCATAATTTATGTGTACAATGTACATAAACTTCGAACAATATTAAATAAAACTATCTTTTCGAATTTTTTCGCGAATTTATTTTGATTTTTGGTTCCCTATACCATATAGGGAACCAAAAATCAAAATAAATTCACGAAAAAATCCAAAAAGATAGTTTTATTTACAATATCAAGTATTCACGTAAATCTAAGAAAGTATAATATAATATCCTGTTCAAGTACTCATTACTTTTCTTGAACTAATCCAGCAATTTGAAAAATGACTCAGTCCTGAGATGAACTTCTTAGAGACTTTAATTTTTAACTTTATTTTCCTATGTTAAAACTCAATGACATTGTATGTATTTGTATTAACCTATTCTGTATAAAATTAAAAGTGTACAATTTTATTGTAAAATTCATAGAAAATCCTAAAATCTAAACGTAGGGTTTTAAATGTCTTAGATCACACTCATTTCTAACCTTCAGGTTTGATATATATATTTTTGGAAAACAATTGAAAAGCCATGGTTAATATTGATCTCATAAAAATATTTTAAATTCTAGGTTATAAATTTAATTATAATAGGGACCTCGCTTGAATTCACCACGAGAGGCAGACACGTTTTGGCACAATAAATCTTATTGGATAAGAGTTAATAAAAAATCAATATTTTATTTATTTGGTTATGACTAACTACTTAAAATCGTGATGGAATTGTAATTGCTATACTAAATTTATTGGCCCTGCAGCACTGACATACTTTTCAACAACAGCAACAGAACAGAATAATTATTTAGCTATTCCAAATAATCATTTAAGATCTACAATTCTTTATTATTCACAATGTTAATATTTAATGTAGAGTTAAATAAAGGTAAAAATATAATAAATTAACAACAGTTTTAATATTCCTAGTATATAACAAGGAAAAAATTACAAATGGTATTATAAAAATTTGTACATAATAATTTTGTCATCAGAAACCTGGGACCCATTTGGTTACCCTAAAGGTTTTATAACATTGTTTATTGTAGTGTTTTAACAAAAACTCTTTCATACCCAGTTCATAGGTTACCCAGTTAACAGGCTTAATAATATCATTTCCATCATAGTAGTATTCAGCCCTTTTTAACGTCCCACTGCTGGGCTTGACATGGGCCTCCTTTCATTACGAAGGGGATCAGTCGATAGTCCACGACGCTGGCTAAGTGCGGGTTAGCGGACTCATATATATATAAATATATATATATATATATATATAAACATCATAGAGTTAACCCCTTTTATTAGGGTAAGGATAACCCAATAACCCTATCTATAATGTAGGTATTATCCAATAAAAAAATGTGATACAATATTAGACTAAAATTATTCACATAAAATAGGTACATGTTACAATGAAGTAAAGAGAACCTGGAAATGCAGCCACAGATATGTACAGGAATTTTAGACTAATAAGTAGGTATGTAAGTCATACTTAACTAACAGTTTGCTAATTGCTTGCTACTAATTCTACTATATGGAAATAGATTTCATTTTCTATACTTTTAGAATTAAATTCTACCTATCACTCCATAAAAAGAAGTTTCGAGTAAATCTCATCTATGCTAATATTATAAAGAGGTAAAGTTTGTGATGTTGTATGAGGTAATCTCTGGATCTATTGAACCATTTAGATGAAATTTGGTAAGAAGATAGTTTGAGACCCTGGGTAGGACATAGGACACTTTTTATCCCAAAAATCATCCCTTAGGGGGGTGAAAATGGGGATGAAAGTTTGTATGGCGAATCAAGCTAGGGACCAACACAAGCGAAGCGAGGTTGAGTAGCTAGTAGATTGATATATGATGTGGTAACCTTTTCGATAGGGTTAATTCTATAATAGGGATTATCATTACATATGATTAACTAACACATTCCATTTGCTAGTAGGTGGGTTACACATGTAATAGGTAACAACTACCAAGATTTTTCTAAAATCATTTTGAATGGTTAACCATTTCATTAGGCTTAACTGTAAAACCAGGTTTTATAGTCCCTGTCACAATTACACATGCTTATAGTATAAACAAAACAAAGTATGTTTACTTAAAAAAATTTTTGTACAATTAGTCCATTATAAAGTTGCATTGGGGGTCGCAAATGGGTGATTATATGCATTTTATCTAAACACTTGACACCTCCCTAACTTGCAACCTATTAAACCTATAGACTTACAATTTAGCAAGTCTAGTATGATACTCTTCTTATTAACAAATCCCAAATATCAAATAAAAACGTCAAACTATTAGTCTGAAAATGTTGAAAAAAGTCTTTTTTCACCAATTCTCATATCAAAAATCCAACTCATTAAAAATCAGTACCTATGCAGGTAGGTTATTGGATATTTAATAGAAATCATCATTAGAACAGTTGATATTAAAGACAAAGTAATTTTTGTATTACTAATTATAATATTAATTAGTTTTGTAGTTTGTACAGAACCAGAATTATGATTTTAAGAATGTTGAAAAAAAAATAGTATCCAGTTATATCTCACTTCTTTTATTAGTGAAACATATCCCTAATACTTTATTGTTATTTCTTATGAATATTATTTAATTAGTAAAGTACATATATAAATAGTCATCAGAAAATAAAAAAAAAACATTTTCATTAGCATATAAACTAAAGAATACAAATAGGTCCTATGTTGCAAAATTAGTTTCTAAATCTGAATTATCATCTGTAAATGATAAAAGTTGTTTTTTGTTGTCTTTCTCAGATTTTTTTTTTTATTCTTTTTGTCACTAACTTCAGCCTTTTTATTTACTTTAAATACCACTCTTTGGCTTAAATCAGCTTTAGTTTCAGATTCTTCCTTTTTTAACCTCTGCTTTTCAGCATCTGCCTCTTCTGCAGTAAGATCTCCTTTTTTGAGAACAACTACTTGAGGTTGTTCACTGTCTTCATCATCAACAAAATCTTCTTCAGAGTTTTCAAGCTTATCAAATTTATGATTAACGTTGTCATAACCCGCTTCTTTTTTAAGAATTTTCAAGAAGTGTGGGTCTTCAGGTTTTATATAGTTTACGTTCCTTTTCCTATTCATTTTTTCAATTTGCAATAGATATTACAAAATGTACGTTACTTAAATTGTAATAATTTCTTCCTAGTTATTAGTAAAGAGAATGTAACCACTACGTTTTATTATGATTTACATTTAATCCGTTTCAAGACATAGAGTACTGAGCATGTAAATTCTTTATTAAAATAATGACTTTAATTTGTCTTTTCAATTTTGCATATGATTCTGTAATTGTTTATTGTATACATTTATAATTTATTTGTCAATCTGCAATCATACATGATCCAATTCCATGCTGTGCACAGTGTTGCCAACACTCTTTAAAGAAAACGCACTAATTTTTTGACTTCAAAAAGCGCTAGATATGCACATTTTTCGAAGAAAAGCGCTAAATTATAAAAGCAATTAAAAAAATTGGTAATTATTTTTAATTAAAAGTTACATAATAAGACAAAAATGAACTACAATTTTAATAGCTACTATGCTTCATAGTCTGAAACTTGTTCTTCTTGAACAATTTGGTGGTAACTACATAGTTTTGATTTCATGACATATATTTTGTATTTTTAAATATTTAATGTAATAAAAAATTAACATATTAAATCTACACTGAACATTATGTACCAGAAGCACAAAACCTTTTGACAAATAAAAATTGAAATTAGTAGTCCTCGCGCCTTAAGCTCAGCTTTGCATTTGTATGAGAGGTACGGCTTGTTGTTTGTCTCTTGTGAGGTCTGGCTTTTGTCTGTTGTGAGATGTTGTTGTCTCGCGCATAGTTTAAACCCGTTCATGCCTTTATACTGGTTTTTAAAGCGCGGCCTGAGTCGCAGCGCGTCCCTTACGTGTCATCTCCCTGTCTTGCACTTTCCGCATTTCACCGCTTGTACCGTTATTATTGTATTATTAGTATTGTATTATTATTATTATCATTAGTAAAATGGCTTCTACTGTAACTAAATTGACTACACGAAAACCATTAAGCAGCCAAACGAAAGACATTTTGTGCCAAATTAACGAATATGTTAACGGTAACACTCAGAGTGCCGATAGGTAAATGGCAAAACCAGATAAATATAAACTACCCTTGGCGGCAAGTTTGCTTCTCTACCAACGATCCGTCAATCACTGAGAGTGCTATATCGGATGTGATACGCCTGGCAATGGAATATTTTATACCATTTTCTGACGTATCACCCGATGGCAAGACACCCCCGTGGTACAACGCTGAGTGCGCTGCTGCAGAAGCCCGTAAGCAATCAGCGTTTGTAGCATGGACGGATGCACGTGCTCTCAAAGCACCGGACGTAAAAACTAAAAAGAGGGAGTTCAATATTGCCACCAAGTCCTACAAGAGGGTTCTGGGAAAAGCTCGTTTCAGCCGAACTAACCGCATCGGGCGTAAGCTAGCCACTCACCCTAGTGGTAGTAAAGCTTTCTGGTCCCTCGCAAAATCGGTTGAAGCGAACTTCTGCCGTTCTTCGCTGCCGCCTCTGTAGAAATCTGATGGATCACTAGCTGTCTCTGCAACTGACAAGGTAATCTTCTAGCATCTCTATTTGCAGAAAACTCACGTCTTAATGCTGGAAACAAATTGCCACCTACTGTTCCAACATGCGACTTCTCTATGCCAGAGATACGCATACACCAGCAAGAGGTCCTAAAAACTCTTCGGAACCTCGACGTGAACAAAGCCAGTGGCCCTGATGGTATACCTGCAATAGTCTTGCGGAATTGCGCCCCTGAGTTGTCTCCCGTATTAACGCGTTTGTTTCGCCTCTCTCTTGCAACTGCTCAAGTCCCCAAGTCGTGGAAAGTTGCAAACGTGCAGCCAGTACCGAAAAAGGGGTGTCGTGCTGACCCGGCCAATTATAGACCAATTGCGATCACGTCCATCCTTTGTAAAAGTATGAAACGTGTGGTCAATAAGAAGCTCCTAGTATACCTAGAAGAAAATGATCTCCTGTCCGACCACCAGTACGGCTTTCGGAAAAACCGGTCTACTGGGGACCTTCTAGTGTATGCCACACATACTTGGGGTGAAGCCATTGAAAAACACGGTGAGGCACTCGCCGTGTCTCTCGATATTTCGAAGGCTTTTGACCGGGTCTGGCATGGCAGTCTTCTCAGCAAACTTCCGGCATATGGGATACCCACTGGCTTTTGTAGCTGGATATCTAATTTTCTGAGTGACAGGTCATTTAGGGTGGTCGTTGACGGCTGCTCATCTAACCTAATGGCTGTCAATGCCGGTGTTCCTCAGGGATCTGTTCTGTCCGCAACACTCTTACTGCTGCACATCAACGATCTTCTAAAACCCGGCATCTTTGGGTACGCTGATGACAGCACTGTTACGGATAGATACTTGTCCAGCTCTAGAGCCAGTGCTTCTGAGATACTTGAGCAAAGAAAGGCCTTAGTGAATCGCGTTGACTTAACTCTAATGTAGGTGTCCTATTTGGGTAGCGCCAATTTAGTTAAGTTTAACGCCACCAAAACACAAGCGTGTTTATTCACCACAAAAAGGAGCCCCTTTACTTTGGCTCCCACTTTCCAAAATGTATTCCATCCCGATAAGCGACCATATTGAGCTATTGGGCATAGACATCTCGCCCAATCTCAATTTCGGGAAACGCATCGAGTCAAAGGCCAAAACAGCAGCAAAAAAACTTGGTATCCTGAACAAGGTGAAGCGGTACTTCACGCCTGAGCAGCGCCTGACTCTCTATCAGGCTCAAGTGCGCTCGGCTATGGAATACTGCTGCCACCTCTGGGATGGCTCTGCCAAGTATCAACTCGATGCATTGGACTCGATAGATCGCCGAGCTCGCCGTATCATAGATGATCAAACGCTAACGCAGACGAAAATGCTTAGTCTCCAGCATCGACGCATTGTCGCCTGTCTATCGATCTTCTATCGGATATAGGGAGTGCGCGCAGGAACTTCACAACCTGGTGCCCCCTTCACCGTTTTACCACAGAACTGCGAGAAATCGTGAGCGCTGGCATTCTTATGTGGTAGAAATCCAACCAACTCGTACGAAACGCTTCAGTTCTACGTTTCTGAATCGAACTGCTAAGGAGTGGAACACCCTTCCAGCATCCGTGTTTCCTGCCACCTACAATCCAAGTACCTTCAAGGCTAGAGTGAACAGGCATTTTTCTAGGCAAGCGCGCTTTAACCTAGACCTCATCAGTGCTTCCCAGCGCTGATTGTAGTCAAGCACAAGCCTATCTTCCAATAAAAAAAAAACAATTTTAAATTACAAATTTTAGTTTAAGATCAAGCAATTAATTTTAATATCCAAAAATAACAACTGTTTGTTCATAGTTTTATGTTTTCACTTCTGTCGGCAGTCCTCATGACTGCTTTTTTTTAATAGTTAAAATATCAGCATTTCCTTCTGATAAAATATTGATTTTATTTTTATGTGATTTTTTTGTGACTAACCTTACTTTTGGCTATCACTCGCACAATTGCAAAGCAGAGCTAAGAGCATGGATGTTAAATAAAAGCTAAGAGCTTACGCCTCGAGAACTGTAGTCGTTTCTAATCTTTAAATAAATCGAAGTTTTTTTTATTTATGAGGCTCTGAATGCTTGTTGTTTTATTTGTTTTGAACAATTACGTTCCGTTACATGTTATTTCAAAGAAGAGAAATATTAAAAAGCGCTAGATTGGGCGCTAAGCACTATATTTTTTTTGTTAGGCGCTGATAGAGCCAAAAAAGCGTTAGATCTAGCGCCAAAAGCGTTAAGTTGGCATCACTGGCTGTACATAAAGCAAAGAGAATTTAACCACAGACTAAATAGTTATAGACAGGTAACATAATTCATAGGTATATCATCAAGTTAGAGTATACTTATGCTATATGTATACCTACTCTAATTATTAAATCATCAACAGCAACTGGGAACCACAGGTTAAATAAAGGTGATAAAAACCATACACTACAGAGGGAAACATATTTTACTTTAGAATGAGCAATATTTCATGTATAAATTTCTGTAGAAAAATTAAATATTCTCGTGTATATAATAAGATTAAAGAGTTTTAAAATCTCTTTAAAATGATGTCCACTTAGCCTTAAATATAAAGATTGTGATTTCCTCAATTTTGGTCGTCTTATTTAATTACACACTTGTGTGTAATGCTGTGCATTGCAGTGCATTACATACACATGTTACAAATGATAGTTATTCTAACTAGCAGTTTATCAAACTAACAGTAAACTAACTGGCAGATAATCAAACTAAGAGTTTAAAGTAACTGACAGTTAAACTAACAAGCCGTTAGATAACTTACTGTTAATCTATCTGACAGTTAAACATACTGACAGTTAAACTAACTGACAGTTAACCTTACTGACTGTATATCAAACTGACAGTTAAACTTACTAGTAGGTAAAATAACTGACAATTAAGCTAACTGAAGATTATACTAACAGACAGTTAAATTAACTGACAGTTAATCTTACTAGCCGTAAATCAAACTGACAGTTAATCTAACTTACAGTTAACGTTACTGACAGTAAATCAATCTGACAGTTAAACTTACTGATAGTTAAATAAATTGACAGTTAAACTAACTGACAGTCAAGGTAACTGACAGTTTAACTTATTAGCTGTTAAAATAACTGACAGCTAAACGAATAGACCGTTAACTAACAGTTTAACTTACTAGCCGTTAATCAATATGACAGTCAACCTTACTGACAGTTAAACTCACTGACAGTTAAATTAACTGACGTCAAAAAAACGAATATTAAAGTATTTGCTATTCTCTTTTAACATACATTACACCGTATGCGTGTTTCACGCTTGCATAATATTACAGTGAAGTTGGCAACTAAAATCCACAGATAACTATTCCCTCGCTATCTGGCCATTGAAAAATGCAACAATTTTATTTGTCCATTTATTAATCAGTTAAGTTAATACGGTAGTTAGATATTTGTTCAGTTATTCGATGACTGATAAATTGTCCCTAAGTAGAATCTACTTTATACTTCTCGACCGTCAAAACGTAATTATAGCGGGTCATATACTATCCATGTCGATGGACCCTCGGCGGACCGGATTAACTACTTTCGCGGCCCGGAGTTGGCCCTCGGGCCGTACTTTGCCCATCACTGGCCTAGACTATGAAGAGATAGTTTCTTTCAGTTCAAGAGCGATTATACAAAGGTTAAAATATAAATAAAAAGGTCAGTGAAGCATTAAAATTGTACTTTATCATGTTCTCTATTTTCAGAGCATAATCAAATTGACCTTCAATCTTTGTCTAATTAAGAAATGCTTAGTATCTCAACAAAAAGTAAGGCTTTTTAATTGATATTTGTTATAATATGTATTATATTTTTTAGTTTTCTACAATCGATTTACTTGCAAACGGCCGAATCTGGATTATTTCTATTTTACAGCATCCTTTATGCTCAAAGGTAATTTTTTGTTAGCTAAGTTTTATTTTAACTTTAAAGTTGTTATAACTTAAACAGTATAAAAAAATGAATTTAATCTAGACTATAGAGACGCCACTTACACAAAACACTTTCTAGTCTCTTTAAACTAAAAATAATATATATTTGACAAATTTCATAGCATTTTAAAAATATACTTTACTGCAAAATTCACAAATTATATAAAATACGCATACAATATTTTCAGAAAAAATTTTTTTTTGCTTTTTTTTATCTGTGGTTTCTACTAGCTTCTAGTTATGAAGCATAGACATAACGACATGTACACTAGCTTTTTCAAGCATCACGAAAACGACGAAAACAACGGGCTAGTGTATATGGAAGCGTATTTAACCGATTGCGCCGCAATTAATATTCCCGGGTAAGTAACATGTAAATGTGTTGTGTTATTTATTTTTGATCGTAAATTTAATAATATGTGTATACTTTAAACCAGTGAAGTTTATTACGAAAATGTCATTGTTAATCTTACGGGTGTGTGCACTCTATATTTCTTCTTCTTTAAAACACGAGGATTTCATCATGAAGTGCTGCATAGTTACGTTAAAATTTAATTATTATGGAAATGACAGCAACTTATACTTGTAATCTTTGTACTTGTACTTAGGTTTTAGTAAGAGGTTAGAGCATATATCTACTTAATTTTATCTTTATTTCTTGCAGAGTGGTGTGTAATGAGGAATGATTGAAAATAAGATACAATTTACCTGGTTTTAATTAAGGAAAATAAGTTACAGTTAAGTTTTGATCACAATCAGAATGGCAACTTTAGAGCAGCAAGCTTCTAAACTTTTAGATTTCAACCAAAAACTTGATATAAATCTTCTTGATAATATTGTTGGATGTCTATATTCTACTGTTGGAGATCAACAGAGAGTTGCACAAGATATTTTAACAGCATTGAAAGAACATCCAGATGCATGGACAAGAGTCGACACAATTTTAGAGTACTCTCAAAACCAGGAAACTAAATATTATGCCCTACAGATCTTAGAACAAGTCATACAAACGAGATGGAAAGTGTTACCTCGAAACCAATGTGAAGGTATAAAAAAGTATATTGTTGGTCTTATTATAAAAAATTCATCAGACCCTGTTACTATGGAAAATAATAAAGTATACTTAAAAAAGTTGAACATGATTTTAATCCAAGTGTTAAAAAGAGAGTGGCCCCACAACTGGGAGACTTTTATTAGTGATATTGTTGGTGCATCCAAGACTAATGAGAGTCTATGCCAAAATAACATGGTTATCCTAAAACTTCTTAGTGAAGAAGTATTTGTCTTCAGTACAGGTCAGCTAACGCAAACAAAAGCTAAGCATCTGAAGGATACCATGTGTTCTGAATTCAGTCAAATTTTCACTCTTTGTCAATTTGTTCTTGAGAATTCACAAAATGCTCCACTGGTAGATGCAACTCTACATACATTATTAAGATTTTTAAATTGGATTCCTCTGGGTTATATTTTTGAAATGAAATTGATAAGCACCTTAATATTTAAATTTTTAAATGTCCCAATGTTTCGTAATGTGACCTTAAGTTGTTTAACTGAAATAGCTGGAGTTACAGTAAGTAATTATGAAGAACAATTTGTTGCTCTACTTGTACAGACAATGGAGCAATTAGAAGCAATGCTTCCTCTTACAACTAATATACGAGAGGCTTATGCAACTGGGCGAGATCAAGAGCAAGTGTTTATCCAGAATCTTGCCTTATTTCTTTGTACTTATTTAAAGGAACATGGACAGCTGATTGAAAGAAAAGGTCTTACTAATACCCTAATGAATGCACTTCGATACCTTGTCTTAATATCGGAGGTAGAGGAAGTAGAAATTTTCAAAATATGTTTAGAATTTTGGAATGCATTGGCTGCTGAATTGTATAAGATTGCTCCATGTGCACATTCAGCTGGTTTGTATAGTTTAGGAAAAAGCGTAGGGCGTAAGGCACTATATGCTGATGTTCTAAGTGGGGTCCGGTATATTATGATATCTAGGATGGCGAAACCTGAAGAAGTTCTGGTAGTTGAAAATGAAAATGGTGAAGTGGTTAGGGAATTTATGAAAGATACTGATTCTATTAATTTGTATAAAAATATGCGAGAAACATTGGTTTACTTGACTCATTTGGATTATCAAGATACTGAGAGAATAATGACAGAAAAACTTCAAAATCAAGTTAATGGAACAGAATGGTCATGGAAAAATCTTAACACCCTTTGTTGGGCAATTGGGTCCATATCAGGAGCAATGATGGAAGAAGATGAAAAACGTTTTTTAGTTATTGTTATAAAAGAACTGCTAGGTCTCTGTGAGCAAAAGAAAGGAAAAGATAACAAAGCTATTATAGCCAGTAACATCATGTATGTAGTTGGACAATATCCTCGATTTCTCAGAGCTCATTGGAAATTCTTGAAAACTGTTGTAAATAAACTTTTTGAATTCATGCATGAAACACATGATGGTGTTCAGGATATGGCGTGTGATACATTTATTAAAATAGCTTTAAAATGTCGACGCCATTTTGTCACCACTCAAGTAGGGGAAGCTTGTCCATTCATTGAAGAAATCCTTAGTACAATCAGCTCTATTATCTGTGATTTGCAGACATTACAAGTGCATACATTTTATGAAGCAGTTGGATACATGATTAGTGCACAGGTGGATCAAGTTGCACAGGAGCAATTGATAGAAAAGTATATGTTGCTACCAAATCAGGTCTGGGATGACATTATTTCTCAAGCTTCTCATAATGTTGATATTCTTAAAGATCCTGAAGCAGTTAAACAGCTTGTGAGTATACTGAAAACCAATGGGCGAGCATGTAGAGCATTGGGTCATCCATATGTAGTTCAACTCGGAAGAATTTATTTGGACATGTTGAATGTTTATAAAGTAATGTCAGAAAATATAAGTCAAGCAATTGCTTTGAATGGAGTAGTGGTAACTAAACAACCTCTGATAAAAAATATGAGAATAATAAAAAAAGAAACCTTAAAATTAATAGCAAGTTGGGTTTCACGTTCTACAGATAACAGTATGGTGTTGGAAAATTTTATTCCTCCTTTACTTGATGCTGTTCTCTTGGATTATCAAAGAACTGCAGTACCAGATGCAAG
This sequence comes from Brenthis daphne, assembly GCA_947093115.1. Taxonomy (NCBI): domain Eukaryota; kingdom Metazoa; phylum Arthropoda; class Insecta; order Lepidoptera; family Nymphalidae; genus Brenthis; species Brenthis daphne. Next base: position 8,992,165 of record OX352471.1, read on the forward strand.
AGAACCAGAAGTGTTATCATGTATGGCAGCCATTGTTTATAAGCTTGGAGGCCATATAACTTCTGAAGTACCAAAAATTTTTGATGCAGTATTTGAATGTACTTTGGAAATGATTAACAAAGATTTTGAAGAATATCCAGAACATAGGACTGAATTTTTCCTATTATTACAGGCAGTCAATACACACTGTTTCAAAGCATTCCTAAGTATACCTCCAGCTCAATTTAAATTGGTGCTGGATTCCATAATATGGGCATTTAAGCATACAATGAGAAATGTAGCTGATACAGGCCTCCAGATATTATACAGACTGCTACAAAATGTTGAACAACATCCACAGGCAGCACAAAGTTTCTATCAAACCTACCTATGTGACATCCTGGAACATGTATTCAGTGTCGTAACCGACACTTCCCATGGTGCTGGCCTTACGATGCATGCTACTATTCTTGCATACATTTTTTCTCTGGTGGAAACTGGAAGAGTCTCAGTACCACTTGGTCGCACTCCCGATAATGTTCTATACATCCAGGTAAGTTATGATGAAAACAGTTTGTGAAATCTTAATTTAATTTTAAAATGTCATATTAATTATTGTATCTAATGATTCCAGGAATATGTGGCTAATCTTTTGAAAACAGCATTCCCGCATTTGACAGACAATCAAGTAAAGATAACGGTTCAAGGGCTGTTCAATTTGGACCAAGACATACCAGCTTTCAAAGATCATTTGAGAGATTTCCTAGTGCAAATAAGAGTAAGTAATAGTTTATATATTATACAACTTAAAATAATTATAATGGTCGTGTGGGCGTACCCCAGGACAATTAAATGAACTTGTCGGATCATTAGTGGGTGCTATACGATGTGTTACGTAAAGATCCATAGTTTCAGTTAGTGAAAAAAAATTCCCACACATCTTGTAAGAAAGGATTTGATTTTTTTTTTCATTATCATCCAGTCTTGAATGCCTTTACTTTTTTACTGATTCCATATTTTTTAATGAAAAGAAACATCTACCTACTCTAAAATGTCGATTTATTACATAAATTTTTCTGTACAAATAATCTGTTCTATTTTCTGTTTAAATTCTCTGCATACAACTTTTCTGCTCTATATAATATGAAAACTTGACAACAGACGACTTGACACAAACTCCACTATTTACTAAAAACCTTAAGAATTAAAAGCAAATAAAAAATATAAATACTTTTGTATCTATCGATTTGAAAGCTGAACAAAAAAAAGACACATATCATTAAAAAAATCTTCTGAGGGTATAAATGACTCTTCTAAAATTACTTCTTCACAATTTACGTTTAGAAATATATTTTTTTTATATTCATATCTATTATTAAATTTTTATTAGACTTGAGTTGGAAATAAAAAATCGTTATTATAATGAAACTTTCATTGATCACAGGAGTACACAGGAGAAGACGACAGTGACTTGTATTTAGAAGAGCGGCTTTTTGCGCTTCGTCAAGCGCAAGAAGAAAAGCGAAGGGTCCAGTTATCTGTCCCGGGCATTATCAATCCACACGAACTGCCTGAGGAAATGCAAGATTAATTATAGCGATAATAAGAAAGGTTTAAAGTGGTAACAGTTCACTTAACATGAAATAATAAATGATTATCTTAAGGCTAGTTATTTCTCTCACTTATAAAACTTAGCAATTTACCAAATTTTTTTTCGAATATTTATGTCAAACATAGTTTGAGTTATGAACTTGTTGTTTCCTAAAGGTTTCACTCTAAATAATTCATTTGATGCAATTATGTTAGACACAGTATTTATAAAATATATAATTTAAGCAATCACTATTTGCATTTATAATTCGTAACCGTACAATAGAGTCCTGTTTAGTGGACTGTTATCATTAAGGCAAATAAAAACTTGTGCTTGTCGACATAATACCTTGCTATGTCAGTTTGTACAAAGGATCACCTGAGACAATGGAAGATGATGTATGGTAGTTGCGAGGTTATACCAAAAACCTGCGAAAAGGTATAATGTACAAGCATGAGAAGTAGTATATGGCCTTTTTTATTGATAGGGGAAAATCATGCAACAATCTACATTGCTAGAGAATAATTCCAGAAATAAGTGTTTCTGTTCAAAATTACTTTGGATTTTTAGGTAATGAAATCTCTGTGATGGATCCAGTGTCGGATGTACAACATACAACTGAGTATTATGAGTAGGTTCTAGAAAAACTTTATAAAGTGAATCGCTGTTAGTAACGTTTTTTTATGTTTTATTTAAATGTTGTCAAGACTAACTTTATAATGGTTTGGGAATCGAACATCCACGGTTTCCGAATGCGTTTGGGTCCGATTAACTGTCGAATCTTTCAATTTGTGTTTGAAATAAACAGATAATTATATAACAAGCGTTTACATTTTTTAAATACACGATCCCTATATTGTGCGGGTTCAATTCAAATCGATGATTAGTGAGGTAAGTACGTTTACTTCGCCCTTTTCCCGAATGACCGAATTGCATTTACACGGAGAAGATTTAACACCGCCAACCTTGGAACTCCTAGGTATTAAAATCCCCTAAAGCTAGTAACCTAACGAGGAGGTCGGATCCAGGAATCATTATAAGCCAAATGGGTTTCTGAGAAGAGCTAGCAGCTCAATCTGACACAGTCACTAGTGCAACAGTATAATACACCGTTACAAATTAACACAAGGTGATGCTATACCTAACAGTATCGGTTTAACTTTTATCTTATAGTAATATAAGCTAATTTGATATCCATATTAATTTTATAAATGTAAGAGTGTGTCTGTTTGTTTGTCCTTTTACGTTGAAGTAGTGATGGATTGGTGTAATTTTTTGTATGGAGATAGTTGGAGAGCTGGAGAGTGACGTAGGTTTCTTGTTAGCGCGAAGATTATCTCATTCCCACGGGAAACACGTTATAATACAACCCACAACAACTCATCATACCTATATATATATTATATAGTTAATGTAAAAGTTCTCTTAAAACTTTCATCAATTGTGGTTAGGTAATTATTTTAGTTGAAATAAATATAGAGCAATGTACTTAAATTGAACCTAAAATGCAATGCTTAAAGTTGTTTTCACAAAAACATTACGACCGAAGCTCGCCGCTCGTCACCGCCGCCACGGCCCACGGTGCTAGTCGCTACGCCGCGCCGCGCCGTGACAAGATAGGTAGTGAGTGTTTATTACGACTTAATAAAATGCTTAAAAACTGTTTTTACGATGATTTCTCGACAAAATATCAGTATTTACAATATAGTAATAACAATTATATGATGATAATATTTATATTTACAAAAAATATGAAACTCCGAGCGTTTTAGAGTCCTTTTTAAACTAACACCGAGGAAGGTTTACTGTCGGAGCGATTACAATTTACATGCTACTAAATTAAAAGCGCGCTCAAATTTTCAAATAAGCGCTCATTCGGCGAGGACATTTTTTGTTCCATCACGAGCTCGCGCTAAACGGATATTTTTACGCTGTGCTGTATACGATTTCGACCTTCGTATTAACCATGAGTAGTTGGTCAAACGACGAAATTATGGCCTTTTAACATCCACCATCTTCTCTGCCGAACTTTTCGTTTCCTTTATTTTTGTTTATATCTATATATTAATAAAATTGTAACCATGCCGAATCTGTACATTAAATATTTTTTGGAAAATCTTATTGAAATAAACATTATTATCGATACAGAGGCCAAATCTATAGTTTTTAGAATTTTTGTCTGTCTGTCTGTCTGTCTGTCTGTCTGTTTGTCTGTCTGTCTGTTTGTTACAGCATTACAGAAAAACCACTGGAGGGATTTTGATGAAATTTGGTATGTTGATAGCTGGTTTTCCGGATCAACATATAGGATACTTTTTACCGCGGGTAAATGTCTCATTTCTGGGAAAAAATACAAAAACTGCAGTGTAACAGAATATTAATATGTAAAACCTAAGAATTTGGTTATTGGTCATCTGAACGCGGGTGGAGCCGCAGGCAATGCTAGTTTTAAATAAAAATATGTCAAGCCAAACGCAATAATCGACACAAGTTTAAAGTCCACGTCTGCTATGTTTGCTTGTCCGGAACCAAGGGTTACATTCTCTTTGTCCGGAACATACTAATTACTAACGCACTCGCAAGCGTGTAATTGGCATCCAAGCGTTTGTGAAGGCTTGGAGCTTGTAGACGTTTGCCAAGCCTCGGTAAGCGTGTAAAGGTAGCTCAATCGTTAGTTTAACATTGTTTTCCAATTACACAGCATAACTCCACACTTTAGCGCACAATGTTGAAGTGTGCTAATGGCCTATTGCTTAATTTGAACGTGAATAACTGCACAAGCAGAGGGCACTAGGTTCAGTGTTGAAAGAAAAAAATATAGCTAATAAACATATAATATAATAAACGTATTATAAATTATGTAATAAATATTATAATAATATAAATAAAATATAAATAAAATTTTGATCAATGCCACCTTGAAGAAAAAACACTACATAATATATTTACTGCTACTGAGTTGGTATCCTTGCGCGCATCACGCCAAGCGGCCAAAGCAGTACTTTTTAAAATGCTCGATTTTAAGGTGTGTTTCTGCAAAATTCTGCAAATATTCGAAGTAAGCATTATGGCGCATAATGCACTTTAGTGCTCTAATTGGAAAACAGGGAAAGTAAATTTTTTAACTGCCAACACTTGAAATTGACATTTAACATCCATGATGTTGCTGAAAATCTATATCACATTGCTGTAAAATCAATGAGAGAATTTCGGATTTCTTTTTTTACTTCAAAGAGTGACTAAGTGGTATTTTACAAAATGGATAATGGTCACGAAGAAAATTCTTCAAATGATGCGTCAGATAAACTAGTTCCCAGTAATAACTCTCAAGAAATAGGTTCAAACGTAGACGAAAATGTCGATGTAAGTAAAATATATTTTTTGTGGTAATTGGTATGGGTTTTTATATGACTAAATTATAATTCCTGCATTTAAGATTTAAAATATTTTATTATATCGGTAATTATTAGTGTTGATATATTATTTTTGTACGTTATTAAGAAAAAAATAAATGATTTAGGTCGTATATGCTGTAATTTTTATTTTTTTAGATCAATGCACAGATTGACGAGCAGCGTCGCCAGATGCAACCGTCGAAAATGGAATCATTTTTTGCTATAACAAAATCATTGATAATTAGAGCTTTAGTTGTATATTTTATAACTTCAATGTTTCGTCAGCCATCAGTGCCTAAGACTGATGTTAGCAGTCCAGCAGGAGTGGCGCGTTCTCCTGCAATAAATATGTTTGCAAATGGGACAGTATTAGACATGTATTCTTACTTATCAGAAAAAGAGTTTCTTAATAACCTTGATGAAGGAAAATTGGTTTGGAAATTACCAGGACTAGTATATGGTGACTGGCATTCTGGACCTGATGGCGATGGTACATTCACATACTCAACGAGTTTTGTTCCTTCAGAAGAGCTGAAAAACAATGGTTCTATATATCTTCATGTATATATTGTACCATCAGGAAAATCTCCACATCCCAAGGACAAAAATATCTATGCGGGATCTTACATAACATATGGCAAAAAAATGATAAATAAATACAAAAAATTAAAGTATCTAAAAACTCACAACTTACTAACTGGACAAACTGAAAAATCAGAAGAAGAAATTATGAAAGCAGAAACATTAAAAGAGGAAATTGTATCTCATTGGCATCCAAACTTAACAATAAATCTGGTCACTGATCAAACAAATTGGATGCAAGGCAGTGTCCCTCCTCCATTAGATGAATTTATCTATTTCTTACCTGATGGCAAGCAATACAAACCGGCTGTATTCTTAAATGATTATTGGAACATGATGAGGGATTATGTACCACTAAACAAAACATCTACAGTCCTTGAATTACAATTGACATTCCAGCCATTGAGTCTTTTTAAATGGCAACTCTATACTACACAAGCTATGCGTGATAAATTGAATATGTTTTCTGCTTTAGGAGCTGAGGAACAAGATGAAGAGCAAGATACAATTAAAGAATTACTTTTAGACACATCTCCTTACTTATTAGCTTTGACAATATCAGTCTCAATTCTACACTCAATATTTGAACTATTAGCTTTCAAGAATGATATTCAATTTTGGAATAACAGACAATCACTTGAAGGTCTGTCTGTGAGATCAGTGTTCTTTAATGTTTTCCAATCAACTGTAGTGCTACTTTATGTATTAGATAATGAAACTAATGTCATGGTGAGAATTTCATGTTTCATTGGTTTATTAATTGAAATTTGGAAAATTAACAAAGTTATGGATGTAAAATTAAATAGAGAAGATAGAATATTTGGATTACCAAAGTTAACTTTTACTGATAAAGGTTCTTATGTAGAATCAAGTACTAAACAATATGATATGTTAGCTTTTCGATATCTCAGTTGGGCTTGTTTCCCTCTGCTCCTTGGATATGGAGTTTATTCTCTGCTGTATCAAGAACACAAAGGATGGTATTCCTTTGTTTTAAATATGATGTATGGATATCTTTTGACATTTGGATTTATAATGATGACACCTCAATTGTTTATAAATTATAAATTGAAGTCAGTTGCCCATTTGCCATGGCGTATGATGACTTACAAATTTCTTAATACATTTATTGATGACATCTTTGCATTCGTAATCAAAATGCCAACAATGTATCGCATTGGATGCTTTAGGGATGGTATGATTTTTTTTATTAATGTTCTCCTACTGCTGTTGATCTCTATTTAAGTCTTTAAATATTTATAATATTTTATTTTATTACAGATATTGTATTCTTCATATTCTTGTATCAACGTTGGATTTACAAGGTTGATCATAAGAGAGTCAATGAGTTTGGATTTTCTGGAGAAATGGAGCAACAAAAACAATCAGGAAATGGAAACCTTGCTATAACTGAAGGGGACTCTAACACCACTGATAAGAAAAATGATTAATTTATAGTGACATTTTATGTAGGAAAAATAAAAAGAAGATAATGGTTACATATTGTATGTTGCTTGCAAGTATGCAAAATACAGTGCACACAAATTTAAAGTACCTACTATGATTTTTTTTTGCTATTCTTGTTAATATTAATATGTTAAACATATTATTATTTAAAAATATGTATGTGTAACATATTTCCGATTAAAATGTTAACTGTATGCAATTGTTAAAGTGCTGGTAAAATTGTTTTTATTATTCTTTAAAAATGTTCAAATTATTGCATTTTCTACAATGAATTGAAGTTGTATTAGAATTATCTAGTAAGATAGTTTGTATATCTTATTTTAAACCCATGTAGGAATGATATTTTGTGATTTTGTCTGATGTAAGGTTGTTTCAAAATTAACGTATCAATTTTGACAGAAACACGTTTTTATTTAAAAAATTCAATTTTCTCATTTACTCACAGATTTATGTAAATAGTTGCATAACGTCGCAGTTGAAATCTTGGTGTAAAAAGCTAAAAGAAGCATTCGAAGCTATTTATGCAATGTGCATGATGAAAATTACAATTTTTAGTAACTCACATATTTTCTCTCAAAATTAGCTAATGTGTCAAGTTTAGAACATCTTTTAATGATGATTTAAAATATTTTTTTATTATTAAATTATAATTTATTAGTTAAGAGTTTGAATAGTTTTAGCCATAGACATTTAAATAACAAACGCCAGGCTCCTCAAATATTATTACTTGTCAAATAAAAACTTTTTAATATTCTATTTATCAGAAAGTAAGTGGTATTGCAATTTGTCCAAATTCCTCATCAGGTGTTGTTTAGGTAGTAGGAAAATATTATTTTATCTGCATATTGAGGATATTTTAATAGTATAAAATTATGCATTAATACATATTTGAATGCTGTAGAAAATATATATATGATAAGAATTTACAATTTATCATTGAGATCTCCTATTAAGACAGTCGGAGCTCAAATGTGTGTTTAGTGATAACAGTGGTTTAATTGTTCAACAGTTTTATGATCCTTGTGAAATAGTTATTCTAAATTTTTGTACATATTAAGGTAATTATTTTAGTACCAATATTTGTATTGAGATATTACCTATTCATTTCACATATTCTATTCTATTAGGTAACACACTTTAAATATTAAAAAGAGCGCAAATAATATAAAAGTGATTTTGATTATAATTATCAATGTATTAACATATAAAAAGAATTTGCTTCTTCATATAAATAGTTATTAATAAAATTTAATTTTATTCTTATTCAATAATTTGTTTATGGAAAGGTTTAATAATTTTTTTACCCACAATTTATATGCAAACAGTATTTAGGGGCAGTCTATTTATTATTATAAAGATAGTGAAATGAGTGGGTAAGGCTTCGAATATTTATTTTTTGTTCATGTGTTTCAGGACAATTTTGACTATGAAAAAAAGTTAAAGAATATTTAAATATGAAATTACATTCATTATTTGTTAACTTTTTTCAATTTATATTATTATTATACTTAAAAAAGAACAAAAAAAAACGGAAACGACGATTATTGTACCTATTGATAATTTACATCTTTTAACTTATTCAAAAATTCATGTTTATGTGTATTAAATTGTTGTACCAAATTGTAGTTGTTATTTTTATTATTGCAGCATTGAAATTATAGTTTATATATAGGACAAAGATGTTTGTGGCTTTATTTTCATTACTTACTGCCGCAATTTTATTTTTTAAACTTTCGGCGCATATTGTATTTTCTCTGGAGAGAAGACACTTAGCGAATACTAAATATCAGCACATATCACATAATACTATACTAGAACGGATGCCTCATCCTATACAAAGAAATTGGACAGTGCTAATTTGGGCTATTTTTGTTTGCTTGAATAAATAATAGATGTCGTTGATTCGCAAATAGTTAAACTGTTTTATTTTATAAACATGTGCAGACTAACGTATGGTAAATATTGTAAAATTCATCCCTTAAATAATACATTTAATTTCAAGAATTTCTTACTGAGTTATTACCACGCACTCAGAAGAGTTATGTATGTATATGTGATCCATAATCTTACAAATGGATAATCTGCGTAGTATTAATACATATTACGAGTCTATCTCAGAAGTAGGTCAGGTAGGCCCAGTAAAATTCAGTGTAACAGCACACAGCTTTTATTACTTTATACAAAGTCAAACTTAAAGAAGTATTTTATATCAGTATGACAACATAAAGATTAAAATAATGAATCTACAATAATACATATAAGTCCTATTTTATATAATTAATAATTTATATTATTTTTAGTATAACATACAATTCTTAAACCTATAGCCTAGTTATATAATTTTAAATCCAAAATAAGCTTATCTTCCCCACATACACTTACTGGATGAAAAATATTTTGTATTAAACATCTAACATTTAAAGCCTGGCAAGCATGATTTGTAAAAAACTTCTCAAGTAACCTAACTTGTGCATGTCTCACACTTCATTTATAAATATAGACGAAATATTAAACAAAAAATGAGTTTTTTTAATTATAATTATATTTATTATAATTAATACAATGGTAAGTAGATGAGGAGTGGAGAACCTTACTTTGGATATTCTATTGATACATTTATGAGAAACATTTATTTTCCAACGACATCATGACAAAATAAACTAACACTAATTTATAAGATTTGAAATTATACAGTAGGTTTGACTTTGAATTTAAAAGCTTTGTTGGGCTTGTAAATTTATATAACAGCACAAGTCTTAATTTCAGGATGGGTTTCATGAGGAAAGGGAAAACAAATATAAATAAATGTTTTTATAATTCTAATATACCTAAAACATATATAATTATAAAATGCTCTGAAGAAACAAAAAAAGTTACTGCTAAAAAATGACTGTTGCATTAGGATTTTATTTCGAACCCACGATATTCTTGCGCTATCAACTTGTTTTCTATCACGTACATGTAGTACATGTAGATAAAAAAGAGATGGCGAGTCATTGAGCCTGTATTGTCGGGATGACACGTTTTTTAGGCAACAAAGGAACGATTTATTTTGTTTATAAAATTATTAAAATATACCATTAGTTTTAAGCGTATAATTTCATCGCATTTAAAATACTATTCTTTATTTACACAATATAATAATAATTAACTAAACCATGTTGATGGGAAGGAGGCTATCAGCTCGATATCATATAAGTATGTACATAAACATTTTAAATAAAACTGCAGACCGAGTCTCCCGCGACCATGATCGCTTAAAAGCATTCGAAACATCGGGAATCAAAAATCAAAATAAATCCGCGAATTAATCTGAAAAGTTAGTTTTATTTAAAATAGTAGGTAGAAAGTATTACATGTATATTAATTAGGCTGATTAAAAAAATCAACTATTTTTTTTTGAAATACCCATGACTTTTTTGACAGGAAATCACAATTTGTAGGTTTTCTAAGAAAGATTTTATAACATTTAATGATAATTATAGTAGGATGAAACCCATTGGAAAAGGAAGAGAATATAACAAAAATGAAGGGAAAAATAATTTACGGGCGATCTGAGGTCGGGAAGTGGGAGGGGATGAGTGTTTAGAATTTACATATATGTATATAGAGTTAGGTCCTATTCCGATGCGTGTGCCTACGCGAGCGGGCAGCCCGGCGCCCAGTGGCCGCGCGCGCCGCAGCGGTAGCAGCGCCCGTAGCCGCCGTAGTATGCGCCCTCGCGCCCCGCAACGCGTCCTGGATTTTAATCAAAAACTCATTTTTAATTAAATCAAAAAAATATATGGGGCTTTCCACGTCAAATCGGACGGTTTTAAATTTTTTTTTATTTTCTTGAAATTTTGGTATTTTTTACTACCCCTCAAAAGAGACTTCCAGGTAAATTTTGAGATTTTTTGATAACCTATCAGGGTTTCTTTCTTTCTTTTGAGGTACGGAATCCTAAAAATGAATAGCAATTTTTGTTAATATTTGACTGGTGCGCAGATGTAGCTGTGGTCTCACCTCCGCCGGTCCACCCAGTGCCGTCAGATCCACTATCGGAATCAAATTCGTCGGTAAGTTCCCAATGGACATCATCATCGATCCCGAGATCGTAGATCTCGCAGTCGTCCCTGAAAATAAAATAACGTTAGAATACATTTTTTTTGTTAACAACAATAATTACTTTCTAACTAGAAAGGGAACTCTCCAATGGCCACTAAGCATGGGATCTTATAAGAAACAAAAACGGCGTTATATCTATATCGATGTTTTTATTGATGTTTGTGTAAAAGCAGTAAAATATTATATATAAAGCAGTAATATATATATATATATATATATATATATATATATTATATATTAATAAAAAAATATATATATATATATATTAATAAAAGTTTTAGATCAACGCATCAACGCCATCTTTACTTTACAAAACAAAAAATTAAAGCTCAACTTAGTTGTCCATTTTTCTCTAATAACAGATGGGATATTTCTAGTAGTATACAGTATATATTGTATAGTCTATGGCTATTCGTGTTTTTTCGTTCAAATTAACCTAGTTTCGCTTTAGGTTTATTCGATTCATTTCGACCAGTCTGATACTACATTTTTTTGATTACAGTTGATCATTATTTTCTTAATTTCAATAAGTACCTACTTATTATAAGTTTTATAATTTCTTGAAAGTTTCACTAAGAGAGCGTTTTCTACACTATCGTCCCAAAACCTATAGGGTACTTCCGTTTGAGCTAGAATTGTCAATTTCGGTTATAAGCAAGGTCTTAAAGCACAAGTGAAGGAAAAATTCCGGAAAAGACAAAGAAGTTGAAAATTAAGGTAAACTTTGGCACTTACAAGTTTTTGCGATAATTTAAATTTGCCCACATATTTTTTACCGTGTTGACTAGAACCTTGATTTTTATTCACCTAATAGGAGTATCTGGTATAAACAACTTGCTAAGTCTATCCATTCCTGAGATAATCGGTGGTGACACACGGACAGATGGACAAGAGAGTGATTTTATAAGGGTTCCTTTTTTTACCTTTTCAACCGATTTCAAAAAGGAGGAGGTTCTCAATTCGACTGTATGTTTTTTTTTTAGGTATTGAACCCCAAAAATAATCAACATGCACACGAAAACTTTTGCGTTCATAGTATTAGTCCGATTCAACAATATTTATATATTCTACTCACTCGACCTCCTCCTCGTCGATGTACTCGATGTCGCTGTACTCTTCTTCTTCATCATATGAGTCGTATCGTCTATGAAATATATAAAATACCTTATAAATATTCCTTATATTTCTGTATTATTAAATTTAATACATGTATATAAAAAGTATTATATTTAGCTTCGATTGCTTAAACTAATTTTGACAGTACATAGAAATACAAAAAAAACTAACGAATTTAAATTTTAAATTATAACAAAAAGAGAATAAAATAAAGAATAATATAAAATATTTAAAAAAAAAACTATAATTCAGTATAATAATACATGCATATATTATAAAGATACAAAATGAAAAACATGCGTACCGACTTGTTCTCGCATTTCCTTGTATCACCGCTTTGGACTCAACTTCTGTGAACAACACAGCTTCATAAAGTTTGCTATTTTACTTACTATAGTTTTTATTTTATATTTATGAAATGTAGAGAGCAAAAATAATAAAAGTTGTATTTCTTTTATAAAAACGTATAAAATGTATTTATGTTATAATTGATGCAAAATCTCCACATTTTATCCATATAAAGTAGAGATCTAAGGAGTATATAACTATTAACTAAAGTACTTAAACCTTTGTTATTTGATAAATATAGTGATTAATAACTTGTTTTAATATTAAATTATATCAGAAAATTCATTGTATACATTTTGTAATTTAACATTTAAGTGACAGCAAAATGTATAAAAAAATTATGAAGCTGTCTTGAACACTCAAATCACAATAATTATAAAGACAAATGATACATGGTATGCGCAGACAGTATAAAAATATTTTGATGTAAATAAATACACATAGTAGTACTTCTATCATATTTAGAATATTTTAAAGTAAAACTTCTTTAGACGTGACTGAGGGGTAATACATTGGAAAAATGAGTGTCGTGGAAGTGAGAGTCAAATTTATTATTAATATATATATATATATATATATATATATATATATATATATATATATATAGATTGTTTTAATTTTAATTGCGGTATCTACCAAAGGTAATAATACAAGGTAAAGGTATACAACCAAAGAAGTTTTACTTCAACCGCGCGGAAAGATAACACACTCATTTTTTTAAATAGTGATGATATAAAAAGAAAATGGCTACAAAGCGCACATAGAGCACAAAATACAATTTAGAACACTGATCTACGACAATAATAATAATTTCGGAAGATCTAAAATAATTTATTTATTCTTAGAATTTATGTTAAAAAATTTAATTTTAAAATTCAATTCGAACTAAAATCCGAGCAAGTACTTTATTATTGCACATTTTTAGGTAAAATACCAAAAAGTATTCCATTAAAATTCCAAAGCACGTTGAAACTTTGAACGCAACTAAGTTGAGAGGTTTAGTTTGTATAAAGTCTGAATGGGGTCTCTTCCAGAACATATAAAAATTAATTAAAATTAATATCAATAGATGGTTTTATATGTATGCATTAATTTGTTATTGATATTTTTATTAAATGAAAAAATGTATAAATAACAAAAATACTCTGCTGAATAAAGGAAAATGATTTTTTTACCTTTTCGTGCATCAAGCATGTCCTGCCTCTTTTGTTTCATTTCCGGGGTTAGACTTTCCACCATTTTTTCTATGAATGAATCTAGCACTAAACTTTTGCATTCTGATGTTATAGGCGTCCTGAAAGTAAAGATAAAATTTTGTATTACTAATATTTAAATGAAGTTCTGTAGATGTGCTAAAAAGATCATGCTAGTAGAAGAAAAAGACTGCTTTAGTTGCTCTTGGAAGCTCTAAGTGTATAACGTAACAACTTTCTCCTCAAACTCAAACCTCTGGACTGCTAACAATTTGTAACATATAACTCCTATGCCTTTAAGACCAACGAGATATTCTGTTATTTATGTAATTTCTTTTTTAATATGTTGAAAATTTTTGCCCGCACTATTATTATGATGAAAGAAAGAAAACAACCACGACGTCATTCCAGCCCAAACACGTCCACTGGTGGGCAAAGGCCTCCTCCAAAGATTGGCACGACAGTTGGTTGGTCAGTGGGCTCCAGCGACTATGACCAAGTCGGTCCACCTTGTAGGAGCCCCGCGCTTCGCCCTCCGCTATGTGGCCGCCACTCGAGAACTCTCCGTCCCGATTGATCGTCCGTTCTGCGAGCGATGTGCCCCGCCCACTGCCACTTGATCTTGGATATTCTGCGGGCTATGTCGTTGACCTTGGTCTTTCTGCGTATCTCCTCAATCCTGATGAAAGTATGAACTAGGAAATTAAAAGATCAACTTACCGACATATAGGACAGTCCTTCTTTTTTTTCTTCCACATATTGATGCAGTATTTGCAAAAAGAATGTGAACAGTTAAGGGTTGTTGCACATATAAATAGTTCTGCGCAAATAGTGCATTGCAATTCACTCTCCATTATATCACCAATTGCTCCCAAACTTTTGGAACACTCTCCCATAGACTCTGAAACAGCTGCACCTTCTTGAAGTAGCTTTTTTTCATTTTCAACACTCTTTAACTCATTGCGGACCTAATAAAATAATGTAAGATAAATAACTATACTATATCTTTATATATATAATTCTTCTGTGAGTGTGTATGTCACTGAACTTCTCTCAAACGACTGGACCGATTTTGATGAAATTTTTTGTGTGTGTTCAAGGGGATCTGGGAATGGTTTAGATTCACAATTTTTTTAATAGAAAATAATATATTAAAAAAAGTTTGAAATTTTCAAATTAAAGACTTGTAGACAGGACAACGTCTGTCGGGTCCGCTAGTAATATTATAAAGAGGTAGCGTTTATTTGTTTGAACGCATTAATCTCAGGAACTACTAATCCGATTTAAAAAATTCGTTTTGCATTAGATAGCCCGTTTATTGAGGAAGGTTATAGGTTATATATCAAATAATATATAAACTATCTATTCCATAGTAACCGTTAAATTATTTAGTTAACAATAACAATGTCTATAGGCAGGTTCATTAAACGAATATTATTTAATTATTGATATCATACTATTGTTGATAAAGACAGAGGTGCAACAAAAAAAATATATTACTACATCAGTCAATTTACACAAAAAAAAGGTCGCGGCAAAATCATCTAGTATAATTTAGGCAAATTGTTTAAAAATATGATGGTTGAGCTTTGGCAGTTAGTCTCTGGATGTATGTTTTTATTCCCTTTCTCACTTGTGGTAATAAGGCAGTCTTGGCTTCTCTGTAGTTATGATAACATTATATCTTATGTATGTAATAATAACACCTTAATATATTTCGTGATTAAATAACTCTTCATAAGTTACATACTTAAATATAATTTGAGTCACTTGCGTGAAATAATATTGGGCTAATATATATTAATATATAATAATAAAGAATATACCTTCTCTAATTGTTCCTGCAAGGAATGTATCACTTCACTAGACTGTTCAGCTTGTTTTTGTATCCTTTCAGCTGCCAGCGCTGCCAGTTCAACTTCCCGTTCTGTCACTCTTGCCTAAAAAATATATGAAATAATCATAAAAAAGGGACTTCGAAAATATCTGATTAGGTATCTATTCTTTTTAAATTTTAAAAACCCATATAGTTGTTTTTTACACTTTAGTGCTTGAATGTAGGTTTTTTTTTAGTTTTTATTTTTCCATTTTTAGTTTATAACTCGCGTCATCTAAAAAGAACGCTGGCTGTCAAGTTGCGCAGAAGCGATTTATCGGTCAAATTGGTGGGGCGAGGGGGGACGCGGGGGGGGGGGAGAGGGGGCGTGGGGGGGCATGGTTCAGCTGGCGCGTCACGTGCTTGCCGGCGCGCTATTGGTTCGCCAGTTCGAATTACCATCGCGCACACAAAAGTTGTTAATTACGAAATGGTTTTGTATATAGAAAACAGAGAAAAAATATTTTTGACGTATATTGTTTTATGAAGAGAGAGTATGATAAACATAGTTATATGATGCAGTTAATAATTAAAAAAATGTATTAAACGTATTAATTTAATTTTTTTAAGTAGATTAAACATTCTACACTGAATCAAACACATTTTAATAATAAATAGAATCCTATTTAATGATACTGTATCTAACATATTTTTCAATGTATAACTCGCGTCATGTAAAACGAAAGAAGAATTGGTGGTAAGAGTTGCGGCGATGGTTTTTATATATGATGATAAAAACATTTTACACTGAAACAAACATGTTTTTAATTCTATTTAATGACAAAGGATGAGGATTCTATTTAAAATAAAATAAAAATAAATTTATTTTTCAATGTCCCTAACAATAACTAATATATGAAGCCGCGAGCGAAATGCTATGAAAAATAAAATAATAGGCTTAGTACTTTTGTGCGCGAGTATACCCATGCGCAAACATACCCCCTCCACTTTCTTCCAGCGTTCTTTTTACAAGACGCGAGTTATAGACGATTACATGCTTAAAGGCAGGTAATTTGTAAGAAGAAAGTTTTTTTAATAACATATTCGATTAAGCAATTTTTAAAAAACCGGTCGACCTATTTCGATAAAATTTAAATGGGACCCTTCGAAACAAAAAAAAATTCAAATCGGTTCAGGTGTTTTTGAGTAATCAGTGAACACATATACACATATAAAAAAAAGATTCCAACGAATTGAGAACCTCCTCCTTTTTGGAAGTCGGTTAAAAAGAGTATACTAATAGGATAAATAAAATTCTTTGATAGAGGACCTTTAGCTCTTTGATATTTTTTTCAGCATCCATTTGAGACTCACGCAATTTTTTCTCCATTTCTTCTCTTTCATGCTTCTAAAAAAATAATTAAAAAGTTTATTGAACATCATTATAATATTAGTGGATACAGAGGCAGAGAGATAAAAAAACAACACAGATCATCATCTAATATAAGTAGCTTTGGATGTGATAATATAACCATATTTTTAATATAAAATCATATACAGACACTTAAATTTTAATTATAAGTCTTGCCCGATTTCACCAACAACCCATAAGCTACCACCTATGTATGGGATCCCTAGCTTAAAAGTTCCCCTAAATCAGTCCCTAAATTAAAGTTCGTTTTACCATCGCCAGAGCCAGTATTTCTAGTACAGGTATATTTAGGTGGCATTTTAACATTTAGGTGACCCCTAACTGTCGGTGAAACAGAAACTGTCCCCTAACAGCCCCCTAACCATGCTTAGGGGATCCCTTGAACTTAGGTGACGTTGGTGAAATCGGTCATTCATTTTCTATTACAAATAATATTATGTATGTAAAGAAAATCGTTATTCAGATATGTATGACTTGATTTGTTTTATCAATGTATTTTTATGTGTATGATCATTACCTCTTCACCTCACATGTAATGGCTTGAAATAGAGATAGCTTATATCCTGGATTAACACATAGGCTACTTTTATCTAGGTACCTTTATTAATTTAAATTAACATATAGGAGTATAACATTTATAATTCTGTACAATTAAGTTCATAATTCCCTAAAATTGAACTGCCTGACTCTATGACCAAATATGGAATAATTACATTTGAAAGAGGATGGCTTTACAATTCTTTGCCAAATAATGTAAAGGAGTTAAAAACTTTTAAATTATGTTAAAAAAAAACTTAAAACATTACATAATATTATGCAAAAATCTAGATTTTGTTTAGAATCACCAGTGTTTAAATTGTAGATTATAGTATTGTACTATTTAAATTTCCTAATGTAAGTGAACGTTGTTCTTTTTTGGAAATAAAAACATCATTAATCCAAATTTCACAGCATTACAATACATGTTGTTTGTATATTGCAAGGCTAATTAAATTAGTACATAGTGAACATTATAAAAAATCGAAAACACATTCTGAGAATATACTATATAAAGAATTTATACAATTTATTTGTACTTGCCAATTTATCCATTTTAGCTTTGTCTTCATTTTCCAACTTTTTTAGTGCTTTTATTTGTTCATTAAGCTGCAGTTGGGCTTCTTGCTTCTGTTTTTCAGCTATTTCAACTTGCTCTTTGAGATTTTTCTTTATATTATTAAGCTCTGTTGTCAAATCTTTTTCCATTAATTCTCTTTGCTCCTTTAATTCCTGTAATTCCTAGTAAAACAAAAATATAAACTGTAATACATTGCTAGATTTATTATATATACATTGTATTTTATAACATGTAAAATAAAACTGTTATAAAATGTTAATAAGATGACATGGAAAAAATAAACACAGAAGTTTCTATTCTTTGACATTTCTTGATATTAGTATAGCAAATACTAGAAAAATGGGCAATGCCAACTAGGAGTAGTCAAATACCTATTGAGTAATTTATTACTCTAGAATGTTTAAGTAAGTATAAAGATAAAGTAAGTTTAATATAATACCTTATCTTTTTCTAATCGCAGCTCTAAAGTTTTCTTTTTTAATATTTCCATGAATTCTGATTTTTCTTTTAATCTCATTTCTTCTTTTTCTTTCATTTTAGCTTGTAATTTATCAATCACATCTTGTTTCACTGAACTTTCTCTATTTAATTCCAACAAAAACTCTGCCCTTTCTTCTCCCAATTTCATTTTAAGTGATTCATTTTCTTCAAAAAGGTCTGTTTCCATTTCACTGTGCTTTTTTATTTGTTCCTATAAAATATAGTTTAGTTTCATGAATTTAACATATTTCTAAAATAATGCCTTCTAATTTGCAAATAAATTCACCAATTTTATAAAGAAGTAGTAACTCACCCTTACTCTGCTCAGGTTCGTCCCTATGTATGTTTTGACGCTTAGTATGGAATAGTTTTTTTTTTCTAATTTTTTTTGTGAATTTGTCCAATCTTTTAATAGTTTTTCTGCTATTTGGGATGAAGACATATACAACAAAAGAAAAATAATAGAAATCGGTCCAGCAGTTCTCGAGTTATAAGTGTTGTAACAAGCTCGACTTTGTTTTATATAGGTTTATAGAATTCATTAGATATACTCATGTTATGATATCTATAGATTACTAAAATATGTAAAATGTCATGATAATAAAAATATGTTAAGGGTTAGAAAAAATGTTATTCTACTAGGCAGTGTTTTATTGTATATATGGTTTACATTGCTACCTCACACTACAAGAATCACAATAGGAATTTGATATTCGATAGTTTTATCTCACTCAGGATAATAATTGTGTAAGATATATAAAGATAAAGGTATATGTATGTACATATCATTTAGTAAGTAATCTTACCTTTAACTCATTAATTTTTCCCTCCATATCCTGCTTCAATGTTTCTAATTGTGCATCTCTTTCTTTAACAAGTAATACTCTTTGTCTTTCTTTTTCATCTTTTTCTCCTGTTAAATTTTCAATTTTTGTTGCAAACATAGTATTAAGTAAATTCATTTTTCTTACCATGTGAACCTGCATTTGCTCTTTTAATAATATATTTGTATTTTTTATTTGGTTGGTGTTGTAAATTTTTTCCTCAAGGTGTTTAATTTCATTATTTTGTGATTGCTCAAATTTCTCCTTCATGTCTTCAATAAAATCTGTATTGTTTGAATTTGGATCAAGTTTCATTCTTTTGCTAGGAGTAGGCATGACTTCTTCATCTTCACACAAAAATTTATATACAAAAGTGTGAGTTGTATCCATTGCTATAATATCGCCATGTTTTAATTTTTCCATGTTCCCTTTTCCCACACGTTTTTTATTAATGATGATCCCAAACATGCTGTAGTCCTCTATGATCCAATTATTTTCATCTTTTCTTAACTTACAATGCTCTCTTGATATCGATAGTAGTGGGATTTGCAATAAATTATCAAGACCTCGACCGACCGTAAACTAAAATGTTTTCATAATTAAAATTTTGTTAACGTTATTCATTCACATTTGTTAATATATTAATAAATAGCCAACCCGCACTTGGCTAGCGTGGTGGACTATGGCCTGATCCCCCACGTATTGAAGGGAGGCCCGTGCCCATTATTGGGCGTTAAAAAGGGCTGAATACATACAAACTAAATAATATGTACATTACTTACATTTGAAGAAGATAATTTGATTTCTTGTAAATGACTGTATTCAGATGTTAAGGGCTTACAAGATACTAGAGTTGGAAAGGGTTCTTCCATTTTAAATGTTAATATACGACATGAAAAATATAAATACACAAATTAATCATACACGAATAATAAATAATTTTATTAAAACAACACAATGTAGATTGTAGAGTAAATATTTTTAATTTCTAGAAATTTGACAGTTGAATGATGAATCTTTAATCTAACTCTATAGACTATACTATAGAGTATGTACTATGTAAATGTAATGCTACATTTACACACTTGCCGAGGCTTGGCAAACGTGTACAAGCTCCAAGCCTTTACAAACTCTTGGATGCCATTTACCTGCCAGATCGTATAAATTAATTGGATACAAAAAGTGTATAATTTGGTTGTCTTGTGTATCCAGTGTGTATACCAGATTACCTTGTATAATTGGATACAACAACAAAAACACAAATGTGAAGTAAAGTTTGTGAGAAAAAAATACTCACTAATTTTTTTTGTAATCCAAAAATATTATAATTTATGAAAATGTATTTAAACAATATAAAAATAAATTATTTTAAAATCATAAATCGATTTACAAACGTACAAATCGATTTCAGATATAATGGAATTTTTGAATCTGTTATATTGTGATATCGTCGTTTTCTCGCGGGATGTCAATGACAATGTGTCTAGATAATTGTTATGTTCCTTTCTAAGCTATTTAATTTTATTCCATGCAATAATTATTTTTGTTATTTAAAAATTAAGTATAAATTATTTTATTTTTAACGACCACGTAAAAAATACACACAATATTTTAAATTCTTATTACCCGAAAAATACTTATACACTATTTGCGCTGTAGCATGGTGCGGGTGACAGTTGCCTATATGACGTTGACATCTGTCAGTACCACTACTAGGGATGTGTGCAATTCATTTTTATCACTAACGATACTCGCAGCATAAATCAAGTTCTCATTACTAGAGTTATGAAAGTTAGAGTGTTATTCAGTTGTGCAGTGTAACTACGTGTATTAACTTATCAATATATATATTTTATGGCTACATAATAATATCTTTGTACTTATATAAAATAATCAAAATCAGCTTTATGATCTTTTCGTGACAACATTTTCTCTATGACGCATCGGCACAGCGGCTATTTTGTTTACTCGTGCGATGCTGTCAGTACGAGTGCTTGTGCCTTCTATGTGACACGTAGGTATTTATTGCTATTTCATTGTTTGTTTTCATTTTTGTTAAATTGTTATTGTTATTGTTATTTGTAATAGTTTGTCGAGTTTGTTCTTTATTTGTTTAAGTTTGTTGATTTTGTTGTTATGGCATGGTAATGCCTAAACATACAAAGAAAAAACTGTTTGGGTAGTCAGGCCAGGGAGCTTGTTGTTCGCCTCCGAGACTACTTTTTGAAGAGAACAACAAAATAATGGACCGCAATACTGTTTCGCGTAAACACGTGAGAAATTTGGCCAAGATGGGATCTCTGAAAATAAATTCATCGCAATAAATAAATTCATCAACAATGTTCAACCTGAAGACTGGTTGAAGGTTGTGAATAAAGCAAAAAGGGACATTATGTCTGATTGGGATCGTGACATCCATATTGACAATATAATGGACTCATCGTTAATAATATCCGTCACAGATACAGATGATGAATTTAGTGACAATTCGAAGGTTCCTGACTCTGACATGTGTTTAGACGAATAAAATCATTTTTTTATATATGTACTGTTGTTTCAATAATATAATTATAAAATTTTTTTTTCAATAATAATTGAACTACGCCTAATATACATTTTTTATTATAAAAAAAAACATCGATTATCTATCGTAGCAGTACATCCCATCACTAAATACGTTTACGCATTACGTTATACGCATAACACTTTGCTTAATTTTATTTTATTGATTAATGATGAATTTTCTTTCCATTAGATTTTATTTGTAGACTAGAACATTCAAGTTGGGTTTTATTTTATTTACTACAGTAATAAATTATTTAATATATTACGAATGTGGTGGAGCTGAAATACTAAGTCATAATTTGTAAATCGCGGCAACTTTCAAGAGTGAAACGAAACGTTACTGAACTGTCACCCGCACAATATGCTACAGCGCAAATAGTATATAGTAAGTTAAATAATTTATATTTTTAATGAGACAAAGGTATATGTATAAATTTATTTTATAGATGGTACTATGCAATGACCTTTTATTTCGTTATCCATTTTAAATTATTATCACACACTTAAGTATATCTCAACTGCCTCGGTGGTGTAGTGGCTAGCATGTACGGCTGCACACCTGGAGGTCCTGGGTTCGAGTCCCGGGTCGGGCCAAGTTTATTTATTGAGTCTTTCTGTATAAGTAAGCCTCAGTAACAGCCTGGAGTTGGGAAGTTGGCGGTGTTTCACCCCCGTGCCTCGGAGAGCACGTAAAGCCTTAACTCTCACTGGTCGTGTCGAGCAGTCGTCCCACCGGAATATGAGAGTGACAGGAATAGAAAATGCACTTGTGTCTGCGCGTACACTTGTGCACTATAATATCTCCTGCGCAGTTGGCTAGTCTTAATGAGATTGGCCGCCGTGGCCGGAGTCGGCTAGGAGAACATCATCATATCTCAATAGTTTTATTGATATGTATAATAAGATTTAATTTTGTATAATTTCAGTGACTCAACGGTATAAAATAAGTTAAGCCGGTATAAAATAAGGCAACCCTTGGTATTTACACGCTTGCCGCTTGTAAGTTGCGACTTGCGAGTGCATCAGTGTGAAGTGTGTTCCGACTTCCGGACAGGCAAGCTGTGCAGATGTGGACGTTGAAGTTGTGTCGACTAATGCGTTAGGCTTGACATATTTTTAACTAGACATAATAAAATTGTAACTAAGCTGAATCTGTACAAATATTTTTGGGAAAATCTTATTGAAATAGACATTATGAGCTCGTGAGCGAGAGCGACACTAAACACGCACCAACATGTAAATACGCCACAAGCGCTTGCCGCAAGCTTCTTTTGATCTATGTTCAAAGACCGACACTCAGTGTAGCCAACTTAGGGGTTCCCCCTTGCGGTCGGGATGCTCTGTGAATCGAGGGCATCCCGGTTTAGGCGAGGCAGGCCCGCGAGGTACGGGCTGTCCGCAGGGGTGTTGTAGTGAATGCGCAAGCGATCCTGCACACCCCATTGCACTGCGG
The DNA here is from genome assembly GCA_947093115.1 of Brenthis daphne. Lineage (NCBI taxonomy): Eukaryota > Metazoa > Arthropoda > Insecta > Lepidoptera > Nymphalidae > Brenthis > Brenthis daphne. The sequence continues at coordinate 9,015,630 of OX352471.1, forward strand.
CGACGGGTTCCGCTGTGGGTTTTAGTGAGTAGGAGTCTCACACTACCCTACCCATTGACGGCCGGTAGGGTCCCCATGATGGGTTTCCCCAGCGTTAACAAAAAAAAAGGGGTTTCCCCCTTAAAAATTTAGGGGGAAAAAATATTTAGGGTCTTTTGTAGGGGTTTAAGTTTCGGTTAAAGACTTTAGAAATGATATCCCTTTTTTATTATTTTCTAAGTTATCAATGGAAATTATAATGATTTTTAAATGGGTATATGTAATTATTATAATAATAACCAAAAATAAGTTGTTACGCCATTTGTAATCATTTATAATTAGAAAAAATTAGACGAACACCAATATTTTTCAAATTGTTATTTAGGGGGAAAACCCCCTAAATGACAATTTGAAAAATATTATTTTAGGGGTTATTGTAATTACTTTTACGGGGATAAAGTTTCAAGTGTTGGCAGCACGTCACTAGCCGGATCGTGACAAGCTCAAGCAAGCCAAGCCAAACACCCCGTTCACACGCTTGTGCTTGTGGACGCTTTTCGAGACTTACCAAGCGTGTAAATGTAACGTAACCTTTCTAGTATGGAGGCCCCTCTCTGGATGAAAAAGTGCCCGTCGAAAAGGGTAGCACCACGGTAGCAAGTGGGTACATTTTGAAGAAAGCGCCAAAAGTATTATCAAAAGTTCACAAAAAACATACATGTGAATATGGGAGCCAAGTTCAATATTAAGAATTCAAATCAAGCCAAATCAAATCTTGAACTTCAATTTATCCTTTTTTTTTTAACGTTGGGAAATGCATTTACGCACGAGGTGTGGGACTCACCGGCAAAGCCAGTACTACCCACTAAAACCCAACAAAACCTTCCCCTGTCTTAATGGGGCGTCGCAGGATCGCTACGCATTCAACTACGACGCCCCGACGGCAGGTCTGCCGAAGCAGACCACAACAACCACGGGGTTGCTCCACAGTCCACTCTGCTATCAGAGAAGTACCAGGAGCAACCCGCATGGTACACTGCCCTCCGAAGAGGGCTGCCTCCCACCGCCCACCGAAGTGGGCCACCTCCCTGTGCGTTTCTTGGCTTCGCGCCCGGTTGGGTTGCCAGGCACTACTGAGCCCCCCCCACCACGACAAGGTGAACGCACGTTGGGGGGGAACTTCAATTTATCCTAAGTTATCTACTCATTGTAAATAATTCGACTATTCAAAGTTAAGAAATTCTATTTTTAAATAGCAAACACTTTTGTAGCAGAAAAGAACAAGAAATTGTGTTTTAAATTTATTTTTGAATGTTGTATGTTCTTACGAAAAAGATTCAGGATTATCTACAGAACTTGGCACCCATTTAGATATCAATTCTTTTTTCGGTGAAGTTGACAACCACGCATGTTCTTAATAATAAGTTTTGATGGGATATCATGACTTTTTGTAAAGAAACTATTATTATTCATAATTCCAAAGTCACATGTAAATTCAATCTTTTTTGTTCATAATTTTGCGACTATTCGTTACTGGATAAGGCGAAACAGGAAAATGTTATTTAATCCTCCTGAGAAAGAAAAAGTTATTGCTATTGCTATTATTGCTATTGCTATTATATTTCAAAAGGCACTAAGTATTAAGCTATTGCTATTATGCTTTAGAAGGCGCGAGGTGTTAATAAAAAAATTTTTTTTTTCAAATTTTAAAAATTTACTGTTTTCGGATTTTTCCCTTTGTATGCATACGATTACCCACCTGGATACCAAATTTCAACTTTCTAGGTCACCTGGAAGTGGGTTAGGTTTTACTACTATATGTCAGTCAGTCAGTGATAAAAATGTCGATTTTTAGACGTTAATATCAGAATAACCGTTTGAGCTGTATTTATGAAATTGGGGAATTCAAGTTAATATAAGGGGATTTAATAAAAGAACTAAATTTCATGAGTTTATAATAATTTGATTTTGAGTTATTACGAGGTGAAAACTGGCTCTAAATGGTTCGTGTAAATATACACATGGTGCTGCATTGCCAGTTTCTTTGGCTTGAACTTGGCTGGACACACCACCGCGTATCTTGATCATCACAGTTTTTTCGGTTATATTTACTAAATTATTTTGGCCTATGTAAATAAGTAGTTTCAAAAACTACTCAAGTCACACAATATAACATTTTTGAACTGTTATTTACCGCTTACAGGTGGAAATTGTTTCAACTTGTCTCCCATGTAAGATAGTTCTACTTATCTCTACCCTACATGGCATAGATGAATAAGAAAAAGTTGTAAACCATTTTAAATAATCACTCTGTGACTTATCCGTCCCTTAACTATTACACATATGTATGTACTCGTATATATAATTATATTACGTGCAACTTGCAAGATTACAGTGTGTAATTTCTCTTGGTACCTGTGAACTCAAGCGCATATTACGTGTGTCAGTTAGAACACCACGTGACCCCACACGTTACAATGAGGGTCCGCCCGAATTTGTCGCGAGGAGCGTTAGTGTAGAGTGAGGTCCCTAGAACTGTTAAATGACACTGAATGTTAAATGTTTGCGAGCTTTTCATAGCTCGCCTGCGATCTTTTTATGTTATTGATGAATCAAACTAAGTGAAAATACGTGTAAAGGACGTACCCATAAGCACTGTTCTGTTAGATATATACTAGAACAAGAAATTGCACAATTGGAAGCTATTTAAACTCAAAGAGTTATGCTGAAACTGTACATTATATGCCTTTAAATAATAATTTATGTAACAGACATTTGCCCTGTAGGAAGAAAGAAATAATCAGTTATGTGAATAGATAGAGCTATAGCTAGCGACAATATCTTATCCAAATATTGTGATGCAATAGACATTAGTTTTTGATTTAATGTTTTATTTACATGGTAATGAAATACGCATTTGTAATAAACATTTTTATTTTACACTTGATACAACCAATTCATAGTGTTAGACGAATTTTATTGTTTCTGCTACTTTCTACTCTTCCAGTAGAGTGAGTTTGTATATCTTCCCTTAGTTTCTATTGAATCTGTAACCATATTATAACAGTTAAGGAAAAATTATAACCAATACACTACTGTACAAACATCATATAGGTGTAACACATATTTGTTTTAATATACATAAATAATATACTTATACTTATCAAAGAATATCTCATAATTTTATACAACAAAACATATTGTCATCACTTATTATTATTTCTTTTTTAGTGGCTTAAAAAATATTATTACTTATTATTTTATTTTTTTAATATTTTTTTCTATAGTGGCTTATAGAATTATTTTATTACATAGACACCAAGACAAACTTTTGAAATGTAGCGCTGTGACACCTAGTTGCCATAGTAATAAGTAATAGATAGTTAAGCCTAGAATAATTTAAATACAATCTTTAAAATTGCTATTAAAACACTAGGGAATCATCTTAAACGAAAAAAGCTAATTATATAACGATTTTTATACATTAAAAAGAATTTGACCATAGATTCACAGCAGCCCAGGTTCTTTACGTACTTTCCATATAATTTTGACCCTCTCATCCTTTTCTTACTTGAAATTTGAAAACTGACATAATGCTTATAACATATGATTCGCGACAAATGCTACTTACTAATGAACATACCACATTACGGTATGTAATATCATTGTGTTTATGTAAATAACCGAAAAACTACAGCTTTAGATAATAATATTACTTATATACATTCAATTTTTTAATGTAATTGGTTCCCAAATCATTATAATTTTAAACTAAATGCCTCGTTGGTCTAGTCGCTAGCTTCATGTACAGCTCCAGATCCAGAGGTTCGGGAACAGTAGCGGAAACGAATAACGTTATTTTCGTTTTTATAGTTGCGTAATGTTTTTTTATCTCATCTTTATTCGACTAAATTTGGTTGAGGAAACTGTAGCTTTAGTTACTTAATGCGTTTATTTGTTATTATAAAATTTAAATAAGTTTTGAAAGCAAATTCGAAAGTTAGGAACGATATAAATATTTATAGCCTAGAAAAAGAAAGCGTTTACGCAGCATAGGGCATTGAAGTTGTATAACAATTCAGTTATAATGCGAAAAGAATTTGACAGATTTTAATAGAAGTTGGCAAAATCTATATAATAATACGTGAAGCAAAAACTTTGAACCCCTTTTTAAGCATATTGCATGTACGGAGGAGGATGAGCTTTGGCATAGTTAAATTTTATATAGAGAAGGACTGCAGAAAGCCAAAATTTATTGACTTTCTTTTGCCCGCAAATCCGCTCGCGCATTTTATTTATATATAATTACTTCACTGCTAAAAAATGAAGCATAATATTAGATAATCTTCATCGATATTATACGACTATTATACTTACATAATATAAAAATGAAAAGTTTGTTTGTCTGTACGTGCAAATCTCTGAATCTATAGGCCTGTTTCAAAATTCTTTTGGAATTTATAGACTATCTATATAACTTTGAAAAAAGCACCTCAATATCGATCAAACTTAATGAATTATGGTTGATTTTCAACCACGGGCCGATCTCTAGTATTTCTTAACGCTTGAATAGCCAAGTCGACATTAAGAGTGAGACATGAATTGTGCATCCTGGTACAACAAAAGCTTCTTGCAACGAGTAAAAGTCTATAGGAATATTCGGGTATCTATGGTAAAAGTAAGAATTTCATGTTTCAGTTCCAATGAGTAATTTCAAAAGCACTTGTTGACTGATAAAGTTCAAATTTCTCAAACCTTTTTAGGCTTGGTAATTTCGCCGTGAATCTGGTCTAAATTCAGAAGGCAGTTAAAAAGCTCCTTAGTCACGAAACACGCTAGGTTTTGATTTTGTAGTTTATATATTTATAAAAGGAGAAACGAAGTAAACTAACCATGTGCAAAGGTGCGAGTAACATGTACTAATAATATAAGTTTACCTACCTATGATTCAAATTAGCTTAGCACGAGAGCGTCGCTAAATAAAAATTTAGAAACTTCTAATGATTTTTTCTCCCAGTAACAGAAAAACTTGTTGTTTCTTTGCTAAATGAATTTTATGAACCATTTGTGCTATAAATATATTCTGATATAACTATATATATTTTATAACTAGCATTGCCCGCGGCTCCGCCCGCGTTCAGATGACCAAAAACCAAATTCTTAGGTTTTACATAGTAGTATATTCTTACATTGCAGTTTTTGTATTTTTTTCTTAGAAATGAGATATTTTCCCGCGGTAAAAAGTATCCTATATGTTGACCCGGATTACCAGCTATCATCATACCAAATTCCATCAAAATCCCTTCAGTGCTTTTTCTGTTATGCGGTAACAGAGAGATAGACAAAAATTCTAAAAACTATAGATTCGGTCCCTGTATCGATAATAAGGTTTATTTCAATAAGATCCCATCAAAAACATAACTTAAAAATATTGCAAGTCTCGCAACGCATTTCTTCTACCGCAAAAAGCTATGAGATATAATGTAAAACCAAGTCGGTTAATTTATTCATTACCTATCTATGGAAGCATCTATCCGACAACTTTGTCATAAATCGTTACCGAATTAGTTAAGTTACAACATTTTATAGTGACCGTATTAATATTAGATATATTTATTTCTTTAATTAATAGAATGGCTTGGCCATCGCACGGAAACATAATCACATAAGAATCTACTACTTGAAATAGTCCTAATTAAACATAATATGACCAAGGTGGACGGACGACTTGGTCAAAGTCGCTGGAGCCACAGGATGTGGATGGCACAAGACTGGTTGTCATGGAAATTTTTGGGGGCGGCCTATGTCCAGCTGTGGACGTGTTTGGGCTGAGATGAACGGAACATAGCACTAGCGGGTCAAATTTATGCATACACTAACATAAATAATGCACGTTAATATTAGGTAAATTTTGTTATTTGTAGGTTCTGTTATCATGTGCGATGGCCAAGTCATTCTATTAATTAAAGAAATAAATTTATCTAATATTAATACGGTCACTATAAAATGTTGTAACATAACTAATTCGATAACGATTTATGAAAAGTTATCGGATGGATGCTTCCATAGTTAGGTAATGAATAAATTAACCGACTTGGTTGTACATTATATCTCATTTAACTGCCTCGGTGGTGTAGTGGCTAGCATGTACGGCTGCACACTCGGAGGTCCTGGGTTCGAGTCCCGGGTCGGGCCAAGTTTAGTTATTGAGTCTTTCTGTATAGTAAGTCTCAGTAACAGCCCGGAGTTAGGAAGTTGGCGGTGCTTCACCCCCGTGCCTCGGAGAGCACGTAAAGCCGTCGGTCCTGCGCCTTAACTCTCACCGGTCGTGTCGAGCAGTCGTCCCACTGGAGTATGAGAGTGATAGGAATAGAGAGTGCACTTGTGTCTGCGCGTACACTTGAGCACTATAATATCTCCTGCGCAGTTGGCTAGTCTCAATGAGATTGACCGCCGTAGCCGGAATCGGCTAGGAGAACATCATATCTCATAGCTTTTTGCGGTAGAAGAATTTTTACAGTTATGTTTTTGATGGGATCTCATTTCTTTTTGTAAATATTTCTTCTTTTTCTCTTTTCTTGTACTATTTCTTGTGTGTCAGCTAAGGACATTTTAAAAGCCCACTCCCTGTCTCTGTGGGCTTTTTTCAGAGGCTTTGATATAACAAATTTTGACAAGTCTGGATGATAAAAAATCTAAGTCTATTGTATTCGGAAATTGCGGATTCCTGGGCTTCAATACTACTTATGCATTAAGTAGAAATAAATATGTATAGTTAATTTAATGAATATTTTAATTTCATTGTTGACCCTAAATACCTACCCCGATATTGATATTGAACTTACGTAAGTTTAATAAAACGTGTAGATTTATGGGTCTATCTGCGGCATCGTAGGTAAATCCCGAAGGTTGTTATACTTAATTATTATTACTTGTTCAGTCAATTTTGATGCAGTTTAATAGAAAACTGAGGTTGCCAACTGACTTCATTCACTGATTCCATTGGCCATTTTAAAAGTAATTTTCGAAGAGATAGATATTTCATGACCTCTATATTCCATGTTCTATTAGGTGGGTATAGTTACGAGCAATGAAATGTTGACAAGTTTTCTAATTCATATCAACACCACACTTTGTAAAAGAAAATATAGGAGCTTTGTTTCAAAATTAAATAATTGTCAAGTTTTGTCGTAATTAGGTATATATTTTAATAAATTCATTATAAATAACAGGTAATCGAATATTAGTAGTTATACACTATACACGCTTCACGTTGTATTTATGTACCCATTTGTATATGCATAAAAATGTATATAGCTACTGAAAACGCTTGAAATAATATTTTCACATTTGAATAATAGTTTTCTAATACATGTATACAATAGTTGCAATATCAACATTAATAAATAAATAGACGAATCGTGATTAGGTTAGTAATTACGAGGGAACGTAGGATCGAACATACAAATATATATACAGGTTTAACACTAACCTAACCTCCTTTTATATTGCAACTATTGTATAACTAATTAATTTACTATTAAATTAATCATTTATTTATGGTAAAATTTATTAGAATGTTAAGGAAATAATATTTAATTTTAATAGTAAAAGGAAACATTATATAATTAAAATATTTTATGATTTTGAACGAAATTATATTTGACATCAAAGACACAAAATAAGGAAAGATATGATTTTTATTTGTCATCCATGGCTATGATGTTTATTTATGTCAAAATATTTAAATTAAGTCTATTTTATTGTTAACTATTATTTTAAAGTATAAAGACAACACCATTAAATTAAAAAATACCTACTTGAACAAATTAAATACTTATTATTAGTGATGGCAAACGGGACCCTGAGAAACAAATACTATAAATTGGATGTGGCTTGCATGGCATAGTAAAAGATTTCTTGTTCATCTGATATAATTATGTACTTATATTCAGTGATCTTAATTCATTTATTGCTATAGCATCGATTATATTTATAAATAATTAATAAAATAAAACATGATTTATTTTTGTATTCTCTTTTTAACATGACTAAACTAAATATTGACAAATACATATTTGTATTAGTCAAGTAGAAGTCGAACTCACGCTCCGAGGGCTCTGTACTACCACAACAATATTTATTATGTATATGAATTATGTAATATAATTTTATGTAATAAACTATAAGGAAATATTTAAAAATTTAATTTAAAAGAATTTTAGCGTATGAATAATAATAGTTTTGACTGAACCTTCGAGTAAGGCATTCTAAGCTGTGAATTGCATATCCTCATATAAGATTTTTATGCAAAAAACCTAATATAGATAGGCATACAAAAGATAGACCACGTATAGATACATAGTAAATGGCTAAATTTGACTTTTCACAATTTATTTAATAGCTATATTTATCCTATACAAAATATTCTCGATGACGAAACGAATATTTTTTGAAAGCGTTCGTGCTGGTTTGTATTGTACAACGAATTCTCTTACTTCTATGATTTGGTCAATAAGTGTAAGAGATCTGGGTTTGATCCTATCTAAACTAGCCATTGATTAGTTAGTGAGGTGAATGCTGATGAAATGGCCTCGATTCTATCGTAGAACGATTTGAACGTAGGTACCAGTTTGTGTAGCTCCAGGAAGTCAGGGAGTCCCGGGAGGCTACACATGACTGTTGTTGCTGGTGCTAATGTTTGCGCATATATTTTTTTTATATTTGAAACCTATATACACAACTGAGAGCGGCTCTCGCTGCGGTATTGTCCCGAGGTGATAAGACACAGCGACTCTCGCTACGAAAACACCCGAGTCTTCGATTACTCATATATTTTTTTTTAAATTAATTGAGATCTATCAACTAAGAGCGGCTCTCACTACGGTTTTGCCCCGAGGTGATAAGATACAGAGCGATTCTCGCTACGAAAACACCCGAGTCTTCGATTACTCATATTCATATATTTTTTTATATATTTTGAGATCTTGTAGCCACTGAGAGCGGTTCTCGCAACGGTATTGCCCCGAGGTGATAGGATACAACGATTTTTGCTACGAAAATACCCGAGTGTTCAATTAGTTGAACATATATATTTTTTTATATTTGAGATCTGATATATACCTATGTATTAATTTATATATTAAATATATTTTTCCTTAAAACTATTTACAATATTTATAATTACATTTTAGTCGTCACTAATACTTACAGTATATCCACTATTCACCTAGCTATCCATTTGGGTAGTTTAAGTGACGACAATTATATGTATGAACCGCAAAAGTAACTTTGTAATCCCATATATCGCATATCTATTTGTATAGGATTAAAAAGTTACTTATGCAGTTTGTTTTATATCTCGAAAACAGGATTGGAATTGCGTGATGTTTGAGATTTTCCTTGGGTTATAGGGTAAACACTAATTGTGATCAAAATTGATGATCGGTGAGTGAGTGAGTGAGTGAGTGAGTGAGTGAGTGAGTGAGAGAGTGACGATATTAACAAATTTTGATCTGCAACAGTTCATAAACTACAAGTTCAAATTGAATGTAATTTGGAAATGTACCTAGTTTATTATGTTCTCTTAGTCACTGAAAATTCAAGCTTCTAGCTTTATCCATAACGAAGTTATGGGGGGGGGGGGGGTGTAAAATGCTCTGAATTGCTTCGAGAAAAGGATGCCGTGCCCTTTTTTGCTCGACTTCTTTGTTCGACTTGGCAGGGGACTGCCGCGCCCCCCGATTTTAAAAAATATTTAATGTACAGATTCGACTTAGTTACAATTTTATTATTTATTCTGCTATAATATATGAATTTAGATAATTATTTATAGATTTTTTTATATTATCATGAGTGTAATGGTATGTTTATTGAAGCGAAACAAATGCAAACTTAAAGTAAAACGTTTAAATCTTTAATGAATTGTTGGTAAATAATAAAAAATTTGAAGGTTAATTTTAAACTTTACATTAAAAGTTAAGATCTCTAATAAGCTTGAATAATTTTGAAATTTATAGAATTATTTAATATTGTTTGTTTTTAAGATGTGCTCAACGAGATAATCTTAGGAGTTTCTATAGTGGAAGCGGAGGTTTAAGCAGAATAAAGAGATGATGATAGTGAAAGCATATTTCTCGGCGGATAAAACGAATAGATAGAGGTCTTTAATATAAACGAAGCAAACTTTAGTACTCTCGAAAAATGCAAGCGGGGCGGTTGGGTACACATTGAATTTTTAAAGCGCCGGTTTTGTGGCTTGTTGGCTGCGTGGGGTTTCAAATATGTTTCCTGCTATTGCGCTTCGCCTCTTTAGTTTATATTACGTAGTCGTATCTAATATATATATATTTTTAACTTTATAACACTACAAATTTTGCTTATATTTTAATCAACAAAATATTTGTTGATTTAAAATCTTGAAGTAAAAATAACAATTTATATTTTTAGTGTTTTTCTAAAACAATAACTAAGTATATTAGAATGGTATTTACAGAAAAAGCCAAATGAGTTGTGTCGTCGGTCAGCGGTGAGGTCCGCAGCGGCTTCACTTCGGTCCTCAATATATCAACGTAGACAGGACGAAAATTGGACTGGACCCTTGTTAATGTCCTGCACTTAGGCCCTTTCACCCTTGTTTGTGATTATTTATTTAAGACTTATTGATACACCTATTTCTATTCCCTGACAAAGAGAAACGTAATGTAAACATTGGAGTTCATTAAATTCAGGTGGAAAAAGTAATGATTAATTTAAATATACGTCTATTTCTTTGTTGGGAATATTTTTCAAAATAAAAACTTTGGATTTAAATCCATGTTATAATCAGTTTAACAGCTTTTTCACAATCCTAATGAATGTGAGAATTTAGAAGATGTAGATTGGGTACCTATTCGTAACTTTAGCATACCTACTTTAACCATTAAATTACATTTTAAATCTGTATGTGCTAGCGTGGTTAATTCGTTCATGGTGCTAGCATATCATATTATTTATCCTGATATTACGTTTCTGTTAGATAGCAGTTCTACAATTATATCTGAACAATTTAATTATTAAGTTATCACTTATCAATATAAAGCCGCTGTCTATGAACATTAAAATATAATTAAAAAAAAAACATTTTTAAGCGGGTAGAAAGTAAAATGAGAAAAATTCGTAGTTTAAAAATAGCATTAAAATATGTATTACATGGACCTGATACATTTTTTTTACTATGTTTATAAAATAACTAATTCTAATAATACTCAATGCTTATATGGCTAAATTTAATATCTAATATATAATAATTTAATAGCATAACACACGCGCGCACGCACGCACGCACGCACGCACGCACGCACGCATGCACGCATGCACGCACGCACGCACACACAATTTCTCAATTTATTTAAAAAGTACCTGGTCGACCGAGCTATGCTCGGCGTTTTTTCGGAAACGTTATAAAAATTGCGTTTTTGCAGAAAAGACACCTAATTAAGCTTTAAGACCACCTACTCTAACTTAAAAAGCAAAACCTTATCTAAACACAACATTTGATCCAAATCGTTAGAGCCGTTTCCGAGATACACGAAATAAATATACAAAAATTGCTCATTACAGATAAAACATTTTTAATATAACATACAATTTCTATTCCTAATCTTTAAAAGTTTACGTGAATTTTAAACGATTGTGTTTTAAAATATTTTTTGCAAGAAAAATTCTGAGTGAAATTTTTCTCGTATATTCTGTGTAAGTACTGCACAAAGTAATGCGAGGTCACGCATGCAAGCGGAAGGTGCGATCTCGGAGCACACTTCGCGCGTGGAGAGCGACTCCCTGGAGCGTGGTGACCTACACTAGACGTGCAGACCTAACTAATAAAACGTGCCGAGATACATGTGCCGTCACATTGTTGTATTTATAATATTTTTAACAAGTAGATAGAGGACCATAAACTCTTAAATAACCATTACTTTTGGTATTGAAATAATCTATTAAAAATCACAAATAAAGTCCGTCTTTTTAACTACTTTTTAATTATCGATACGCATTTTCTGGCGTCTGAAATTGTGGTTTTCATTTCCAGTTTTGTTTTTCGCTATTCCTTATTTAGATTATACCTACCGAAAATTGTAAACGGTCAGTATGGAATAGATGATGCGTTGTTGTAGGTAGTATTATAACTTGTTTTCCCGCGGAAATGAGATAATCTCCCGAAGTAAAACGTAGTCACATTTATAATTTTAACACTAGCAGAACCTGCAGCTTCGCTCGCGCTATAACTACAGAAAAACTCTAAAAAAGTAGGTTTCATATAAACTTTCACCCCCTATTTTACCCTCTTATGGGCTGAATTTCGTAAAAGCTAAAACACGTATCTATATAATTGTATTGAAGAGCATTAATACCAAGTTTCAAGTAATTCTGATCAGAAATAATTTTTGGGTTGTATTATAACGTGTTGTCCCGAGGGATCTCCCGCAGTAAAAAGTAGCTTATGTCACTCTCCAGCCCTCTAACTATCTCCAAACAAAAAATCACGTCAATCTGTCACTCCGTTTCGACGTGAAAGAAAGACAAGAAAAACAAACACGCTTTCACATTTATAATATTATTATGGATTATACTTACCTACATATATAGTTTAATTTAAAATAAAGGTACACAGTTTATATTTGTTACACTATTCATAAAATATAAAACAATTTGTAAGCTGCTGTCACTGAAAAAGATTCACTCATTTTTCAATGTGGATGGAAAGCAAAGCAAAGTCATGGTTGAAGAATGCTTTGTCATTTTTATGTATACATTTTGTAAAAAGTAGCAAATAGTGCGTATTTTTAATACAAGCGAGCATGTAGGTACAAAAATAACAATCAAGGCTTACTATATATATACGATGTCCGTTTGTGAGATATTTGTTATTGAGCCATTCTTATTGCAGTGTGATGAGACCATTTACGCACTAAAACACACTTTACGATTTTTGTAGCTATAACATTTTTATAGATTTCAGCATTAAAATGTTCATTACAGTTAATGTTTGATTTATTTATTAGATTACTTGCTGTAGTATTACATTTTAACATAAAATCAAATTCCTATTATATTAAAAACGGGTAAGTACCTATTTATTTCTATTAAAAGTTTAATTACTACTAAATAAATGGTTATTAAAGTATGAGAATACTTGCACTTTAAAGCTTTATTATCGGCTAGTTTGTGGCAATTATTATTACTATTTCACATAAGTATTAAACAACATCATAAAATAAAACGTACGTACCTAATATCTTAAAATCTTTATCATCTGTTAGAGTTTAGTCAAAGCTTCTAAATTCATAGTTTTTTAAGTGTTGTATTTGAGTATTTTATATATTTCATGTACTATTTTTCTGTGAAAGCTAATTTCAACAAATTACCGTGACCGTAAGATATACATATACATATATGTATATATGTATTCATCAAATATGTAATATATATATATATATATATATATATATATATATATATATATACATAGTTAATAAACATTATTGCAATAACAATAAATACTTTTTTTAATTTACATAAGATTTCATTTATATAGGTATAGTGAATAATAGAAAAGTGTGAGTTTATATTTCCCATCCTGTTTTCCTCAGTGTGACTCCGACGGATATTTCTGTACAAAAACTAATTCAACTTTTGTGGCTTTGTGTCAGACTGCCTACCAATTACCACGGCCTTACCCACTGTTCCTTTTTGTTATAATTGTTTTTGTTGTGACGTTGCGTGATTCGATAATCAAGATTTTTTACACGAAAGACTTATAAATTTATATTTTCTTGAGAAAGTATTCTTTGAAAGGGCTTTTGCAAATAAATAAACATATTTAATTGTGTTGTATAATATGTGACATTACCTGCATTATTATTAGAAAATTGTCAAGTGTCTAGAGAGAGAGCAAGATTAGAATAATATTATGATTAAGACTGCTTTCAATTTACTACTTATTATATAAAAGTATATAAGTATGTACCTAACCTACGACAAACTCTTCTTGGTAAATAGGTTAAATGAAATGCAGAACTAAAGTTAAAACGAAATTTTTTTGGAACCTTCTTTTTAAACTTCTAATTATATCCGGCGCATTTTCGAGTAGCTTTTGGTTTGCTAGTATCTTATAATAATGTTGTAAGCACGCCTTAGCTTTTTTGTGATTTTGTAATGAAAATTCATCATATTCTAAATGGTAAAAATTTCAATGAAACAAGCCAACTGTGCAGAGGATACAGTTCGCAATGGACACGAGCACTAATTCCTTTCAGTCTCAAATTTCGATGGAACAATAACTCGACGCGACCGGTAAGAGATAAGAACCAACGACTCCAAGGCACGGTGTTTCACACCGCCAACTTCCCACTGGGTTGTTACTGAGAATTTCTTAATAGAAAAACTAAATCACTAAACTTGGCTCATTCCGGGACTCGTAATCTCGTATCTTTGTATGTTTGTAATATTCTTTATTCCCTCATATCTTCCAAACCACTCGATGGATTTCTTTATTTAAGGTATTGTTAGATTTGTCTCATTAGTCCAAGTATTCTTGGATAGATCCGGGGCAGAGGCTGACTGCTACCGGACGCGTCCCCGGGTGGCGGATAGGGGAACACCACTCGCGCCTGTTTGGACCCGACAGGAGCTTGTGGTACCGGAGCAATCCGGCGCGGATCAACAGCCAGGAGGAGGGGTAGAGGGAGCGGCGTTAGGAGGGCGCCGTCTCCTTCTTGGAGGTAGCGCGGTGTCTCCGGCCGTTTCGCGGTAGGAGGCGCTGCGCGGGCCACACTGCCGGGGCTAGCCCGTCAGTGCGGCGGCTGGAGCGGGGCCAGTTCGGTGGTCCTGCGTCTGGCGAGGAATGTCGGCAGCCATTTTGGTCCGGAGGTGGGCCGACGGTAGGGGGGCCGCGGGGGAAGAGGAGTGTCGGTATGGCGATGCGCCGCTCGTCCCTATCTCCCGCGGCCTAGCAGGGCCACCACCGTTGATGGTGGACGCGGTGGGGCTGCAGGGGAAGAGGAGTGTCGGTGTTTCGTTGCCGCTCTCCCTGTCCTCTGGAGCCGATTGGAGGTGGCCCACTTCGGTGGGCGGAGGTTCGATTTAATGGGGCTGCTCCGGGTACCTCTCTGGTGTAGCAGAGTTGACTGTGGAGCAGCCTCATCGGTGTGGTGGTCAGCCGTAGGCAGACCTGCCGCCGGGGCGCCGTAGTAGTTATGCGCAAGCGATCCTGCGGCGTCCCATTAAGGCGGAGGGGAGGGGAATGTCGGGTTTTAGTGGGTAGTACCGGCTCTTCTAGCCGGTGAGCCCCACATCACCACCTGGGGGATCAGGTGGTATGCGTAAATGCATTTCCCGACATTAAAAAAAAAAAAAAAGTATTCTTGGATAGATGATATAAAAAATAATAATATGGGGGCTGCTAGATACCATAATGTGAAAAAGAAAAAAATGATAATCGACGAACTATGTCAAGTGGGGTATCGTTAAATATGTATTTAAAAATCATATTTAGGTATCTTTAATCATTTTTCATTTTTAAAATGAAAAATATTATTTATAACAGTTTAGGATATATAGAGATTTAAAGTTGGTCAACAACCATTCTCGCTAATTTTTCTACTTAAAAATACTTAAAAGCTGTAAATAATTAATAAATATATTATAAAAATAAAAACACCCGACTGTATAAAAGCTAACTAAAAAGATGAAAACAAGTTCACGTAAAGAAGGAATATAGTATTATGTAGTCGGAGACATACATACGAGTATGTACATCTCGCGGCAAGGATAAAACGTGTACTGATGAACGAGACATACAGGTCAAAAACATAACAGTCTTTTTGTCGAGCCGGTTGGGTATAATGTGTTTGATTTTCAATACGTACCCTTCATATATTTTTGTACGGTATCAATGGTTTGCTGCTATTCGCCATAACGCCGCGCCGGTAATGGTGGCCTATTTATACATTTTTTTTAAGAAAAAGCGATAAAACTATATTTAATATTTTAGGTAACTTCTACAGTCTATGTATATACTCAAATATGCAATTTCCTTAAGATTATATCTTTTGTTGCACCTGGTTTTGGCCATCCACGCCCACTTGATTAAATCCTGTGGTATTTTAAATATGAACTCATAAAAACGGATAAAATTATCTTTTTTGTAAGGTCATGAAACTTGAAATAATGTGATTTTTATATATAACAATAATATAAGTAGTAAATATAAGTCCACTGGTAAAACTAATTTATATTTCTTAAATATAAATTTTGTATGTAACGTTTGAGAGCAGAAGAGCAATTTAATAACGAGGGGTACCGAAACGAATTGTGGAAGAGTACGGCGTAAGTTAATTACACTAATGAACAAGCGAAGAAGGTGCGCTAAAAAATCCACCCCAAGATCACTCCAAAGTCTTTACTACGATGTTCATCGCGCGGTTCATTAGCGCCTGAAAGCCGTCTCGGCTTACATGGCTCCTTTATATTTCTTATCTATCTATGTTATATATACCTATATAAAAATAGAAATGAGAATGTTCGAATGGATTGAAATGTAATTTCTCTTTGTGAAGTTTATTTATTCTGACTTAAAAGTATTATTAATAATATTTATGTATAGGTAATTGCTTTGCTGCTGAGTTGTAGCGACATGTTAAATAAACTATGATGATCCTCATGGCTTTATTTTTTCAGGATTTATCAGAAGAGTCATACCTACCGGTAGAGTTGAGCGAAAGATTATTCGGTTACTATAACTTTTAAAATAATGGATTTTCCTTCAACCCCTCTTTCCAACAACTCACTTTAGGAGTTGAACTTCTGATCTTTTTTCTATTTATTGAACTGAAACTGCACGCATGAGAGTAAAATTTCAAGGTCGCGTTACGATATATATCATGTATATCATATTTTTTCCGTTGCTAGCTTCAAAGATTAATATTTTTACTAATTTGTTTTTAAATATGCCTGCATATTTATAAGTTGCGACTCGCCCTCGCTTCGGTCGGGTTCGACAGATGTAAGAATCCAGCTAGATAGAAAGAGAGAAAATATTATTCTCTCCTCTTTGTGTAATATTTTACAGATTTGAAATATAAATAACCAATGAAATTTCACTTCTAAGTTCTAACACGTTTCCATAGAAACTTGATTTTTTTATTTGGAGATGTACTCCGTATGAGGAATATAACTGCCAAACAAGTTTATAGCATTTATATTTTCTGAGATTTCGTGACTAATCAGTGACTGAGTAATTGGTGTAGGTTTACATTTCAATGGATTACGTAGATTACTGATTTCATTTGAATGCTCAGTAGATACTTTCACTGCAATATTAACTAGTCATATTATATCCATACTTAATATTATAAATGTGAAAGTGTGTTTGTTTGTTTGTTTGTTTGTTTGTTTGTTTGTTTGTTTTTCTTTTACGTCGAAACAGCTTGGCGGATTGCTGGAGAGTTGACATAGACTACTTTTTATCGCGGGAAATTATCTCTTTCCCACGGGAAAACACGTTATAATACAATCCAAAAACATATTTATGATCAGAATTACTTGAAAATTAGTATAAATGTTCTTCAATACAATTAATTAAATACGTGTTTTAGTATTTTCCGACATTAATCTCTTAAGGGGGTAAAATAGTGGATGAAAGTTTGTATGAAACCTACCATTTTAGAGTTTTATTTGTAGTTTTAACGTGAGCGAAGCCGCGGAGTCGAATTCTGCTAGTAATAAATAAATGAATTAAAAATAAAAATAGCCTTTATTTCCTCTGACATTTCTATATACATACAAATATACAGATAATTAAACTACATTTTTAACTAATTTATTCTTAATTTGTATCTTATAATTTTTTTAACTAAGATTTCTAATATATTTACCAGCATTGCCTTGCGACATAGGCCTGCTCAAATTCCTTCCAAATGTGCCTGCCTATCCAGCGCTGTCCTTCTCCAGCCGTTAGGTAGATCGTCTTCCCATCTTTTAATCTGTCTCCCTCTACGTCTTTTTCCGTACCTTGGGTACCATTTTGTATCTCTTTTAGTCCACTTTACACATATTATATAATAGTTTTGTCTAAATGAAAATACATGAAATTAAGAGCAATAAACCGCCCCCATGTAGCACAAGCAATTCGAAAGAGTAGCTCCTTCATTAGTACGAGCGGGAGCGGTAGAGTTTTAACTATGGAACAATTTTTCTTGTCCTTAAAAAAAGGAAATACTGTATACATACTTATATATAAGTGTTACATAAGACTTTTATAAAGCCGTATTATTAGATGTGGCGTAATGATAAAAGAGAATGGTATTATTTATTATTGATATATTTTTAATGTATTTAGCAACGGCTTAGTAAAAATGAAAAAAAATGAAACCCGAAGCATGGGTTCCGCGTGTGGTCCGCTTTAAGACTTTTGAACCAGTACCTACGTATTCTCTATGCGATTAAAGATCTAGATAAAAGTTGTTCCATTTTCTGTTTCTGTCACAAGAGATAAAGCCGCGTGCCAAGTCGATAAATAAATGGAACAAATCTACGCGGTTCCACTTGTATTTTTCTCTTTAAAGTAGGTTAGCATAAGAACTTTAAAAGACATTTTCTATTTAGTATAAACAAGCAAGGGGCTTATCTTTTATACTTTAGCTTTGCAAATGGATCTGTACAATGTAAGTGCTATGTTTAAAGTACAAAATATAATATCGTATATAATTTATAATATCGAAATAAATTAACGTACTTAAAACGAGATTTGTATTTGTAAAAAATAAGAAAAATTGTTATTGTTGAGTAATTATGTGATTGGAGAGTGAGTACATATATAGGTATGTTTTAACTTTTTAACACTGTATTGGCTTTAGTACAGCTTTTATTCTGAATTAAAATATACGCTACTTTTAATCGACTTCAATACCAACGCCACGGGCAAAAGCAAATATTGATAAACATACTAAATTATTTTTTAATTATACTCAGATATATTATATTAATTCCTTTTTACTTTATAATTAAAGTGTTTTTACAAGCATAATAAAAATAAAAATCTAATATTAACTATATTTAATCTATACTAATATTATAAAGAAGTAAAGTTTGTGATCTCGTGAATTTGGGAGTTTGTGACGTTGTAGGGGGTAATCTCTGGATCTACTGAACCGATTTTCAAAATTCTTTTACCAATAGAAAGCCACGTTCTTTCTGAGTGTCATAGGTTATATATTTACCTGAAGAATAAAAAGGCTTTTTCGTGGTAGTCCGATTTGCAAAGTAAGTTGGAGAAAAAACGGTCGAACGAAAACGTTTCTTACGAACGCTGCCTTAACGCTGTGAGATATATGATTATGTTCTAGAGAAAAGTTGTAGAGCTTAATAATGCCTACAAAGACATCAGCGACAGCATATGTCTAACTTTTATATTTAAGTCACAAAAAGTAGTTTATTATGTTAAAAAAATAATTTAAATCCGTAGGTCATGTTTATTGGTCATAATTTCAACAATTACGAATTTTTATCAAAATAAGTAAATTTATCGTCTAACATATTTAAAACAAAAGACTGCATATAATTTGGGCAAATGGTTAAAGAGATAATACAACATATTCGTAGGTATGGACGAACCCAAGCGAGCTGTTTGTCTGTTTTTCTGTTTGTACGGGTTAATCTCCGAATCTATTGGACCGATTTAAATGAAATTTTGCATGGTGGTACCTTATATCCCCGGGCAACATCTTAGATACTTTTAATCCCGGAAAATTAAAGAGTTCCCGTGGGATAGTTATAAAACTATAACAACTTATACAGCTTAGTACACAAAAACTACTAATTGAATTATAATGCAACTTTACAATAATATAGTTCATAAATGACAAAAACAAATCAGCTACTTTTTATTCCAGAAAATTAAAGAGTTTCCGTGGGATAGTTAAAAAACTATAGTAACTTATACAGCTTAGTACACAACAACTTACGTACCTAATTAAGTAAAATTTGGTATGTTGATACCTTATTTTGCCGGTCAAACAACAGGTTACTTTTCATCCCGGAAAAATGAACGGTTCCCGTGGGATAGATCTGTTTGTGCTTTTCTAGAGGTGAACCCGAGCGAAGCGAGGGTGAGCCGCTAGTATTTATATATATGTAAAGGTTTATTTATAAAAATTAATATTTATAGATAGAATAAATAACGTATAATAAAACAGTAATATATAATAATGAAAATAGCTATAGCGAGTGTACCTTAGGAGATAGACATATACTATTGAGAACTTTTCTATCGACTTTTTCTTTTTGAGTATCTCTTAAGGTTGAGCCAGCGTTAGCCATATAAATTTCTAAGGACAATTCGATAGAACCACTTATTGTGTTTTCCCGTGGGAATGAATAATTTGCCTGTCGTACAAGGTATCCTAAATGTTGACTCGAGTACTAAGTTATCACTATACAAAATTTAGTTAAAATCAGTTCAGTACTTTTTGCGTAAAACGCGCACATCGATTTGACTAAGTTAGTTTTATTATAGGTATAGATAAGAATAGATATTGCTTAGGAGGTATACATATACTATTCAGAACTTTCCTGTAGGACTTTTCAAGACCTACAATTTTTTAGTATATTGCTTTTATGTATGTATGTCTTAAGGTTTAGCTAGTGGAAGGTTTCTAGGGAGGACTCGATAAATCCAGTTATTGTATCTTCCCGTGAGAAAGAAAGAATTTTCTTGAAGTAAAAGGTATCCTAAACGTTGAATCGAGTAATAAGTTATCACTTCACCAAATTTCGTTGAAATCGGTTTATTACTTTTCGCGTGAAACGCGCATACAAAAACAGATAAACAGACATACAGGCAAACAGACATTTTTTTTAATAACGATTGTTTTGGGCTCTACGTTGTGTACATGTGGCTGACTTACATTAATCATAAAACATTAAATAATTATTATTTAACATAATTTATACACCTTACACACACCCTACATAATAGAAAAAAAAAAATATACGCATAGAACTTGAGCCTTGAACTTGAGCCTCGCGGACAGCTGATCGAGGTGACGCAATGTCATTTTTCCTCCCGCGCACCGCACCTAGGTGTTTACCATTAGCGGCGCCCGCGCATTAGCATCTACGATCTTTTCAAGTTAATTAAAAGTTAAAAGTTTCAACTCCAAACAGTCGCAATCCGCACGCTAGACGAGAGACACGTACCGCTCGCTTACTCGCCATTCCAAGCTTACGTACTTAATCATATAAGCTTCGTAATTTTATGTATTTTATTTCTACTATCTTTGTGCTTTCGTTCTTTCTACCGTGTAAACTGTATAAACTATCTTTCCGCTTTGCTCTTTCTCCTTCTATCTTTTGTGGGTGTAAAATAGTGCATTAAAGGCTGTGAATTATACATAGACTTTTATTAAGTTCTCGCCAACTCAACAACAACACACTACCAAACCCCCACAGTGGTGACCCCAATTGAACATTAAAATGAGCAGTGACGACGGTGCTACAGCAGAATCTGGACCCTCTGCGAAAAGTCCACGTGTTCGCCAACGTGTTAAGAAATGTGAGCGCGTTTCAACGGACCGAGATCTTTTGACGGAGTTATTTCGTGTCGGCGTGCGTAAACCGCCATTTTGGATAGAAAAACCTAAAATTTGGTTTGCACAAATTGAAGCGCAATTTAACTTAGCACGGATAACGGATGACAACACTAAATTTTATTACGTTCTGGCGCATTTGGACGGGCAATATTCTGCAACGGTCGAGGATATAATTGAAAATCCACCCTCTACTGGCAAGTACGAAAAGCTTAAATCAGAGCTTATTAAGCGTGTTTCTATATCGAGACAAAAGAAGGTGAAACAATTATTACAATCTGAGGAATTAGGAGATCGCAAACCTTCTCAATTTTTGCGACACTTACAACAATTAGCAGCACCGAATATGCCTGACGATTTTATTATGGATGTGTGGACTAGTCGTTTACCAAATAATTTACAGACTATTATCGCTTCTCAACCTAATATGGCTCTTCAAGATTTAGCCGAATTAGCGGACAGGGTACATGATATAGCACCTAGCCAGCCTCAATTGGCAGTAGCATCTATTTCAAGGTTAGAATTGGCGATGGATGTCATGGCGCGTCAAATAACGGCATTGACGAAGCAAGTGAGTGAACTGACTACCCAGAACTTCGATCGTGCGCGTCCACGGCATAGACAAAGGCCACGTCAGCGCAGTCATTCCAATTCTAGAAGATCACATTCCAACTTTAGGAAATTTCCCATATGCTGGTATCACTACAAATTCGGCAATAAAGCGACTAGATGTACCTTACCATGTGATTATAAGTCGGGAAACGAGACGGGCAGTCGGTGATGGCGGCTGACGATTGCCCTCCGTCTTCTAATACTGGTCGCCTGTTTGTGACAGATCGCAGTTCGAAAGTGCAATTTTTAATCGATACAGGAAGTGATGTGAGTGTTTTTCCTCATGACGCGATTCAACAACAACGTGCAAAAACGGATTACCAGTTGTGTGCAGCAAATGGTACTACGATCAACACGTATGGTTATGTACAACTTATTTTAAATTTAGGCTTACGTAGAGAATTTATGTGGCGTTTTGTAGTTGCAGATGTATCTAAAGCAATTATTGGCGTAGATTTTTTATCTTATTTTAATTTAGTTGTAGATATTCGCAATAAACGCTTAATAGATAATACAACTAATTTGTGTACTGTAGCCATGATTTCTAGTAGTGTAGATAGTCTAGTGTCTAGCGTTAAGATCATGACTTGTGATAATAAATATAATAATATACTTTCCGAATTTTCTGAGATCACTCGACCAGCTGGCCCAGTACGCATCATAAAACACAACATTACACACCACATTCGCACCACACCAGGCCCACCAGTAGCTTGTTCACCAAGACGTCTCGCTTCAGATAAGCTAAGGATAGCTAAGGCTGAGTTTGAAGCCATGTTGGCTAATGGCACAGCTCGACCTTCAGAAAGCTCCTGGTCCTCACCGCTTCATCTAGCCCCCAAAAAGGACAATAGCTGGCGTCCTTGTGGTGACTACAGGATGCTAAATGCTAGGACAATTCCTGACAAATATCCCATTAGACATATCCAGGACTTTGCTCATAGCCTTTCTGGATGTAACATATTTTCTACGGTTGACTTAGTTAAAGCATATAACCAGTTACCAGTTTTTGAGCAGGATATTCCAAAAACTGCTATAACTACACCGTTCGGACTCTTCGAATTTCCATATATGACTTTTGGTCTACGGAACGCCGCTCAGACCTTCCAAAGGTTTATAGATGAAGTGACACGTGGTTTAGATTTTTGTTACCCATATCTCGATGACATATTAGTATTTTCGAAGGATGAGTCACAACATCAGGACCATCTTTGTCAACTCTTCACGAGGTTAAGAGACTATGGCATTTTAATAAATACCTCTAAGTGTCAATTTGGAGTAACAGAAGTCACTTTTCTAGGCTACCATATTTCACAGGCTGGCACTAAACCTTTGGAGAGTAAAGTAGAGGCAATAAAAAATTACCCCGTACCTAAGACGGCTAGGCAGCTTAGGAGATTTTTGGGTATGGTTAATTTCTATAGGAGGTTTATACCTCAAGCAGCTGATATCCAAGCCCCTTTAAATGCCCTCTTAACTGGTTCCGTGAAAGCCTCTCAGACTGTAGACATATGTGGAGATTCGTTGAAAGCGTTCGAGAAATGTAAAGACAGTTTGTGCAATGCAGCTAAGTTAGCACACCCTGATCCTGACTCAAAACTGAGCCTTGTAACTGACGCTTCAGATTTCGCCATTGGTAGCGTTTTGCAGCAGTTAAAGGATAGTAACTGGCAACCTCTAGCTTACTTTTCCCGTAAGTTGAGTCCATCGCAAAGGAAATACTCGCCCTACGACAGAGAACTTCTAGCAATTTACGAGAGTATTAAATACTTTAGACATTGGCTAGAGACAACAAGCTTTACTATTTATACTGACCACAAACCCTTATGTTATGCATTTAGTGAGCGTAAGAATAATTGCTCACCGCGTCAATATAGATATCTGGACTACATATCTCAATTTTCTACAGATATATGTCACATTTCTGGCAAGGACAACGTAGTCGCAGATACATTATCACGCATCGAAGAGTTACAGATCCCTGTAGATTTCAACGTGCTAGCTCAGGCTCAAAACTCTGATAGCGAACTTAATAAATACTTAAAAGAAGATTCTTCTCTGCGTATGGAAAGGATGACAATCCCAGGTAGTCGCACTTATCTGTACTGCGATGTCAGTACAACGACACCTAGGCCTTTCATACCTCAATCATTACGCAAACAAGTTTTTAATAGCCTGCATTCATTAAGCCATCCCGGCGCTAATGCTAGTGCTAAACTCGTAGCACAACGCTACGTATGGCCGCAGATGAGGAAGCAGTGTCGCGAGTGGGCTAGGGCATGTTTGGATTGCCAACGCGCGAAGGTGAATCGACACGTGTCGTCTCCTCTGGGCACGCACGATATACCGAAGGCGCGTTTCAAATATGTGCATCTAGACCTCATCGGACCATTACCTCCATCTGCCGAGTATCGGTACTGCTTAACAGCCGTCGATCGTTTCACACGATGGGCCGAAGCTGTACCTCTTACAGATATTACGGCGGAGTCTGTAGCCAAAGCATTTTTATCCGAATGGGTTGCACGTTATGGTTGCCCTACAGACATTGTCACTGATCGTGGTAGGCAGTTTGAGTCTACGCTATTTCAGCAGCTTTCAAAGTCTATTGGCTTCCGACATCGTAAAACAACTGCTTACCATCCTCAGTGCAATGGTCTAGTCGAGCGATTCCATCGACAATTAAAAGCAGCAATAATGTGCCATGCTGATTATAGATGGTCAGAATCACTACCATTTATACTCCTTGGAATACGAAGTTCCTTCAAGGAGGACTTACAATGTTCCTCAGCAGAGCTCGTTTATGGAGAACCTTTACGTCTTCCTGGCGATTTCTTTGACCAGAGCATTGACAAGTGTACAACTGATATAACAGATTTTTCTTCCCGTATCAGATCATTTGCCAATGACTTAAAACCAGTCCCTGTTAAACATCACACACATAATAATAAAATTTTTATATACAAAGACCTCTCATCATGTTCACACGTATTTTTACGCGAAGATTCTCTTCGAGTTGCACTTCAAGCAGCATATACTGGCCCGCATGAAGTAATCGAAAGAGATTCGAAAGTTTTTAAAATCCGTATAAAAGGTAAAGATGTCACAGTATCGATAGACCGTATAAAACCAGCCTACATACTGTCAGACCAAAACATTACACCTAAATCTTTCGATGATAAAAATGTTACCATCACTCCAATTTTAAAAACTACTCGATCGGGTCGTAAAGTTAGATTTCCAGACTACTTTCGCCCGTGAACGGTCTCTGGAGGGGAGTGATGTGGCTGACTTACATTAATCATAAAACATTAAATAATTATTATTTAACATAATTTATACACCTTACACACACCCTACATAATAGAAAAAAAAATATACGCATAGAACTTGAGCCTTGAACTTGAGCCTCGCGGACAGCTGATCGAGGTGACGCAATGTCATCTTTCCTCCCGCGCACCGCACCTCGGTGTTTACCATTAGCGGCGCCCGCGCATTAGCATCTACGATCTTTTCAAGTTAATTAAAAGTTAAAAGTTTCAACTCCAAACAGTCGCAATCCGCACGCTAGACGAGAGACACGTACCGCTCGCTTACTCGCCATTCCAAGCTTACGTATACAATCCTATAAGCTTCGTAATTTTATGTATTTTATTTCTACTATCTTTGTGCTTTCGTTCTTTCTACCGTGTAAACTGTATAAACTATCTTTCCGCTTTGCTCTTTCTCCTTCTATCTTTTGTAGGTGTAAAATAGTGCATTAAAGGCTGTGAATTATACATAGACTTTTATTAAGTTCTCGCCAACTCAACAACAACACACTACCAAACCCCCACATACATAATACGTTACAAATAAACGAAAATATCTATCCCACGGGAACCGTACATTTTTCCGAGGTAAAAAGTTATGCTGATGTATGACCTATATTATTGTAAAGTTTCATCAAAATCCAATCAGTAGTTTTTGTGTACTAAGCTGTATAAGTTACTATAGTTTTTTGACTCTCCCACGGGAACCCTTTAATTTTTCGGGATGAAAAGTAGCCGATTTGTTATTGTCATATATGAACTACATTATTGTAAAGTTTTATTAAAATCCAATCTGTAGTTTTTGTGTACTAAGCTGTATAAGTTATTATAGTTTTTTAACTAACCCACGGGAACAATTTAACTTTCCGGGATAAAAGATATCTAAGATGTTGCCCGGGGATATAAGGTGCCACCATGCAAAATTTCATTTAAATCGGTCCAATAGATTCGGAGATTAGCCCGTACAAACAGACAAACAGACAGAGAAACAAAAAAATTGAAAAAAATCTGGATTTGTTCTATTTGTCTTCTTACATCCCCCTGACTCGGTTTTTAGCATTTTTTTGCTATGTACAGACATTCGACCTCTACTGTTTTATTATAGTATAGATAATAAATGAAGCATCTTGACTAAACTATCTGCATTTCAATTACTTATAATTATTGACTTTTTTAAATACTCTGAGTTCAAATGCTATTAACAAAATTAGCTACTCCACCCTAAAACGCCGGATCTTCAGGGGTGTTGAACTAGCTCAGGAGTCGCCAATATAATGCTGAGAAAAAAGGGGTTTTTATTTATATTGAATATTCAAGAAACGTTTTTCAATATCAGATATAATAAAATTTGCTGGAGTAAAACTATTCTGTCTGTTAATAATTTTAGCGTATAAAAGTTTAATTTACGCTTAGTCAAATAAGCCCTAATGATGTCAGAGTTCGCTGAGCAAAGTACCCAAGAGTACTGTTCGGGTAATCCGTCCATCACGCCATGCAAATTGAATCACGTCTCTCATCTACTCACATGAAAGTTTTCCTGAAAATATACCTTGCGATATGACGTAAAAATACCAAGAAATTACAAGGGAACAAGTTGCCGTAATAATATTGTTAAACAATTTATACCGACTTCAAAATCACTTATAAGTTATTATTCAATTTTTAGGGGCGGAATTTCTTCCTTTAATTCTTAGTGATCTTATCGAAGACGATTAGGGTATGCGATAAAGTAATCGAAAATCGTCGTCTTACTTTTTTTGAAATCGGTTAAAATCGGTAGTATCGGAAAAGATAATATATTTGTCTGACAGGTAATACTTTTTAGACGTTAGCGTTGCCTATTAATAGAAGAACAAGAGAAGAGAAAAAGTGGCCTACACTCCAAATGTTTCATAATTAGTTGTAGCCACGATAATTGATATTATATTATATGGAGATTTTATTATTTATAAATATGTAATTTATGTAACCGTTACACAATACACCTTAGTGTTACACATTCATATATTGACGTAATAAATGTTTTACTCTACTTTATATATAAGGTCATTTTCATACTGCTTCGGATCATGACTTCAATTGAGATAGATTTTAATGAATTCATACATTTCTATAATTCCCATAAATGAAGATAAATCTACTTCACTAAACTTTGTTAACTGTTAACTGTTAGACGTTAAGTAAATGAACAGAAAAAAAAACCAAAATATTACACAGGAAACCTAGTGTAGATAATCCATCCATTACGCTATGCAAATTGAACCACGTCTCTCATCTCACATAAGTGTCTTTACCGGAAGCAATGAACGAGCAGACGTAGAATTGCGCTGGTGTCGCTGAGTTGATTATTTTATGTACTCTAATATGTAGTAGTAACTTATTGAGTGATAAAGAAATATTTTTTTCAATAAGCAAATGTCAATGGTATTCTAATCTTTAGATAGGTATTGTCTCTAGTTAGTCAGATGATCACTTCTAAAGTCGTTAAATAAGTATCCATTAAATAAACTTATGAATAAATCTTGTAGTAGTTTTCGTACTGTTACAGTTGTTTGAGTAAAATCCCAGAGCCTCCAGATTTTATTGAAGTAAAACTTCTTTAGGAGTGACTGTTGGAAAAATATGTGTCGCTGAAGTGAGAGTCAATTTTTTTATGAATAATTAAAAAATCTATATATATAAGGTAGTGGTAGCCCAGTGATAACGCACTCGCTTGGGAAACCGAGTGAAGCGAGTTCTAATCCCGAGTCTCGCACCTCTGATATTTTCATGTGCGAAGCATTTCCAACATGATTACCACTTGTCTTAACGATGAAGGAAAACATCGCGAGGAAACCTGCATATCTAAGAGAACCTAGCAAGTTTTCGAAAGACATATAAAGTCCGCCAACCCGCACTTGGCGAGCGTGGTGAACTATGGCCTGATCCCTCTAGTATTGAAGAGAGGCCCGTGCCCAGCAGTGGGACATTAAAAAGGGCTGAATACATAAATTACTTGTAGGTATGCATGTTTTAAAGCTATAGATTATTATAAAAATAATTATGTGTTTTAGTTTCAACCATTAATATGTGTACCTAGTTATGGTTACACCTCGTCTATCCGCTTTAGATTAAGATTTACATAGAATAAGAGAGACGCAAACTCAGCGTCTAGTTGGCCCACCCGGCATCCGCCGACTGAGTATGTAGTCATACAATAAAGGAGCCTCAAATCGGTTACATGTGTCTCATTTAGTTTTATTTTTTTTCTTAATTTAATTTTAAGTTAGTATAAATAGTTTTCGAAACGCTCCGAACCCAAAAGTACCTACTATCTATTTTTATTTACCTTTGTTAAGTATACGTAAATAAATAATTGCCGTATATAATATATTACACATATTCAATGTTATTCTAAACACGTGCATCTAAATCCTATTGTGCCGAACCCTCAGCGAGCTAACTCGTATACTGGTCGAGATTTTTTTAGAAATTTTCTTTTTAGCATTTAGATTTTAGACGTCTTTAACACCTGATAAAAAGAAATAAGAAGATTGTGTATTGAAATTATTTTTGTTCTTCTTTTTTTCCTTATTATATGTAAATATTATTTACATTTTATACAGTATGTACAGTATTTAAAAAATACTGTTTCTTGGGATTACTGTTTGCTAACATCGCAAATGAATGAACTTAAGTTAAATTATTGGTCTTACGAATTTTCTTTTTATGAATCTTATTCATCTTATACATAAGGATAAATAACATGTAAACCTCTCCTACATTCATAAATCAGTAAAATAATATCGTTAGATCACGTAAGCGCAGAAAGTTTCATCAAGCATCAATAGTTGTCGAACAAAGACGGATAACTTGGAGGCGAATAGCGGACTCGAACTGCGTTCGAATTCAAATTGGGGACGAACGAGATTACGCTTTGTTCGTAAACAATAAACGACGGACAAGGCACTCTATGAAACTTATTTCAAAAATGGATCCCCGCGTCGCTTTGTCACCGTCTGGTTTCTTTGAAATTGTAGGAAATATTACTTACTAGCGACTCACCTTCGCTTCGCTCGGGTTCGTCCCTAGACACCTTATAACGGTTAGTATGGAATACATAGACTATATATATATATGTATATATGTACATATATATATGTATACCTGTATATATATATATATATATATATATATATATATATACAGGTATGATGAGTTTTATATCCCTTACTTGAGAAATGATTGACTCCCCACACAAATTTTCACAAATCTTTTCACCCCTTTAAGGGATGATTTCCGCAGTAAAAACTATCCTATGTCAAATCTGTACATAAATTATATTTTGGAAAATCATAATTTTAAATACATTGAAAGACATTATTATCGATACAGAGGCCGAATCTATAGTTTTAAGAATTTTTGTCTGTCTGTCTGTCTATCTGTTACCGCATCACAGGAAAACTACTGGAGGGCTTTTGATGAAATTTGGTGTGGTCATAGCTGGTTACCCGGGTCAACATATAGGATACGTAACAGATAGGACTTTTTACCGCGGGAAAATATATTATTTCTGAGAAAAAATACAAAAACTGCTTAAAATAAAAACACGATGATACCATGTACATTTTAGCAAGGTAACTTACGAAATATGGGAAAAACTATTAAAAAAGCTTATCTTGGAAAAAAATATCAATAGCGCTATTTTATTCATTAAAAAAGTTATTCTAATGAATATTTATTTTTGTATTATTAAAATATTCGTCAATAGATATCGCCATGTGTTTTTGAAATACGTACTTTTAATTCCAAAAAATTGAATATACAAATGAGCCTTTCTATGATTTTATTAGAATTACTACTAAATTAGCCCCGACTATTTTCAAAATTAATAACATGTTAGTAATATTTTGTTGGCCGAAACAATGTTCAAATGAAAATATTTGTAAATTTTTATTGTTTAGTAAATAATGTTAAAGTTTGTAAATCTTTTAATGTAAAAATTGGGCAAATGTAAGTCTAAATTATAGGTTCCGTTTAGCAAAATACTGCGTTGTTTTTCTAACTCCTACGTATGTTGCTAAGTTTACACTAAAATAAATACGAATAATATTAACGTTTCCACAATATACTCATTGTATCGACTGTAAAAATAAGTTCGTTTCATATTATTTTTCAACATTTTATGGAAAAAAAGTTTATGATTGTTAAACTGACAAAGCGGGTAACTAAAATTAGTTCATATCTCAAAAACTACGAAACGTATATTTTGTAAGATAATTTTCAATAAAAGTATTATAGAAATTGTTATACCTCAAGTTTTCAGATTTTTTGACACCATTTCTTGAAAGTCGACGCTTAAAAGACGCTAAAATGCTTATGAATTTAATCATATTAGCCGAGCCGAAATAATAAAAAGCATTTGCTTAGAATTATTTACTCATTTACCTTAACTATGTACTTCTGGAACTCTCATATTCCCCAACATCTTTTGAAAATCGTTTCGGAAAATATTATTAACTAGCGCTAACCTATCCATCCCTGTTTCGCGACAAATTAACATTAAGATAAGTTAATAAAATAAAAAAGTAAAAAATAAATAAAAAGGCATATATTTCTTGCAAAGTAAACTCAACATAAATAATTATAATGATAAAAAAATACCTTAAAAATATTTTATTGCTATGGTTAGTAGTTTAAGTAAAAAAGATTGTTTGTAGCTAGTTAAGTTAGCTTAAGTGTCTAGGTATTACGAAAAGTTTTATTTATTAAGAAAAGTTATTATTATGTAATTTAAATAATCAGCTAAATATAAATTAATCAATAGCTGTGTATTAGTAAATAAATGATTAAAATTATTTCAGTAGTTTGAGTTTATCGTCCAAAACTAAGCAAACAAACAAAACAGAGGTATAGACATACCTACTATAAATGGTATTATTAACACAAAAAGTGCAATATTACTAAATCATGTATGAAATTAACGGAGGAACCTTTGTGGCATTGTCAATCACTGCCATTACTTACCAATCATGCGATGCGCAATGAAATTATCATATGTAAGAGTATACTAATATGTAAAACCTAAAAATTTGGTTTTTGGTCATCTGAACGCGGGCGGAGCCACGGGCAATACTAGTATTCAATATAAAATAATAATGAATTGAACAAAATCAACCCTTTGGAACTCACCTATAAAACTTTTAGATATTCCTTGAGTCTGTTTTTTGTATCATTTTATGTTTTCAATTTTAGAATTGCAACCATTTTTTGATGATCACCACCAGTGGCATCGACACACCCTCTTTATGTACCAAAAGCGAAAAAGAAAATATTACAAGCCTTGTCCATTTTACCCAATATGTCCTTAATCGAGTAACATTATATATTAACATGAACTTCTTATATAAATAATTTTATTTACTTAAAACTTTTTCTATCTCTACGTTGATACTATAATGTTTGTTTAAACAAAAACCTTCATCCTAATTTTATTTTCAAATTGATTATAAATAAAATAATAATCTATCGGATAAGGAAAATAGATAAATATGAATTAAAAATTTAATTCTAAAAATATCACAAAAAGTGACTAAGGAATTATCAGTCCTTAAATAATCTTGAAATAAATTATTTCTGTAAGTGAAATTAACTGCGAGGAATTAGATTAAGGGCTCGTTCCTTCGGACAGCTATCGATTTTCCTTATCCGATGACTTTTGATTAGGCTATACATTTTATGTATAATAAATTTAGAAATAAAGTATATGGTGTATTTTGTTTAATCAAACACATATCTATATGTATCTAAGTAAGATATATAAAAAGTTTTAAGTAAATTAAGTATTTTTATGACTTAATCCGAATAAGCTGAAAATATTGGGTATCTCTTTTTAAAACTGGCGCTACCGGTTCTTAGGTGAACTTTATGAAAAGGGCGTAATAGAATAAAAAGAGTTGCGCCCCAGGTATCTAACTCCTGATTAAAGCTTTTATCGGAGGACTGATTAACTGTCGAAGCCAGGATGGATTTATTGTAAAAGTTGGACGTTCACTGAGGTTAGTGATTCAAGCCCGCACACTTTACTCGAATAATTGTCTACGTGATCGGAATTGGGTTCCACGGCGCCTTTAATAAGATCAGATAAAGAGCTCCGAGCTTTACGTCGCTTAGTTGTGACGCAGTATGCAAGGTCTGTGCCAAAATACTCGTAGTTGAACAGAAGAAAGCAAAGTATATATTACACTGAAGAAGATTTTCAAATCTCAACTTGATTGTTGATAATACCTTACCTGAATTTAAATTCAACAGTTAACTATTTTTTCATAATTATAATTTACATTTCCATTCCTTGTTTATTTCTTTAATTTCCTTGGGTACCAGATCCTTTTGGACAGTCGAGACAAAACCCCATGTGTCTTTAATAAAAGAAATAAAAAACAGAAACTAAAAATTTTGCGGCTACACGAAGTGAGTTTTAAAGATGTTTTTAATTTTTCTTTGCTATCGTGGCGTAGTATTTGAATAGTAGACATAGTGGAGTAGACCATATCTTACACAAAAATAAGTATATTGTATGGTGCATGGTGCGGATCCTCAGTGTGTGAGTTAATCTAGCATTTTATTAATTTTTTTTGTAGCATCTATTAAAATATTAACATTAAACATAATAAACGAATTATTCAGAAACCTCTGAATACTAAAATGTACATCAACTCATTTTTCATAAAGTGGTTCAATTTTATTTTTATGCTAGGTATAGCTTTAACTTTGCGTGTATGAATTTAATGTCGTGTTTTATAAATATATGCAGTGTTTGTGCATATAAATATAATTTGAATATTAAGTTTAATACATTATCCAACGAAGAGCGTATAATTATTGACTTCGACATTATTAATACAGCGTAAGTCTAAAATAACGGCTATAGCTAGTTTTATGGAAATTCATGCAGCACTCTCCATAAAGTAAGATCGGAAGGTAGAATTTTTTAACATCTACCTATGATTCATATCTTCATATTATTGTACAGATATCCTATGATCATATGATTTATCCCATCTATATATAATTTCGTAATATTGCATTTTTCGTATTAACAATAACATACATTTATAGTAACCACTTGCCTTCGTACAAGTGATCACGTAATGTCGGCCAGAATTACCAACAAAAACCCAACGGAACCTTTCCTGTCTTAGTGGGCCGCCGCAGGATCACATTCACAGTTAATCACGACTTCCAGCCCCCGATGACTGACCGAACCGAAGACCTACTTACACAGACCTCCTTCCGAGCGATAAAGCCGGTTAAAAGAAGCCTCGCTCGACTTGATGTGCTGAAAAAAACCTGCTTACTACACTGAAAACACTATCATAGCCGTAATTTGTTTATCATATATATAAAACTTCAGAGGTCGAATGTCTGTAAACATAGAAAAAAAAATGCTAAAAACCCAGTCAGGGGAAAGTAAGAAGAGAAATAGAATAAAGGCAGTTTTTTTTTTAATTTTTTGTTTGTCTGTCTGTTTGTCCGTTTGTACGGGCTAATCTCCAAGACTGTTTGACCGATTTATATGAAATTTTACAAGGTGGTATCATATATCCCTGATCAACATTTTAGATTCTTTTCATTCCGGAAAATTAAGGAGTTCCCGTGGGATAGTTAAAAAACTATAGTAATTTATTACTGGCTATTTCAATGATAATTTCCAAAAAATATTTAATGTTCAGATTCTGCTCAGTTACAATTTTATTATACCTATGTAACGATTTTAATAAGATTTGACTGTCTCTAAAATACGCAGAATAAACAAAATATACTTATACATTTTATAATTTTAATATTGGTCTTTCGAAGGAAGCGATTGCGGGCGGAAGCGACCGTACGGGATATTGGAAATTTGCCCTTACTGACTGAATGAACTCTGTTAATGAATTTTAATCACATGTGTTTATCGAGTACTTTCATTATTATTTACAGTTTAAAAAACTACCGACGTTATTAAAAAACATTTTATGAGATAAGGTTTTAAAACTATAACTGCATACCAACGACCCTTTGCTTAAAAATATCTTATTAGTTATTACATATATTGATCAATATTGGCAACGCTACTTTTTGCATTTCTTATATGTCTAATTTCTTATCTATACATTCAATAAAATTCTGATTTGAATCTGTATATTAAATATTTTTTGAAAAATCTTATTGAAGTAGTCATTATTATCGATACAGAGGCCGAATCTAAAGTTTTTAGAATTTTTGTCTGTCTGTCTGTTACCGCATCACGGAAAAACCACTGGACAGATTTTGATGAAATTTGGTATGATGGTAGCTGGTTATTTGGGTCAACATATAGGATACTTTTTACCGCGGGAAAATATCTCACCTCTGAGATATCTGTACTTAATGTTAAAACGTAACTCCCTAGTTACGTAGTAGGGACGAATCCGAGCGGAACGAGGGTGAGTCGCTAGTATGTTTAACAAATAGTATAAATTCGAAGAAGTACATTGAAACCAAACGACTGTCCTAGGAAATTCTTTTCTCGTCTCGCTTGAGTTTGAAAGTAAATAGTATTCGCCTTTAATTATTATTATAAAGGTAAAAGTTGTTATTTAGTAGCGCTTCTTATTTACCAACTTTCTAGTAGAGTTTAAATCATAATAAATAGTCTATTTATTGGAATACAGTTATCAAATTTAGATTAAAATAAACGAATACGCGTTTTATAACATTTATATTATATATACTAGTTTTTGCCCCTGGCTTCTCTCGCGTGGTAAGTGTAATGATCAATGATAGCCTATGTCAGCAGGATGCAATTTATGTCCTTGCTAAATTTTATCGAAATCTGTTCAGCAGGAAAAAGGTAATAGACAGAGTTACCCTTAAATTTATAATATTAGTATGAATTATAAATTTGTATGATATTTTGTTCTTATTTTACGTCGTAATAGGGGATCGGGTCGGTGCAATTTTAGACAAAGAGAGGTTGAGGAGGTTTTTCTTACGTAGGTGTGTAGGGACTAGTTAGGTATATTTTTCTATCGACTTTAAAACGGCGGAGAAGTTACTCAATGTATATGATATTTTCAGCAGTTGTAAAACCGCTTTTTTAATGAGTAAATAATTTTAACAAAAAAATGTTCTGAAAAAGTGGAATTTTTAAATGATTTTGAAATCGATGTATATTTATTGAAAAAGTATTTATAATTATGTACAAATTCGTTAATATATAATTATATCTCTTTTTTATTAATAAAGAAATCCTTTCAATATATATAATTTAATTTAATATTATATAAACTCATACATATATATGTACATACAAAGTCTTATACGAGCTGTGGTATAACTAAGCTACATTAGACTAAGGCTTTTCTTTATAAAATAATAAAGATTGAACATTAACTATTAATTTAATTTTCTCTTTTAAAAGATTTTAAAGTAAATTAATCATTTTGTTGCTAAACAGGAACTTTCAATTTTTTAAAATTTGCGTGCCATAACATGTACGTAGAAAAGCTTCAGAAGAAATTTGAACAAACATGTTACGTTTACACGTTAATTTTGAACGAAATTTCCTGTTATTCTTTTCGAGCGCCAGCTTTTACGCTTAGATTTTTTGTCGAAAAAAATAAGTTGTCAAGTAGTGTGCGTTTACGTATTTGAAGAATTAACTTTTATAACCAAACTAGCGACTCACTGTCGCTCCACTCGGCTCATACTTAGGTACGTTTTAACAATTAGTATGAATTCCTCAGAGATGAAATATTTTCCCGCATTAAAAAGTATCCTAAATGTTGACCCGGGCTAACAGCTATCACCATACCAAATTTCATCAAAATCCCTCCAGTGGTTTTTCTGTGATGCGGTGTCAAACAGATAGACAGATATAAACTCTAAAAACTATAGATTTGGCTTCTGTATCGATAATAATGACTATTTCAATAAGATTTTAAAAAAATGTACAGATTCGATTCAGAAGTTTATTATATGAATCTACTAGCGACTCACACTCGCTTCGCTCGGGTTCGTCCCTAGGTCGATTCCCCATACAAACTTTCGTCCCCATTTTCACCCCCTTAAGGGATGATTTCCGGAATAAAAAGTATCTTATGTCCTTGCCAGGGTCTCAAAATATCTTCTTATCAAATTTCATCTAAATCGGTTCAGTAGATCCAGAGATTACCCCCTACAACGTCACAAACTTACAAACTTTACCTCTTTATAATATTAGTATAGATTTTTTAAGTGAAATATATTTTTACCTAATTAAAGATAATGTTATCTTAGAACGAAATATAATATTACAAGTAAACCATCTTGTGTACTTTTTTTTAAATTATGTAATATCTTTTTTAGTCTGTGATTACAATAAATAGGTACAGCTATATAAAAGATGTTTACGTAATCTCGTAATTATTTCCTTCACGGTCATAATCTATTCTTTATGAATGTGCGACATTACTTAGAAGTTTTCTCTTAATTGAAATGCTTATTTTGTTTTTGCTGTATATAATGGCTACTTTTTTATTTATTTGGCAATCTTTTCTTATAAATTCAGCTAAATGGGATGTTTTAATCTTAAAATTTTAATTATTATAAATATAGATTCGTCATATACTGTTGCTATCATTGCTTGTCTGTATATATTATATTTACTTAAGAGTTACTGTGATTTACTTTCATAATTGATCGTTGTCTTTCAATTCTGATTTAATCTTTAGTATCTCTCTTTAGAATCTAAGCATTCATTAAGCAAAAGTTACGAAAGCCATATGAAAATCATCTATATCACTAACATATAAACTATCTCTTCAAAAAAATATATCGTGAGTCTCTCTCTCTCTTACTGTGTGAAAAAAGGAAAAAGTAACAAATACACTATTGCATTGAAAAATAGAAAGAAATCGAGTGGTATCAAGGGGTAACGTACTCGATTGGAAAACCAAGTGAAGCGAGTTCAAACTTCAAATCCTCGGGTCTCGCACCTGTGATAATTTCATGTGTGAATGAAACATTTTCAACATGATTACCTTACAGTGAAAAAATCTCGTGACGAAACCTATATGTCAATTAAAAAACTTTCTTCTTACAAATCACCTGTTTATTACGTCTACACTAAAAATGGAAAAATAAAAACTTTTTAACAAAAAATAAAAACCGACTTCCAGGCGCTAAAATGTAAAAAATAACTAAACGGAGGTTTTCATTTAGAATAGATACCTAATCAGATATTTTTAAAGTCGGTGCCAGCCGATGCAAAGCAAATCTAATATATTTCGATACGAAAAATACATATTTACCTATTAGATATTCATATCTTAAAATGTTGTAGGTTACGTACTAAACGTTAAAATGTAAGTAGGGCGAACAAGAGCGGAGCGAGGGTGAGTCGCTAGTAGAAAATAATATATTTGATTAATTTTTAATGATTTATATATAAAGCATTTACTTATGTGATCTTGGCCGATAGGAATGTGTTTTAAAAATAAATAAAAAAGGGCGCGGATATTCATTTGTTTTCCCGCGTTTTTGCACAGAGATGTCGGTTCCACCCTGTAGGTCACTACGAATTGTTTGTAATACTGAAAAAATATGATTATAAATTATGTAACTCACTGACGATTATAAAAAGTACTGAATATAAGCAGAATATAAGCAATTTATAAGAAGAATATAAGCAAGGAATATCTCGAAGTTTTATCAGAGACCCTACAATAGATTAATAGGACATGTTGTCATGAATTTATTATGTTCTAATTATAAAACGTTTTTGGGTTACGCTGTAGTAAAAAAAGAAGACTTTTTTTAGTTTTAACTGTTTTATATTCAGACATTACAGAAATTCTCATTTAAAAATGTAATAAGTAATTGTTGTATGTAATAAATACTCCACTGCGAAAGTGTGAGTCGGAAGCGCTATTTATAAAGAGGCGGTACGGAGCGCTATCATGTCGCCGAGGCACGCTGTCCGGCGACGTTTTTACACCGGATCTGTGTATGAGTTACGCACAACGTTGTATCCGGTTACGCCTGCGCTATCTTCTGTTCATCATAGTGTCTTTAACGATGCTATTTCATGGCTACAGCTCTTAAATTAGAATGAGTTAATGAAGTAACATAAAAAATAATTAAAGCATAATATTATGACTTATTAATTTCAACTTGATAATTTTTTGCTATTTATCGTACTCATGGAGAAAAATATCTGTCTAAGAAAACGTCACTAGTTTTTGAATACGTGTAAAGTCCGCCAAACCGTATTGTCCAGCGTGGTGGTTGACTGTATCCTAATAACAGATTTGTGACCAGTAGTGGGACGTTAAAAATGCTGAATTATAATACTTTTATAACACAGAAAATAATAAAGAAAATGCATTTATTTTAGCTATACTAATGTGAAAATTATTTGGCTTCTTATGGGAACTGTATTACTTAGTATACGATAGATCTAGCCGGAAACAAAATAAACGCACGCACTTAGTTGACCGTTTATTTGACGACTGACTATACAAGTTAATGGCACCCACAGTATGATAAACACATAAACCAATCTACCTACATACTGTACAGCATATAAAGTTATATTTTATAAAGAGGTAAAGTTTGTAAGTTTATCTAAACTTACAAACCGAATCGGATACTTACGAATCGAATGAGTAGTTTCAGGGATTTGCATCTGCAAATCCCTGAAACTACTCATTCGATTCTAAAAATTCTTTTACTAATACTCGTACTAAGCTAGATTACCGCGGAGTGCTCTGATAAAAAGAGTTACATAGAGTAAAAGAGTGTTAAAATAAAGAAAAATATTATTTTATTTTAGGTTATCAAGATATTTAATGACTATCCCAAGATTGTTATCTATACATATAATAAAACTGTAGAGGTCGAATGTCTGTACATAGAAAAAAAATGCTAAAAACCGAGTCAGGGGATGTACGAAGAGAAATAGAACAAATGCTAATAATGCTTAAAAATTGATTGTTATCATTTTTTTTGTTTCTCTGTCTGTTTGTCTGTCTGTACGGACTAATCTCTGAAACTGTTAGACCGATTTAAATGAAATTTTGCATGGTGGTATTTTATATACTCATTCATACCCAGTCAACATTTTAGATACTTTTCATGCCGGAAAATTAAAGAGGTCCCGTGGGATAGTTACTATAGTAACTTATACAGCTTAGTACACAAAAACTACTGATTGGATTTTAATGAAACTTTACAATAATATAGTTCATATATCAGAATGATAAATAGGTTACTTTTTACCCCGGAAAAATGTACGGTTCTCGTGGTGTAGATTTGTTTTTGTTTGTCTAGAGGCGAACCCGAGCGAAGCGAGGGTGAGCCGCTAGTACTTAAATATACATTATCTTTAAAACTTATCTCTTTGGTTAGAAATAAGTCTTTAATAACAATAAAAACGTAATAAGGACTCTTTCATGATTGGCAAAGTTACGAGCTGGAAGTTTATTGGTCCCGTAAATACCACTTCCGTCACAATTAGCAGTACAAACAATCGCAACAAAGGGATTGGTACGAATTAAGAGACACATTTAATTCCAACTTATTGCCTTGAATTCGGCAAAAGGGAAAATCAGAAATAAGTACGCAGTTATTTGAGACAATAAAATTGATCCTAGTAAATTCTCATAAACCGTATTTAAAATGTATATTAGAGATATTTCTTTTAGTACAATCGAAAACATTAATATTTAAATCAGGTTAAAGTTAAAGTATATACTAAAGGCGACCAATGTCGATTTTATCGCGGCAGGTGTATTTTTTGCATTTTTTATTAAAAAGAAAATAAGGTATTAAAATACCTAGTTCTATCTATAAAATAAGTAAACATAACTAAGAAAATATACAAGCACGAGTGAAAAGCTTATGTATTTTAAAACATCATTAATTCGTAATATTCGCACTTAGAATTATTGCAGTGAATTTTTATATAATCTCATTTTCAGTTAAGATTTTCGATTTGATAAAATTATGGTTATAATAGGTTGACATACATGTATGTATAATGTATATGAATAGATAGATATGTGTACGTATGTTCACAAAATAGATTTTTCAAATGTCGGAACAAACAAGAGGCAAAAAATATATATTTTTAGAGTCCCGTACCACGGTAATGTTACTACATATAACATTACTGTGCCCGTATTGTTCGTATTCTGTATAAAAAAAAGAAGAAAAAAAATTTTTTTTTGCATATCCTAGTGTTTCAATCTGTCCGTCTAGTAGATTCGACGGCGGTGGTGTAGCATTAACAAATAAATTCTAATATTAAAGGCTCTATTAAAAAAATAATTAAGTGTAGTTAATATATAAGAATGAATATTTACATACATGTATTAAAAGGTGTTAATTTTGAATAATAAATTAAGGGAGGAAATCTGCATGTCTAAGAAACCGCATTTTCCAGATCACAATGAGGATCACAATGAGCTATCACATTAGAAATTGAAATATTCCTCCTAATTCGTCTCCGAAACAAATAAATTTAAAATTTTGAAAAACAAATATAATATATATTAGATTATTGATAATTTACAGGAAAAAAATAACGAAAATAAACTAAAAAAAAAATAATGTTTTTTATTTGAAACTTGTTAACACATGGAACGTAAGTTTGACTCGCACTTGGCTATATTTTTTTGTTTACTGTAATCTGTCTGTTGTTTTAAATTGACACCAAGGTCTAATGAAGTCGAGTAACTGAGTAATAATAAATACCGTAAGATTGTAAAGGCGTAAATTATTGTTCTATTTTTCTATCAATATAAAATAACTTAATCTATAGGTATATAATGGGTACATTAAATTTTATATTGTTATATATACAATATACTTGTCGTATAGATATTTACAGACTTTCTGTTAAAATTGAACTAACTTGAAAGTAAAACTAGAAATTAAAATGGAACTATGGAAATATAGGATATCATTGGCCGCTAATTAGATATCTATAATGTGCAGGTGTAGATGTGCTGGAACACGTTAAATAAATTTTATAGATTGAAACATATGTTTCTGGCATATATATAATACAATGTCACCCATGGAGAAGTGACCGCCCGAAAAATTATGAAAATAAAGTTAAATTATCGAAGAAAATGTCTCGAATGGGGGGACATTTATGAAGTCTGCTCCGCTACCCGCTTGGGTAGTAGCATGATGTTATATAGCCTATAGTCTTTTTCAATAAACACGCTATTTAATGCAAAAATAATTTTTCAAATCGGATTAATGGTTCCTACGACTATCGCGTTTAAACAAACAAACAAACTCTGCTTCTATAATATTAGTATAGATAGTAATTAAATTGATCTTATGTCTAATAATAATAGTATTCTTCCTTACACTGATTTTAATGAAACGCTCCATTTTTTTTATTAATTTTTTTATATCTACAATAGTTATTGGCTTTTGCTATCCGAAGAACAGAAGTCCCTAGGGAAAATTCCGTGGCTCGCGGAATATTGACGAATTTCCAACCTATATAATAAGTAATATCAGATAGTAAAAAAATATATTATTTCTTTCTTAACTTAATTTAAGAATGAGGTGAATGTTCCAACTTTTAACCTATACTAATTGACTGCTTGCAGGATGTGGTAACACGCCGACTAGAAAAGAGAGTAGATACTTCCTGCTAAAACACAACAATCCCGTCTTAATGGGACACCGTGGGATTGTTTTTGCTGTTAAACATCGCGTGGTGAATATAAGAAAACCCAACTGCTAGCCTACCGAGCCGTATTCCGTGTTCCCTCACAAAAAAAACGGGTGCCCCTTGATGATATACAAAGTTCTTTGTATTAGAGAAACTTTTACAGTGGAGGCTCTCTCTTTTATATACCACTCTCATAAGGTCGCCGTACAGGGAGAATCTTAAGCCGATAGATACTTCCAAGGAGCTCCAAACGCTACTGAACCCGTACCGAAGACATGGTAAACATACATTCAAAGGAAAAAATCAAGTTTGTCCAAATCAAGGTTCAATAATAATCTATATATACATATAATAAAATTCTAATTGAGTCGAATCTGTACA
Source organism: Brenthis daphne (assembly GCA_947093115.1). Classification (NCBI taxonomy): domain Eukaryota; kingdom Metazoa; phylum Arthropoda; class Insecta; order Lepidoptera; family Nymphalidae; genus Brenthis; species Brenthis daphne. Next base: position 9,058,214 of record OX352471.1, read on the forward strand.
TTAAATATTTTTGATGAAATTTGGTTATCCGGGTGAACACAAAGGATACTTTTTACTGCGGCAAAATATCTCATCTCGGAGAAATCCATACTAAACGTAACGCTAATATTTATGTAATATATAATTTACTTTTTTATATTTTATTAAGAATGAGTAGAATTTGATGATGATTTGTTTAAGTAATTTTTAGCCAAAACATTTGCTCCAAATATATATACATTAAAGTCTACATTTATTAATTATATAGTACCTGGGCTACCGAGCTTCGCTCGGAGTTTTTGGACAAAAAAACATTAAAAAGGTGTAGGAATCCGCGCTTACTCATTTAAACTTGGCCAGATGCTAGTTAGTACTTATTTTCAACAATTTCTTATTTCTTTACTCCAGTTAAAAATCAGGAAAACCATGTCCACCCATGTCAACTCTCCGCCGATCGATTCCCTCTTTTTCTTCTTTATTCTTTCTATTTTTAATTCTATTTTTATTTAATTTTTTTAGCCTGAACATTCCTGTCATTTTTAAATACCTCATTTGTAAAGGTATCAATCATAATGTACGCGTTTGTGTCGTCAGTATGGCCAGTATAATCAATTCATAACTATTTTATTATTCATTAAAATAGCGAAACCTTACAATATACATAATATAGAAAGCAAGACTTCGTTTTCCAAAAAAGAAAACATTCAACACTCACTCATTGCTGAAATAACCCGTTATACAAAATACCTAATATAAGTAAAACTATATGGAGAGCTTGATCATTAGAAACACTATATATATATAAGTTTACTGTTTAAAGTTAATTTATATCACTATAATGTTGTTTTAACACAGCAGTAAGGAAGCATCCTTGCTTAATTATAATATTTCAAGCTGTTAATTGTGGTTATTGCCATGTAAGTAGGTTCATTGTGTTCGTTTCGCTAGCAGACCCAACTGTAACAAATACGTTTTCTTGCGTTGGCAAACGGCCAGTTGATATTTCCCCCAAACCCGCTTATAATATAGCGACACATTACGGCGACTCACTGGAGACATCTACGTTTACTTTGATCGCGATATGCAAAGATCTTTGCATCAAGGGAATACTTTGTACAGACTTGTGCTTCGTAAACGTCTTTATAGAACTGTATTTTTGTTTTTGTCCATCTTTGTGTCTGTGTTAAGCTGTCGTGTAGTTTAATATAACGTTTGAGAGCTACAAAACTAAATAAACATTAAATCATAAACTTTAAATACAGACCAACTTATTAACTCAACTCGACTATACTCAACGTATACAGTATATTCTTTCTAAATTCTTTATCAACCTTGATTTTTTATTATTGTACGTTTTAACGGTTAATATGGAACAGATAGACTATACATTATACGCGTATATATACATAGGTATGATGAGTTTTATATCCCTTACTTAACATGATTGATTCCTCATACAAACTTCCATCCCCCCCCCCTTCCACTCCTTAAGGGCTGGTTTCCGGGATCAAAACTATTCTATGTCCTTTCCAGGGTCTCGAACTATATCTATACCAAATTTCATCTATATCGGTTCAGTGGATTAAGCGTGAATAGGTAACAGACAGACAGACAGAGCTACTTTATAATATTAATATGAATTTTATTTGATATTTTTAAAATTATTTTTACCGATTGCGTACTCGTATAAAAGCTTTGTGATAAAATAATAAATGTTTATATTTTATTTTCTAACATTTATGTAAAAAAAAAAACGCAAAAATCAAATATTAAATCTTTGAAAGATATGCTAAAATGGGTATTTCATTTCAATGTTACATATTGAAAATATATGAGAATACCATACAAAAAAGATATGAGTTTAATTATATTTTGATTTCCATTTATGATAAAATTTTAATATACACACAAGGATCTTCGAATAAATTACAGCAGATAGCCCTTGTATATTGGTAGAAGTTCGAAATAAAGTCTTTTTGTTGTGAAATAAATCGGCGTAAATGTGTTGAGTCTGTCGCCGACCGCAACCAAGTGGGCGCGGCGCCAGCGGCTTTAGCCGCGCGGCGTCCAAAGTATCATAAATTGAAATATTAATTGCATTTCATCCAGTTTTGTGAGCGAAATTGTTTGTTTGCGTTACAAGTAAAATTTAATTATTATTTCGATAGAGGTAAAATTTCTTTACATTTCAATCATTTGAATAAAGTAATGTATGTCTTATTTTAAAAGTATTTCTTTTTGGTTTGGCCAAATTATATGAATTCTTAGTTAAGTTTAAAATTCAATTATTTCAAGTGAATAACGGTATATTTTACTATGTTATTATTTTTTCCTTTTTGAAATAAATTAAATATTTGTTGTGGCTTTGAGGTTTTAAGTTATTTAAAAGTTTAATACATTTTATTTTACCTTTAACAGCGTAAATAAATAACATGAAATTCGAAATTAGATTTTTAAAAGAACATTTCTGAAATTATTGTGGCCGCCAGTGCTCGGTAAGCTTTCAAGTTAAGAAGAACTTTAATCCAGAATTCATTGAGAAAATATAAGATATTATAATTTTAATAGCGATAAAGTATTGGACTTAAATTACTATATAATAGAGCGTGAAAATTTTGCTTACATAGAGTAGATATACATACGTAGATATTTTTACATGTCATCGTTTGTATTTTTCCCATTTCGGGATCGGCGTTATCCCTTTTTATTGTCAATGTTGATAAATTGAATTTAATAAACAAGATTTACTTGAATATATGAATAAAACGTTCTTACACATGTACATATTCATAATTATGTAGTGCAATAATATAGGCTCTCGCTGGCCTGCACCAGCGGCTAGTTATTGCTTTTCTCATCCCCCAGCATTCCGCGAATAACTAAATCGACTTGTGGGTCTGCTATTTAACTATTTAAACAGCGCTGTTAGTTTTATAGTGTAAGTTATATAAATTTTAATATTAATAATTACGATTACACATGGATAAATGCTCAATTAGGAATTATAAGACATTCGCACGGCTTAACGCCTCACACATTGTTATAAAATTATATTCATTTAAAAATACATATTGAATATTTCTATGTAAGTTTATTGAACTATGTAATTTTGCTGAAGAAATTTATTGGCATTTTTTTCTGTCTCTTAATTACGTATGACTTGCGGACAGTGTGCATTAGGAAAAATGTCGAATTCGGGCTTATTAGTTTCGATTCGGCGAGTCTCATATATAATAGGGGTTCAAGAGCGTATCTTTTTCCGTATTATAATTATAACAGATTTTTCTTATTATAATTATAACTGCACATTAATAAAAGCGAATGTTGGATGTAGTGTTTCATTAAAAATTGTGATTTCTTTATTTATTTTAATTTGCATATTAAGCGTTCTTTCAACTCGGTTTTACAGTTTTAAAAATGTGCGTATAGAAAAAGCACGCATGCAAAATTAGCACATAGTATAAAAATATTTTTATAAAACGATTAAAAAAATACATTTTAATGACGCCATCTGTTACATTTACCTACTAGTTAAACAATTAATAACATTAAGTGCATTAGTTATTATGTGCTTAATAATTTAAACAGGATTATTTTTGTTATATACATATGTACAGTAACATACTATGTTCTCTTTACTTTTCGTCATGTTTAACTTACTTGAATTACTAAATTAATTTATTTAATTAGTTAATTAATTTATTAAAGAATTATTTAATTAATTAATATATGGCACTTAGTGCTGTATCACCTAATTTAACTTAAATCCTTTAAAGGTTTAAAATTTAAAAAATCTATTCAATGTCATTATAATGTCAAAATTTTAGCAATTAGTAACTTTATGCACAAATACTTACAGTTCACTGTATTTTTAAAGCAATAAAGAATGGACAAAGGAATTACGTATTCAAGTATATTACAAGTATAATTACGAAGTAAAAATAAATATATAATCTCTGATTATATACACACACGTGCCATATAAGCTTAAAAAGCATTATACTATAAATTATTTTTAAAATACGTAACTAAAATTATGATCAAATCGTAAATCATACAAACCTGACAAAAAGCTTACTACATCTTTAATAACACTTACATGATGTTGAACATGGAAATCTTATAACATACATATTCGTATTACAATTTAAGACAACGCCTCACAGAGATGAATCCAAAGCGTAAATTGTATGAGATTCCCTTGGATTGTTAAGCACTAAATTTATATGTAAATTAGTGTAGAGTAGTGAGTTACGGAAATAAATTGATATTATGTAAACTATACCTACCTATGTTTTGTTAAATAACATACTAAGTATATTAAATCAAATTCATGCAATTCAAATGTAAATTTTATGATTACCTATTTTAATAAAATTAAGTTGAATATAATTTTGCTTACCGATTAATTAATATATGTATGTATAATTTATTTATTCATTTCTTGCGCATCACTTATAGAGTAATTAGATAATAATATCATAATATTATTATAATTAAACTTTTAACTTTAGAATAAAAAAAATATCTCTATAATTTTGGCTGCGTTTTAATTTAGACTTTTACTTAATTATACATGTTGTATTTTTTTATAGTTTGTATATATTAGTATTATTTAGCATTTTTAATAGAAACTAGCCAAGGATTTGACAAAATTTGTCTGTGTAATAAATATAACGACTGGCCAATTATTTACACTGTGACGGGAAACTGAGACTCGGCTCTGGAGAACGCTTTAATTTATGGACACTTTTCTTCTGGGAATTGCTCTTCGCCTACATTGTAAAAATGGATTTCTACAAGCGCAAAGAACGCCGAACATTAAATTTGATAAAGCTGGCTCTAATCAAGATCTCGGGAAATAAACATTTTTGTTCATTTTAATAACTTTTGCTCACGTTATATTTCTTTACGCATTCTATATGTATTCATATTTTTAGGAAGCTGAATATTATAATGGCATACACAAATACGAAATATTTACATGATTATAGGTCGTTATTCAAAATAATACTTATTACGAACAAAGGAGACAAATATAAAATACAATTCAGTAAGAAAATGCAAAATACGTTCATTATAATTAATATTTTAATTGCTCTTCTTTAGATAAATATATTGAATATATAACACAAAAACCTGCTTTGATAAAAAAAATGCAAAATTTCATGAAATTAAACGTTTCTATTTAACGAGATATAAATCTCGTTTTCCTTGTTAAAGGAAATTTACAGATATAATATTGTTTCCCGTCACAGACGTTTGTTGTTTTTAGAGAAAGATTTTTATTGTTTGCAGAAAATGAAAAGAAAACGTGTTGGGTTTTGAAAACACAAGAATAAATGTTACTCTGAATCACCAGTGCAAAGGGCGCGCTTCTGCCCATGCGGTACTTCATCCTGAAATTATGACTTTGGTGCGTGCCCGATGTTTGAAATGAGATAAGGATACCATTTAATGTTTATTTCTGTCACAAAGAGAACAATAATGATTAAAAATATTGTATTTTGTACGAAATTTTCTTTTCTTCGTTGTTCGATTTGGTCTGAAGTAGATATTGTTTATGACTTATGATATTGTTTGATATTTATTAAGATAATAAACTTATTAATATAAATTAAAAGCAATAATCTCTTGATATTTTTACTCTATACATATTATTGTAATTGAAGTGTCTATCTGTGATTTCAAAATAGTTACTCTACATTATGAGCGGTGGCTCATATGATTGAATTGATAACAGAACTTTCACTAGCAATAGTAGATTCTATCGATGAGAATATATTTTATACTAGTAGAACCCGCGGCTTCGCTCGCGCTAAAAATATCTAAAAAGTTAGTTTCATACAAACTTTCATCCCCTACTTTACCCCCTTATAGAATGAATTTCGAAAATGCTTAAACACGTATTTATTGAACTTTATTGAAGAGCATTCATACAAAGTTTCAAGTAATTCTGATCATAAATATTTTTTTGGGAATGTATAAAAACGTGTTTTCCCGTGGAAATTAGATAATCTCCCGCGGTAAAAAGTAGCCTGTGTCACTCTCCAGCTCTCCAACTATCTCCACACAAAAAAATCACGCTAATCAAAGAAGGACAAACAAACAAACACACTTTCACATTTATAATATTAGTATGGACTAGTGGCTTACTCAAAAGTGCGCCTCTAGAACATACGTTCTTTTCCGACTTAATTCACAATATCGTCATACTGGTAGATTATTTTTGAAAATGCTTTAAATTATGGCCTTCCTAGGTAATCCTTCTTTTTAGGACCTGGTGAATTGTGTATGAAAATCAATTTAGTAGTTTCTGAACTTAGCCCGAAGTAATACAAACACAGCCTTAGCTTATAATAGAATTTATGTTCGTAATATGTATATATTTCTACTAGGTATATCAAATTCTCGTGTTTGTAACTAAACTCCTCCGAAACGGCTTGACCGATTTATATGAAATTTTGTGTGTATTTTCAGTAGGTCTGAGAATAGGATGTAAACTATTTTTCATACCTCTAAGCGATAAGGGTGGTCCATCCCAAATATTTTGTTTTATTTTTTGGACAAAATTTTTTATTTTAATTTTTTTAGGTTTCGGCATTAAAAGTACATACAAAAATAAATTTTCACTAGGCCCGAACCAGAGTGGGGCGAGGGTGAGTCGCTAGTATACATATAATATATAAGTTATTTTTATAGTTTAAGAGAAATTGTTTCGATTATTATCCATGAGGTTGAGACCATAATGTACCTAAGTACACAAAGTGCAAACCTAACTCTTAGCCGAAATTAATTATGTCACTACTCACTAATACGACCAAGATCCATTATGCTATGTACAAAAGCTACAAATTTTAATGAGAGTGCAATTCTAAGCATTAAAGACTTTATTTCTATTAACTTACTAGCTGAACCCGCAGCTTCGTGCTAAAACTACAAAAAATTCTCTAAAAAGGTAGTTTCATACAAATTTTAATCCCTTATTTGACCCCCTTATAGGATGAATTTCGAAAAATGCTAAAATTCGTATTTATTTTATTTTTTTCAAGAACATTAATACCAAGTTTCAAGTAATTCTGGTCATACATATTTTTGGTTCGTATTATAGCGTATTTTCCCGTGGGAATTAGATACTCTCCCGCGGTAAAAAGTCTATGTCACTCTCCAGCCCCCCGACTATCTTCACACAAAAAATCACGCCAATCCGTCACTCCGTTTCGACGTGAAAGAAGGACAAACAATCAAACACACTTTCACATTTATAATATACATAAGTATGGATATGGATCTAACTTGCAATGATTTTTTCTTTTTTTCCGCCCTCACGAAAATAGATGCAAGTGGATTGACATTCACATATTTTATAATAAACTTTTATACTTCGTTTTTAATATAAAAAACACAAAAAAATAGTACACTTAGGGTTAAAGTGTATGTTGAAATTTTATTCCTATAAATAAAACCAATTATAATGTAGTCCTTAAAAATATAAAATTTATATGTAAATACAGAAGAACAATGAAATTAAAAATATTTGACTCAGTACTTTCGTAGCTGAATATTTAATTTACTAAAAGGGAGGTTTGAATTCGCGTTCGAGGAGCTGTGATATAAAATTGTTTGTCGTGGGGGAATGATTTCAGGAAAGGGGTACCTCTGTTTTAGTGTTTAGTTTGCACTGTGAATAAGTTAGAAAGTAAAAGGGGAGGGGGTGGTTTCTTGGTACAAACAGGAGCAGTAAACAAGAGGATTTAATGGTTATGGAGGAGTCGATAGTCCTAAGTGAAAATGAAAGCGATACCCAAGAGCCCGTTAACTCTCTAGATTTATCATGGGAATTCTTCTATGTTCACTCCGTCTGACGTCTTCAGTCTTTGTCAACGAATCTTGCATGTTTTGTCTTACAATTGTTTTGATTTTTATACTAATGTCTACAACATTTAGGAATACGAAGATTGTTTACATGAGAAAAGGTTTTGTTATTAAATCAAATTATTTTATTTAAGATTTTTAAGGAATTTTAAAATGATGTAGATTTTAATGTGTTTTTAAGGTTACGCATATCCAACAAAAAAATTAAACTTAGGCTGTTAATCGTCAATGTTCATATCTTGCAGTCTTTATGCACTATTCTACTGGATATACGGATATAATATACCTATAGTACATTTAGATATCCTTAGGTAAACTAACCACGTATGCACCTATATATTGTATACTGGCGACTCACCCTCGCTTCGCTCGGGTTCCTCCCTAGGTTGCTTCCCAATACAAACTTTCATCCCCATTTCCACCCCCTTAAGGGATGATTTCCGGGATAAAAAGTACTATCCTATATCTTCCCAGGGTCTCAAAATATCTTCTTACCAAATTTCATCTAAATCAGTTCAGTAGATCCAGTGATTACCCCCTACAACGTCACAATCTCACAAACTCACAAATTTTACCTCTTTATAATACTAGTATAGACAAGTGAATTTTGATTTTAGTGATTAATTTTTGGTATACGAGTATGTAAGAATAGATCATGGTATTTTTAACGTATAAAATAAAAGGAGTTCGTATAATTTCGTATAATTTGAAAATGCATAGCTTTAAAGCTATTAAGAAACACGAGTCTCGAGAGTTATTCGAGTCTAACTCACTAGATTATAAAAAAATTACTTATAAAGAAAATAAGCTCTCGTTTATATTCGTCGTAAAATTGACTGCTAATAATATATTTTTCTAGGGTTTCTAGGGTACAATCACGATCATACATAGGTATATACCTAGTGCAAAATTAAAGTATTGAAAAAAGTGTATAATAAATTACTGGGGAACTATTTATTATATTTTACAAAGTTTAAAAATCAATTAGCTTTTAGAAGATATTTTAAATCAATACAAGATGTTGTATTTAAGTCATCGTACGTATTTTATTTTACGCATCTACAGAATTCAAAATTTATTTTACAACCAATTGGTTCACTTCTTTTCTTGAATCTTTATAAAGACGGCAAACTTCACATGATTATAGACAAACAGGTCATGATTATCTTTGACGCCTAATAAATTATCAAACTAAACACCATTTTCGTAAGTGGAAAAAACGGTTTGAAAATAAGCAGGGATGCGCTGAAACGATCTTTAAACGCCTTGATCCTACTTTATAAGAGTTAATGTTATTACGCAAAGCGCAGATTCCTGCAGTTTCGGCTTAGTCGAGAAAGTAGCGGATTAAAAGTACAACCCTAAATGCCAACTACGACCAAATTGCGGACTGAAGATTACCGAGTTTTTCTTTTAACGAGGAAGACGTTTAAATGTGGTGCCTTTCGTTAACTTAATTTCTTAATGGCTACAGAGAACAATGAAACGCTGTAAAAATTTGGCTATAGTCTTACCCAGACACGATACTCTTAATGTCATTGTATAATTTAAAAGAGTAATTTGTCTGCGTCTTACTTTTAATAATTTACTAAACTACTAGCGGCTCACCCTATATATCTACAGGCCCAGACTATAATATATCTCTGTGCCAAATTTCATCCAGATCCGTTCAGCCGTTCTAGCGTGAAAGAGTAACAAACATCCATACTCACAAACTTCCACATTCATAATATTAAAAAATACAGATTTTCACCTTACTAATACGATTACTCGTATTGAAACTGCAGATGTATTAATTGCAATTGCTATTAGAATGGTTATAAATTGAATGCTGTAATCAGATCATTAATTTTTTGACAAAAATTATAATAATAAGTAGCAATGAGTGGGTTTTTGTTACCTCACAATAATAAGTTGACATTGATTAAATTATTGATGAAAGGAAGTCTCCTCATTTAAAAGTCAGAACAAAACGGTGATATTGCCTTTTCCTTTGACGAACTCATCGTGTCAATATTGTAGTCCCTTTATTTACCTTTGAACCTCGGAGCGTGCTTTACACGTCGAAGTCACAATTCGGGTATTTGCATCATATCATACATTGATTTTTGTATTCTTCTGAATATAACTCAGGTACAATTACATAAATTTGATAATTTAAGGACATTTTTAAATTATAAATTTACATTCAATAAATTTAAAACTAATAACTTAAATATTTCATAGAAGATTAACGACCCGTAAAGTATTTATTAAAATCTTCTTGAAACTACAATGAATGATTTCGTTATTACTAGATATACTCGTACCGTAATATTTCAGCACTTATTTTGTTTTTTTTTTTTATATTGTGTCAAATTACGGTAAACAAAAGAAACTTAGTTCGGAAATAAATTATTTTATAGAGATGAAATTAATTTTATTCTATAGTGTAATAACTGCGGGAAATAGCCAGAAATACTCTATTAAAGATAAAGGTGCTCTATGAAAGGACTCAATAACTATATAGAGTTCAATGAACATATATTCAATAGTAGTATGTGATTAGTTCACGTCTAATACAGCCATGTTAATGGTATTGGTAATGGACTGAAGCCAAAAGATTAAATAATATTATGCATATAGAAAATTATTCAGCTCTAGGTGCAATGATTTATTATTTGACTTAAATTTGTTGGTTGTAGTCCAAATTTAGCACTTTTGCTAAGCCCAAAAATTAATGGATAAGCATCTATTAGTTTTTGGCGTGACCTTTGTTTTAGGTAAATGAATTGATAAGACGGTCACCTAAATTATACTTCATGCACGTGTACCTAAAAAATAAGGTTGTATAAAAAATAAAGCTTTATTATTACATTTTAAATATAAGTTATATAGTATAAACTGTACCTGCTACATACATGTACTTAAAAAAAAATGTAAGCTTTGAAAGAAACCATTATTCTATTTCCGCTTTTAGCCAGAATAATTTTAAATAAATTTCATTAACGTCGCCTTTTATTTACAAACATCGGATGAAATATTTATATATAATGAATATGGACAAGATAAATTTTAGTAAAATAGCAAAATTCGAACTCAATACAAATATATTTTTAGTTTTAAACAAGCAACAATTAAAGACTATGTATGTAGTTTGTACTTATTTTATCCTGGAAGTGTGTGAACTCGTAAAAAGAAAATTAAGTTAAATTTTGTGGTCATAAATATAAATGGCTCAGGGAAATACTTATAATCAATGAATGAACTACGAAGTACCATCTATAAAATGTTGAAGGCGTCCGGAAGCCGACGCCGCAATGGAGGAGAAAAGTACCTCAATAGAAGCTTTGACCGGTCACTCGTGCGACTGCAACTTCTGAAGCATTCCTTTTTTATTTTGGTCTCCTTTTAAATGCTTCCTTCTGGTAAGCCACGTACTAGATATTAATAAAAATATTATTAGATTTGTTACTTAAATATTTAACTATAGGTACTGACTTAATTAGGTTATAAGGCATTATGGGTTAATAGATAATTTCGACGGATTTGATAGAAGAACGGTTTGATTATTTCAATCTAAAATAAAACGTCAGTATGCTAAGGACACCCTGCACCCCCAGCGCTCGTTCCCTCGGTTCATTATGCAGCCACCCACTCCACGCGCCAATCACACAGCACCGCGATATTGCTCACTCACTCTGAGTATCTAAAAATAAAAATATCGGCAACATACTAAAGTGTTTTTGAAGGACTATGTTCTTTTGACATATTTTTTTATATTATTGAGTGTAAAGTATGCAATTGGAAGGTTGGCGTCTAAAATGTTTAAGAAATGTTTTGGTCTTAGATTATTAATATAAATAATCAAAGGTTTTGGTATTACATATTATTGCACAATCATAATAACCTCTATCGCTTTAAATTAATTCAACAATAAATAAATTAAACTAAGAATAAATAAATTAAATTAATTTTTACTAACACATCAATTTTCAGTTTGTGTAAGCACAATATGTAAGTTGATATTTTGGCGAAATTGAATACTACCTAGAATGGACGATTTTTATATATATATATATATATATATATATATATATATATATATATATAACCTATATACTTCACAAATATCATCTTACCGGTAGCGCTTATTTTGACAAAATATTCATGAATTCCTATAATCTTCATATAAAATCCTTCTTTCTATTAGTGAAAACTTTATGAAAATCCGTTCAGTAGTTTCTGAAATTAGCTCGGACAAATAATCCTCCGTGCAGCGAGGACTTTAATTAATAATATGTAGTGTTACGTAGTTGAATGAATACTTCTCAGAATTATCACATTTACTTTCTCCAGTAATATCGATTTTTATAATCAATTTCTTTATTTATACATACTACATTTAATAAACGTCAATAGAATAAAATCGATATCTGGAATGCAATGTGCTCTTCACTAAGGATATTACCTGTTCGTAACATAAAGAATAATCCGGGTCCGTCTTTGTATACCGCGTGGATGACAACAGTCTCATGGTTCGTAACGTTGCTAGGCTAGTCAGCTGGTTGTATTTTTTATTGTCCGAGACAGCCGCAGGCCTGACTCGACTGGATAAAACAGTGCGGTGTGCGCGACGCACCGTGTCTGATAAGTTATTTCCGCTACTTCGACGTGACAAACTGTTGTCGGCGTTCATTTGTTATAAAAAATATTTAAAAGTTTCGAAAACCAATTGAAATCGATTAAAAAGTCTGTCGTCCGATAGTATATTTTTATAATAAAATAGTAGAAAATATACTGAAATATGAAATCATTTTTGGAACTACGTCAGTTTCGGTTGTGGCACACAGCTTGAACTTAGTTTGACAGCATTCGTTACTTTTCAATCAAACTAATTAAAAATGACTTGTTAGTGGAGATGCATTTCAATAAAGGCACGCGAGTAGAGTTATTTCCATAATTTGTATGCGAATCATCACCATTACACTAGTCAATACAGTCCCCGGTTGCCTGAGAGCGATGATTATATCTAAAGTCTGAATGGCTCTACCGCTAGTGATATTCCAACACAATTTCCCTTTTAACTTACAGCTTGTGAGTCTCTCTTTATCAATGAAACGGATCTTGGTATTTATCGCCTTAAAAGTATTTGGGTGTCCACATTAATTATTTCTTTTTATTGGGGTAAGTGTTTGATAAAATAAACCAGACTTTTATCGGATTAATATGCATATTTAAATAGAATAAATTAGTTTATTTAATGTGCACTTTTATGCCTTATAATGTTTATTTTACTCTATATAACTTATATGTCTTTCAACACTCGTCTTAATATTTGCGTTGAAGATCTATGCTAAAGTTTGTGATTTCGTATATTTATGAAGGACGTTAGATGCATTTATAACAAGATTGAACATAAAATCGAAATGAGCCTTTACAGGCCACTTCACTGGGATAAGTGAGCAATCAATTCGGTTGAATAACTCCAACATGAGTAGTGTTCGAGACATCCTGTCATAAATATCGGACTTTAAGTTAGAGTGAGTCAACATGAATACGAACGTTACAAATATGTAGGGCTGCCAACAAATTCTAGGATTCATTTATGTCTAATCAAGATTATCTTGATGTAAGAATTATAAAAATGAATTGCAATACTTAAACTAACTACATGCACGGTGGTTAATCGTACAGTAAACATAAATAATATTGCAAGTTGCAACTATCGAGTTTCATTTCAAACAGTCAAGTAAATCTGTCTAAAAATATATTACCATATAAAGTGGTCCTATTCATGTTTGGAGATTGTGTATTAAAAAAAATACATATAAGAATGTAACCACCGGCAATAGCTCAGTTTAACAATAACTAAAAATATAATACATAGTCTTGCCCTAAATATTGTTACAAAGAAAAAATCATTTTTTCTTTATTACTATTACAGTGTGTTAGTTTTATACATTAATATAAAACCATTAAAAATATATATAACTTATTCAAATTGGTCTCCATTGGCTGCAATACAGTCCTTTTGACGTTGAGGCCAGTTATCAATAGAATCACGCATTCTTTCTATGGGAAAATTCTTCACTGCCAATCTTATGGATTGTTTTAGGGACTCCAAATTATCATGGCATTTAGAGCAACCCATACTCTCTAAAACTGACCATAAATTATAATCCAGTGGATTAATATCGGGACTAGATGAAGACCAGTCTTCAGCTCTGATGAAATCCGGAACGTGGGTTTCTAACCCAAATTGCGTGGAGCGAGCTTTATAATCCGGCGCCGAGTCTTGCTGAAAGGACCATTCTTGGTTATTGAATATAGTGTTGTTAAGGGGCTTAACTACCTTCCCAAGAATGGTATGGTATCTTGATACACTTGTGCCGATGTTTTGATACCTTTTTTTACAAAAATATGGCTCAGTCACTCCTTCATAGCTAACACTGCACCAAACCATCACTGAAGTCAGATAATGCCCACGTTGTACTCTGTTGACTAATTGGAAAGCTTCCTTAGAGCTTTGAGCATAAATACGGTCATTTTCATTGTTAAAATATTGCTCAATTGTAAAAAAAATATTATCCGTAAATAATTTTTTTCTGTGTTTTTGCGTACCGCTTAAGTAGTTGTTTTGATTTTATCACCCTATTATTTTTTAAATTATCAGTTAAGAAATGACCAATGCGTCTCTTATAGGCTGCAAGTCCTAAATCATCTTTTAAAATACGCGATATGGTTCTAGGTGCTATCTTTATCTCCCGACATCATAAAATCTTTTGCTTTCGGACAGGATTTATTCTAATTCTTTCCCTTACTGCTTTGATCGCCTTTTTCGTACGAACACTACGTGGACGGCCAGATCTTTTTCTGTCACAAACAGAGGAGGTTTCATTGTACCTATCAATAGCACGGTACACAAACATTTGACTAATAACAAGCGTATGGAGAGTTTGAAAAATTGTATTTGGCTCCATACCTACTTTGTGTAATGCAATCATAGCGATTCGGTTCTCTCTATCACCCCACTCCATTTTAATATCACAATATTTTACAATGCATTGGCGCGAAAATGAGAAAGCACAATGAACAATAAAATAATATAAAAATGACAGATTCCAAATTTAAATGTAATATTTTGTTTGTTTTTAATTGTAACAGTATTTATGTATAGTTAAAATATAATATGATTATAGTTGTTATAAGTGACTATATAATTTTAAAAAATAATTGTCTGTATATTATGTAAATTGTATATACAGGGTTATTTTTAATTTACGGAAAACCTTTTGGGAATATACTATTTACATCATAACAACAACATCTGTAACAAAAAAAAAATATTTCTTAAATTTTTATTTTTATACAAAAATAAAAATATTTTTTTTGCACCTTCTTAACTTTAAAGTTCTAGCATTTGGCCCAGTTTAAATGAGTAAGCGCGGCTTCCTACACCCCCTCTACCCCTCCCCCTCCACCGGACACGCACTTTCTTTTGCTAATGCTGGACTATTGCCGTTGAGAAGGTGCAATAAAAATACTTTTATTTTTGTTAAATTTCAGATATATTTTTTTTTCTTACAGATATTGTTGTTATGTTGTAAATAGTGTATTCCTAAAAGGTTTTCAGTAAATTAAAAATGACCCTGTATAACAGTTTAAGAAGTGAAATTGAGAACCCTAGCTATACCGAGTCTTGTTAAAACGTGTATTAACCTGTCGATTCAACTGTGCTCCTTTGTCGTGTGGTTTATCGCTTACCAAACGAGCTTTGTTGGCAATATCACTGACTCATAGTAATGTATATTATGTAAATAAGACCTGTTTTTAGTATGGAATCATCTTATTGCGAAACATGTAGGTAGGTATACTCTTTTCAAATATTCAAGTGTAATAAACATAATTTAAATATATTTCTTTTCAATGAAATCATTTAATTTTTTGACATATCAAATTACATATAACAACTGCACTTCTTTAAGATTATTTAAATTATTGTTGACATAGATAAAGTATGGGAAATTTATAAATAATGAAACGGAACGGAAATGAATAGAAGTTTATTAGATTGGTGACAAATGCCACATATAAATAAGCAGACAAAAGCGAAAACCTGGTGTTATGATAATTTCTCTTTTTAATTGACTTCCTTTAATTCTGGACACAATTTACTAATATTTGGTTTCTATGATATGCTCTAAATTGATATTCTGAATGAGGAGAAAGTGAGGTAATTAAATGAAAAATACAAAATGCATGAAAAATATAAGTAACTGTTCACTCTTCGCTATGAGACAGCATCATTTGAAGTCTCATGGCTTTTGCTAATATTATTTTGATACAAAGAGCTACAGAAGTCTTAAAATGTAGGCTACAGCAGTAAACATCTGTTGGGAAAATGACAGTCTTACTCCTCGATATTGTTAAAAATAGGTCATGTTTACAAATACCTTAGCATTTTTAGCGTTAGTTAATTTGGCATCGTTGGAGGGACTACAAGAATTGAGGGAATTTCGTGATGCATAAACTCTAATTCTAAACAAAAAAAAAACACTATACTTGTCAGTTTTCTGTCAAATCTGTTGCAACGTATATATTATATAGCGTAAGGTAACGAAGCCTATTATAAAACTTTGCATTTTCATTTAGTTGTTACCAAATCTATTCTAAGGACAATTCATATGTAACTCTAGAATACAGTTTGCACAAATTATATTTTATGGTTTAGGAACGGGATGAATTTTTAATTTTTCAGCAAAGAAGAGTCTTGTTTTTACATGCATTCTGATAGTTTTGAAGATATATATTATAATATAACATCTTAGATCTTTCTATATTAAAGTAAAGATTCCATCTATTTTTGTTTATAGAATTGCGCGCTTTTCAACGCATCATTTAACGATTGCAAGATATTTTTTTCTGTTCTAAGGGTGTTTGTTAGATTGAATATAATAAATATGGTATTGAGTACGGATTTTTGAAGAAAAAAGTTAAGAAGATTGCAAGTGTGTGAATGAATCTTAATACTTTCTAATTTCTATTCTATATAAAGGTATATCCCGTTGTATTTTTATTATACATTTTTTAATAAAAAATACACTTTTTTATTTTCTTTTATATATTATTTGTTTTTTTTTTAATACAAAATTTTTGGTTTAAGCTTATTCGAAGTATAAGTATGAGTAAAAAAATTAAAAATAATTATTAAGTATTTTAAATCGTAGTTTTAAAAATTATATTAGGTAGGAAGGATATATATATCGAATAAAAGTAGTAAATATTATATTTGATGAGTAAAAATTAACAAAGTAAAAGTTTGTTCAAAAAGCGATTACATTAATGTATTTAGTGAGTGACGGTTAGTATTTAGATATTCTAAAATATAAAGTTAGCATCATCCAAAATACCTCCAATAAAAAACGGTGCGATTTCCTGAAAAATAAGTATTTTAAACAAAAGTCTCAAAAAGAGCTTAAAGTTGTATATACAAAGGTCTATTTTACATTAACTTATTTTGTAATCTTAATATTGACTAAGTCATATTAAGGGATAGTAAGTAAGTAATAATATGGGACTTTGATAAAAAGATATTAAAGTCCCATATTATTATTACAATGACAGTGCTTTTGAGTTCTGGATTAATTTTATTTTTTTTTATTTCAATTTACTTTAGCTGATACCATACTAAATTATTTTCAATAATTTTTAGGGTTCCGTCTTAATCTAACTATCATTATACAAAATTTCATCAAAACCTGAATGGTTTTCTCGTGATGTGTTCACAGACAGACAGACAAAAACTATAGATTTGGCGTTTGTATCGATAATAATGACTATTTCAATAAGATTTTCCAAAAAAATATTTAATGTACAAATTCGACGCAGTAAGAATTTTATTATATGTATAGATAGATGGTGAGAGTATAAAAATAAAGTTTTACATTCTCATGAGTCTCTTCAGAACGCGATATCATTTGTGTTGTAAAATGTGCAACAGACTTTAGTTACGGGAAAGCTAGCTAGTTTCATTTAACGCTAACAGAATTCAGTGAATTATAAATTCATTTTGATTGGCTCTGAACAATGAAATACGATAGGAAAATCGTCCAGTGAGTACTATTACAGAGCTTAGTTGGAAAGTTACACTTTTCAGACTTGACCAAATGCTAGTATTGTTAGTACACTAAAAATTATTCGCGGGCAACATTGTTTACATACTTGTAGTTAGTTGGCGCACCTCAGATGAACAAATGCGGTTAGAGAGATATTTCGGCATTCTCGACTGTGGACCATAGCAACCGCATTTGCTAATTTAAAAAGTGTCATTATATGCCACTTTCTGTATACGCAAAGTACGGATGTTGTTTCATTTAAATAAATGTGGTGGTTTATTTACTTAGTATTCATGATTTATAAAATGTTATGAAATACTTTATAAAACTTTAGTGGTTTTGACTGAATGCAGTGTGAGGGATTGGTTAAAACTGGGAAGTTTTAGTATTAGGTATGGTTATTAGTTGAAGAGTTCCACTGCTTCTGGCTCCGTCGTCGGATTATCTCGATAATAACAAATTATTATATTGTTATCCGGATTTCACATACATTTCACGGTACTTAGATACCAAGTCTCTAATCGATACGACAATAAGAAGTGGGTTAGAACCGCCTTCCAAGATTTTAATTACTAAACACATATTGAGTACTATGCAGTTATTAAGAGCGTGTTATCTAAATATCTAAATGAATATTTAAGTAATTTAAGCTAAATTAGTGTACAAATATCTCACACGCGATAATGTTATTCTTACTACATAACAACAATTGTACAATTAACCTAAACATTTTCTTAATCGTAATGTAGTTATGTACCTAGTTATTTAATGTTCACTGAAGGTCGTACAAAATAACATTTATATACGCAGTTGAATAGATGGCATTTGAAAATAGAAATAGGAGTATTAAGGTTTTTTTTTCAAGCAAACATAGGGGACGGCGAGCACAATGAGGTTCTTTAAATTGCTTAATACCTTTTATTAAGCTCGGGCAAAAAGCAACAAAAAGCAGGAAGCGAATGTGGGATTATAAATACGTGACGTGAGGTGGAGGATGTTGATTTTGTTCCCTGCAGTGGTTCAGAGTAGCGCTTTTGTTCGCACCGAGAATTGCAAATATCTCTTGACGGATCCGAGATAACGCTGTTACCTAATTTCATTTCAATGTCAACGTTTTCTTTTCATTATATCGCATTTTGCGTTTCTCCTATAAGATGTAGAAAAAACTAAATTATTAACTTCAAATAATTTGTAAGAACTGTACCACATGAAGTAATATTAACCTACTTTGCAGATTTAAAAAAAATGATTTAACACATTTATCGGACTACAATGTATATTATAAGTTTAGAAAGTTTCCATGGGTGTTAATTTGACAATAAAACGATGGATTTTTTTATATATACGAGTATGTCACGATAACAGCGTGATGTAAAAGATAATGATGACAACTGAAGAAGCGAAAGAGATTTGTTGAGATTGTAGCTTTGAAAAAAAGCTAAAGCTCGGTCGCCCAGGTACTATACAACAAAGTCGTGTTGGTTACTACACTTATAACTTCAGAACTGCTGGACCGATTTTTATGATCTTTATTTTGTTAGATTTGTCTTCACCCCGAATAACAGAATAACTATTAAAACATCGGAAAAATTCATGAAAAAAAATCTATTCCGCGTTCGTTCGTTTTAGCGATAAGGCCGTCTCTTGTACATTATCTATCTATTCTGTATTTATTTAAAGTTTATTATTATTATTCCATACTAAGTGTCAAAATGTACCTAGGGATGAACCTGAGCGAAGCGAGGGTGAGTCGCACATTAATAATATTATAATGTGCAAATATAAATAATAGATAGAAATAGTAAATAATAGGTTTTTTAAAATAAAAAAGCCTATTATTTAATAATCTTTGTTATTATATAATTACTAGCAGAACCCGCGGCATAAACTTCATAAAAAACTCTAAAAAGGTAGGTTTCATACGAACTTTTATCCCCTATTTTACCCTCTTATAGGATGATTTTCGAAAAATACTAGAAAATGTGTTTCTTTAATTGTATTTCAGAACATTAATACCAAGTTTCAAGAAATTCTTGTAATAAATATTTTTTTGGTTGTATTATAACGTGTTTTCCTGTGGGAGTGACATAATCTCCGGCGATAAAAAGTAGCATATGTCACCCTTCAGCCCTCCAACTATCTCCACACACAAAATCACGCCAATCCGTCACTCCATTTACACGTGAAAGAAAGACAAACAAACAAACACACTTTCACATTTATAATATTAGTATGGATTCATTTAACTTCGCGCAAATAAAGATAATTCTTGAAGTCAGTCTTAAAAGGGTTTTCGTGTGATGTTATATACAAGGAAATTTTACTTTTATAAGCTATATGTAACTAGCCCATTAAATTATTCTAATGTACTCGTTCATTCATATGATTATTATGTTCCAAAATTTAAATACTTTTGATGATTTTTTCCAAAAGGACGGACCATAATTAGGCAAGTCACCTGATTTATTTATTTTTAAAGGCATTTTCGGGTACGTGATTGTTGCACACGGCATACATTACGGAACTTTTGCCTTTAAAGTTAAAGATCAACATAAATTACATTCATCTACTTATATATATGTACCTCTTTTGCTGGACAACGTTAGTATACCAGAGGAAAAGAAATTGCAGTCTGTTATTCAATTTATGTAATTTTTGGTGTTTCCAACCCAAAATCTATAACAGAGTCCTTACTTTTATACATGAACTCGTAGTTGAAGATAAAAAAATACTAGGAGTCTAGGTCTCGTATTAACCTATGGAGGCTGAGTTATATGCTTGGAGTGTCATTACCCCTCCTCTAACTTTATAATTATGTATAGAAAAATACAAATAAAATGTTAGACACCTACTATCCTAGACAAGTTAATAGTTTCTGTGAGATAGCGTTTGAAAGTTGTAATCCCTTATATAAGGCGAAAAAAAGCCCCACACTTCACACTTTTTTGTCAGTAAACTTAAGTAGATATTGACTAACACAAAATATATTCATTACCTTATGAGTAAAGTATTTAAAAACGTAATGTGTAGATTATGATAAGTTTGAAAAATTACCAATCATGATGTTTTAATCTTTATAGCTTTGTATGATATCACATAATACAGTCTAATTAATTCATCACGCTCTCGAGTCACACAATTGGTCTGCCAAATTGGGTTTTTGGTGTCAGTATACGACTAGATTACTCAGACATTAAGTGGGATATCCGCTCTACAAATGTGTATGATATAATCGTTAATTTTGTCTATTAGAAGAGCTAAAACACAAATGGTATTTGGTATACTTATAAATATCGTTAAAGACCACTTTTTTAATTTTTCTGATAGATTGATTTTAATATGATATTTATAGTATATCAATAATTGCAGTTAATTATTCTAAAATATAGTTTGATTTCCCCGTCGACCGCGTTCCACTAAAAGTCTAAGGGCTATAAAGTAGTTATTGAACGAAATAGAAATAAATAGTCATATTCGGGCAGAACCAGTGAGAGTAATTTAATAACGTGTAAACTTCGATCAACAGTAGTATTGCAGATCGAAGCGTGTAAAGGACTCATTCAATATTACGTACTTGTTTTTGCCCGCGGCTATGCTCGCGTGGTAAGTGGGGCGGGGATCAAAGGTAGCCTATGTCCATCCCCAGGATATAATTTAAGTCCTTGCCAAATTTTATCGAAGTATTTTCAACTGTTTAAGGGTGTAAGGTAACATACAGAGTTACTTTCACATTTATATCGATAATATGCTATTCTAAATAAAACTTAAATTTATAGTAAAATGCCAATAACGTGTACCAGCTTTTAGGAGAATATGTAAATGACCAAAGTAATATCAGCAGTATAGTATTTAATGATCTGTGCCAGCATTTATATATGACTACCTAGTTGTAACAGATTAATGTGCGATGGGAACCAATAAGTGTAGGTATCAGGATAAAAATGACTTATAATAATGGTTCATAAAGTACATATATTTATGACAGAAATTACTTCGACAAATTGATGCACACTTTCTCATTTTTTAAATTATTGTTAGCTAACGGTGCATTTCTCTCTATTCTACTCACAGACAATATGTGATTCTACTGCAAATTCTCTTCAGATTGAAATTCGAATAAGAAAATATTGTTTAGCAAACATAACTTCTTAGATACATTATATGTTACAATTTGTGTTACTGTAGTAGATTATTATTCTAAAATCTGTATTCTCGCTGCCATAGCATGCCTCGACGTTTAGAGCGCCGAATAGTCATTATTAAGCTTTAATGGTCCGAGGCTTCAGCTATCGAGATCCCTATCTCGGTTCGTCGTTAAAAACAAAGAAATTAATTTGGGCGGCTTCGAGTCCAGGTTATTTATTACGGTCGACTACTTCGGTCTTCATTATGTATGAATTTTAAAGGTGAGGATATATTGTGAGTTTGTATAATGGGATTAGACATTTATACGAGTGCTGTGATTTAATACCGTAATAAACGATTATATAATTGATAAACAATATAGTTATAGAGTTTTTATTAACACGAACCATTTAATAAGATTAAATAAGTATTTATAATGTTACTAAAGTATTATAACTAATATTTTAGTCAGTTAAACTATTTTGTAACAATTTCAGATATAACTTGGTATAAGAATAAAATGAAATAATACACTTAATATTAGGGTATCGCGGCGTTCGAGCCTTATTTATAGTATTGAATTATAGGCATTGTGTAATAAAAAGAGCCTTAACGCTCAAGGATAATCTACTTAGTTCTTAAGTGAAAATCTATAGATTCAAACTGTAATTTTGAAGATAGATCACCTTTTAGATTTTTAAATAATATTTAAAATCACAAAATTTATTTTTCTGTAATATTAGTAGATTAATCCTCTTCAAGACTAAAGTAAGCAAAATATTTTCGTGATTTTCGAATTTTGTAGATAGAGCAGATGTCTGCTTACCATTCTTAAAAAATCAAATTATAAAAAGTTAAATGTACATTAAGTATTCGTTGAAATTCTTTTAGATTATGCTTTTTTACTGATATAAAATTATTAAAATAAGAAAGGAAAATATTTATCTATGATGCTAATTCGTTTTAAGCATCCATCCATTAAAATTTAGTGTCATATTAAATTATTGTATTACTTGTCGTCTTGACTTTCTACGTGACATTGGCAAAGTAATCTGTGCCATATTTTAATTTTATTAGTACGAGTATACAAATAAACAAATGAATAAAACAAAATTAATACAACACTTTAAAGTTTAAACTCTTTTCAAAGACACGATTTAGAAATTGAAAATTGT
Organism: Brenthis daphne; assembly: GCA_947093115.1. Taxonomy (NCBI): domain Eukaryota; kingdom Metazoa; phylum Arthropoda; class Insecta; order Lepidoptera; family Nymphalidae; genus Brenthis; species Brenthis daphne. The sequence goes on from OX352471.1 coordinate 9,081,465, forward strand.
ATTCATTCGTTTATTTTCATAAAGTAATGAAGTTATAGCGGGATATAATAAATATTTACATTACAGTGCCTTAGAGTTTATACTTTTATTTCCGTTTCCTTCGATTGATATTATCATTATATTTTCAATGGCAGTTTTGAGATCGATCAATTGTTTAAATATAATAAGAACAAAGCCCTGAATTTCAATAGCGAACGAAAATGTGTAAGTACCTAAATGAAACATTAATACTACTTAGTAGGTAATTGACGATTTTGATGTTCTATAAATAATTCAGTTTTGCTATACCTATAGGTATTGAATGAATTTGTATTGGAAATATCATTAGGATAAAATGATTTACTTTATTGTAGCAAAATATTTGTGGCATATTTCATTACGCATAATAAATCTTGTGTAGACTCTAATACATATTTATATTATACGGATCTAATAATTAACATAAAAATATATAGTATAGTTTATTTAAAATGATACGTAACATAGATTATACATATTTGTGTAATAATTTTTTTTTGTGTAGGTATATAGGCAGGTAATATATAGATTATAGACTAAATTTTATAAAAAACACACCTAGGTAGCTATACTCTTAATTATATTGACACTAAAAGGTTTTAAAATGCTTTAAAAATGACGTTTTATTGCGTCTTGTATATTCTTTTCGCCTTTATTTTGACTTAATTTGATTATCGGTTTGATTTATCATATCATTTAAAATTAAATTATATTTGTGTTTGTGGTACATATTATTGACTTTAAAATATTTATAAATGGAAGTCCTATTACTGTGGCATTTGGCTAAGCAGGGTGGTGTCAGGCGGTCTCCAGGTGCACAAACAGCTGAGACGAGGAGCGTGCCAGCCACATGCGCACACACCATATGTCACTTTTTATACCATAATTTGCTACTTCATTATCATTATAATGAGCGCCACCTGATATTTTTAGTCCTGAGTAGTACCTACTTTACTTGAATGGCATCATTTTTTTTATACTTCAGTCGTAAGGAATTTTATTGTAAAGTTTTCTTATTATAGTTTTGCAACTATATACATAATATATTCTTCGAAAGAGAACTCAACTAAATACATTGTAGCTATGAGTTTCTGGTATCTATATCCTTGTAGAAATATAAGTAGGTGTAACCCATTTTTTTATTACTAAATGTTATATTAACAACACAGAGGTCAAATGATCCTCCTACTTAATTTTGAAGAGTACTGGTGTGTATAATTAAATATTTTCCCCAGCAAAGCCTTAAAAATGTGCTAGAAGTTTATATGAAATAGTTTCATTCATAAAATCGGCAGTCATAGGTATCAATTACAAAACGTGAGTTGGTAAGTAGAAAGTAAGCGAACCATTGAAACAAAAGATACCCATTGTAACTAAGTAACTAACTCAATGAATCATAGCAAACAGAATATATAGGAATAAATAGTTACTAAGAATTAAAGAACATTTGTAATAAAAAAAAATACAAAAAAGAATTACGGTTAAAAGTGGTTAAGAAAATAATGAATGAAGTTACTTTTAATGCATCTTTTTGTTACACATCCTGTATCGTTCGTGCTTTACCTGCGTCCATCTACAAAATATCATTGTAAAACCCTATACCTGAGACAGTTCAAATGCGATTTTAACAAAAAAACTATATGGTGTAACAATCGAGACGGTGCGTAGAGACGGCGAGTGAACGGGGCATTGTTATACCAGCTTGTATTGAAAATATCGCTAGCAGTGCCACACGGGCTCAGGTATTTATGAATGGACGTGATGGGCTGGCAAGCGGAATCGCCGGTCGCGGTCACAGGCAGGTAGAAAATTACACTTTTGGAATTCTTTCATCACGTTGAGTAGGGCTACTCAGTTCGGTAGCCGAGGATAAGCCGCAGAGCGGGGCGCGGGGTTCTCTAGACGCGCATGCGTTGAGCTCTTTTCACTCAGACGATCCCTCCCTCTCAGTTGACTTACAGCCGTCGCGAGTGAGCACTGTGCCGTCATGTGTCGCTCACTAACTTTCTCGAGTAGTGATGTGATACGGTATCATTATATGGAAATTGTTTAATGTTTTGACACTTGTGGTAACAGTGATTATAAAAAAGTGACTTTAGAAGAAATGTAATGGTGATATTATAATTAAAACTACATAATATCAAAATGAAGTTTATCGCGGTGGTAGTGATTGTGATGGTGGTGAAAACAATTTTAGCTTCTATAGCTCCTCCTGGATCGTGTCCTCCAGCGTGTATGTGTAAATGGAAAGGTGGAAAACAAACTGTGGAGTGTGTGGATCGCGCTCTTATTACCGTTCCTGAGCCAGTTGACCCTGCTACACAAGTGCTTGATCTATCAGGAAACAATTTACAAATTCTCCCTCAGGAGGCATTTGCGAAAACTGGACTCGTTAATCTTCAACGTGTATACCTTCGTAGTTGTAATATAGGCCAAATAAATGATAGGGCATTTAAAGGCCTCACTAATTTAGTAGAATTAGATCTCTCTCATAATTTACTTACACAAATACCTTCAAATAGTTTTAAAGACGCGCCATTTCTGAGAGATCTTACACTCGCAAATAATCCTATTTTGAAAATTCATTCGGATGCGCTTAATAATCTCGGCAGCATTGTTAAGCTTGATTTGGCAGGATGTGACATAAGAGACATAGCAGCTGATGTATTCAGAAATTTACAATCATTAGAGTCATTAAAATTAAACGCAAATAATATTAGAGAGCTGCCTTTAAGTTCATTGGAAAAATTACAGAAATTGCGAGTTATTGATTTGTCCGATAATCCTTGGACGTGTGATTGTCGACTTCGCGACCTTAAGATGTGGTTATCAAAACATAAATTATTTTCTTCCCCTACGTGCGCCTCCCCGACTCGTTTAGCAAATAAACTATTCTCTGAGCTAACACTGGACGAATTCGCTTGTAAGCCAGAAATTTTACCAGTAAGCAGGCATGTCGAAGCAGCTGTAGGTGAAAATTCAACAGTAGTATGTAGAACGGAGGCCATGCCAAGTGCAAATATTAACTGGTATTGGAATGGGAGATTGTTACAAAACGGGACCAATTTAAACACTCACCAAAGAATTTATATTTTTGAAGCGGGCGAGTACAAGAAAAAATCAACGCTTATTCTTACAAATACACAAGAATCAGATTCAACAGAATTTTATTGTGTTGCCGAAAACAAAGGAGGAAATGCGGAAGCTAACTTTACAGTTCATGTCACTCAAATTGCAGCTGGAATGGCGTCTCTAGGAAGCGCTCAAATAGCAAGCCTTGGAGCAGCTTTATTCTTAGTGATTATTTTGATCTCCTTAGGATTGCTTATAACGTTTGTTCGAATACGTCCTTCTCATAATTACGAAAGTAAAACGCCAAATACATTAGATAGAGTAGTATCTGGTAATGAAGTTCATCCTACTGTAACGGACAGACCACATGTAGCTGTTTTAGCAAGCAGGCAAGAATCACCAAATTATGATGATGCTAAATGTAATCCTGTTCTAAAACCGCAAAGAACGAACGATATACCCTATACAACAAATCATTATGAAGGTCGAGGTAGCTTAGTCACAAGCGGAGGGCCAATTGTGGTTTCACCAACTGTATCAGGAGGAATAGACCCCGATCTTATTAACGATACGAGACCTGATAGTGTTAACCGTCCAGGAAGCGGAGAGTATGCGAGAGAAGCTTCTGATTCTTTGTATCCCTCAGGTCTCTGGGATCAAATTAAAATGAACCAGGCTAATAATTTGGCACGCGCCATAAGCTCAGCAATTCCAGCTTATTATAACGATCGAACTCCAATAATTGAAAATACCAGTGTTAATGGATCGCAAGAAGAATTAGGTTACATGAGCCGCACTTTCCCTCGATCGCACGCAATGACTGTGGCTAGCACTGCGGACCCTCCATATCCGGCCGATTACGGATTGCCAGTGGGCGGAGCACGAACGCTACGTGTGTGGCAACGTGCTCCGCCAGTATTACCGCCAGTGTCTGCTCTCAAACGCGTCCTCACCATTACGAGGCCCTCTGAAGACCGATATCAGGATGGCTGTGCTACTGATGTTTAAAGTGATGAACGCTACTATTTCCAAATGTTTATATTGTAAATATGTTACCTATATACCGTATATGTACGTAACAGATCGTGTAATAGATTTTATATTATATAATTTATTTAGATGTAATTAGTGGAAAGTTACATTGGATCCACATGTTAAGGATCCACGACTGATTAGTTGAAGGAAGTACAGTAAGTTATTACGTGATATGGAACGGTATTATATAAGATCGCCAAATGATTAATATTATACTGAATGTAATATATCCTGAATGTTAAAACCCTGAATAGATGTTGCATAATTAATAACGTCGTCATAAGAATTTGAAAGAAAAATATCCAAAGAAATTTTCTCTTTAAAGTAATATGGTAATATATGTTACTATGAATTATTGTAATGCACGGTGAATGTTATTTGATGTAAGATAATGTATGTGAATATTTTATGTTGAAACAACTTAGAAGTAAAAATGGAAAGAAAATAAACAAGGCGATTATAAAAACCTTTGTGTATATATTGATCTTGCCCCGAATATCCATTGTTGTATAGAAAGATAATAGATTTACAATGATCAACTTGTTTTAGTGAAAATTCTAACGGCTTTTTATGTCACTTAGAAAAACCTTTAAAAAGTTGGGCTTATACGATTAATGGACCGAAATTTCTTTTATTTAAATCTATTTTTAATGATAGGTTATATCTTGTATTGTAATAGTAAACCTATAAAGGAAATGAATAAACAAGAATTGACTGTAATCTTAAATTAAAAACCTACAAATAATAATTATAACACAAGAAATTGTTAGTGTAAAAAGCCTTTCATACGAGATGCAGGTACCTCTAAATTTTCGATACCATTATAGTCTGTATGTCTTTCACAATAAGAAACATTGGTTAAGTCCATACTTTATGCTCATATCTAGGAAGACATTGACACAGGAAGCAACGGTAGATAAGACGTCCGTTCCGAATACACATAAGAAAAGCGTTGTCAACATTTTTTAACATCCACGCCGTCAAATGGATTTATCTTTTCCGGAATGGGCGAGTTGTGTAATGATGATAAGAATAATTAGAAACTTTCTTTTAGTTAATTTTTACATTTAAAAGCGGAAAAGGTTTAATAATATAATATTCATTTTTAACCTACTTCCTAAAAGGAGGAGGTTCTCAAATCATCGGAATCTTTTTTTTTATGTAGGTATGTTCACCAATTACTCGAAGATGCCTGAACCGATTTAGAATTTTTTTTTGTTTCAAAGGGTATACTTCCCAGGTCCCGTATAAATTTTATCGAAATCAGTCGAACGGTTTTTAAAAAAATCAACAATAAATATATTTTTTAAATAAATTGTTTAATTGAATTGATAATAAAACACTTTCTGTTTACAAAGCCTACAATATTTTAAGATACGAATATCTAATAGGTAAATATGTATTTTACGTATCGAAATACATATATTAGATTTGCTTTGCATCGGCTGGCACCGACTTCGAAAATATCTGATTAGGTATCTATTCTAAAAGAAAACCTCCATTTAATTATTTTTTAGATTTTAGTGCCTGGGAGTCGTTTTTTTTAAAAAAGCTTTTACCATCTTCTAACTCGTATGGGTTCCCTAAATAGCTTTTAAAACTAAATAACATAATTTAATTGTCAGGTATTCGTAAAAAACTTACTGTTCATTTAATCTAAATTGTATTTCAATAATAAAAAAGGTTGTAATAATATCAACATTTATACTATTTACAAATATTATCGTTCACAATGAACAAAAAACACATATTGTGGTTCCGGTACAAGTATATTATAATATATTTTGCAATTTAATTTCAGTTTGAAAAATAATGGACAAATATTTTTCATTGTTTATTGTTCATGCCTGGTTTTAGTTAGGACAAAAAAATAAAGCCGAGCTCACCTTCCTTGGTACCGAGGTAAAACCGGTTAGCCTTATTTCATTTCCGCTCAATTCTGTTTTTTATTACAAGCGGACCCTAAACGGGTTCAATGGAATCGTGCTCCAGGCGTGAAGTGGTCAAATACTGGAAGACGAAATTTGACTTAAGGGAGCTTAATACTTATTTTTATATCTCAAAAGAAATCTCAATAAATAGTTTATTTTATCTATTGATCGTTTATTATATATACCAGCAACTCACTGTAAAAGAGACTATGGAATTAATTACATTTGTTTGATTCTAACCTAAATAATAGATACCTACTTTTCTACTTAGCTTTCACCATATATTAAAGTTTATTCCTTTTTGTCAAAATATTCTATTTTTATAACAAACTAGCATTGCCCGCGGCTTCGCCCGCGTTCAGATAACAAAAAACCAAATTTTTAGGTTTTACGAGTACATATTAGTATACTCTTACAATTCAGTTTTTGTATTTTTTCTGAGAAATGAGATATTTTCCCGCGGTAAAAAGTATCCTATATGTTGACCCGGATAACTAGCTACCACCATACCAAATTTCATCAAAATCCCTTTAGTGGGGTTTTCGTGATGCGGTAACAGACAGACAGACAAAAATTCTAAAAACTATCGATTCGGCCTCTGTATCGATAATAATGTTTGTTTCAATAAGATTTTTCAAAAAATATTTAATGCACAGATACGGCTTAGTTACAATTATATTATACCTATGTATAGACTTAGTCTACAATAAGATCCAATAATAAAATGTTTTCTTTGATTATGCTCGAGTTCTTTCGTTATGAAGACACTTTCTCGAGATAATGGGTAAGTATTGTATTTACTGTTTTTAATTAACTTTTGTTATTTTAATTATAATTTATTATTTTTAAATATATTTTTCATTGATATATTTTGAACGTACATATTAGGTACTTACTATGATTTCTGTAAAAAGGAAGAATTTATTTAAATATATATTTCGTTAAAAATCTGTTGACGAATTGAACGTGTATATAAAAGCGTATTATAAGAGATTTTAACATTTTCAATTATTTTTCGCAACGATGAACACTTTCACAAGCAGTTACAATGGGATAATAGGTATTACTGTATTTAAAATTTTCGTTCTGAGAATAAATATCATGACAACTGTAAGACAATATTAATTGTTGTGCCCAAGTTATTAAATATGGTAAATATATTATGTTAGTATTGTCAAAATAAAGCATCTCGGAATGGAATCTGCGACTGCCAAACAAAAAAGTGTCTTATTTTTTATTTGTAAGATTTTTTTCCTATGATTATATCTTTCGTTTTGTCTGTTGAACTAAAAGGGCAGTATAGCTTTAAAAAGTCTCTTAAAGCATTCTCTAATTGAACAAAGCTCGGCTATTATTTACGTCGATCCTTACAACTTGGCACTATCAGTTTTTGCTATAAATTGAATTCGTCCAATGCTCCGTTCTCGCCTTGGTTCAGTGCCAGTCAACCACTTAATACCAAGTTTTATGTTGGTCTTTCTATATTTCTCACATGTTACATACATAATTAGTACTTCACCTTTAAGTTTAAACGTAATTACTTAATTCGGATAGACTTCAAAAATACTTTTTGTATTTAAAAATAAAAAAGTTGAAATTTAAACACATAAAAGGTAAAAGAAGGCTGACACGATTTGTGGTAAGAGTCGATTACGTGGATGTGTGCCTACTATATTTTTTGCTTTTAATTTCATTTCATCAATAAAATGTTTCTTTTGATGTATAAATATATCAACACCGTTGGGAGTTTTCGTCTATTTAGTGGATTTTCTGTGTTACAAATAAGCCTATAAAATGCTATAGATCCGATATGCTCGAGCGAAGTTTTAAATTATAATATTTCTAAAGATTACTACCCACAATGACATTTGAAATCTCTACTTCTTTACAATATTTATTAAAGTTAGTATGGTGATACTATTAAACTTATAGAGGGCAAAAAGTACCTTTTAATTTACGTAGGTGCTTACTTTTTATTATTATGATTTATTCATATAAATACAATAAATTGAAATATTATTAAAGTTTACCAACGTGAACAATGTTATATATTATATGATTAATTAAAGTAGGAAAGACTGAGTAAAACGCAAAATAATAATGACTCTACATTTAGTCTATTAAGAATTAAAATCTTTTTTTAATCTGATATTTTCTTTTAACGTCATTCCTTTCCTTTAATTTCTTCAATGCTATGAAGTTACTATAATGAAGGTAAATTCAGAGGCAGTCGTGAGTAGCAACATAGAGCATACCTATTGTTGTAAACTTCGAGCCCAGTTGTTACTTTTCTCTCAATAGGTTGTTCGAGATGGCAGTCGCTGTAGGAGTTGGATGCCCGCCAAATTTTATTTTACAGAGGGGTTGGAGGTTGATGAAGGCTTTAGTCACTTCTGAAAATAGCTTCCCGTCAATTATGCAAGATATGAGTAAAACAATTAAGTACGAAAAAACTTTAATGAAATAACCGACTGTGAGAATCATCAAGTAGAGAGGCAAGTAATTAATAAAATTAAACTCAGTAATAATTACCACGCTTTCCCCTTGGTTAGCTTTGAGATTTAGCTTTAATTTTATACAAATTTCTAATTCTTTATTCAAATGTAGGCTAGTGAAATTCGTCTTTACAATTATAAATCAGACGAACATTGCGCTTTAAAGTGATCTAACATTTCCTGTAGTTGTCCGGTCTAGTATGTATTAATGGATTTTTCAAAACGTATATATATAAATATAAATAACGATTTTAGCATTTTTTAAAATCTTTCCTCTAATATTTACATAACATATTTTAAATTGTTTCATTAAATAGGATATTTTTGGTGGTAATTACTGAGTCTATAATAATATTGTTGCCAATAAACAAATATTTTCCCACAATTGGAAGCGCTTTATTTGAAGTGGCGTGGAACATAACATAGCACGATTTAATTGTATAGGTTTTGCATAGTTGGCACGAAAGTTGAGATGCATCTGCCAAGGTGTTAAATTAATGGTAAATGTGGTCAAAATATAGTTCTCCATTTTGGCCACCTATACAGATTCATGTAGGTATGAAAAGTTTGACTTAAGTTTTTATTTGTTTTTGGACCATGGTCGAAGATTTGGTCATATACATATTTAAAAATACTTTTTAAATTTTTAGAGAGCAGCTTATCACTTAGTAACCGGTTGTCAAAATTGCGCTTTTTTATTAAATCGGAATAAATGTATTTTAAAAGTGAACTCACATCAAGCACAATAGTTTCAGTCAGATATATGCCACATATATGTATTTACACTGATATATTATTATTATTATTGTGTTACTTACAACTGTCGTTATGTTAGTAATTTACCGTTCTCTTTAAGTAAATCATTGTTATCATTTTAAGTAACTTTTTAACAAGCCTATAATTTGAGTCTTTGTCAGAAAAAATATCGTTAAAGTGTACAAATGGTCTTTATTAATTATTTTTATGTGAGTTAAGTAAAAGAGAACATATCAATCAGTCTACAACACATTTTTTCAGTTCGCGTGGTATATGGTGGTGGTATGGTGGCCTTTCGTCGTCAACCGAGGTAAACCACCACCCAAGTGCGTAAATATTTTCAACTAAGTTTGGTCTAAATTATTCAAGAGAAGGTCTGTAGCCCCACTCATTACAAATTACAATATATATTACAATAGAAACAGTATATGTATATTACAGGAATCGTCTTTGGACGTTTTTCCTATACCTATTTATATCAAAAATCACTCAATAACCTATTCCCTATATTTAATACCTACCATTTTATAATAATATATAGTGATATAGTCTACACATATTTTCATTATACCGAGAATAATATATAACATATTCATTAGCTTCACTCAGAAACAGGCGATAAGGCGTAACGTTGTATTTAAATGAAGTAAATTTTAAAGTTACATACCGCAAACTTTTCGATGAAGCGTTGCGAATTGGATTTAATCTTGATTTACTTTTATTGTACAAGCGGCGACCAAATATAATTTATTTTAACATACATACATATATCGGGCATACCTCGCTCGGGAATCGACTCTGTTTATTCAGTGTTGCTGATTGGAATAAATTGGAAATTGAGTTATTACTGTTCGTTTTATTATTTCGTCGACGTAAACGAAAAGAACATGAATAAAATATTTTGTGGTTTGTATGATATCGTTTGCTGGCGATGAAATTATAATTCGGCATTGGTTTTTAAATACGTAAAACCATTACGACATTACCGTTCTAAGAACATCAGCATTTGCAAAATTTATAAATTATTTCTACAAATACGATTCGAATCCTTAAGAGTGGAATGCGAATTGGCGACAAGATGAATAAACGGCTTATGTTTGCACGGTTAGCTCTAAATACGTACTGTTTAAATAACAGTAAAATTAAAATAAAATTTAACTCTTTGTAAAATGAAAATAAAATTGCCTATTTAATTATTTTAATTATAATTTACCTTCTGCTTCAGTTTAGATATAGCCTCCGTATGTGTTTTATGTTTTATTATTCAAATATAAGATTTTTACTGCCGCTTTATATGAGGAAGTGAAACGGGAAGTTAAAGCTATTACTTTGGTCTTCATGACCGATTATATCCGTCTAACCGTTCTCAAAGATAAAAATTTAAAAAAGACGCTATAAATTTTAATTAAGACCAGTTTTAGAATCATATGCATAGACATAGCTGCAAGAGTTGTACTTGTTGAATAATACTATTGATGCTGAAGAGTAATGAGTACTGTTATTGTTGTATAATTTTTTTGTTTTTTATTGTAATTTTACAAATTTTAAAACTCCGTATAAGTGTACACATGTTTAAAAATGTTATTTGTTTGTCTCTTTATATTGCTTGCTATACAACTGGTTTGATTAGTATTATAATAATATATTTAATTCTTTACAATATGGCAAAACAAATTAGTAACTACTAACTACTCATATCCCCACTTATAGTGATAGCGCTATACGATACTTATTATAACTGAAGAATATTTCGCGTGAGCCATAGAACGTACCGAGATAACAAGTATCAAGTGCATAGTTTTTTCATACTTAAAATGTAAATGTTTGTGTAAGTATACATTTATTTAAGTCACAATTCTTCTTTCTTTTCACTAAATGTCATAGAATATGGTTGAAATTATATAGTTTATATAGTAGGTATATAGTACACCTACATATGTATATGCCTGGTGACTTGAAGCTGAGGGTTTTAGTTTTCGGAACTAAAGTTGCTCTTAGGCTTATACAGTATACATATAGTGATAAACTGTATATACCTATATATAGTGACACAAGTTCGTGTCAAAAAATAACAAATCAACAATTAGTTACATTTACATTCATTATATTCGTATAAGTAAGGATGACCAAATTAGTTTTCCAAATTACTTTCTAAATAATATTCTTTATTAATTTTGTTGTTTGACAAATAAAATTCAATTTATGGTTAAACCTCGGAGAGACGGTATTGAAAGTAATTGTCAAATTGGCTGAATGACGATCAGTTAAATTTACTGCTATTAGACATGGAATGTTTTTCATTTGTGATTTGCTTTGTGATCATTTTCGTGTTTCGATTACTGTTTTATTACTTTTTAACTGACCTTTATATGATACGGACATGTGATACGGATGATTTTTAAGGTTCCGTTAACAAAAAGCGGAAACGGAAGCCTTGTACATACATATCGTTCGTGAACTTTTAAGATTTTCTATTTACTTACAAATAAATGTTGCAAGAGGAACATTTATGTACTAAAAAATGAATGAATATATTAATTTTGAAAGAAAATTCGTAGAGAATTTTGGTATTACAATAAAGTTTTGCGCAAAAATGCCTAGTTACGCGGTATCAGAAGTTCACGTACGATATGTAGTTTCGTCATGTTCGTCTATCTATCTGTCCGTTAATCCGTATCTCACGGCCATTTTGCGTGGAGACTATTGCATATATGACTGAAATTTGGTGAGTTATAGGTGTCTTTTGTGAACCTATAGGTAATATCGTAGTCAAATTATGAAAAATAAAAAATAAAGGTGGCACATCATATGTCCAAGTGAGAGGCGCAGAAAAGTAATTTAATTCAACATCTTTGTATACGTCATTAAATGGAAGTCGGAGATTCTAAGTATTTTTTTTATTTCAGCCAAGAGTCGCTGAGTTTTATGTTTCTAAGTTGAAAACATTCTGTAACCCTGCCCCTTCTAACTTTTAAAGTATGATGTGGAAAATTCTGAAATAATTAAGATTATATTACAATGAAATAAAATAATATACATTATTTTGAAGAAGATGGTTTTTGAGACTTGGAATATTTTCGGTTCCACTTGTTAGGCCGAAAAAATAACTTTGTTTTTCATAGAAAAGGAAACACGTTATAATACAATCCAAAAAAATATTTATGATCAGAATTACTTGAAACTTGGTATTAATGCTCTCCAATAAACTTAATTAAATACGTGTTTTAGCATTTTTCGAAATTCATCCTATAAGGGGGTAAAATAGGGGATGAAAGTTTGTATGAAACCTACCTTTTTAGAGATTTTCTGTAGTTTTAGCGCGAGCGAAGCCGCGGGTTCTGCTAGTTACATATAAATCAAACATAAATATGTAACATATATATTGTGTCAAGCTAAGGAACGCTCGATGTGCGAATCAGACTCGCACTTGTACGATTTTTTTTAAATATGAAAACTATATTTTTACTAAGAGAACTTATCTAAATTTTAGCTCGACTCTATCTATACTACTTAATTATATGGAGTAAGTATTGTGTAGAGCTACGTAACTATCTCTTATGGATTAAATTAAGTGTTATTTTACACGGCTCTACCAATTGATAAAACAAAATTAATCATGACGATATTCTATTCTTATAATAAGTAGAGATGTACTTAAAAAATAATTAAATTCAATAAAAATAAACTATTCAATGCTAAACAGGTTTAATATTTTCAACCGACTTCAAAAAGGAGGAGGTTCTCAATTCGACTGTATGTTTTTTTTTTTTTTTTTTTTTTTTTTTTTATGTTTGTTACCTCAGAACTCCGTCATTTATTAACCGATTTGGACAATTTTTGTTTTGTTTGAAAGGGTATACTTCCAGATTGGTCCCATTTAAATTTCAAAAAAACAACTAATGATGAATTTTACCTACTTGTAATTGTCATATTGACTTGAAACTTTGCAAGTATTTCTATTTCCGTTGATGGTACAGTGGTTCGGTGTTGTTGACCTGATCTGATGGCAAGGCCAGAAGGTGGATAGGTGGAACTCTTCAACGGCTAATAGTAGATACTTTGAGTTTGGGCTTATTTTGTTTGATTTGACAAGCCTAACACGTTAGAATCCTTACTTTGCTACTACTGTCTACACTAAAAAGGGAAAAATAAAAACTTTTTAACAAAAAAATAAAAACCGACTTCAAACAAAAGCACTAAAAAGTAAAAAATAACTGATTGGTAGTTTTCATTTACTATACATACCTAATCAAATATTTTCGAAGTCGGTGTGCTTTGGCTAAGTAATTAAAGCCTACCTATTAAATACATACCTAATCAAATATTTTCGAAATCGGTGCCAGCCCATACAAAGCAAAGCACACCGACTTCGAAAATATTTGATTAGGTATGTATAGTAAATGAAAACTACCAATCAGTTATTTTTTACTTTTTAGTGCTTTTGTTTGAAGTCGGTTTTTATTTTTTTGTTAAAAAGTTTTTTGTTTCTTATTTATTTATACTCGTACATGAAAGAATGCACGTGCGGTAAAAAGGTCCAGCAGTTTGGTAAAAAGATTACAACGGTTGTATTCGATAGGAATCTCTTTCTATTTACTATTTAGTTGCTCATTCTACTAAACCCTCCCCTTTTTTCCTTATGTTCGCTGTTTAGTTCCGACCTTGTCAGTAAATACCTTTGGGATAATACTGGGATACTCTTATCAGACACACTCGCGGTCAGCTCAGTGTCTTAACACCAATTAGCACTGACTTAGTCTTGACTTTTGGCATCAAACATGTATTCGATTTATTTTGATTTTTTATGATTACAAATCACTACATATTATAAAACAAAGTCCTCTGCTGCGTCTGTCTGTTTGTCTGTTCGCGATAAACTCAAAAAATACTGCACCGATTTTCATGCTGTTTTCACCAATGGATAGAGTGGTTCTTGAAGAAGGTTTAAGTGTATAATTTGTTAAGTTTTTGTATACATTGACTAAAATATAACGATATGGTATCGGAAAAAAAATACGAACGAAAACGCTGCCTAAACGCTTTGAGACATAACAAAATAATGTATGGTGTAATTGTGTATCTTATATAGGTCCACAGGAAATCCGATGGCATATGCCTATCTCTTAAGGATAACATACTATATCCACTTTAATACTTAAAAAAATAGTAATTATAATGCGGTAATGTAAAATCTATTTACAAAAATACGGTATTAATCTTTAGCAATTCAATATTTATGTATATTACTCAATACTAACCGTTAAAACGTACCTAGCATAAATTTAATTGCATTTCCAAATACTGTAGGACAAATTGGAAAATAAATGCAGTTTGAAAAATATATGTAGGTAGGTATAACTAGAGAATTTTAACTAGAGTAGCATTTCGATTTTTGAGTGACGATTAAAATTTTGCGTAATATTTCGCAACATTAAATTAATACGAGTACAACCATGAAGGACAACAATAATTTTTTCTATTTTATGTTGTCCATATTATTTTTCTCATCCGTGGCACTAATGGTATTTTTGTATAATAATAATTATTATTACGGTATAAATGTACTTTTTAAGTAAAAAGTTCGAACTCCTAAGACAAAATGAGAAGATAAAATAAAGTGAAGTATAAAGATTTTTAAGAATTATAATATACTATCCTAAATAAATATATAAGAAATAAATTTTGTTAATTAAAAATAATTTCCGTTATTTTTTATTGATAGGCATTCACATGAATATATATAATATACAACATACGAATATGTTTTCGTTTATTATTTCTGTTCTAGCGTAAGCTTGTACCTAAGGTTCATTGAAGCATGGCGGTCGTATTCACAGGTGAGTGACAAAGTGAGATTAATGAGGTTAGGTGCGTATTCCAAATACCTTTATTAATGGCGCTTATTACGTGACTAGCTTTTACCGAGGACTCAATCATGTTGGTGGTATTTTATTATATTCTTATTATAATATTTTATTCTCTTTGCCCTTCTATCGTGCGGTTATTCTGTTGGCAAAGGTTCTACTTTTTGTACTTTTTCCGTTTTATGGAATGATTCACGGACGATTCATAAAATAAAAAAAAACGCTTAATGTTATTCGAAGACGAAGGTAGCGAACGAGAACGGGTCACTAAGTGAAGGTTATTATTTTATTTTCATAAATAACTGTGTTAAAAGTAAAGCCATAAAAAATACCTGAGACGCTACTATAATTATATTTTTGTGAAAGCATAGAAATCATATTCGATATTGGATATTTAAATCCAGAGTAAAATTTAAGTTCAATATATTCTTCTTTAACAAAAGTAACTGGCGTACATAACTGTTTTAGGGCTGGGATAAATATGGCGGTAACGATGTTAGTAATAGCTAACGACCTCAATAATAATATAAGGGTAAGGCCTTTTTAAAATCTACAATGATGTTTACGTCGGGATCAGTCTACCTGCTAGCACTGGAGATTATATAAGGCAAAGCTTTAATAACTTTATAATTTAGAGACAAAAACAATTATTATAACTTAAGTTAAACATAAAAATGATTAGTGAACTGTTTCACATAATACTTTCTTAGATTTTATTTAATAGTGAACTGTTTGTTTATATATAGTATAGACACGATTCAGGTTTTTTGGTAATTTTGAACGGGTTATTTATTTAATTATTCTACGGGTAATTCTCGTTTGCGATTTATGAACCGGGAAAAAGCCTATAAAACCGGGCTAAAAAACCTACGATACCTCCTAACTCATGAACTGTCATAATGGATAAAATCATATTCATTCAAGCTATGTAACGTCGGTGTAGGACATGCAATAAACATGATGTTCTCCTAGCCGATTCCGGCTACGGCGGCCAATCTCATTGAGACTAGCCAACTGCGCAGCAGATATTATAGTGCACAAGTGTACGCGCAGACACAAGTGCACTCTCTATTCCTGTTACTCTCATACTCCGGTGGGACGACTGCTCGACCAGTGAGAATTAAGGCGCAGGACCGACGGCTTTACGTGCTCTCCGAGGCACGGGGGTGAAACACCGCCAACTTCCCAACTCCGGGCTGTTACTGAGACTTACTATACAGAAAGACTCAATAACTAATCTTGGCTCGACCCGGGACTTGAACCCAGGACCTCCGAGTGTGCAGCCGTACTTGCTAGCTACTACACCACCGAGGCAGTTAACATAAACATATTTATAGCATGTTAGAGATACTCGTACATATAAAAGAAAGTTCCTGGTATATCCACGACGAGGGTGTCGTAAGTCTAGGTTAGAGTGTCACAGGTAGTGTCTTTTTAAATAAAACTACTCAAAGGCGTTATATACTTGTTACAGACAGTGCCTTTTAAGACGTCTATAACCTTAGTCTCTACCGTGACCATAATTGCTGAAAAGCATTCGAAACGTCGGGAACCAAAAATCAAAACAAATCCGCGAAATAATCCGAAATGATAGTTTTATTTAAAATGTCAAATATTCGCGTAAATCAAGGAAGTGTCCTTATGACTTCGTATTCTTTTTTGTGCCTTCGTGGTAGTCTTGCATAGGTAAGCCATAAGCCACGGCAACGTTATGCATACAGTATTGTACCTAACTCGGCCCTGTCATTGAAATAATTATGTACCTACAGCCGCGCGGTACGTAACCACACGACAGGGCCGCCCCGCCTAAAGTGTTTTAATTTAATATAACCACTTGAGTTTCTTTCTAATTTTGTGATTTCAAATATTATATTTTTTATTTAAAAAATATTGTTAGTAGATTTAATTAAAAAATCTAAAAGGGTGGTATGTGAACCTTATAAATACATTAATTGAGAATATCGAAAAGCTATATTATTAAAAATACTTTAATTTTTATTTGTAATTTAATTAATTAATTTTTATTTTAGTGCCTCGATACTTTTTTGTTTGACATTAGCGAAGTTACGGGAGGAATAATATTTTTTTTATTCAATTAGAAAAGTTAACCACCTTATACAATTTTCGTATCCAAAATATACGATCTGGCAGCCCCGGGCGGTTGTCTACCGAGTGTATACCGAACTGCAGCAGCACGTGCAGTGCGTAGTTACAACTCGATTTCCGAAAGTTTGTATGAAGATGGAATACTGTATGTAACATTACCGTGCATAAACTCACCTTACCCGTAGATGACGCTGTCAAAGTCAATAGGGTTAATAAGTACTTAATATATACATGCTAACCTCAAAAACTACTGGATGACGTTTTTGTTGATATGATCACATGTGCGTAATAGTGATGCAATTACAGCCCTTACAGAATATGCTTATATCCTTTACTTATACCTTTTTCTCGTTGTTTAGTAGATAATCTAAGATAAAAACAAATCGGGAGATGCGTGCAAAGAATCTGGTATCACCACTTAGTACATATATGTACGAATGTATATGCTAATTTCAATATTTTGTTATGATAGGTTTACATCATCGGTGTAAAACTTTAATATGTATTTCTTCAATTAGCACATTTATACGTTTCATTAATTTTCAGCACTACATAATGTCCAAAACTATTTTTCTGAAATTATACTTTTTTATTTAATAATATTATATAAAGAATCAAGAACGTGAATTTGCAAACGTTTTATATTGAGTAACCCTGAAGCTAGTTTCGAACTGACCTCAAGCACTTCACATTGCTTTGTTGCTCTGCTCTTGAAGTTACAATATGTTCGCAGGCAAGCTATGAGGGTTTTCTATTCATGTTTACATATAATTATAATATATTTGCCCTCATTTTGATAAATCTAAGTACGTTTCTTTTCAAACGTTAAATAAAATAGAAAATTGAATTGAAGTCGATTATGTATATGAATTATTATGTATGACATAAAATAATTAAATTGATTTAAGCATTATATAGTTACTTCAAAGTATTTATGTTATTTGCTATTTAAACGTATATATCTACATATTTATAATATTTTATTTTGAGTATAATTCTATTTGTAATTTACTGAATCAATTTAAATCTGCAAATTTCAAAATAGCGTAGCGTGTCAAAGTAAGCTTTATGTTTATTGTGCATTACCTAGTCGTAAACCATTCAAGCAGAAGGCTTAAGCGAAATTACTCTTGAGTGGTTAAGTTGGTTACGAAAGCAAAGTTTTGAAGTGAGGCTTTGGTAAAATTGAAAAGAAAATTAGAAAATTACTTAAACTGCATTAAACAGGCCTTGGTACCTCAAGTCGCGGTATTCACTAACGAAAGATTCTGACTGTTTGGTCACATATACATCACTTGATATTCAGATAACAATGAATAACTTGAATGAGAATTATTGGAAGGATGGTTGTCATGAGGGTTTCTGTGTAAATAGTCATAATATGTGGGTTGGTACCTGAGTTTAATTGTTGTCTTTAGGGCAGTTTATAGTTATTTACACAAAGGAAAAGCCGACGGTAGTAAAATTTCTCACATCTCGTTAAATCTACTGTTAAAGTACAAAAATGGTATTGTTGAATCTATACATATAATAATAATGTAAGTTAGGCGTGTCTGTACTACTGAATTAAATTCCAGGGACTAGTAATATACTTATAGTTCGTATCTTGAGGTAACGTTTAGTTTTTATTTCATTAAAATCGATCAACTTCTACTATATCAATTAAAGTTATTACAATTTCAAGTCAAAAGGAACTTAACTCACGTTGTATTGCGTGGACTGTGAAAATATCAAATCTATGATGAATATATAAAAAAATATGGACAATCATTTCAAGAATCGTAAAAATGTATTTTTTTTTTAAACTAGCTGGCCCGACAGACTTCGTTCTGTCAAATCAAGTGTGTAGCAGGCCCGATTAGAAAAGTGGTATTTTTACGTTTCTTTCAAATGTTCATTTCATTAGAACCTTCCTCAAACTTTTAGCGAATATTTTAATAAAAATATTAGCTGAATTAGTTCAGTTTTTCTCGATTTTTGCGCTCAGCAACACATATAGATAAACTAGCGACTCATCCTCGCTCCGCTCGGGTTCGTCCCTACTTACGTTTTAACGTTTAGTACAGATTCATCGGAGATGAAATATTTTCCCGCAGTAAGCTATCATCATACCAAATTTCATCAAAATCCTTCCAGTGGTTTTTCCGTGATGCGGTCACAGACAGACAGATAGACAGACAGACAGATAAAAAACTATCATTTTCTGAATTGCGGTGTCTAGATTTTTCGTAAAAGAGTAACCCTTATTCATAACAATATTTATGCTTATTTGTATGATCGAATATTGAATGGTAGATTAATAAAACATTTAAGTCAATAGTTGTACTAAGTTTTGAAATTTGACTAGTTTGTCGGATATATTTTTAAAATATCGTTCAGTATCGTGAGACAATCTGTAGGAATTAAGTTCCTTTCGCTGTCTGCCCCTGGCTCATACAGCTCTTATACATTGCCCCGAATACCAGGGTAGCAGAGACATCGAGCAACGTACGTTTCATATGTTTGAAGCCCATCGAAGAAAAGCCTGCACAAGAGTGCAAACAAATCTTACAATATAGATAGATACACTCCTTATACTTATGATTATCTGGAACGTTTGTCACGAGTACCAGGGGACCACGAACCTCAAGGAGTGCTCGTTTATAGATATAATAATGTAGAGCTCCGTCAAAGAGTGCATACGACCTCCTTTACACTTACGCTCGCCTGATACTTGTGATGACTTTACATGGAATGATAAAGCATAGCTTTTTTCGTTAAGTGAAAATTTCTAACCATCAAGTACTTTTTTTAACCGACTTCCAAAAAGAAGGAGGTTCTCAATTCGTCGGAATCTTTTTTTATGTATGTTCACCGATTACTCAAAGACGCCTGAACCGATTGTCCTATATAAATTTTATCCAAAATCGGTCGAGCGGTTTTTAAAAAAATCAACAATAAATTATTTCTTTAAACAAATTGTTTAATCGACAATGTTATTAAAAGACTTTTTTCTTAAAAATTACCTGCTCATTATGTCTACACTAAAAATGGAAAAATAAAAACTTAAAAAACTGACTTCCATGCACTAAAATGTAAAAAATAACTAAACGGGGGTTTTCATTTAGAATAGATACCTAATCAGGTATTTTCGAAGTGGGTGCCAGCCGACAATGTCTTAATATCTAATAGGTAAATATATATTTTACGTATCGAAATATATTAGACTAACGACTCACCCTCGCTTTACTCGGGTTCGTCCCTAGCTTGTGCTTCTCAATACAGATTTTCATCCCCATTTTCACCCCTTTAAAGGATGATTTCCGGGATAAAAAGTATCCTATGTCCTTCCCAGGATCTCAAACTATCTTCTTACCGAATTTCATCTAAATCGGTTCAGAAGATCCAGAGATTACCTCCTACGTCACAAACTCACATACTTTACCTCTTTGTAATATTAGTAGGTATAGCTGATTTGCTTTGCATCGGCAATTACAATTCTAGGTCAACCGGACACCCTATGGGTTTTGGGTCGAAAATCTATATGGCAGTTCCCATTGACCTAGAATCACGAAATTTGGCAAAAAGCAAGGTCTTACACAAATAAAGGAAAAATTCCAAAAAATAAAAAAAGTTGAAAATTAAAGTTAAACAGATTTCTTACAAAGTACGGAACCCTCGGTGGGCGAGTCAGACTCGCACTTGTCCGTTCCTAATTTATTTTAGAATAATTATTCTATTTCAGAACTAACATATCAACCCGAAAAACATGAAAAATGTAGACGCAAGCCAAACATCTGCCCTACATTAACATGCAAATCAGTTCTCGTTAGACGACAATATCATTTTTCAAGCAGTCGAATCTATAATAAATTAAATAATCAATTGGGGATCCATAATATAAATAAAATCAAATGTAAAATACTCGTAAGTAACTGGCTGAAATCACTAACCTATGACGACACAGAAAAACTAATAAATTATATATAATCACAATTAAATGCATACACATACACGTATACACAAACATTTCTTTTATTTTATTCATTTTATCTTCTACCATTATAATCTACTAACTTCAGTAACTGTTAACTATTTGGTCCATATATTGTAAATCTAGAGGAAGGTAACGGTGCTCGTAATACAGGTTTTCCTAATACGAGCTCCTTAGCACTCTTACTGGATAATCTTATATTATTGTCTTAAGCGAAACAGTTATCAACCGACTTCAAAAAGGAGGAGGTTCTCAATTCGACTTTATGTTTTTTTTTTTTTTTTTTTTTTTTTTTTTTTTTTTTTTTTTATGTTTGTTACCTCAGAACTCCGTCATTTATTAACCGATTTGGACAATTTTTGTGTCGTATGAAAGGGTATACTTCCAGATTGGTCCCATTTAAATTTCAAAAAAAAATACCACCCCTAAGGGTGGAAAAACAACTAATGATGAATTTAACCTACTTCTAATTGTCATATTGACTTGAAACTTTGCAAGTATTTCTATTTCCGTTGATAGTACAGTGGTTCGGTGTTGTTGACCTGATCTAATGGCAAGGCCAGAAGGTGGATAGGTGGAACTCTTCAACGGCTAATAGTAGATACTTTGAGTTTGGGCTTATTTTGTTTGATTTGACAAGCCTAACACGTTAGAATCCTTACTTTTCTACTACTGTCTACACTAAAAAGGGAAAAATAAAAACTTTTTAACAAAAAAATAAAAACCGACTTCAAACAAAAGCACTAAAAAGTAAAAAATAACTGATTGGTAGTTTTCATTTACTATACATACCTAATCAAATATTTTCGAAGTCGGTGTGCTTTGGCTAAGTAATTAAAGCCTACCTATTAAATACATACCTAATCAAATATTTTCGAAATCGGTGCCAGCCCATACAAAGCAAAGCACACCGACTTCGAAAATATTTGATTAGGTATGTATAGTAAATGAAAACTACCAATCAGTTATTTTTTACTTTTTAGTGCTTTTGTTTGAAGTCGGTTTTTATTTTTTTGTTAAAAAGTTTTTGTAGAGTATATTTTTGTAACCCGATTTTTTTTACTACATAC
The DNA here is from genome assembly GCA_947093115.1 of Brenthis daphne. Classification (NCBI taxonomy): domain Eukaryota; kingdom Metazoa; phylum Arthropoda; class Insecta; order Lepidoptera; family Nymphalidae; genus Brenthis; species Brenthis daphne. The sequence goes on from OX352471.1 coordinate 9,103,785, forward strand.
AAATAAAGAATATTCTAACCCATTTTTTTAACGTTGGGAAATGCATTTACGCACGAGGTGTGGGACTCACCGGCAAAGCCAGTACTACCCACTAAAACCCAACGAAGCTTTCCCCCGTCTTAATGGGGCGACGCAGGATCGCTTACGTATTCAACTACGACGCCCCGACGGCAGGTCTGCCGAAGCAGATCACAACAACCACGGGGTCGCTCAAGGGTCTACTCTGCTATCAGAGAAGTACCAGGAGCAACCCGTATGGTACACCGCCCTCCGAAGAGGGCCACCTCCCACCGCCCACCGAAGTGGGCTACCTCCCTGTGCGTTTCTTGGCTTCGCGCCCGGCTGTATTGCTGGGCACTACTAAGCCCCCCCCCCCCACCACGACAAGATGAACGCCGTTGGGGGGGATTCTAACCCATACTTCAGAAGTTAGATAGGAGGTTTAGTTTTATCATACTATTTGTTTATTAAATTTTTTATATGTAATATTAAATTTTTTATATGTAAAGATTATTTTGGTTTCTTTAGTAGTTATTGTGTATTGTATATAACGTCATTTATATAAATTCTAATATAAAGAAAAGAAAATATTTCGTATATTGCAGTTAAAAGTTGTCCAATTGATAAAATATCGTTTGCAAAGAAGCATTTTCTTAACGACAAGTTAAACCTCTCAGTCGCGCTTCTCACTAAAAAAACAATAATGTAATCCTTTCTACACGACACATTTTTGTTTTTCTGACAGTCACGCAAACGAAGGCGCAGGAACAGCTAGTTATAAATAAAAATAATAGTGTCGATTATTTTCAACCGACTTCAAAAAGGAGGAGGTTCTCAATTCGACTGTATGTTTTTTTTTATGTTTGTTACCTCAGAACTCCGTCATTTATTAACCGATTTGGACAATTTTTGTTTTGTTTGAAAGGGTATACTTCCAGATTGGTCCCATTTAAATTTCAAAAAAAAATACCACCCCTAAGGGTGGAAAAACAACTAATGATGAATTTAACCTACTTCTAATTGTCATATTGACTTGAAACTTTGCAAGTATTTCTATTTCCGTTGATAGTACAGTGGTTCGGTGTTGTTGACCTGATCTGATGGCAAGGCCAGAAGGTGGATAGGTGCAACTCTTCAACGACTAATAGTAGATACTTTGAGTTTGGGCTTATTTTGTTTGATTTGACAAGCCTAACACGTTAGAATCTTTACTTTGCTACTACTGTCTACACTAAAAAGGGAAAAATAAAAATTTTTAACAAAAAAATAAAAACCGACTTCAAACAAAAGCACTAAAAAATAAAAAATAACTGATTGGTAGTTTTCATTTACTATACATACCTAATCAAATATTTTCGAAGTCGGTGTGCTTCGGCTAAGTAATTAAAGCCTACCTATTAAATACATACCTAATCAAATATTTTCGAAATCGGTGCCAGACCATAGAAAGCAAAGCACACCGACTTCGAAAATATTTGATTAGGTATGTATAGTAAATGAAAACTACCAATCAGTTATTTTTTATTTTTTAGTGCTTTTGTTTGAAGTCGGTGTTTATTTTTTTGTTATGTTATAGTGTTAAGTGAAAGCAGTCCATACATACAGAAGTATAAAATATTCTATCGTCGGCACGGTCACTTGCGTCACCCGAGCTTTAATCTCATATCGAGTAACTAATCTCGAGTTATTGAAATTGCGTCTACGCTCTACCCAGTAGGTATGACATACTTATATACGATGTTCTTGCTATTCTCGGTTTCTAAAATCTACGAAGACTTCATATTACATAATATAACTATCAATATTTTTTGCACATAGAGAGTAATCTGTCCAATTAAACTTCAGAATAAAAGCATTTACCATATAGCGTTCTAATATATTGCACCTTATATTTAATAGCCAAGATGTTACTGAAAATTATTGCCAATAGTCTAGTCTAACAAACAAGCTTATAATACTATTAAATAATTTTATTACATTCATACTAATATTATAAATGTGAAAGTGTGTTTATTTGTTTGTCCTTCTTTCACGTCCAAACAGTGTGACGGATTGGCATAATTTTTGTATAGAGATACTTGGAGGGCTGGAGAGTAACATAGGCTACTTTTTACCGCAGGAGATTATCTCATTCCCACGGAAAAATACGTTATACTACAATCAAAAAAATGTTTATGATCAGAATTACTTAAAACTTGGTATTAATGCTCTTCAATTTAATTAAATAAATACGTGTTTTAGCATTTTTTGAAATTCATCCCTGGAGGTAAAATAGAGGACGAAAGTTTATATGAAACCTACCATTTTAGAGTTTTCTTTTGCAGTTTTACCGCGAGTGAACCCGTGGGTTCTGCTAAGTAGTAGGTATAATAAGTATAAAGATCAGAATTTTAAAGCTTACTTATGTTTGCCTCGAGAATATTTTGTCTTGACGTATTAATAACAACCAGACGTAATTGAAAATGATTCTAAATTTATCTTAGAATATAAAATAAGGGTTGTTTTCATGCTTAGTAAAATATTAGGACAAAAATACTTATGATTTTTTTAACGCAAATTCTATCTTAAAATATCATTAAGAATTATTATTTACTTCGTGATAACCAAAGCAGATATAAAATCAAAAATATAGAAAGCAGATATGTTTTAGAAGAGCAAGTTTACAAGTTCGGGAGATATCAAGCTAACGTAACTATGTAGCGGGTAACATCATGAAGCGCGTACGATGGGATAAGTTTTAAACTTTGGATTCGGCGCAAGAATAAATAAAGCTTGCAATTCTGAGTAAAGTTATTGAACTTAGCTGAAATCGGTGCCACGTTCTAAGTTTAAAGTATGTGCGGTACAAAGTCGAGATTTGCATTAAAATTCATTTGGCCTGGCGTGAAGCCAGGGAAGACAAAACCTAGTATTTCCATTATTATATAATATTTTAATTATGATAAATATGTGAATAACTCAATACTTATTTTGTTATAAGTCTAATTTTGTTAAAAATGAATTTATATTTTTAAGATTTTTAATTACTTACATATGCACATAGATTTGCTCTTAACTTCAAGTTTCGATTAAAGGGGGTAAGAGAAATATTTGTCTTATAAAGAGCATACTAAATCAAAGCTTTTATTTTCGCCATATACAAATAAAATGTTACGAATAGCAATTGTTACTTTTATTATATTGATTTTATAACAAAAACGAGGGTTGGTTGCAAGCGGGGTGAACGCCCCTGTCACTGCAGATTCGCCTTGCTACGCCATATTGGTTGGGGTTCCTACGTCACTAATGGAGTGGCGACGGCTAAAATATGAGCCCATTCTCCTCTCCATACGTTGAAAAACAGCCGGAACTCGAGGAATCATTCCCAAAGTTAAATCTACCGTAAGCTTCTCGTTTCATAATTTTAGTCAGATTATTGTTTATAATAAATTCGTGCATAATATACGAGCGATGTTCGTTTTTAAGACGATATTATTGAAATCATTGGTAAATAATGTGAATAGAGACATATATTAAATATACATATGTAGTTAGACACTAGTTAAATTATATGTAGTGAATTCATAATTGAGGTAATAATGCCATAAGGGGTTTGTTTGTACCTGCGTCCTCAACTCTCTAGTTTATTAAGCAATGCCCGACAGATGCCAGTATATCATCAAAATCAATTTATTTAATTTATTTCACAGTTGTGAAGTATGAATATATTTTTTTTTACTAAGTATTAGAGAAAACTATTTACTTATAATTTTACAATGGACCCACAAAACTGTTTGCACAGTTTGTCTGTGCGATCAGAGTCTCATGGTAAACTTACATTATGATATTTAAGGCTTCTAATTAAAGTATGTTTAATTATGTTAAGCTGTCCATATAGAGTTTTTTAAATAATTTGGCGAATTTACTTTTATTTGGTTCATGTCTAATATTAGCGGGCAAACTGTTCATAAGGTACGGTAGATGTTTATCCAGTGTTCGATCGCCAAAATAATTATGCAGCCTTGGAACAATATATTTACCCGCTGATACTGACCTGGTACCTTGATCATGTGTCACCAACAAAGAGCGCTCCAGACTGCCATGGTTGTTTACTAGAAGTAAGTGTTTATATTTAAGGCTAACAGGAAGTATATTGCAAATTTAAACAGCTTGTTATAATCACCTTTGCAGACCTTTTTGGTGTTTTTAGATACTAACCATAACTTATCACTAGGAATTATGACAACGAAGAACTTCTCAAAATATGTTCTTATACGTATTTTGACTGAAGATCTTTGCATTTTGTGTACTGTATGCATCAAAAAATGGAATTGAAAATTATTTTTTTGTTTACGCAGCGAGTTTATTCTGAGTTCAAAAATATGTGCACTTGTAAATTTTAAATAATGCGATATAAAAGAGCAATGATTGGGAGGGTATTCGTGCAAAGAGATCGTTTAAAATCTGCGCCATATAAGAGGATTGCGAGGGGAGTTGAAAGTAGTACTTGCGACTGCTAGCTTTTACGTCACAGCTCTCTGAAGCATTCGAATACTTTGGATCAATGTTGTATCTCAAGCCATTTTGTACCAATATTATATTTGTGGGAAGAAGATAATACTCTATGGAGTTGGCTTTGATTGGACGTTCTCTATGTTGGAGGAACACAAATATGACATAATTTAAAGTATAAATGCAAGATTTCTTACTTAGATTCAATGTACTTTTACGTTTCGGCTTGTATTATTTCTTCGAACTTTCGTTAATATATTGTTTTGCGACCTTTAATGATAAATCATTTTATTTTAAAGGTACATAATATGTATGTACATAAAAAACATATTATATAAACTTAATTTGATATAGGTATTAGGTATACATATGTGTCTCCCAAACAGTAAATTCGAACTTATTTAAGTTAATTATATTTTACCACGCAAATGCGAGCGAAATACAATAAGCAAAGTGACGTCATTGTAAATCCAAGTCCATAACTCCCAAAGATGGCGGACTGTTTTTTTATACACCCCTATGATATGGATAGCAAGTGATAGGGTTTTCTGAGAAGAATACGGAAAAAAGTAAAAAAACATTAAAATGTACCTAAAGTAAATATTGAAAATAACTATAGAATAAAATACATACTTTTATTATTTACTAGCGACTTGCACTTGCTTAGCTCGGGAGTCCAGGTGTCAAACAGAGGCCTATGTATTAATTCAGGCCAAACTCTATCAGTGTACTAAATTTCATTCAAATTCTTCCAGCCGGTTCAGCGTGAACAGTAGACACTTCGAATCATGGGACAAGGGTTTTTACTGCAAGAGTGGACCGTGTCCTCTTGATCGTTGTGGTCTGCCTCGGTAGACCAACCATCGGGGTTGAGTGCGTAAGCGATTCTGTGATGTCCCGTGATAACGGGGAAGGTTCTATTGGTTTTTAGTAAGTAGCACTGACTTTTGAAGTTGGCGGTTCTCCACCTAACGATTTCTAAAAATCTATATCTAAAAATAAGTTAAGTTTTGTTTAATATTTTACTTCCGGACGTCACTGCTGTCTCTGTGTGTAATATCCGATCGGTCCATACTCTCAATTACCGATCTCGGTTACTTAAATTGATTTATTTTATTTAAGGTAATTTTATAAATGAAATTGATGGAATATGTTATTTAAATATATTCTGAAGAGCAAACTACTTCTGTACTTTTAATTTTTTGTTTTTTAGTTCATAATCATATTAAACGCAAGGGGCTTATCATGTTTTATTGAAAATTCGATATCAATGCTGTTGGAGAGGTCGGCTGGATGTTGTCTGTTAGACTGCGACAGAACTCGCTAACATACATACCTGTATCATCTTTTTATTTCCAAATATTATATCCTCGCCATTGTTGAGTAGTGCTTTTTATTATATTTTAAGTAATAAGGGCCACCTAATTATTAATTTGATTACTTGTAAATATTTTATAAAACAAAAAAATTATACAGTTAAATATTACAAAACAATCTGTTCAAATCATAAAATAGATCAAGAAATTGACAAAATCACATTAAATCCTTTGAGTTGTGATCTCCATTATTCATTTTACTGGAAACCGTAATGCATCTTAAATAAACTTCCGTAAAATTTTTCATATGCAAGATTTGATATATCGTGCACATAATTTTAGAAGTTAGTACCTAAAGATTGTTTGAACGGAGAGAAATTCGTTTTACTTACGAATAATATTCTTCTGGTGAGTTATATCGTTGAATAAAAATAGGAGCCGGGTGCACGCGTTCAGTGAAACGTTTCATATGTAAATGGCCCTGTAATCTTTAGGAGCTTCGTACGACAAGACATCGATCGCCGATGGATCGGGGGCTCAGCTCTCCAACTTTGCGTAATACTGAATACGTATTCAGACAACAACTTGAAACTTTCTGTTTTTGTTTCCATCTTGAATTGATTCTAAATTTGCTTACATAACGAGTTTAAGTAAACCTTCATTGGTTTTTATTATACGTCGGGTATAATTAAATGTGTATAATGGTGCAGATGATACAAAACATCGACATCATAAAAATTCCTTTTTAACAGCTGAATAAAAAATTTAAATAAAAATGTATTTTATTATGTACCATCTTGTAACCTTCTACGAACACTGGCACCTTTTTGAAATTTAAGATCTAGTACATAAATTAAAATGAAACCCAATAACTAAAATAAAAAGAAAGCCAGATCGAAATGTACCCAGTTATTTTTTGCCAATCAGGCCCACCACAAAAAAAAACCTATAAACATTTTTTTACGGATTTAGAATACTTTATTTTTTGATTGAAAATAATATTTAGCAAAGCCACATGAACAAGAATAACATCCAATAACAATAGGGAAGCCTCAATATCGATGTTTTAAAACGAGTATCACGATAGCATAAACAAAGGGATATATAAACGGATTTGTAGGTGAAATCCACCAGAATCCTTTGTATTTACCGCTTAGCTGAACGAATATAGAATTCAGATTCTTGCGGGCAGCTCTGCACCTCCGCTTTGTTTATTCAATATCATGGTATATTCATAAGCAATAAAAAAATGGATAAGCTGTGATAGAATGGTATCGATCGCTTCATCATAAATATAAACGTGAGTACAAGATGGATTTATGATTTGGAAATGTTGTCTTCATAATTTTACATTATTATTATGTAGTTCGTATTTGTGATTGAATAGGGTACTTTAGATGAATTACGCATTTATTGTGTTTTGCTTCAATCAAATCAGTTAATCTATGTATATCCTACTAATACCTACTATAAACGTGAAAGTTTGTAAGAATGTATGTATATTTGTATGTATGTTTGTTACTCTTTCACGCAAAAACTACTGAATGGATTTTGATGAAACTTTACAATAATATAGCTTATACATCAGAATAACATACAGACTACTTTTTATCCCGGAAAAATGCACGGTTCCCGTGGGATAGATTTGTTTTTGTTTTTCTACATGCGAACCTGAGCGAAGCGAGGGTGAGCCGCTAGTCTATATTATACATAGTCTTGCCATAAATATTGTTACAAAGAGAAAAAATCTATTGCACTTAACCTTTATTACTATTACAGTGTGTTAGTTTAATACATCAATATAAAACCATTAAAATATATAAAGCTTATTCGAAGTGTCTCCATTGGCTGCAATACAGTCCTTTAAACGTTGAGGCCAGTTATCAATAGAAGCACACACTCTTTCCATGGGTAAATCTTCACTGCCAATCGTACGGATTGTTTTACGGACTCCAAATTGTCCTCGCATTTAGAGCAAGATATACTCTTTAAAGCTGACCATAAATCATAATCCAGCGGATTAATATCCGGACTACGGCTCTGATGAAGTCCGGAACGTGGGCTTCTAACCAAGATTGCGTGGATCGAGCTTTATGTCCCGGCGCCGAGTCTTGCTGAAAGGACTATTCTTGGTTATTGAATATAGTGTTGTTAAGGGGCCTAACTACCTTTTCAAGAATGGTAACTTGTTACACTTGTGCCGATGTTTTGATATCTTTTTCACAAAAATATGGCTCTGTCACTCTTTCATGGCTAACACCCCACTAAACCATCGCTGAAGTCGGATTATGCCCACGTTGTACTGTGTTGACTAATTGGGAAGCTTCCTTAGAGCTTTGAGCATAAATGCGGTCATTTTGTTTGTTAAAATATCGCTCAATTGTAAAAAAAATATCAATCATATAAAAATGACAGATTCCAAATTCAAATGTAATATTTTGTTTATTTTTAATTGTAAAAGAATTTATGGTCAGACTATGTATACTAAGGGAGTAATATAGGGGATAAAATATTGTATGAAACTCTGTTATTCTTAATGCGAAATGCACGGAAAGTGGTATTTAGCTTTAAGATGAAAAATAAGAAATATATGTATCAGATTTTTTTTCGAAATTCTTCCCTCAAAAGGGTAAAAGGAGGAGATAAAATTTATATGGGCAAACAGTTATTTACGATCAGAATGACTTGAAACTTGGCATTAATGTTCTTCAATACAATAAAATAAATACATGTTTAAGTATTTTTCGAAATTCATTCTATTAGGGGATAAAATGGGGGATGAAAGTGATGAAGAGATGCACGGAAAGTGTTATTTACCTTTTAAATAAAAATAAAACAATAAAAATATCATTTTTTTTCGACATTCATCTCATAAAGGGTGTAGTGCTGTTTATTTGAGGGAAATGATCATAAACAATTGATCAAAATTACTTGAAACTTGGTATTATTGCTCTTCAATACAATTAAATAAACATGTATTTTAGATATTTTTTTAAATCTGGGCGAAGTTGTTGAATATATTTAGACAGAGTAACATAAGTCAAGTTCTCCGTAAGTGCAGAATGGAGTTTATTCCAAGCCTAAAGAAAATTATGTATAACTTCTCGGCTGGCCACAGCAGTGACAATTATAATAGACATAGAGCGCGAGAGAGAGAGAGAACTTAAGCTAAGGAGTATCGTGCTATCTATGTCCTCCTTCTAAAGGTTGTGACAACTGTAATGAAAAAGTCACCTAAGCTATGTAATGGGGTTAGACAGTAATAATTCATTAAACATCATAGTGGCCACTGTGTTTGCTGGTTGTCCTCGGCGGGAATCAGAATTCATACCTTAATTACCACTGATAACTTCTAATTACGCCTTTGAATTTAATCTTTTGTAATTCCTCCTTAAAGTTTGATTTGCAATGATCATCAGGGCCAGTCGGTAAAAGTATCAGGCGTAGACTTCAGAGAGAATTGTTTCTCACAAGGACATTTTAGCAGAACCCAGAACTAGATAAAACATCCCTCGTTAGTTTTTTTTAGTGTAGACTAAATTAAATGAATCTTGAGTTTTTCTCTAGACAATATTACAAATTCAATATGACAACATATAAATTCAATGGAAATTAAAACTGAGCAAATTTTTCAGACCACGCGAGCGTAGCCGCGGGTCAAAAGCTACAGCAAAATAAGAATGGCACCTGATATGTATATGTAACTTAAAAAAGAAGAAAAAGGAGGGAAACTGTAAGCTTCAAGTGTACATAGCATTGGGTCTTTAAAATAACGTACATGTTAGCCTATTAGTATGTTAGTCAAAAAACCCATATTAGCCGTGTTACATGATTTTAAAGTCGTAAACATTGTGTACGACTATATCATTGTACTCTCTTCCTCGAACTTGGAAAGATGGAGTAGAAAATGAGTAAAAAATACAGGTAGTGGAGCTTACTAAATACCTATAAAAACTTTTTAACAAAAAATAAAACTGACTTCTAGGCACTAAAATGTAAAAAATAACTAAACTGGGATTTTCATTTAGAATAGATAGAATAGGGTTTGTTTAGCATTTTTTTTAATATTTCATTCATCTATCTGTATATAACTGAACTTTTTATTTTTTATTTTTTTCAAGCGCTAGAATTAAAATGAAACAAACAATAAAATATATAATAAATTATTAATTAAGGGAATATTAAAGTATTTGTAAAAAAATTATATTGATATCCTTGCAATGGAATAGTGTGAAGATTACTAACTTTTCATATTAGTAAAAAGAACAGCTGACTTCTCGTTGTGGGTTCTCAAGTTAATGTAAGTATGACACTTAGATAAGGGCGGAAGCGAGGCCAATGCTCTCCCTTACTGATAAAACAACACCTGCCCCTCCAGCTCCAAACTAAAAATTGATTACCACCATGCCATTATAGGTAGGTCTAAATATTTTTTTAATTTAAATAATACTTTTCGAATTCGTACTTCCTACGAGTGAAAGGCTATATATAAAAATTACCTTTGCTAACTCAGATAATACATACATAACACACATAAACACACATTTTAGTATCCAGTTATAGGCCTTCGACAGAAGGATGATAGTACCTCAACTTCTCCCTTATTATTTATTGATATATTTTGTAAATCTTTAGAATTTAAAGTAGTAAGTACAAAAAAGATTACAGCGTAAATAAAACTCTATAATAATATTTTGATTCGTCTTTCTATATAATATCTTTTAGTATAAAGTGAATTCTTTTAAAGGCTTTCAGCTTATTTAAAATATGCATTGTGAGCAAATTAAATTTATAAAATAAAGTGAAGAAAATTTATGAAATAGCTGTCTAACAAGTTTTTCGATTAAAAATGTGTACAGGCTATAATTATTGCATTTTAATAAAATAATTATAATTGATAGCTAATAAAATTGGCTTTGTATTCATTATTAATAAGATTCGCAAAAGTAATCTAATATCAATTACTAATAACTTTAACCTTATTTAAAAAAAAACGTTTTAGTTTATATTTATTTTTTTCTTTTATCTGTATTTTTCTTTTCAGTTAATTCACTCTTAAGAATAGAATAAATAGAAATCAGTAAAAAAAACACATATTTTATTATTACCTACTAGGTTTTTTGGTTTCGTAATCGGATACGAGGTTGATTACCAGCCCAGTATTGGCCTCTTTCAATTGGCAACTTCTAAATGACACTATCTCCTCCCAGTTTACAATACAGACCTCAATGAACAAGAAGCGCCTAACGATCTTATTTAGGTTCACTTTGATCACTATCCTACTGTTTAGTATTTTTTATTTGGCATCATCTTAGGTCGGGTTTGAAATGACAGTTGTCAATGGCATTCGGTAATCTTCGGTCGGTGGGACGAGAGCTCCCCTTTTGAATTGTGTCGGTTACAAAGAAAATCAAAGTATTTCGGTCGGATTGATTAATGGGCTTATATATTATATTCTACATACACACAAAACTCCCCTAGTGATCAGTGCCTACGCAGGATTAAGGATTCCGGGCCCGGCAACGCTTCCACGGCTAAGTCCACATACAAGGTACACAATATGTATTATAATTTATTGGCGTTAGTTTTTTATATTTTAATCCGCGTAACGCGGATCATACACCTACTATGACCTCCATCATACTCGTATACTACGTGACATAGGGTCGCTGATATAGTCAACTCTGCAAATCAAAGTAGAACAAGAAGCGACTCAATTGATGACCAAGTTCCTCATCTGTTATGCGATAGTAACCCATAATTCGGCCGCAAGACCACTTAAACCAAATACGGCCATTCAGTATTTAACTGATGGAATGACTGACTTTCACCCCTAGATACCCTACAGTAGTCTTATATATACTCGAGGGATACCAAAGCTTAAACAACTATTACAATAGACTACTGTTTCTTTAGTATCTGTAAAACTTCAAAACACCTAAATTGATTTTAATGAGACAGAATAACAGACTTCTATCCTATAAAAGACGACAAAATAAAATCGATAGCTACTGGATAGAGGATGAATAAATGGGCTTAATAAAGGCGCCTAACGGCAACGGAAGTGTGAACGAAGATGCGCATGAATGTTAGTAAGAATATGTTTGGATACATTATTAAAGTGCTAATTTTTTACAATCTTAAAAAACAATGAACTTATATACTGAATTTTAAAAAGCTATTACTGAATTTTTAAAAGCTTACAGATCCTTCAAAGCTTTATTAAAAGTATTGTCGTTTTTTCCCCTTATATTTAATCACGTTATCGACTAGCAATGAAAAAGCTTTTCCATGTAAGTATTCAAGACTATTTTTAAATGTTGAAATAAAATGAAGATATAAATATTCGTGACAGTAAAACTATGAGTATTCATTGTATACTAGCAGAACTCGCGCTAAAACTAAAAAAAAAAACTCTAAAAAGGTAGGTTTCATACAAAATTTTATACCCCATCTTAACCCCTTATGGGATGAATTTCGAAAAATGCTAAAACACGTATTTCTTTAATTTTGTAGAAGAACATTATTAATAGCAAGTTTCTAGTAATCTCATAATAAATATTATTTTTGGTTGCATTATATCGTGTTTTTCCGTGGGAGTGAGATAATCTTCGGCGATAAAAAGTACCCTATGTCATTCTCCAGCCCTCCAACTATCTCCACACAAAAATCACGCCAATCCGTCACTCCGTTTGGACGTGAAAAAAAGACAGACAAACAAACAAACACACTTTCACATTTATAATATTAGTATGAATTTTGATGATCGTTTTCAAATAAGATATAGTAATTAATACATTTGACTACTTTGTAATGATGTATAAAGAATTTATTTATGTGACCTTAGCCGATAGGAATAAATTAAAAAAATTGAAAAAAATGGGTGCGAATTTTCATTTATTTCCCGCGCTTTTGCTAAAAAAGCAAGAGAGAGTCGGTATTACTTTGCAGTGACTATTCATGACTTGTTTGTAAATTGTAATACTGTAAATAATTATCATAAATTTTGTAACTCATTATTTAAAAGAGCGACTGCATGTCTCTACTGCTCAGTGAGTTTCTCGCTGGCTCTTTTCAGCAGAACTACACGGACAGACTACTGACGATTACGAAAAAATTAAGTTAATGTTGCAAAATTACTGAATATAAGAATATATGCAAGGAATATCTTGAAGTTTTATTAGTGTCATCCTAGGAGTCAGAAGGAGATGTGGAGGTAGGGACCTTTGTATAACCTTCAAGGAGTAACTTTCGGTCATTTTCAACCGACTTACATAGGAAATGCAAATAATCATGCTTTAATTTTATTTATAGACAGAGATAGAGAACAGTATGACTGTAAAGTGTAAAGCCAACCGAAATTATAGCTATATAATATAATTTAACTTAATTTTTGTGTATATAATACTTTTAACTACGAAATAGAAAGAAGTTTTGGAATAACTTAACACATTATTGAACGGTATTTATATAACCAATTTTCAAGCTGATAGTTGGTACAGTAGTCACTGCTAAATACGTAATTGATGTCTAATTTGGTAAATTTATAATATTCCATATCTTCTATATAAATAGTATAAAGTCACATATTTTCGGAAAAATATTCGACACTGATAAAATGAACGATCCCCGATCGCACCTAGAGCGGAAAAGTGAAATAAAATATCCTCTCGTAGATTGAAATCGCGCCGGGTTTCAGGTCGGATCGTCGACGGCTCAAGTCTAGTAAGCGCTCTATTAATGTTCTATTTCTGTTAAACGTTTCAAAGAATGCGTGTTATATTACTTACACTAGGAACTCCTCACTAAATTGTTTACTTTATGGATAATTTTAAAATTTTGTGGTTAAGTAAGAATATTCCAGTGAAAATTTGGCAAAATCTCGACTTTATCTGCGTTTAAATAAAAACCAGTTAAAATAAGTGTGAATTTACCCTTCAAATGAGACTGAGAGACTAAAAAGTTCCGTTTATAACCCTATGAAAGTTATTTAGTTACGAGTTCTGGTTATAATCACATTATATGTAGTAATATTATAATCTGTTGTTTTAGCATCAGTTGAACTAAATTTTACTCGTGATAAAACTAAAACTAAGGCCATTGACCTAAGCATTAAGTAAAAAGCTGCATCAAAATGTTAATGGGAATCTGTGCGAATTTTGTTCTTTAATTATGAAAGAATTAAATAATTACTAACGATAGATAGGTATAATTACAATCTATGAAAAAAAAAATCTTTGCATAAAATTACAATTTTCGTTCAAGGTTAATTACCTAACAAGTGGGAATCTTTTTATTTGTCCAACTATAAATTAGTAGCTTGTTTTATATTTCTGTCAAACTTCACAAGGCAAGAAACCGATGAAAATATTGGAAACCGGTAAAAATATTTCCCATCAATAATATAGTCATATTATACAATATGACATTGTTTTGTCAGTCAGTAAGCGATTTCTAATACTTAACAATAGCGCAAGAAATAAATCGCTTAGCTTCGCGCCCGGCTGGATTACCGGGCACTATTGAGCCTAAATATAAAATAACAAAAATAATTGTTTTATACTTGTTTGCTTAAAAAAAACTCTGAAACTAAGCACCTTTTTGCCTAATCCAGCAGTTCCTGAAATTTTTATATTTATGTTTTACTAGTGGCTCACCCTCCCACGGGAACCGTTCATTTTTCAGGGATAAAAAGTAACCTTGTTGTTTGACCGGTAAAATAATGTATCAGCATGCCAAATTTTACTAAATTAGGTGCATAAGTTGTTGTGTACTAAGCTGTATAAGTTACTATAGTTTTTTAACTATCCCATGGAAACTCTTTAATTTTCCAGAATGAAAAGTATCTTAGATGTTCCCCGGGGATATAAAGTACCACCATGCAAAATTTCATTTAAATCGGTCCAACAATTTCGGAGATTAGCCCGTACAAACAGACAGAGAAACAAAAAATTTGAAAAATATCTGGATTTGTTCTATTTCTCTTCTTACATCCTCCTGACTCGGTTTTTAGCTTTTTTTTTCTATCAAAAGACATTAAATCTCTACAGTTTTATTATAACGTAGATAATTATTAATTAATTAATATTTGAAAATTCAAAATCAGTTAAATCTTTTTCGATAACTTCTTCTCATTCTTCATACGTCATTAGTAAGCCAAATAATACCCTTATGTACTCAATTTTATAGCTTCACCTAACGTTGCATACAAATGTTTTTTTTTTAAATTTAAATACTTCCTTTAAATATTTAATTCCAAAAGTCCTTTTTTTTCTTGAAACTTCAAATACTTAATAACTGATTTAGAAAAGATTTTAAATAGGCATATTATATATTTTCTTTTATTTTTGTGGCTTATTATATAGCGTTAAGTTCGATCATGTAAATATAGTATTTCAGACTATTTATATAACAACATCGTCAGCTCTTTGTCAGGGTAAAAACTGAAGTCGAAAAGTGTACATAATAGTTTGATATCACTTCAAATGTCTCTAGTGTTGAGCTATTAAAAAGCTTTTAAGGTACTCATATCATTACTGCTCTTACAGAATAGCTATTGCAAAATTGCTTAGCTAAATAAATTTTCGTTATACTTCTAAAGTAATGTTGTAAGTAAAATAATTTTGTTCAAAACTCCTATTGTTAATTATTTCATTAACTTTAACATAAGTATACAAAATATGAAGAAATAATTCTTTGTTTAATCAGCTTTTTCAGAGCTTATGAAATATATTCTTTACAAATACTATACCACTTTTAGCTAGTATTATTCTGTTATTTATTTGTAATAAAAATAAAAAATAAATAATATAGAAATATACCTTGAAGAAGAAGAAAACAGTTATAATCCTAAAGGATTTGTAACTTATCGAAGAACAAAAGCAATTTTGCAACTGTTATAACGCGTGCAATGTTGAGCTTGCGGCATATTTCTATTGATGTCTAATCTCGAAACGACCAACTCATAAAACTTAGTTCAATCTACTTTCAACTGAGATTTTTCTGGCTTTTGACATAAAAATATTCTATGCACATTAGTCTTTGGCGTTAAAGAATGAAAATATGTAGTTTATAAAATATCCAAATAAAGAAAATTTTATCAAGAGTATCGTGGTTAAAGTAATTGTTCAATGTCATGACATTGTAAAGAAAGCGTAGTCAAATCGACACCGGTACAGATGTAGAGCGCTGGCTGGGATTCTTGCAATTTATGAGGCAATATGTTTAACGTCTAGTACGGGAACCCTTCTCGAACATAACGGGGGCTGTTACGTAAACATATTGCTCGCGAGTGGTGAGTCGATGCTTTAGATATAGGCCTACTAAAATAGCCCCTACATTTACGACTTTCGTACTAAATCAATGTTGTCAATTTTTTGTTATGAAATACTGGTTCTTATTAGAAGTTAAGTTTATGGCAAGTGTCAAGTAGTGATGTATACCTATAGGTAGGTATTAGGTATGCTTAAATTTTTGAAGTAAATATATATATTTATATAGTTATGGATATATATAAACAATGGCTTAACTTATGCAGAGCATTTAAACATTGTAAGCTTGCACTAAAATTTGTTATGGAGATGTGTTTACAAATGGCTGCTACGTCACTGAAATTTACGATATTG
Source organism: Brenthis daphne (assembly GCA_947093115.1). NCBI lineage: Eukaryota > Metazoa > Arthropoda > Insecta > Lepidoptera > Nymphalidae > Brenthis > Brenthis daphne. The sequence goes on from OX352471.1 coordinate 9,120,217, forward strand.
CTTTTGCGAGATTGTAGTGTAGCTACTCGATGATTTAATCCGATTTGGAAGCATATTATTAATTCGCAATATCAAGTGCTACACAATATAATGCGTAGTCTATTTCAATCCAGTAAACGCATTTTACTCGTAAGTTATTAATATGATTGTGTCGGGTTCTCTGTTGTCTTTGCTCTGGTAGAATGTAAGCTCTATTGTAAATTGAGGATTTTAGGATTTTGGGAATTACCTCTGACATATGCTAACTTTGAAGATTCTTAGTACTTTTTTAATTATCTATACAAATAATAAAATTCTAACTGAGTCGAATCCGTACATTAAATATTTTTTTGTAATATCTTATTAAAAAAGTAATTATTATCGATACAGAGGCCGAATCTATAGATTTTAGAATTTTTGTGTGTCGGTCTGGAAACGCATTACGAGAAAACCACTGGACAGATTTTGATAAAATTTGGTTTGATAATATCTGGTTATCCAGGTCAACAATAGGATACTTTTTACTGCGGAAAAATATCTCATCTTTGAGAAATCTATACTAACCGCTAAAACGTCCCTAGAGACGAACCCGAGCGGAGCGAGAGCGAGTCGCTAGTTAATAATATAAAGCAATAGTTTTATGTAATTAAAATAATACATTTATAATAATGCAAAAATTAAGTCGAAGTCACACACTATATTTGAAAATTGTGTTAAAGAAGTTTTTAGGTCGGAATAGACTCTTAAAATAATTTTAAAACTTTTAATATACCTGTCGTCGTGACGTCACGTAAAGAACAGCTTAGTCAGTACTTCAATAGAACTTATCTTAATAGACAACGTATTAAGCTTAAACAATAAGTAAATTTCATTTAGGACTTAGTTCATCCAAAAATACGGTTTTGTATCCTCGTTGTGCGCGCTACTATACAAATCAGTAATTGCAGTAAATACCTAATTATTGTGCCGATTATGTGCTCAGGTACAGTTACACTATAAAATCATTTTACTCTCAAATTAAAAAAAAAAACCAATGAGAGATTAGGCACAGGACTCGGCTTTACATGCTCTCCAAGACAAGGAGATTTAACGCCGCAAATCTGGATTCGTAGCATTAAAGCCACTAGACAAACAAGGCAGTCACGGATGGACAAATAACAAAGCTTGCCATGAAAACCCACCAGTTTTAATACAAGGTAGGTCATGTGTAACCGCCCCCCCCCCAACGTGCGTTCACCTTGTCGTGGTTTTCAGTAGTGCCCGGCAATCCAGCCGGGCGCAAAGCCAAGAAACGCACAGGGAGGTGGCCCGCTTCAGTGGGCGGCGGCACAACGTCGTACCGTACAGCGTCGTAGTTGAATGCGTAAGCGATCCTGCGACGCCCCATTAAAACGGGGGAAGGTTTTGTTGGGTTTTAGTGGGTAGTACTGGCTTCGCCGGTGAGTCCCACACTTCGTGCGTAAATGCATTTCCCAACGTTAAAAAAAAAAGAAAGGTCATGTGTAACCAAAAACAGTTTTTTAATATTATTGATTTTCTTTACTAAGTGTAGTATGTAAGTATACCTACTAATCTATACTAATATTATAAAGAAGTAAAGTTTGTGAGTTTGTGACGTTGTGGGGGGTAATCTCTGGATCTACTGAACCGATTTAGATGAAATGTGGTAAGAGATAGGTTGAGAACCTGGGAAGAACATAGAATACATTTTAACTCGGAAATCATTCCTCAAAGGGGTGAAAATGGGAATGAAAGTTTGTATGAAGAATCAACCTAGGGACCAACCCGAGCTAAGTGAGGGTGAGTCGTTAGTAATAATATAAATTGGGTAATTTGGGTAATTGGATAATTTGTTTTAAATTAATACCTTCTAAATATGGAAAATTATACTTGTATTTTCTTGTATATTTGATTCGATCCGATATTGCACGAAGCTACGAGTCCGGTGATTGGTATGCATAAGTAAATTGTTATCGATCTGAAAACCTTTCGTAGACTTCGTTTAAACCGACGAAGCAAAAGCAACTCATATTTCCCCTAATAGGATCCCCTTATACTTTACAGGAGCTTATTTTCATTATATTTAAAGACTAAAAAAGAAAAATACTAATAGAGATTTATTAGTTACCACGGGAATCGTTCATTTTACCGGGATGAAAAGTAACCTGTTGTTTGACCGGCAATATATGGTATCAGAATGTTAAATTTTACTAAATTAGGTGCAAAGTTGTTGTGTACTAAGCTGTATAAGATACTATAGTTTTTTAACTATTCCACGGGAACTCTTTAATTTTCTGGGATGAAAAGTAGCCGATTTGTTATTGTCACGTATGAACTATATTATTGTAAAGTTTTATTAAAATCCAATCAGTAGTTTTTGTGTACTAAGCTGTATAAGTTATTATAGTTTTTTAACTATCCCATGGGAACTATTTAATTTTCCAGGATAAAAAGTATCTAAGATGTTGCCCGGGGATATAAGGTACCACCATGCAAAATTTCATTTAAAACGGTCTAATAGATTCGGTGATTAGCCCGTACAAACAGACAAACAGACAGAGAAACAAAAAATTTGAAAAAAATCTGGATTTGTTCTGTTTGTCTTCTTACATCCCCCTGACTCGGTTTTAAGCATTTTTTTGCTATTTACAGACATTCGACCTCTACTGTTTTATTATAGTATAGGTAAATAATAATTGCATTATTAAAAGAAAATGTTTAATTAACTTATCACTAAAAATTATATATCAATAAACTATACCCTATGAGATAAACAATTCTTGTAGATTACTGAAGTGTTTGAAATTAATTCTAAATATTTTTTATCTTTTATCTTAAACTTTTATAGGGTTTTTTTGTACTATACCTACTATAGCTTTATAATATTTTCTTACTTAGCTCTACGCACTCTCTAAATCAAGGTAGCGTGTATAAACAAGGTGGCGCTTACTAAAGCGGGTTCGTTTTAACGAGACAACTCTTATTACCAAAACTATTAGAACTTAATTCAACTAATAATAATTTACGACGTTACTAGTAATATCAAAGAGATGTACTACTACATTACTCATCGACTTATAAGCTACTCGCGACTCACCCTCGCTTCGCTCGGGTTCGTCCATAGCTTGATTCCCAAAACAAACTTTCATCCCCATTTTCACTTCCTTAAGGGATAATTTCCGGGATAAAAAGCATCGTATGTCCTTCCCAGGATCTCAAACTATATTCTTACCAAATTTCATCTAAATCGGTTCATTAGATCCAGAGGTTACCCCCTACAACGTCACAAACTCACTAATATTATTAGTAAATTCGAATACTTAACGTGAGTGATTGAAATGTTTTCTTTTCGCGTTCTATTATATACATACTACTTTAATGATAGCTCTAACCTTTTAATGTTCTGTTCACGAAAGGTCTTTCGTGCTTCATGTAGTTCCTTCAAGGAATTAGGTACTTAATTGACTAATGAGAAGCGCTATAGCGATAATTTACTAAGATGAGTTGACTGTATAAAAAAATACTGTAATTATTCATAATATAAAATATATTAATGTTGTTTTAAAATACCATCCATAAATACAAATAACAAAAAAATAAAAACCGACTTCAAACAAAAGCAGTAAAAAGTAAAAAATAACTGATTGGTAGTTTTCGTTTCCTATACATACCTAATCAAATATTTTCGAAGTCGGTGTGCTTTGGCTAAGTAATTAAAGCCTACCTATTAAATACATACCTAATCAAATATTTTCGAAATCGGTGCGGTGAAAAGCAAAGCACACCGACTTCGAAAATATTTGATTAGGTATGTATAGTAAATGAAAATACCAATCAGTTATTTTTTACTTTTTAGTGCTTTTGTTTGAAGTTGGATTTTATTTTTTTGTTAAAAAGTTTTTATTTTTCCCTTTTTAGTGTAGACAGTAGTAGCAAAGTAAGAATTATTATAACGTGGTAGGTTTGTCAAATCAAACAAAATAAGCCCAAACTCAAAGTATCTACTATTAGTCGTTGAAGAGTTCCACCTATCCACCTTCTGGCCTTACCATCAGATCAGGTCAACAATACCGAACTACTGTACTATCAACGGAAATAGAAACACTTGCAAAGTTTCAAGACAATATGACAATTAGAAGTAGGTTAAATTCATCATTAGCTATTTTTCCCCCAGGGGTGGTATTTTTTTTTTAAATTTAAATGGGACCAATCTGGAAGTATACACTTTCAAACAAAATAAAAATTGTCCAAATCGGTTAATAAATGACGGAGTTCTGAGGTAACAAACATTAAAAAAAATACAGCCGAATTGAGAACCTCCTCCTTTTTGAGGAAGTCGGTTGAAAAATGTTATGACTACCGACAATCTTGAGATTTTAACAACGTACTAGACCTCTGAAATCTGAATGAAAGATAGCTTTTCATTTCCTTTTCTTGCTGGAGTTTACAAGGCCTGTACATCGCGTGAGGTTGTGAGATCCTTATTTTGATTAAAATGGTGCGTTCGCGTGGGTGCTACGCCTATGACGCCATTCATCAAACAATTTCTGCCGATGTTTGTATTATTCACGAGTTTATTAGTTTTTCTGGCGTCTCATTTGGTAATCCAAAAAATGACATGTAAGAAATGTCACTAACAACATTCTAATAATCTTAACATTACATTTTTTTAGGAAAATATTTTCGATTAACTCACGCTTCTACTACTAGTAAGCGCTACTACACTATAACTGTACAAAACATATATTACACCCTCCTTCGGTTACTGTGAAAGAAGTACAAGATCTATATACAGTCGTCCAATTTCATACAAATGACAAATAACATACTGAATGTATGTTATTTGTCATTTGTCATCCATTAAAAAAGTCAAATTTTTATGAAAAAGGAATGTACCCACATATATAGAATTTTACATGAAATCATGCAGCGGTAAATAAAAGGTCGTGGTATATTTTTTATGGTATAAATCTAAGTTTACGGGTGATTGAAGTAGTAGCGTGTCGTATGATTTCTGATTTCGTCGTGCCGAATGCCGATCCGATGCTCATTATCGGGCGGCGCGCTCAGCCGTGCGACCGATCCAATCGAATTCGCCTTGACGACTCGTGATTCACGACTAAAATATAAAGTTTAACAAATCATGACGTCTATCTATACTAATATTACAAAGAGGTAAAGTTTGTGAGTTTGTGAGTTTGTAACGTTGTAGGGGGAATGTAATCTCTGGATCTACTGAACCGATTTAGATGAAATTTGGTAAGAGATAGTTTGAGACTCTGGAAAGGCCATTAGATACTTTTTATCCCGGAAATTATCCCTTAAGGGGGTGAAAATGGGGATGAAAGTTTGTATTGGGAAGGAAGCTAGAGACAAACCCGAGCGAGGGTGAGTCGCTAGTTGGAAATATATGTATTAGAATTCTTCTTTAATAATTATTGAAACTATTAAATGATATAAATATAGGCGTCAGAATAATTCGAGTTATATTAGAGGTTCGTGAAAGAAATATTGTGGGTATAATTAATTATTATTAGAATCAATTTTATAAGAAAGTATTTGATACGATAAACTAATGTGTAGAATAATTCCCGTATTGTTAAGAAATAAAGTTATAAGTGATGTATATCTATTACTATTGAGTAGAATAAAAACAAAAATGTAAAATTTGCTTGAACATATTTTATAAAACACATTTGAGTTATAAAAAGGAACAAATAACGCCATCCATTTTACGCCATGACAATCTTTGAGAAGACTTCTCGTCGGTAGTACGCAAATTGCTAAGCAGCCTTTTATTCAGTCCCATTCTTATACCTCTAGACGTTCTATTTCAAGTGAAAAAAAGATTCGTGCATTAGAATGATCTTCCTGCTTTTATATTTTTTGTGGTTTGGTTGAATCTAGTGTATTGTTTCTTTTTAGCATAAATAATATCCTCTTTTAAGATGCTTTTATAAGTGTTATCGACAACGTTATTTTTTCTGTTGTAGTTTATAGTTATACCATTTGGCCCAATACTTGTTAGAACTTTAATCGTATAGGAAGATGATGTGTTGCGATTACGCCAATTTAATTAACGTAAATCACTTAGAAGTCTCCGTAAATGCACATTTGGGCCACAGACTTTCTAATGATAATTTAATGTCACACTGTATACGAACTGCGATCTAGGCAAAGTTTTCAGAAATGTTAGTGAAGAGTAAGACGCCTATAAAGCATAAATGTAAATGAAAATAAATGAAAATTCTGTTCGTACATGAATAATGAAGTTTCTATGATGGAGCTTTATAAAAGTTGCATTTACGTGTTCTATTTAGTATAGTGTTTTTTTATTGTAGACTAGCATTGCCCGCGGCTCCACCCGCGTTCAGATGACCAAAAACCAAATCCTTATGTTTTACATATTACTTTACTCTTACATTGTAGTTTTTGTATTTTTTATCAGAAATGGGACATTTTCACGCGGTAAAAAGTAACCTATATGTTGGTCCGGATAATCAGCTATCACCGTACCAAATTTCATCAAAATCCCTCCAGTGCTTTTTTTGTGATGCGTTAACAGACAGACAAAAATTCTAAAAACTATAGATTCGGCCTCTGTATCGATAAGAATGTTTAATTCAATAAGTTTTTCCCAAAAATATTTAATGTACAGATTCGGCTTAGTTACAATTTTATTATAATATGTATAGATGAATGTATTACGTCGCCTAAATAATTTAATAAATAAATATTACTAAGCAACTTAAATAACATTAATATTATAATTAGTGGTGGTGGTCGCTTGGGAAACCGAGTGAAGCGGGTTCAAATCCCGGATCTCGCACCTCTGTTATTTTTACGTGCGATTCATTTTCCAACAAGATTACCACTACCCTTACGGTGGAGGAAAACATCGTGACTCGTGAGGAAACCTGCATGTCTGAAAGAATCTAGAAAGTTTTTGAAAGATATGTGAAGTCCGCTAACAGGCACTTGACTACGTACGGTCTGATCTCCCTCATATTGAAGGTAGGCTCGTGTCTAACAGTGGGACGTTAAAAAATAGGACTGATTACATACATTATTACTTTTACAGATAAGTTTTAATCTTTTTATTAAATTACTGTATATTTGTAATAATTTATATAAATTATTGAGCAAGAAAAATATTTTCATCAGTTTTGGGTTTAATAATAAGAACTTTATATTTTATTTTGTACATAAAATTCAAATTAGATCAATTTTAATTTAATTTTGTGAACATTTTGTTAATGATTGCTAATTTGAAGTTTGTAATATAAAATTCTTTTATATTAGCAGAGGTTTACAGTTGCTGAATTTTGTTAACACCTTTTAGCCGGATTGCGCGAGTTTCAAGGCACATTTTAAAATTTCAACCTCGAATTTTACCAATTACGGGTTGTAACCCTTTCGACAGAATAGGGGCATCCTTCAAGACCTTTTAACAAACGTCAAAATGGGGTAATTAAGGCAAATAACCCTAAATATTTAAATGTTCATCAAATTACGAGGGATGTGTCAACTTATACTCTATACATTTTAGATATTGTTATATTTATCTTATACATGTTTTGATTAGGATATTACGAATACGGTCTACGTCTTGTCAAAACTGTAGATCTTGTGAAGTTTAACTAAGAGTTATTTAAGAGAGATTATTTATAACGTTCGTTCAGATGACCAAAAACCAAATTCTAAGGTTTTACATATTAGTACACTCTTTACATTGCAGTTTTTGTATTTTTTCTCAAAAATGAGAAATTTTCCCGCGGTAAAAAGTATACTATATGTTGACCCGAATAACCAGCTATCACCATACCAAATTTCATCAAAATCTCACCAATGGTTTTTCTGTGATGCGGTAAAAGACAGAGAGACAAACAGACAGACATAAAAACTCTGAAAACTATAGATTCAGCCTCTGTATCGATAATAATGTTTATTTCAATAAGATTTTCCAAATAACATTTAATGCACAGATTCGGCTTAGTTACAATTTTATTATAATATGTAAATATAAATTAGTTGTTGATAGGGTATATATTATGTGCATAGGTTTAGTTACAAAGTTTAGTTTGTTCTTTGCTTGTAACAGTACCTACTGCGTATTATTTGCCGATATTATATTAAAAATACTGTTGCCACATGATAATGATGTTCTCCTGACCGATTCCGGCCACGGCGCCCAATCTCATTGAGACTAGCCAACTGAGCAACAGATATTATAATGCACAAGTGTACGCGCAGACACAAGTGCACTCTCTATTCCTGTCACTCTCATACTCTGACCGATGGCTTTGCGTGCTCTCCGAGGCACGGGAGTGAAGCACCACCAACTTCCCAACTCTGGGCTGTTACTGAGGCTTAATATACAGAAAGACTCAATAACTAAATTTGGCCCGACCCGGGACTCGAACCCAGGACCTCCGGGTGCGCAGCCGTACATGCTAGCCACTACACCACTGAGGCAGTTAAAACACACACACATGTTGTACACGTACGTTGTCACATACGAGTGCCCTAATATAGTCAAATAATAATTTATAATGAATTTTAAAATGTTATGCACTCTTTTTATTTATATCATATATTTCTTATAATGGTTTAAATTAATGACGGAAAGTTATTTCTCATTGTTCCTATAAAATTTTTAACTCGGTTAAAATATTATGATAGAACTTAATAAAACTCAGCAGTAGTAATAAGATTGAACTAAGCTAACGCTAGAACCAGTGATTAAAACTTTTACGTAATTGAACAGATTGTTAATTTTTATATTTATAAAAGAACGTGGGAAACTAAAAAAAAAAATAAGGTTTTTATATAATTTTTTGGTGCCATAATACATATTGTGATCATTAATAAATATTAACGAAAACTACGTGATGATGCTGAGCCATGTTAAATAAACTTTATACAAATACGTCATATACAAAATACTTTGATCAATTAAATGCAGAAGATGTACATATATAGCTAAATGAATATAGTATAGTATTAGGTATTTGATCTGGTATACATAGGGAAATTTAATAAATGTACATTATATTATTATCTATGGCTATAATACACTATGTTATTAGTATATACTGCATATGTAATAATATTTTTTTTTACTGTTACATATAAAGGTCCTCTACTATACATACATGAATTAAAAAAAATGATTAAAAACCCAATTTTTTACCCAAAAATTGTTAGTTTTATTGATAGGTTTATTGTCAGCCTTTGATAACAATATCTACATAATATGAAACTGTTCATCTTACTACCATGCTTAATCATCAACTGGCTGGTATAAAATTATTGTACCAATTGTTCATCCAGGTTTGGTATACTTACAAAATCTCAAATCGACACACATCACAATTAGCTATTTATTCACAAGTTAAGCTAACAAAAGATTGTTAAAACCTCTTGTTACTTACTATACTTTTAGATGATGAATAATTTAGTTAAATTAAATTCATATCAAAAGTTTTTAATTGACATATAAAAACATAACAACTTCGTAAAATAGCCAAAAACAAATTTAACTATTCATTTAAGCATGTATTTTTTATTAAAATAGCAGAGGTATCCGGGAGTGCCTACATCCGCTGGCTCTGTGGTGGCGTCGCGAGGGCACTGCTCTGCGGCATTGTCGTTGACCAGCGGCGTGTGGAGAGCAGCGGACCACGAAATCGTTCTCCGCCACGCAGCGTCTCTAACACACCCGTTTTTACTTACCGACAATAACGACGATGCCATATGGTTTTGACTTTATGTACTGTTATTTAATTACTGTTAAAATATAAATCTGTCAGTTTTATCTAAATATTATTTGTATTTTGCAACAGCTAAAGTGGTAGTGATATTAAGGAAATCTGAGCATTGTTTTTAGACTTTTTTAATGTATGTCTGTATTTATGTGGATTTAAACTCTTAAATAATCTCTAATAGCGAGGTCAATTTCAATATCTTGTTTTCCTAAGTACCTATATATAACTTACAATGTTACTTATTTTATTATTAATGTCAAATACGTAACTATTTTTACAAAATAGACAACAATAAAGGAAAATAATGATTGATATCTGGGATTACAAAAATGACACTTATTATCACTAAAAGATAAAGTTGATAAATGGAATAGTGAAGTTTAATGACACATGCGATAAATAATAAAAATGTAATGACATAATATAACGAACAATCACATTTCAGAAATATGAAAGAAATAGAATCAATACAAAAGAGTTTTTATTTAGTTGATTAACACATCATTCGAGGCGAAGAATCCTGGACAGATTTCAATGTGACTTATTAATTACACAGTTAATTTCCCTGTTTAACATATTCTTATACATATACTCGTAAGTCTATGTTTAGTAGCTTATGATATGATTTTGGATTTCAAGGAATGCCAGTGACATATACTTACTACGTTGTGTCCAGGTTCTGCTATCATGCGGAAGAGTCTTTTTGGTACCCGTGGCTCCGGCCTTAAGGCGAAGGAGGTGCTTTGTCAGGTTTTTTAGTGGGTAGGCTGCCGCGCGTTTCCCACCTTCGCGCGGCAGGAGTCCCACATAACCCGTCTCGCATCCCCCATTGGCGAGCGGGTACCCGGGGACAGGGTTTTTCCTGACAGAAAAAAAACTGCTATCATAATAAATGTTGCTATAGATAATAGTAATGCCATTTTTTAAAACTTGGAAATGAAATATTAAGTATAAATTATATTAATCGTTTACTTTTTCACCGAATAGAATCTTGTCGTGTCGTAAGATTCTGGAAGAGATAATTCGATTTTAATAAATCGTACCATTTACATAATATATTGTTTTTGTAATTGTTACGTTGTATATGATACATAAATAAATAAATAGGAAAAATAAAACTGTTTAAATAGTATGAAAGAAAACATATGTAATACGCGTGAACTGGATACAATATTTGGGATTTCAAACAAGAATAAATTTGTATTTCTATACTTAAATAGAAACTGGACAATGAATTTTGCTACACATTTTTGTAAGTGTAGCTTGACGTGGGTATTTTAGTATTTTTTTATTTTTTTCTCAACGATAGTAGTTGTTAGCCGGCCAGAGGTTTTTTGTTTTACATAGTCTATGACTGCAGTCTAAAAATGTATTTATATAAGAACTAGAGTTGCCCGCGGCTCCGCCCGCGTTCAGATGATCAAAATTTAAATTCTTAGGTTTTAAACATTAGTATGCTCTTACATTGCAGTTTTTGTATTTTTTTCTCAGAAATAAGACATTTTCCCGCGGTAAAAACTATCCTATATGTTGACACGGATAACCAGCTATTACCATACCAAATTCCATCAAGTCAATTCCCTCCAGTGATTTTTCTGTGATGCGGTAACAGACAGACGGACAGACGGACAGACGGATGGACGGACGGACGGACGGACGGACGGACGGACGGACGGACGGACGGACAGACAGACAGCAGACAGACAGACAGACAGACAAACACAAAAGTAAAAATAATGGAGACATATTTTATAGGGTCCTGGTTTAAAGTTGTCAGTTTTGTTATTTATTAGAATTTTATTCTTAGCGCGACGCTATCGGTATCGACTGCTACAATAATCAAGGATAACGAGTTCGATATCTAAGAAAATATTTTTTTCAAAGCGCTAATCATTAAGTTTTGTTATTTTGTCAAAATCGTTGTTACCGTGGTAAAAACTTGTTTGAGCATATTTCCTAGTTTCGGGTTCGTCGTTCAAAAGTTAATTATGGGTTATACCAATGAAAGTAACGCAATATAAATAAATTAGCGTGAAAGAATTTTTAAATTAAGCTAGTGTTTAAACAGAAATATTAAGAAAAAATGTTGAAAAGGGTCGACTTATTGGAGGCATTCATTCTCGGATCATCCTATTATAACTCCTGAAAACTCTTGGTAAAAGAAAAAAGGGATCATAACAGAATTTATTTAATATATAAAGAACACATTTTATCGCCAATGCCTAAAATGTAAAGTGAACAGAAAGTTGAGGAAGGGCTTAGAAAATTATATTGAAGGGTGACCATGAAACAACTTACCGTTGGCTATAGAAAGTCCGTAAAACATAAAATAAGTTTTACGAGCCGATAAAGACCTTTGGAAGGGATCTATGGTAGTAAGAAGAATGGCGTGTCCACTCTATGAGCGAGCTGGGAATTACTGCAATGTTAAGTGTGTTATGCACGATCGTGCATGTGTAGAATGTAGATAGTGAATTTAACGCACAGATGGTATACATGTCGTGTGGATTGTGATATTTCAATATCGGCAAGCGTCTGTTCCGCAATGTTGTCAAACCATTCGAATAATTGCCAATGCTATACTAATTAATATGTAGTAGGTATATATTAGTTTTGTGTAAGTCAAAATAGCAATAAAATAGATCCTACTTTTTATGGTTTTAAGTTTTTAGTTGAAAATTTAAATTAACACATTTCGAAAAAATACGAATGTTATAAACGAAGGCTTATTTCGAACGTCTTAGGAAGTAGAAGCCGTCTATTTTACTACATTAACATACTACGTATATTGCTGACATAAAAATAAAATGTAACACATTTTTAGTCGACTTATCTAAAATGATTGTAAATACATTTTTGATCTAAAGGATTTAAAACAAAAATTACAATTACGAAAGTAGAGCAGTATTTTTTGTAACTTTAAACATTCTTTCATTTGTTACTTTTCTTGCTACACCGTTTCTTGAGAAGTAGCACGAACTGAGAAAACAAGTGCGTATTAGTACCTACTCCCTGTACGGCTTCGTGCTCTACTTATTTCTTTTATATTGAAAGTATTTTATACTCTTTCAAAGGTTGGTAGCAACGAAAAATAGTATGAAGGCTTTTTTATTCGTGTACCTATAAAGCAATTTTGTTATAATGTTTTAATAATAAATATATTTACATAATATCCTATTAGTCGTAACAATCATGTAAAAGGATATTAAAAAAATATAAGTAAATATTTGTTGTTAAATAGCTTATTCGCATATTAACATTTTGTATTATATTTCTATATTGGAGGAAGCGATTAGTTCCAAAATTGTGCAGTTTCACCAATAGTCGGTTATTATAAATTGTGAAGCGGTGCAAAACGCGGTAATAATTTTATGGCTATCGATTTTCATTTAGCTCTTAAACGGGTCATTATAGCAGTGTGTTTTGGAGTAAAGCGCCGTCGACGGTCGAAAGGCAATATTACTCTTTGTGCCACCCCATGTAATAATGGAGTGATTAATGGTTCAGCCAATATACGAAGCAAGTTCTTTGTTAGTTGGCAAATATTTGATAAGTTACGGACATCACAATCCATTCCTTTGAATTGCGATCACTTGTAAAGACCGCATCGCCAACAAGAATAGCTAGATAGATTGATACGATACTTCGTTTCTCTACTTATTTTTAACATTAACTGTTTATTTATTTTATATATTCAATGAAAAGATAGCACAATATAAATATTTATTTTAGCTCGTCTGTTATTTCATTCTGAATCTCTAACTTTATATCGCTTTTCATATTTAATTTATTTTACTATCAATAGAAATTGCAAGTTTTATTTTAAAGGCGCTGGGACGGAATTTTGCTAGTGTAATATTTTATAACATAAAATTTATCTTTACATTAAAATTATTACATTGTTTGTATACCTAAGATTAAAAATGGTCCAATAAAATTTTAAACAAAGGCAAGAAAAATACAGCATAACAAACTTAACTATAACATACACAAATTGTCACAAGTACTTCATTAATAATGATTTATAAATATTTACAATAATAAACATAGCTTTTAGTTTGACAATAATCTATACTAATATTATAAAGAGGTAAAGTTTGTGAGGTTATAGGGGGTAATCTCTGGATCTACTGATCCGATTTAGAGAAATTTAGTAAGAAGATAGTGTGAGACCCTGGAAAAGACATAGGATGCTTTTTATCCCGGAAGTAATCCCTTAAGGGAGTGAAAAAGGGGATGAAGGTATGTATGGGAAATCAAATGTGTGTGTGAGTCGCTAGTAATTTATATTTTCCATTTTACCTTTTTCGGCTTTTTCGGCTTTCGGCTTTCGGAACAATTTTTTTCTAGAAAATACGTTGGCAATCTTTTTATACGATTCATACAACTAACTCTTAGTAAAATCTACGCGAGTTAAGAAATTGAATTTACAAATCTACTATTTGTAAGGTACCTTACCTTACCTTCAGTTGAATACGTACTCTTGCAAATATCACAAGTTACGTTTATACTGATTACATTAGAAACTCGCATAAGTACTTATTACATGCACTCTTTCGAAAGAGGTGCTGCTAATAACAGTGAATGAAATTACATATTATTTAATATATGTGCTATCAAGTTAATTCAATATAATAAATGTATTTTTTTTAAAAACAAGCTTTTATTTAAATGCTCTAAAAAGAAGAAAATAAACTTTAAATTAAATCAAACACATCAATAATTTAAGATTATTAAAATATTTTTTATAAAAAAAAATCATTCAATTTTGTTTCGTTCTTTAATCACCAAACACAATAAGTCTTATTTTATTACAGTGATAACTTTTGTTTATTTTCACTAAAATAATCCTTTATAAAACAAAACTCAGATTTTTAATTCATTTCTTGTTAGGCTATAAAATACTGCGCATTATCATATTCATGAACGAATTAACCACTGGACTAGACATAAAAGCGGACGTACCTTTATCGGTCTTCTCAGTAACCAGGAGATTTTAGGCTTGGTCGTTTGTTTTTTGCGTCAGTCTCAAGCACTTATTTGTCAACAAAACATCTCCCAAAAATGACTAAATGTTCTGTTAAATGATGTAAAAACTATAAGGGCGGAAGCAGCAGTATTTCTTTTCACTTGTAAATACATTATTTTATTACATTTATTGTTATTTATCACACAATTTAATTAAATGTAAAATAAAATATCATATTATCCAACTATGTTAAATATAGTCGATATTTCTATGTATTGTTGACATCTGACAACCATCATAAAATCCCTGGATTATACCATTCAGAACAAATGACTAAACTGTCGAGTGAGTCCATTTGACATCGACTAGTGCTTGACAATGTCGAAAAATATATCGATATTTGACGAAATTACTAAACGAATTGTGTTATTTGTACAGTACAATAACATAAAATACTTTATAAAAATATTTTCAAAATCAAATAAAAATATAAATGCAAAAATTATAATTAGTATGTGTACTTAATTTTTTATTTTATTCCACATTTATATACTTTGGAATATTATTCCATTGTAATAATAATAAAGATCATTTTAATTCAACACATAAATTAGACAAAATCAAACAATAATGTTTTAGCACTAAACTTCTGGGTTGGCGATTTGTAATAAAACACTTTACCACTTGCACTAATTATTTTACTTTCACGATCCAACACTCACTTTAATTTGCAATATCTTTTTCTTTTTTCTAATTTCACAAATGTTTATTAAGAATTGAGCAATAGTAGGACAGTGTCACATTTTTATAACTACCCGAGACAATCAATTGCCAATTAAAATAGTTCAATAACAGAATCAACAAAATCACTTTATTTAATTAAATTAGCTTAATATTTTTTTTAATCTTTACAAAATAATATTTATTATATATTAATGGAATATATACCCGATATTCATTTGTTCATTAACATTATTACAGGCCAGCAGAATGTTGCCATCAATGCCATTGTATTTATATAAATGAAATTAAAAAATAATTATTATTTGACACATTATTATTGCCTCTTTAATTCATTAATTTTAATTTATTAAAATTAAAAGAAGAAGAATAAATTAAAAGATGTAAAATTTGATGACTATGCTAACCAATGTCTAAAATGTCATTCATTGGTTCATCGATATATGTATTTTATCGATTACGTTCAAGTACTAGAAATATTGTATTGTGTATCAGTGTTTATAATAATGTAATAAAATCTTTGTGTGCGTTATGCGTCACTTGGTTGAACTAGTTTTCATACATTTGTATTTTATGTCAGGTCCAGTCTCTAATTCGTTCATGATCATATTATATATATTCAAAATCGGTGCCAGCCCATACAAAGCAAAGCACACCGACTTCGAAAACATTTGATTAGGTATGTATATTAAATGAAAACTACCAATCAGTTATTTTTTACTTTTTAGTGCTTTTGTTTGAAGTCGGTTTTAATTTTTTTGGTAAAAAGTTTTTATTTTTCCCTTTTTAGTGTAGACAGTAGTAGCAAAGTAAGAATTCTAACGTGTTAGGCTTGTCAAATCAAACAAAATAAGCCCAAACTCAAAGTATCTACTATTAGCCGTTGAAGAGTTCCACCTATCCACCTTCTGGCCTTTCCATCTGATCAGGTCAACAATACCGAACCACTGTACTATCAACGGAAATAGAAACACTTACAAAGTTTCAAGTCAATATGACAATTAGAAGTAGGTTAAATTCACCATTAGCTATTTTTTCACCCTTAGGGGTGGTATTTTTTTTTTGAAATTTAAATGGGACAAATCTGGAAGTATACACTTTCAAACAACACAAAAATTATCCAAATCGATTAATAAATTACGGAGTTCTGAGGTAACAAACATAAAAAAAAAATACAGTCGAATTGAGAACCTCCTAGTAAAATATATTTTTTAATATCCTGATCGGCTGCCTTAGACGTGTGACCTTATACACAGGATTTATATATGGCGGAGGTACTCAACTCTACTATAATTTAATTATCATTATGTGTAACATTGTTGTACAATAATCTAAAGTTAAATGTTGAAAAACTAATTAAAAAGAAAAACAATATCTCATATTATTATAAATTCAATTCACGATATTACAATGTTACGAGTATGTTATTAAGCTCTTAACGGTAGTTACAATGTAAATTTAATGAGTATCCGAATAAGCGATAAGAATAATGAAAAATGTAATTAATAGAACCGCCTTTTTGGCGGGAATTCAGTAAGAACTATCTGTAGTTTTATTTTCATTTTCATTTCTCACTATACCAACGATACTAAATTTCATGCTGAAATAATTTATTTATTACTAGCGACTCATCCTCGCTTCGCACGGGTTCGTCCCTAGCGTACTTCCCAATACAAACTTTCATCCCCATTTTGACCCCTGAAGGGATGATTTCCGGGATAAAAATTATATATATATTCTATGTCCTTCCCAGAGTCTCAACTATCTTCTTACCGAATTTCATCTAAATCGGTTCAGTAGATCCAGATATTACCCCCTACAACATCACAAACTCACAAAACTCACAAACTTTACCTCTTTATTATATTAGTATAGATAAATTTGGGAATATTATTTTTTTTAGTTTCTGAGTTTTGTTTCATAAAAAACTAAACAATTATTATTAACTATAAAGAATCCATTGAAATTGCTTAATTTGGGTTGCTATTTTTGTAAGTTATTTAGGTATAACTAGGGGCTCACACTCGCTTCGCTCGGGTTCGTCTCTAGAAAAGCACAAACAGATCTATCCCACGGGAACCATTCATTTTTCTGGGATGAAAAGTAACCTGTTGTTTAACCGGCAATATAAGGTATCAGCATGCCAAATTTTACTAAGTTAGGTGCATAAGTTGTTGTGTACTAAGCTGTATAAGTTACTATAGTTTTTTGAATATCCCACGGGAACTCATTAATTTTCAGGGATGAAAAGTATCTAAGATGTTGTCCAGGAGTATAAGGTACCACCATGCAAAATTTCATTTAAATCGGTCCAATAGATTCGGAGATTAGCCCGTACAAACAGACAAACAGACAGAGAAACAAAAAAAAAATGAAAAAGATCTGGATTTGCTCTATTTGTCTTCTTACACCCCCCTGACTCGGTTTTTAGCATTTTTTTTCTATGTACAGACATTCTACTTCTACAGTTTTATTATAGTATAGATATAAAATAAAAAAAAATATAATCGATAATTCGAAAATTCTATATTTTTGAAATACATTAAATTAAACATAACAGTAGTAAATAGAATCATTAAATATAAATTATAAAAAACTCTGAATTATAAAGTGTCAATATCGATTCTCATTAAAATCGGATTTTCGATGTCAATGATTTAGCTACATCTTAATTCATGAGATAAGTCAATCTGACAGCTACCGAGTGCCTAAGTGTATTTCTTAAAGATCGATCTCCATCGTGACGTGTATTCTCCATTCTACGCAACGAAACGCGAAAGAAACTGTGACCAAAAGGCACGCCTAAAAGCCATAAGAGAAAGAATAATAATAATAGATTTGATGAAACTATGGCAATTAATTAAAATTCTAAGAAATTTATTGTTAACTGTCACACCCGCGCCGGCGTGTCCGCGGTCGTGGAGGGATTAATAGAAACATAGGTTTTTACTGTGAAGTGTAAGTTTTAAACGAAACGCGGTGACGAATCAGGTATATATCTGTAAAGTAATTCGAGTTAAAAGAGTAGCACTAAATAATGCATATACAAGTAGTATAAGTGCGATGTATACATACGGCGAAAGAAAAATCAAAAATATATTTTACTTGAAAATGTGTCTGTCATTGAATAAAACGTAGCCTTGCAGACCGATTTTCCAAGTTCTTTAGTAATAAACGACTGGCAACAAAAAACGGATTTATCTTTAAAAAGTTCTACTGCAATATCAAAGAAACATTACCGCAGTTATTTTGGATCTCGAAATGGGAAAAGCGCCTCGTTTTAAGGAAAATTCAAAATTCTGTTAAAGATATTTTATGCAATAATCAACATTTGGTTCTTGATTTTTTTTCCTTTTTTATTTTACTTTACTTGTTGCTGTAAATTACAAGGAAGAAATAACAAAATGCTTCGTAATGAAAATTATTATGAAATGAACTCATATTACTGACATATATGTAATTGACATATACATATATGTATGTACATGTTTAAGTAATGAGGTTCAAGGTTTAAGTTTAAAGTACATAGTTATTATTTATTGTAACAAGGTTCGAATAATTTTCAGGGAGTTTACTGAAAGTCTTGTAATCTTTCTTGAAATACGCCAGTAACATAAATTATTCAGATGTTTCACTATGTATTGATGTGCTTATTGCTATGAAAAATTCACCTCAAATGAAAAGGGATGTCACTAAGTGTCTAAATTGAATAAAGTTACTTTTCACGGTACTGATTAACTATTCCTAGCCTTTCAAAAGAAAGAGATTACTCTTCCTTCTGAAAGGTTCAATTAGTGGCAGTTCCTAACTTCGCCTTTATAAAAACTTTATAACAGCCTTTTGTAATACTTGCCAAAAGTTAGTGTAATGCAAATTTCTCGATCAATAGCTTTTGTAAATGGTTGCAAGTCAGTGGTGTTGTATTTGCTTCGTAAGTAAGCCGACATTTGACTTTGAAGTGTCGATCAAAGACATTGGACGGAGTCAAAGCTGGTTGCGACCTCGAAGTTTTCCCATTTGCATCACTTTAGGCGCGGAAGGCTTAAAGTGACGTCGTGATTAGCTACCTCCAGCAGTATCGGACCACACTTTGTTTGTTCGTTATCTTAAAAACCACAGTATTGCCGCTCCCAAGCCCGATATGTTGATTCATATTTATCTTATTATCTCGTTATATTCTTATTATCTTGTTACATTTTGAAATATTATTATTCTGTTGGTTCATACAAAATTATATTATACTAATATTATAGTTTTTATACATATAAGAAAGGCTTCATCATCCTAGCTATGTTAATTAGTATAATAAATCATTCAGTTGATAGCCCGAGTTAGCAATTGCCGTGAGATTTACAGTTGCGTAACGATGCCTGCATTCAGTTTCATATAGTTTTCATGATAATATATGATTTACTTGAGAAAACGACTGAACTTGTATAATTTTAGATAGTAACGAACATACAACATAATAGTTGTAACAATATATTATACGAGAATCGAAAATAAAACAAGTAAAGTTGAAAGGTTTATTTACTGTACATTATTAAAACTGTTCAGGTAGCATGAAAACGTGAGTGAACTTTTATTCACTCACTGAATACTAAATTCAAGTGTTAAATGGATCAACAGAATGCACTTTTTCTGTTTAACATAATCTGGAATTACATTAATCCGAATGGAAAAAAATATTGCATTTAGTTGCTATGTGTACTACAAAGTTACGTTTCTTTATAAAATATAAACGTTAACTTCGTATAATTTCCACATTTAAGTTAGAATGCTTAATTGTTCCGTGACATCTAATCCATTCGTCTAAATAAGATTTCCTATATCCAAGCGCTACTTCTTCTCTTTAAAACTGCTCTACTAATGTAATACCTTGTGTTTGATACCGTCAAGTTAATCTAGACGATGAAACCAAGAGTAACTAAAACCTCTGAACAGCTCTTCAATGTGTTCACTTAAAGATAAACATTTGGCATTAAACAAAACAAGCAATTGTGGTTTGTTAAAAACTTCCGTGATGGAAGTTCATCGTGCTTAAAATAAAGCAATGCGTTAAGGATATACGAGTATAAATGTCAATATGCATAGATATCGTTATTTTATACAGCGAGCCCACGTCATTGAACAAGCCGCAAAAGTGAAGTGTAAATTGAAACTTGGACTATTTTCGTTTCACGGGTGTAAATTGCGCTTTAAACGAATTGTCAACCTAATGGATGAGTGATGGATGAAGTCGCGTACACACTATTTCAATCTGCAGCGCTATCGAGTCCCCATCGATCTGGAAAATTTTCAATCATATGTTGCAATATCCAAAATGATAGATAAATTATTTGGCTAAAGCGATTAGTCGTGTTCTGTGCTATAGGCTCAGGCCGCAATCATTCTGTTATACATAAATACATATCTTTGATTTAATCATTTTAGGCTGTTTGCATTGTACATATGTACCAGTTAATGAGTCTGGTATCACGTCATATACATTTTCGTTGTAAATAATAAATAAACTATTTCAGAGCAAGTGCCTACCTATTCCGTAGAATTAGAACATTCAATACATATTTATTTACTTGGTCTGAATTTTTTGTGTCATTGTCTTGGATTAGATTTTTATTACACTAGAACTTCAGTTTTATTTCTAGATATTGCTATTTATCAAAAAAAATGTGTTTTCTTAGTTGAAATCAAAAGTATTGGCTTTTGTTTGGCATTGAAACCCGATGTTAATTTTTAATTTTAAAAAGGCAAAATGCGGAGAACCGTATACTTGGTAGTCTATTACTTTTAATTTAGTACATAACTAAGCAATATATTCTTGCTTCATTGATATTTCCAATTACCTGCACGAATGCATGCATTTATTATATTAATATTAAAAAATAGCTATTCATTAGATTTTTTTATTATATATCTACGTACACGTATACGGGTAACTTTGCAAAAGAAACCAAATGATATTTAGAACTAAACAAGTACATAAGAAATAACGTATTCATAAAGTATGGTATTTAAGGAGTACGTGGAGTGGTCAGACAATCAATCAAGCGTAAGTTAGCCGGATCTACCATTTATCTACTGTCCGCTACCGGACGCAACTCTCCACTACTTCCTATCCTGTGCGTATTCCTTTCAAGGCGTAGAGAAATTATAAATTCCGCTTCATTTATTTCCATTAAGATCGTTGAGGCATATTTTTGACTAAGTATATAATGCTTGCTTAATAAATTTCTATAGAATAAATTTTAATGAATCAAAATGTATAATTATTGTTAACCTAAAAATAGTAGACACTAAAATTTCACTGGTATAGTAAGGTCCATATCTTATTAAAAATGTGTGTATAACAAACGTAACCAAAGATAACGTAATTTCATCATTTCAGGTGTGTTATTTTATAATATTTTCTAAGGTATTAATCAAAATATGACACGTAATAAAATATCGCGTGCAATATAAACGATTGTTTCTTAAATCCTACGTCTAACAAATGGGATGGTTTACCCTTATGGGAAAAATGTTCAATATTAACAGATTAACTCGGTCGGGGCTCTCGCTTCATAAAATAAATTCCAATATTCTGATCCATGCTCTCATAATTCTGTAAAGAAACGGCTTTCACTCGAAACTTTTAGAAATAGCATTTGAGAATAAAAATTGTACTTTCCCATGTAAAATTAAGTTTATATTTGAAACTTTACGAGGTGTAGTCATTTAGTGAATAATGACAATTTGAAGGTATTGAAGCGTTTTAAAGTTTAATGGACTGGATTTAATTTAATCAGCAATCATCCTCTGTTATCCATTTATATTAAATGAAAGCGTATTTATTGATCTGTCCTTTTTTAAGCAGCACCAGAAGAATACATATAGTTTAATTTTCAATCCCGGTATATTGTCATTTTCAATGTAACACGTGTTCCTTTATTATTGTTTACCAATATTATTTTTATTGTTAATTATTGTTATTTGTAAATAGTAATTAATACCAAGTGCCTTATTCAGGAAATTTATAATTATTTTTATAGTATAATATAGTAAGTATGGATACAATTAGAAATGTCTCCATAATCGAATTGTTTCTGGAACGCTGGCCAAAGCTAACGTCATCGTTTTGCAGTGCCCATGCAATCTGCAGACTGGATTCCCATTGAGCACGCGTGGAACGTACTCAGAAATAGAGCGTTGTGTTTTCCTTATTATGTGCCTCGCTATTCCACAATGCTTCAGAATATATGTATGGCATCTCGAGTATTGGGAATTTAATAATACGTGCCAGTTAAGTTGAATTTTTAATTTGACCTTAAATGTTTTGTCAGAATTTCAATATAAGATTCTCATATCTTTTAATCTTTATTATTTCTTTATTATTTGTGTGTGTGTTTGTGTGTTAATTAGATTTTATGTGATTACAATATGACCAGGATGAATATAACCATCATTAAAAATTAAGATAAAATATTGTTATACTAAGCTAGTGCATAAATATAAAACATACTAGACCTATTTAAATTATTAAATTAAAAGTATTTGAGACTTATCCCATCATTTTTTTCGGTAGGCAGAATTACTTATACACGACAACTAATAATGTTATTTAGGTTGAAAAATACAAAATAATAATATAAGTCTAAAATATTTTTATTAAATATATGTATGTTAAATTATAATTATTGTAATTATTTACTATCAGTGTGAATTAACGTCTAAATTCTGGCTTTCATCATTCGTTGGATTCTAATGTTGATTCATAATTTATTTATGTTTGTCAACTCTTATTGTGTCATTATGTTAAAGTATAAAAGCATAATTTCAATGTTGCTTCTATAAAACTTAATTTGTGCTACCTTTACGATACATTAATAAACGTACAAAGCAGACACAATTCTTTTGAAGTATGTTTATTACTCAGCAAATAACAATATTAATAAAAACTTAACATAATTATAGTTGCTAGCATTTTTAATTAAATAACTACTCAAAGAATTTAAATAAATTGTTCAAGGTATTTTTCTAGTCGATTTGGCTCTTACACTATATGGCATATCCTGAAACAGATTTTAGTGACAGTACTTGCTTTATTTGCATACATTTTTGGCTACTTTAGTTAACACTGAATTATGTTTTCATAGCCTAGACAAGAAAAGTTTTCCGGCAATCCAGCTGAGCGGAAGCCAAAAGACACACTGTTAGGTGGCCCACTTCGGTGGACGGTGTACTAGCGGGTTGCCCTTGGTACTTCTCTGCCAGCCGAGTAGACCGTGGGAGCAACCCTTGGTTGTAGTAGTCTGCTTTGGCAAGCCCGCCGTCAGGGTGTCTGGTTGAGTGCGTAAGTGATCCTGCGACGCCCCAGCAAGACGGGGAAAGTTCCGTTGAGTTTTAGTGGGTAGTACCTACTGGCTTTTCTAGACGGTGAGTCCCATATAACTATGTATCTATACATGTGGTAAGAACCTAACATTAAAAAAACACGTTTATCTGGTCCATTAAGTGTCGCAAACACTTGTGCACTCAAATTTTTCCTGCCCTGTGTTTGCACATTGATGTTTGATCTTTTTAAGCGAGCGAGATACTTATATTTTTTTTATAAAACTTAAATATATTGATGTTGAACGATCATTAATTCAGAATTCAGTATCTACTCAATTCCACCTGCTATCCAAAGGAGAATTAAAGTTATACACGGGAGTGAAAAAGTCAATCGCAGCATGTTTATTTCTTTCAGGAAGTGTTAATTGGGACGCAGAGCACGTCGACTTGTTGACTTGCGACGGTGCCATTAGTCAAAGGGGACCCCCTTGTTAGCCCTCACCCGGTCACCTGCGCTTGAAATTCAAATAATAAAAGATTAGAATACGTACAACATTCGTTGAAAATATCACTTATTATTGAATGTTTATGAGTATATTATAAGATTTTATATTCTACTTTTCGTTTTAGAGGAATAAAATGTTTTTTGTTATTGCTTTTAATGAATCTCGCTTATTTTTACATTCGCGTTGAGTAAGAATACCATAAGAGCGCACTGATGCAACTACGAAATAATTGCGTTAGTTTGATCCCTTGCTGTATTGTTATTACTAAAACTTTAATTATGCAATTAATATATAGAATATTTATTTATTCTATACATCGCACACTTTAGAAATACGATTACTTATAGTTTCCTCGATAGAAAAAAAATCCAAAATGATCTCTAAAAAACAAAATAAACCCTTAGTGCGGCGTAAATAATTCAAGAAAGTTCATCAGTTTTTTTAATAATAACAAAATTATACGTTTTCTATATCGTATACACTTCACATTTTCAAAATGTGTATTTGTTTAAATAATACGAAGGTAATACCTAAATTCGCACGTGTTCCGTCCATCCTAGCCACCCTCCCCCCTGCCCGTAGTCGTCTTACTAAAATAAAAAGCTAAAGTGCCCAACTCATAATTGTAAATTTACTATATTTTATAGGTTATATTATTTCCCTGGGTGTATAAATAGACAGAACAACATACGACTTATTTCAAGTTTTCACTCACACCGACAAAATGTGTGCTTGGAGACTGTTCCCAGGCTGACCGGAACAAATAGCTGTGTATTTATATGGTAAACGTAAATGTTTTCTGACTTCGTTAAATATTATCTTTTGAGTATTTTCAAGAACTTGAATTATTTCATATATCTTCTAGTATATTGATACATACTCGTATATTATGTAGTTAAAAATAAAGTATAACTATTTGAAACGTAGAACAATAACTACTAAGTAATTTATCTTGTAAATTGTGACAGATGGTAAGGAGTCATTGATATTTCACAGATAAATAACTATACTTTAAAATGCTTAAGATTTTCATTTTTACATTATTTCCTTCTAGAATAAACTAAGAGGGACTGCTTCGCTTCGCGTTGGGATTTCTATCAACGAATTTATTCAACCAGGACTTTCTCTTAAACATACCGTGGGGAAATATTAATATGGTCATAAAAAATTTAGGTACGCCTACCGGAATTAAAACCTGTATCGAATGAAGTATTATGAAGTAGATATCTACAAAACTACACCGTTATAGAAATTATCATTTATTTTTTAATTTTTTATATCTCATAAAAAAACGTATCAGAACACAACATATGTAGCAAAATGATAAATATCTTCTATATAATGTATGTCTTATTCAAATACATATTATAGCGGCAAAATTTTATTATACCATTAATCAAAACTAATGTTAAGGCGGGGGCGATAATTTGTTTCATGTGTGATATGCAAGTCTTACATAAAATGCTTAGAGAATATATTACGAAGCATTTCTCTTTGAGAAATAGTATGTAAGTGACATTTCTGAAGATGGTGGGGGTTAAACCTAATTTAGAATATTACTTAGCTATTTTACTATATGAATATTCTTGAGTCATTTTATTCTTTGGAACAAAATTAATTTCAATGTACGTATGTAGGTACTTGCCAAGTAATTAGTGAAATATTTTTGTTGCCTAATTAGAGTATGTTTATTCCTTTCTTCTTAATATTATTTAGCAGAGTACAATAAAACATTTTGTTCTTAATGCTTACATTTAAGAAGCAACAATGTTTTTTTATTAAACGATTTCAAAAAGGGGCAAGGTTATATAAGTTAATATGTAGCACCACGACTTGAAAATGTAGGTATAATATACTTAATATAGTACTAGCATTGCCCGTGGCTTTGCCTGTGTTCAGATGACCAAAAACCAAATTCTTAGGTTTTACATATTAGTATACTCTTACATTGCAGTTTTTGTATTTTTTCTCAGAAATGAGATATTTGCCCGCGGTAAAAATATCCTATATGTTGACCCGGATAAGCAGTTATCACCATACCAAATTTCACCAAAATCCCTCCAGTGGTTTTTCTGTGATGCGGTAACAGACAGACAGATAGACAGACGGACAAAAGTTCTAAAAAATATAGATTCGGCCTCTGTATCGATAATAATGTTTATTTCAATCAGATTTTATAAAAAATATTTAATATACAGATTCGGCTTAGTTACAATTTTATTATAGGTATGTATAGATTTATACAGAAAATCCTTTTTTTTTGTGTTTTATTGTTTTTAATTGAGAATTTATTGTTTCGCATTATTGTTTAAGCGTATTTATAAAATATGCTTTTATATTTTTATTCCTATTTCCTATTAATATTTAAAAAAAATATCCAATTAATATCGTTTAAAATATAGTTTATGCAGTTACAAGTAGATACCTATGTGTTCTAACTGCCAGTTCTTATACTATCATTATTGTATTAAATAAATATATTTTTTAATTTAAACTGGGATCAACAGTCATAAAAGCCAAAGTATTTGGACGTAAATTCAGAGGACGTACTCGTAACACTGATTTATCAAAAAAACGTTAGAATAAAAAATGCGTTTGCTTGCTATAAACATACGTAGTACATTTAGATACAAGAGTACAACATTAATAATTTGTAAAGGACAATTTCGGTCGTCAACGCCAATTTCAATGAAGTAAAGTATCTGTGTAGGAATTAATATTATAGTGCACAAGTGTGTGCGTCTGCGTAGACATACATATGTACACTCTCTATTCCTTTCGCTGTTATAATCTGATGAGATTGCAGTCCGACATGACTGTTGGGAGATCAGGCACAGGATATTACAACTTCGGGCTGCTACTAAGTATTTTTTGGAAAAAAACCAATTTCTCTTTACGCTCTCAGGATTTATAGATATTAGCCACTAGACTAATGAAGCTGTTAAAGAACTTAGGAAAACTAGTAACAAAAACAAAAGCACGAAATTGATATTAAATATTTAATATTATGATATTCAAAATTCTATGTCTATAATACTAAAAAAGTACCTTATAAATAAATTTTCAAGTTGACCTTGTAAAGAAGCAACGGCTGGCTGCCTTTAAAATATCTTCCGGAAGGAAATCATAACCTGGACTTTCTAAAGCGCTATCAGAGCTGTGAAAATACAAGAAGTTTTTTTGTTTGATAAATAGTAAGTACATTCTGATAAAAAGTCAAAATAATAACATTTATGTTGTCTCGTTGACTTAGCTGGGCATCCATGTATATAATATAGGGTCGTTTTATTTTTGATTTTAATGAGTATTTAAATGTTTTTAAATTTTATTATTGGTTTATGTAATAAACATTGTTTTATGTCTTACTACCTTCTGCTTATTGTCTTAAGGTTTCTGGTCTTGAATAAACACGATCACGTTCGATTTTTGGTGTGACGATTTTCTCATCTTAGTATTATAAAAGAAATGTAAAAAAGAAGAATCGATAACAGTTACATATTTTATATATTGACGTTAGATTACTTTGTATTTTATGATAATTTATGAAAGTTTTACGCCAAGGTTCCCACGTGCCACCTACGCACGACTAGCAATTAGTAACAAAAAGTGCCCTGTGACGTCACAAATAACGTCAATTATAATAAGAAAATTTAATATGTATAGCTGAATTGGTTAGGATAAATCAATTATTAAAATAATAGTAACAAAGAAGTATATTTTTACAATTGAAATAATTGGTTGTGTTAGATAAAAATCATGTTCAGAATAATTTTGTTCTATCTATTTCCACGTAAAAAACTGCAATTTTTTTATGTGAGGAAATTCATCCATTTTTACGGTTACCCGTGTAGAGGGAGGAGCGGGATTTTTGTGATTCCAGCTGGTGGTGACCAACCGACCACGCAAGTTTAAGGGATTTATTTGCTCATTTGAGAGAGATACTGATTTTTCATTCTCAGATTGCTTTATCATTTCCTATACTAATTCGCCTAATCAGATGGTTACAATGGGTGCAAAACGACAATTCGCCGGGAATGCATAGACACATTGTCCTCTGGTATTCGTCGGCTGATGGTTTTCCTCGTTTCCATAGACAGAACATAATTAGGAATTAAGGGGAATTGGGGTGCTATCACGTCGCTGGAAAATTAGGTCTAACAATGCGTCAGTTTTTTTTGCTCTGTCCCGCACTATTAGCTACTTTTTTAAAACTTTTGTCGTCGAGGACCATGTACTGTTTCTTGCGAGAGATCGATTTCTTTACAGTTCTTTCAGCGTTAGACGATGAAAGCGAGAGTTAGAGTGAGAGAGTCAACTCCTCAAACTCATTCCCTCCAATAAGTGCTTGGTTTAAGAGATAAATTTAAACATGATGACAGTGAAACAAAGTAAAGTGTCGTAAACAATCAAGCGACATACGAAAGAGTAAGTGTTTATTTTTTGTAATTATTTACCTAATATAGAAAAAGTACAAATGGTGTTTAGTGCCAGGGTGCACAAATACAAGGAAAGCAATGACAGTCTGTCAATACTCATTGACAGGCGTGTTGTTTCACACTTCTCTGTGACGCCATTGTACATTCAACCAATCCAGATCATTTTCGATTATGTGGAAACAAAGAAAAATGAATTGAATTTTTTAGGGGTTTTATTGTATATTTAATAATATAATTTCTCATTTAATTAATATATATCGCTTTTAAAACTTATATACCCTATGCGGATGTCAATAAATAAAACAATATTTTTCACATTTTCATAAGTAGCCTATTCCCAAAAGTACAATATTGGGGTAGTTAATAGGTGCGTTAGTAAGTGATTTAAAATTTTTAGTTTTATTTAGTAGATTTAAAGCAGGTGAGAGCTACGATAAATAAAGCCCAATCTCGGTCTTTTTAAGCTGTACTTGATTTTATTATAAAACTGCTTGTTTATCTGTTCCACATACACGTGATTTTCATTGTAACCACTAAAAGTAGTATTTTATAATATAGTCTATAGCTAAAATAACGCTATGAATACATTAGGATAAAATTCTGTGCATAAATAAGTAATATCCAAACAGAAACAAATCGCTTTAACCTTTATAGCTTTCAAGAGAAAAAGCACTAGAACGCTACAATATATAGTAGCTCCTCCATTAATGCACATGCAATGTACGGCAAGTAGGAGATATCTGTTAACGTCATGACCTTAAAGCTATTGGGTGTAATGAAAAGCGCATTCCTTGTAAAAAGACTAAATTGCAACAAATCTGGCAATGTGTTTGTTTATATTTAATAATATTTTTTTTTTATTTTGTTTTTTAAATCTTTAATTTCAAATTTTCAACTTTTCAGTAAGTACACCACTTTCAGCTTGATAACATCCTTATGGAATCTTCCATATAAAACTGAGTTGCGACATTAGTTCATTCTAAATTCAAAAATTTTGCTATAAATCTATCAAGTGGTCGTAAAATTCGTGCCAGGCTTTTAGTGTCATCGGCCAAAGAATTGGGTCACTGGCTGCATGTCGCACCAGCAATTAATCTTGGCACACTTCTAGATAACAATAGTTTTCGTGTCACTTTAGGTTACCAGCTGGTTACACCGTTTTACACCGAGCACAGGTGGAAAAGAAGGTGATTCTTATGAGCTACCCTAACTCTTGACCGTATATGTAGACCTTCCTATTAACGCCTTCTCCGTAATAATTAATTCACACACACTGCACAACACTTATCTTTCAAAAATATCTATTGGCAAAAATATATATTCAAAAATATCTATTGGCCAGTACAAGATCCTTGCTCGGTATCTAGTAAACGAATGGCTTGTTTTTTCGACGTTTATTATAAGTAAAAGCATTTCCCAACGTTAAAAAAAATACATACATGTACCTGATTTTAACTTTTCCAATAAAAAATACGATCAGTTAAATTTATATTTATTTATACATTAATTGGATCTTAATCGGAAAGGACGTAAAATTTTATTTTTTACGCCATTTCAAGGATGAAATTGGTATAATACAAAATTAATAAGCTCTCCCTAGCGTTCGACCGGTAAACGCTTTTGCTCCGCCCTACTAAAATTGAATCTAAGTGTTTACGTCAAGCCAAGCGTACACTTGCTCAATTCAAATAGTTCATATTTCAAGGTGAGGCTAGTTTTGTGGCGAACGGATGCTATTGTACCTGAAAATTATTTTAAATGTTGTAAAATTAACCATAACCATTTCCACGCTAAGTAAAATAAAATTAAAAGCTTATCAAAACACTTTAGAAGAAAAATGATTATTAGAATAAAATGTAATGTAATGTAAAAGTAAGCATAATATCAGCAAAAATAAATAAATAATCTATGTATATAAAATCGATGTGTGTATGTATGTTCCCCATGGACTCCAAATTGGCTAGAGCGATTTTAATGAAATTTTCAGGCAATCTTCAGATTAGCCCAGCCATCCTGTGAACTTTACTGGCGAAGCGTTTGAATGCGGGCGAAGCCGCGGTTGCTGCTAGTTACTAAATATAATTGCCGCAACATACTCTTACGTATGTGTTCTGAGATGTTTCAATTAATTAAATAATAAATAATAATCTCTTGTACTTAAGTTTTAATTTATTATTTATGTAATTGTCATTTTTTCTAATATTTATGTTATAAGAATAAAAAGTATAAGAATCATGTCTTGTTTAAGTATGTTGACATTAAATAGTACGATGCTATAACCAACAAAGTGCATAGAGTGATTACAACGGGTGGTCATCCGAATGGCACGCCAGCGTTTGATAATCCCACAGTGCATCCATCACACTGGCATTACCCGCTATAATTCGCCTCTGCTCAAAACGGCTTTTACTCGGCTTTAAACAGAACATTATTATTAAACCTTTAGTTAAAATAGTGTTTTAATATAAACTTTATAAGCGTTTAAGTATTTTGTCGTTTTATATTCTTTATGGATTTAGTTTACACTATTATATATTATATTGTTTTTGACGTAAAAATATGTATTGTAAAATATATCATACGTATATTTTTAGGTTTGTGTATAGGTATTATAACATTGTGTTAAAATATTTGTGTACACATCGCTTCATATACTTACATAAGTGCAAAGCTTATTTTTATAAAGAATTTTTTTTACTATTAATTTATATCATATTATAACAAGAACTTAAGAATTTAAGTATAAAGAAAGAAAACAATATTTTTGTAGACAGTATTACGCAAGCCGTAATCTGTGATACGCTTTTCCCATAAAAAAATAAAGTTTATAATATGCATTATATTAAACTATTGACGACGTAACACCATACATATTATTTTAAATAGATCACAACGCATTTTGATTCTAAAAAGCAATATTTACGATAATACGCTTTTAATTGCGAGCAATTTCTACAAGCAGACAATGTCAAGTTTCAAGTTTCACTAATTACAATTCCAAATGTATCTTCAAGTTGGGACTTAAATTGTTCGCGATGCGGGTCACGTAGTGCTTAACCCCAGGGTATTTCCCGCTGGATTTTGTTATGACGCTTCATCTATACGTATAATAAAGTTGTTGAAGCATCATGGTTTTATTTTTTAACGCTTGAAGGGTCGCGGATACGCCGGCATGTCAGTTAACAATTGATTTCCCGTAAACTAACCACGGAGGCGTATTACAATCTTCAATAATAACCATTTAATAATTGGTCCCAAATTATGTTATAAAAAATCTGTTCCGATGACCAAAAACCAAATTCTTAGGTTATACATATTAGTATACTCTTACATTGCACTTTTTGTATTTTTTCTCAGAATACAAAAAGAAAATGTCATTACATCCAGTTTACACGTAAAAAGAAAAAAATAAATTATGAATATAAAATATCGAATGTGACTATAGCCCAAGTGGATGTTGTCTGCGACTTAGGGGTGTTCTTGGATTCTAAATTGCAATTTACTTCACATATAGATTATGTATCGAAAGTAGCTTATAAGTCATTAGGGTTTGTTCTCAGACATGCAAAGGAATTCCATAAAATCACAACTGTATTATTGCTTTTTAATTGTTTTGTCCGAAGCAGATTGGAATATTGTTCTGTTGTTTGGTCGCCTCAATACAATGTCCATGTTGATAGAATTGAACGTATTCAAAAAAAGTTTTTGAAGTTCTTAACATATTGGTTCAGGTTTCCTAATTGCTGCACAGGATATGAAAGCAAACTAAAGCATATTCGTCAGCTATCTCTAAACGCAAGAAGAAAGCTTTTAGATCTAATGTTTCTATCCAAGCTGCTAAATAACAGAATCGATTGCCCGACTCTACTGTCGAAAGTAAATTTTAATTTACCAGTGAGAACTTCTAGAAAGCAAATTGCCCTCTTTCGAATTAATAAACATAAAACGAACCTAGGAAAAAAATGCGCCGCTTAACCGAATAGCTAGAACCTATAATGGCATTACTTCGGAAAATAGGGGGGTAGACATTTGCATGACACATTTAACGCCTTTAAAAAAAAAAATTAATTGCTATCTTGATCAAATTCAATATTAATCTTTCTTCTTTTAAAAAAAAAATTGTTATTAATTTGATTGCATGCTGTTTCTCAATTTTCAATTTTTAATTTTTATGCTATAAATATAAACATAATAGGTACATATTAATTGTTTAAATTAGTTATTATTGATTTTCTTGTTTTAAAATTATATATTTTTTAATTTGTAATTTTAATGAATTTTTTTTTTAAATTAAATTGGAATTATTGTTATACTATTAATTAATACTAATGTGATAGCCTGTTAAAGTTAGCAAGTTGTAACTACCTATAATTAAAAGTGCAATTATCATGATAAATTATATGTAACCTAAGTTTAAGTATTATAATATTGTAACTTTTGTTGGTAGTTCAATAAATAAATAAATAAATAAATAAATGAGATAACCAGCTATCACCATACCAAATTTCATGAAAATCCCTCCAGTGGTTTTTCTGTGATGCGGTAATAAACAGACAGACAGATAGACAAAAATTCTAAAAACTATAGATTCGGCCTCTGTATCAATAATAATGTTTATTTCATTACGATTTTCCAAAAAATATTTAATGTGCAGATTTGGCTTAGTTACAATGTTATTATACGAGTATGTATAGATTACTGACATCATTTATTTACCTATGGTACTAATATTATAGAGGAAAAAATTATATTTTTTTCTTTGTTTGTTTGTTTATATTGAATAGGCTCCGAAACTACTATACCGATTTAGATGAAATTTGGTAAGAAGATAGTTTGAGACTCTGGAAAGGACATAGGATAGTTTTTACCTCAGGAATCATCTCTTAAGAGGGTAAAAGTGGGGATGAAAATTTGTATGTGGAATGAATTGTACTTCTCGTCAAGACGTAAAGGATATTTTAATTTTTTAAAATACTTACCTACTGTTCTATCGCTAGTTTACAATAAACGCAATACATTTAAACTACAAAAATACTTAATTACAAATGTAATATATACAAAACAAATGTACCCTTAATTATCACTGTACAAGTCATGTCCGCGTGGAATTTCCTCACTTTAATGACAATGCCAATTATTTGGACGAAAAACGAGCCAGCTGTCTTTTCACCAGTATGTGCCGAGACAGCTGGCTCGGTTTTCAACAAGTACATAAGGACAAGTTAGAAAAGACATAAGTCTTTTAAGAAGTATTTAGCATTTTAACTCAATGAGCCAATAGTTTCTGCAGCAAATCGTATAAGGGTATAATTTTGACTAAAGAAGACGCATTTACGCAACTTGAGAGTTTAGCCTTTTCCGCCGCGGCCCCTAATTTAGACGTCGTTTCGGCATGCTCGATCTGGGACAGAGCAAATAGGTGCAAAAAAAGCAAATGTGCATGCGTTGACATGTATTGTCCCACGTATTTATTATAAATGTGAAAGTGTGTTTGTTTGTTTGTTTGTTTGTTTGTTTGATTGTCCTTCTTTCACATGGAAATGGAAAAAACGGATTGGTGTGATTTTTTGTGTGGAGATAGTTGGAGAGCTGAAGAGTGACATAGGCTACCTTTTACTGCGGGTCCCACGGGAAACACGTTATAATACAACCGAACAAAATATCTATGATCAGAAATACTTGAAACTTGGTATTAATGATCTTCAATACAATTAAATAAATACGTGTTTTAGCATTTTTCGAAATTCATCCCATAAGGGGGTAAAATAACGAATAAAAGTTTGTATGAAACCTACCTTTTTAGGGTTTTTTGTAGTTTTAGCGCGAGCGAAGCCGCGGCAGGTTCTGCTAGTATTTTTATAATATTTTATATTACCGTCTACTGTCACTTAAAACGTAGTAGGTACGTTAACAGTACATTTGCTCA
This sequence comes from Brenthis daphne, assembly GCA_947093115.1. NCBI lineage: Eukaryota > Metazoa > Arthropoda > Insecta > Lepidoptera > Nymphalidae > Brenthis > Brenthis daphne. The sequence continues at coordinate 9,154,854 of OX352471.1, forward strand.
TTGAAGTAATATTTCTAATCACATTGTCTGCACTGGTAATAATTATACTGGAAAAAAGATACTTGCCTTCTATAGGTATATCATAAAAAGAAAAAAAAGTGTGTGTATGTAGGAACCAGGGTTCGAAACGATAATTATCTTTGATAATTATCATGATCATTATCATGATAAATATGGGTTGATAATTATCTTTGCTAAATATAATTGAAAATATTTAATTTGTAACTCTTCAAATTGTCAATCAGCTAACTGAACTCTCTCAATCAGCTCAAAAAACTCAATCAGCAAACTGAGTTAATGCAGTTGAGGAGGATGAGGATGATATTCCAATCATTAAAGAGTCTGCCTACTACACCGTCTCATACTATGACCGTGCTATGAACGTATCAGGCACGGAAACAACGACACGGACTAATAGTAGTCCGTTTCTTCCACTAGAACGTATCATTCGCGTGTCATATCCGTATACATAGTTCAAGTTTTCTGAGTCGTAATAGTACCTGTGTGTGCGTACGATGGCTATTAGAAACTTGTCCGACAGAGAATTAACAATGATAGAGCTATTGTTTTAGACAAGGAAGAAAGAGAATAACATCAGTCGATCACGACGTTACTAGTTTTACGCCGTTTTAAAAAAAATAATTTAAAAGAAAAATATTATCACTAGAAGTCAAGCGAGAACAAGTTTATAACGGGCATAGAGCGGTCATCATACGCAGTTATAACCCGTGTGCTCACCGTTTCGTCGTCCGCACGCACCGGTTTGGCAACGTCGCGTGCCAGGCACGGAGCGTATTGGCACCTGCAAAATATTTTTGCCGACAATTATTATTAACTTTCCATGCACGGCACGCGACGGTGTTTGTCGGTGACGGAAAGGTCTTGGTCGGTGATGGAACGGTCTAGTGGGCATAGTCTCATATTTTTCAATACAAAGAATATTTTTTTGCCTGACACGGTCCTAGCACTGTCGTGGTATGAGACGGTGTAGTGGGCAGAGACCCTTAATTTAATTATATAGTGCCTATATAGTTTGTTAAATTATTCTGTTTTTATTTCCAAGTTTGTATATGTCAAAATAATCTATAATATAAAAATGAATCGCTGAATGTGTTGGTAAGCGCATATCTATTTCGCTAATTTTTTTTTAGAATATTCCTTGAAGTACGACGATGGTTCTTACGGAGAGAAAAATTTTAAAAATTGCCTGAGAAAGTCTAAAAACAACACTTTTCTATACCCCCATACAAAAGATTCGTAATAATACTTAAAAGTCAATTTGAACTTTAATACCATACCATAAAGTTTAAGTGTTAGTGGAGAGGTTCCGGGAAGGCAAAACAACTGAGTGACGTTAGTATCGTATCAATATTAATGTCAATATTTGTCAATATTATTTATATGGCTAACGCTGGCCAATAACTATTTATATCTATTTAAAACGTACCTAGCGACGAACCCGAGCGAAGCGAGGGTAAGCCGCTAGTGTAAGAATAATAATAATAAAAGATTACCTTGATTGTTAAAATTGTATAATTTATTCTAACGTAAATTATGACTGGCAGGTAGTCAAATACCTACACAAAGATCGCTAAGTTTATATCTGTTTGATAATTATCGGATAATTATCTGATATTTATCTTGATAATTTCATACCCTGGTAGGTACTCATGATATATATTTTTATGATAAATATTGTAGTGATAATTTGAAAAACATATTTTTTTCTAGTCACATAATATAGCTAGGTTTCATTATTTGTGTTTGTTATTAAGTGACAAACCAACTTCTGTTTAATTTATAATGAAATGTTAAATATTCGTAAAAATTTTAGAAACAAACTCAAATGGTGCCAAAACAATAGCGATCAGATTAGAATTAATATTATTGCTACTTATAAAGCAAATAAGGATTTAAAAAAAAGCAGGCATCAAAATGTTCTCACAACAGATCTCGGCTTCCACAACATGTTGAAGGAATATATGAACCTAAACTGATCGCTGACATTTCTATTTGCAAAAAAAAATGGAACCTAAACCTATAGTGGAAATACAGAATGAAAATGATTCCTTCTCTTTGGAACAGGGAAAATATACAGTTTCTACCTCCAGATATGGAAAATCTCCAGAACACGAAGTATTGAGCATAGAGCATCTGTATTATGCAAGTGATGAAATAAATGAAGTGTTATGTACATTTTTTTATTTATGTATCAAGTTTAACTATTTACCTAAAAATATTATGAGAACTGTAGTGATGCCTGTTCCAAAGAATAAAACTGGTGATCTGACTAAACTAAATAATTATAGGCCTATTGGCAATTTCACTAGGTTGTATAATTGATAAAATATTTGAGAGACTATTTATTACATTCGCATATTTAGGAGAATGTAACATTAAATGACGCTCAGGTTGGTTTTCGTCCCAGTGTGTCAACAGAATCGATTGCTGATTCTGTTGAAACACTGGGACGAAAACCGAACCGGACAACCGTATGTCACTTTTCTTATAGTGTTTTGCTCATCAAGTTGTTTATACAGAAATACCGGAATAAATATCTTGAATATGAACTCACACTATACTAAAGAGATATTTAACGACTAACTATACGCCAATAACGATTATCTTCATACTGTAGTCTGAATCTGTCTCATCGCAAAAAATCCACTCTCATCATTCATTTTTCCTAACGCGCCAAATTATAATAATTTATCATCATATTTGAATTTTCGAGTTTAAATTAGCTATTAGTTTGGATTTCAGTCAGCCCTTTTGAAGACATACACCTAATGAAGTTTTTCTCTATTAGGTAAGAAACGGAAAGAAAACTTTAATGCGTACAAGCTTAAGAACGAGTACTGGATTGAAATTTCTTTTAAGAATAACAGGAACTACTATAGTCGAATAGTTTACGAGATAAAGTCGACCAAGTTATTCTTACTCTCAACAACAACTGTTCGAGAAAACTTCAAGGAGATATTCCTGTGGAGATTTTAACGTTACAAGTAAACAAGTCGACATATAAAAATCAGTCATATAAGAACACATCAACAAAATAAATAATTTTTTTTCTTTAACTTTGATTACTTATTAATCAAATGCACAGATCAGATTCAAATTAATATAATAATTGAGTAAAACCACGCAATCGCGTTCTCTATGTTATATCGATTAAAATATAAAGTAATATGTTAAAAGTGATCTAAAGTATTACATTAGAGATTATATTACTTGATTGTGTTATGTTGTGTTGTAGATTCTTGCGAATTGCGAACAATATTGCTAACGTTTCCAGACCGCAAAGGTCTGATTAGTTTCAGTCTCATACAAGACAAAAGTAACGTTTAGTGTTATTGACGTAGTTTAGTTGAGATATGCGCTTTGTTCCTCTATTCGTAGTATCATAGCAATATAGATAATTAAAGATGTTATATAACGCAACTAATTATATATTTATTATTCGCAACAAATACATTAGCTGTAGCATTATATTTCTTTCATATAGCATACTTGTATGTCATTTTGCTATTTTTTTAGCTGATCCCCAGTGTTCTGCTGGTTTCGCGTCGCTCATAGAATGCCGACCATCCCGATTGGGCAGCCCGCACCTGTCCTGTACCTATTACCTTTTTCAAGTTATTGGTCCAGCGTACCGCAGGGCATTTTACACTACATTTGCCTAAGCGCGGCCTTCACTGTAACACGTGTCGTCTCTATCGAGCATCTATTCACCTGGAGACATGGTCAGGACTTCCAATTTAGCATGCTGATTCTATGTGTCTGTGAATTCTATGTGTAAGTTCTCTGGCGAATGCCCTCATTTCAGACTCTACCTGTTTCTGGGAGATCACATCCCTTCTTACCCCGCGATGCATTATGGATTCGCTCTGATTTTGTACTTGGATGGTCATGGTTGCTCTGTATAGATATTTCAGATTTTTCCGTATATATATTTTCACCTGGACATATCGACAGGCAATTAGGTACCTTTGCATGGATTCTGAAACAGCCCAGGTCTCGTGGTGTCGAAGGCTTTTCTGTACCCACAAACGCTAGGCATATAGGCTGATTATATTTCTCGGTCTTCAGTGTTATTTGCCTAAATGTGTACCATGAATGTTGTAGAGGTCGACAGTGTGTCGGCAAAGATGGCTTACTTTGTTATAAAGATAACTTTAAGATTATTCAAGTGTATGCCTCAACGTCCACACACACTGACGAAGAGGTCAAAGGTCCATGTATAAAGATATAGTGAAAGTTATGTCCCGTACTAGTACCTTCTATACAGTTATTACGGTGACTTTAAAGCCAAAGTGTGAGTACAAGAAGAGGGTAAATTTAGGATAGGAACATTCGACTATGGGCGCAGGAATTATCGAGGAAAAATGCTGGCTTGCTATTTAATAATAAAAATATTATAAGTCATTAAGAACAAAGTAAAATATTTTTTAGAAATGCTAGACTAAAAATAAATAATTTTGTCTTAAATTAAATGGTAACCTAATTTGTTCAGACAGTGACACTGACACACGGACACTCCATAAATTGTAATATTGAAAGTTGCTACGTGTAGAGACCCAATTTTGTTATTGTGAATGTGTCTAAAGTCTATACTATATATTAAAAAGTTTATAACTATACATATACCCACAAATTATTGTCTATAGATATAGAGTGTCACAAGTTTAGTCTGTTCACACACGCAAATAACTCAAAATGAAACTCTACAAAAGAAACAGCTTTTGGTTGATTAGTTTTGAAGTTAAACTTCTTTTGGCATGTTCGGAAAAAAATATGAGAGTAAAATTTGAGAGAGTTGTGACATACGGGATGAAATTTTTAACTATTTTTGTCCTGTTACGCCAAAGAATTATAACTTCTTACATGCGTACATAAGTACACATACACGTTTTTTAACCGACTTCCAATTCCAAAAAGGAGGAAGTTCTCAATTAGTCGGAATCTTTTTTTTTATGTATGTTCACCGATTACTCGAAGACGCCTGAACCGATTTGGAAAAAAAAATTTTTGTTTCAAAGGAGTCATACTTCCCAGGTAGTCCCATATAAATTTTATCAAAATCGGTCAGGCGGTTTTAAGAAAAATCAACAATAAATATTTTTTTTAATTAATTGTTCAATCAAATATGTTATTAAAAAACTGTCTTCTTACAAACTACCTGCTTATTAAGTTTACACTATAAATTTAAAAAATAAAAACTTTTTAACAAAAAATAAAAACTGACAGGCACTAAGCAGAAAGAGCGTGAATGTTTGTACTTCAGTTATGAGTGTTTATATTTATAATATGTATGTATTTAAAGTTATATATGTGTAGTGTATCAACTATCTAGTATCCATAACACAAGCCTCGCAGCTTATCATGGAACTAGATGGTGCTGTGTGCAAAAAAAAATATTCTTGTGCTTTGGTTAGATCGCTCGTATTTCTTACTAGCGACTCACCCTCGCTTCCCTTCGGGTTCTTCCCTAGGCAAAACAAATCTATCCTACGGCAACTGTAAATTTTTCCGAGATAAAAAGTAACCTATGTGCTACTCCAGTTTATAATCTATCTCTGTGCCTTTTATCCAGATCCGTTCAGCCGTTTTGGCGTGAAAGAGTTACAAAGATCCATCCATCCATCCTCACAAGCTTCCACAACCGTATTATTTTTCCGTATTATTATAATATTATAAATACGCTACTTTTTATCCCGGAAAAATGTACAGTTCCCGTGGTATAGGTTTGTCTTTGTTTTCCTAGATGTGAACCCGAGCGAAGCGAGGGTGAGCTGCTAGTTTATAATATTGATACGGATTGTAATGGTGAATACAAATAATTTGTAATATTTTAGTTAATTTTATGAGAATATACAATAAAATAATATTTTTACAGTATAATGGATGTAATTGCTTAAGTAAGCTAATGGATATAGTGGGATGCCGCAGTCGCCCGACATGTCATAGACGGGACATGGCCAGTTTGCCACAGAATACATAATGTTTGTTCACTTTACTGCCCAAAGTACTGAGACTAGTAGTACTATTATCATACCTACTACATATATACACATGTTTCTATGTAATTTTATTAGAAATAAACATACTATAATACTACAATATTGGTTAATGTCAAAGTGTTTGTATGTTGCATAAATTAGTTATATCTGGCTGACTTCTATTAATAGAAATATTTTTAACATTTGAAATGTTTATACAATAAAGTTTTAATAAAACTTGTGCACTGAAAAGAAGTACTGTATTTACTTCTCAGTAAATACAGCGAAATCTATTTTTAAAAGGGTTCACAGAAAGCGAAAATTATAAAAGTATTAGGTAGTTTGATAAGAAACTAGCCGGAATATATTGCGAGTCGCATCAACGGTCATTTATCAAGAGGCAGAAAGGATGTGAGGGGAGCCTCTAGCGATCTATTTGTCTAGTTTCCTCCTCTATTCGCTTATCCGTGATTTTATTCGGCTTATATTCTTTTCTTTTAATTGAAAATTTATTTACAATAGTGATATAATACATTACTGTGATACGATACAATGGCGATTCGATACTATAATATAAATTATGATATATTAGTTATTGTTCTTTTAAATAATTTTGAAATAAAAATCGCGCATATAATAATAACTGAAAAACAAAAATAAATCTATCCCACGGGAACCCTAGATTTTTTCCGAGATAAAAAGTAACCCATGTGCTATACTAGACTATAAATTACCCCGTAGCAAATTTTATCCAGATCTGTTCAGACGTTCTCGCATGATTGAGTAATAAGCATCCATCCAAACTTTCGCATTTATAATATTTATATGGCTTATAATATTTAATAATAATTATTATAAGTGCTCAAAACCATACACCTAAATTTAATTTAATACCTACTTCTTGCACTTTTTATACGTCGTCTAAAAAAGTAGGTACATTAAAAGTCTTTTTAAAATATTTGTCATATGGTATTCAATTATATAAGCATATTACAAATTATAACTGTATTATAAAGAATTTGTATAGTACGACAGAGCGTAATAACGGGGTAAAAGCAAGTAGTCGTTTAAGTCCAGGTAAAAGTCATTTCGAGTTGAGGTTGAACTATGGTCGATAATACCCGCGTGATGGATGGGCCCAAATGGCCGTCCATTACAATAATACTAAATTTAGGCAAATCCACAACATTATTCGTGATAGTAATGAAAATATTTATGTTCCTTACTGTGTTGTAGATGAGTTACTAGTGCTCATTTATTTACTTGTTGTGGTTATCTTACTATATACAATATACATAAATATGTACAAAATTAAATTTGATTTAAAAATCATTCGGTATCAAACTTACTAATTGACCATGAAGATTACAATTTTGAGTAAGGAATATTTCTTAAGTTACCCGCGGGGCACAGAATATAATATGTTATTTATAGGATAATATTGTTTCAACTTCCATTCTTAAGGAGTTGCGAAAGGAATTATTAAAGTTAGTGTGGAAATTACTAGGTATTATAAAACTTTGCTAAAGTTGCCGAAATCGTATTAAATACAAGTAAACGGAAACATTACAAAAATTGGCTGCGTAAATTCCTTTAAACCTTAATACACTTAAACCTTAATATGTAGGATATTACCACAAAGAACGTAGAGACCTACACTTAGTTAATGGTTTGTTTTATAAATTTGTACACTTTATTAATCAAAAAAATGCACTTATTAACGAACAAATAGCAATATATTAAGATAAAATTAAAAAAAAAACGATTAGACTGTCCTTGCGTCAAGTTTTGTAGTTTCTGTGAAAATGATAACATAAAATTATTATGTACACTAATATTATAAAAAGTGAATATTTGTCGTATATAAACTGTGATAGTACAGAACTGATTTTAATCATTCTTTCACCATTGGAAATTTACATCATCCAAAAGTAACAATAGGCTATATTTTATTTAATAAGTTTTCACCCTGAAATAACACTCAAGCAGGTGATATGCGTAAATAAATTTCCAAATGTTAAAAAGATTTTTTTTATGCTTATAATATGTGCAATTTATTTTGATATGTATTCAGCCCTTTTTAACGCAATTCGATACGAGGTGGATATGCAAAAAATCACAAACTAAACTGAAATTAAGTAAATATGTTTAGATAATGTATACATATAATTAATAATTAAATATTAACAAACCGATAACTGTACATGAAATATTTTTTAAAACCAATGACTGTAACGTGTTATGTATAGAATATAGACACCAATACCCCCGGTTACAAATACAACAGTTGTTAAAAAAACTGTATGTCTGTTTGTCTGTATATCTGTGTGCATTTTACATAAATGGTAATATAATCCGTTCAATTACGGATTTTCACAAAATTGTGGAGTGATAATTTATTACTAGAGTATTGTAAGCCTTAGAAAGGCCTAGAAAAGTCTAAAAAAAAGTCTGCGGTAGCATAATATGTCTATCTCCTATATTTAAAACGTACCTACGACATAGGAATGCACCCGAGCGAGGCGAGGGTAAGTCGCTAGTTTCAAATAAAATTACTTACGTTTAAAAGTTTAATTAATAGTTATAAGAATAAAATTCTTCAAAGTTATATCTATTTTATTCCTTTCATTACAATAAAATCAATCCGGTCTGACAAACACTGTAGCATATAACTATGTACCTATACATATAATATAGTGCAACAGTGGTTTACGTTATGCACGCGATGGGCCTAAATCATACACAAGATATCAAGCTTGTAAGCTTGTAATACCCGGACACATAATATTACTAATGGTAGAGGATAACTGTGGGGACGATCGTAACTTCTGAGAACAAAGCCTGGCCATGGACGACGTATGCCGAGTTCTGGAACAATGAGATAATGATTCGTGAGCTCGTAAAGTGTGTTTAAGGCATACATTGTCAGATATTTTCAATAGGACATGTTTTTGGTATTGTGTTCGAGGGTAAATAATGTAAGTATATTGAGGTTTTTTAATTTTAATCTCATCTTGTATAATTTCTGTGTACATACGTATCAGGTGCTGCATTTGTTTGATTTGTGGTTAGAAATAATGTTTATCAATTTAATTTCTATATGTAAGAAACGACTTTCCTTAATACAGATTGTATAATTACTAAACTATTAGCAAATATTTTTTTACATAAATAATATTAAAAATATTATGTTTTTATTACCAAAAACTAATTTAAAAACTCTAACCATTTAGGAAAGTCTTTTTAATATCTCATTCCCTTTCGATATAACCTCCTGCCTATCTTTTCATTGTGTTTCTTAGAAAACAATATCAATAACACTAATCCAACTATAACTTTCTTTGCAACAATAGTCATAATACTCAAAGTAATCAGAGTAAGGACGACTAAAAAAGAACCAATATAACGGATAGGCTAAGAAAAACGTGCCTACTCTACGGCGCGTTTTGATTTAATCCCTCCACGACCGCGGACACGCCGGCGTTACAGTTAACAATAGATTTCCTAGAAATTTAATTAATTTCTAAGAAATTTACCTGGAGGCGTTAAAGACTTACATTATACTTGAAGTAAGTGTGAAAATAGTGATGTTTACATCTACGTAACATACACATACTCATATAAAAATATATAAGGCGTCTTAGGTATTTCTTTTAAGCGAGGGAAAGTTTCCGTCATTCTAAAAGATCTATAATTAGTATGATATACATATTATGAAAGTTTTATAATGTTGTATATTATGCGTTTGCATTTGCTATTTGTGTCTATTTTCATACATTTGTGAATGACAAGATCCGATAGCAGATAGTTTATTTTTTAATACATTAAATGCAAATACCTATGGCATAGACAATGGTAACCCAGTGGTAGCGCGCTCACTTGGGAAAGCGAGTGAAGCGGGTTCAAATCCCGGGTCTCGCACCTCTGATATTTTCATGTGCGAATCATTTCCAAGACATGAACAGTACGCCAACCTGCACTTGGCCAACATGGTGGATATATGCCTGATATTGCCCCCTCGTATTCAAGGGAGGCTCGCGCCCAGCAGTGGGATGTTGAAAAGGGCTGAATCGAAACAATAAGTGGATAAACTATCATAGTATTATTTTCAGGGAGGACCTATAAATTTGTTTTCTTTGTTTTCGTCATTGTATTGAGATTTTAATGAAATATTTATGGTGGCTAATAGGTATTTTAAGCAAAATATTTGAAAATACTAGATAAATAAGTAAACAGAAGTCTTACGCTCACAAAACTAAATAAAAGCGTTATAGTCTTTACTAATACTATAAATACAACAAAAATATGCTTATTGATAAGTCCTATTTTCAAACAACATCGGTACGTCGTGATATTTTGCATTGAAATAATTTAGAACCTAGGAGTATAATACTTTAATTTTACCCTTTATACCTATACAGTTTTTATAGGATATTATGACGACTATTGCGAATATTTATCTAGTGCTAAAATGTTTACAATTAGGCCAGTTATTTAAATTTCGTATTTTATTTCGTAAAAGTAAAAAATTATGGATTACCCAAAAATATGGATTAGTATAGATATTAATAATAAAAAGGTTTCAAAGTATTAGAAATAAGTATATACGAACTCGTTTTTATATGATGTAGGTCAAACCTTTTTACGCGTCGCGCTGTTTAAAAATTGTGTTTCCTTTTTGACCTTTTCACATCGACAAGTGTAACATGAAGGATATTAATAAGGCATAGCGATCGTCACAAGCTGACGCCACCAACCGTGATCCAAGAGAAACACGCTATATTATGGCTTTCTCAAACTTTATTAAACACGTACTATAGAAATGTAGCTTTTATGTTATTTTTAAATTCATATATTTTTTAGAATTTGAATTAGTTTGTTAGAAATTTACCTGGAGATGTTAAATATGATATCATAATACGCATATTAAAATTTTACTATAAAATGAAAAAATCAAGTTTTTCTTTGTATGTGGTCAATTTTACACCTATCGCTGCGTTTTTTTTGATCTCTTATCATAGATATAACTAAAGTGAAAAAAGTACGTATAACATCTTTTCTTTTTCGTTACCTGTCAAAGCACGCCGAGCCACCGGCGTCACGAACATATAAACTAATAAAAAATTAATATTGTAGTTAAAACACTATACATAGATTATAATAGGTCTTTTCTATTTATGTTACAAATTAAAGTTATTTACGCAAATTGATAGTAATTTAAGCGAGTGGTCAATGAATCCCTGTGACTAATTGTAATCAATCATTTTTAGACCAATCGGAATCCGTTTATTTTTAAAAGATTTTTTTTTATTGAAACCCTGAAGTTTTATGATTTAAAAATGTTAGCAGGTATATAGGTATAGAAATTTGTAAAATGCCCCCTATGCCCAGCTACCCCTAAGAAATGGAGGGACGCAAAGCGTTGAAATTTTTTTTTTCAATTTCCGGCGTACTGTGACGTTCTATCGAAAAATGTTTTTTTACAACAGTTGTAGGTCTAGTAAAAATCTACAACTTTTATATAAAACACTTTTTACAATAACCTGAAAGTTTTCGACATATTTGCACAAAACTCGGTTTTTAACTGTTTCTTGGTATTTTATTTTTAATTTCTGGAATTATCTTTTGCATTCCCTTAGTTTCATGGAAATCAAATCTTTATCTTATATACCTATATCAAATCTTATCTTTATATCTAAAGGTTATCTTCGAAATACTGTCATATAATAAATAAAAAAAATGAAATGGAAATATTTAGCCATTTCCGAGAAAAGTATGTTTTATGGTCTCGAGAGGCTGAAAATCACCCCCAACTTCAAGTGGGCGTTCACATTTAAAAAAAATTTGTTCAATTTTCATATAGGGTTCATTCTTTTTGTCTCGAACTCTAATTTTTGAAAATACAAAAACATTGTATGATCGTCTTGTAAGCCTTAAAATTTTTAAAAGTTGGAGAAATCGCAATTTTTACTTTGTAAACTACATTTTTTTCAAATATAATCATTGAAGAAGTGTACTTTATTGACCAAAATTACTTTTCAGGAAAAAACTAAAAAAAAATGGTGTCCTTAAGTTTTTAATTTGACGCTTATTATTTATACAATGTCGCCGTAAAGATTCCAACTTTTCAATTTGATCAGTCGTGAAAAAATTACAAAAGTTGGAATTCATGTAAAATACACTAGTGATTTTGTATTTTATTGCCGTAGAATCTATTTATTTTTCTGAAAAAAAAATAATTTTAAGGTAATTACAGAAAGAAATAAAATTCATTAATAGTTTAATCTTGTTTATTCATTAGTTCGAAATATATGAAAAAAATTAAGTTGATATTTATAAAATTTAGTCGTAGATTTGTTAAAAAATCATAAAAAAAGTAAAAATTGAAAAAAAAATTATAAGAACCACTCCTTTCCAGTACCTCAATTAAACTTTATGCTTACTCTGTACTACATTATTATTCTGAATAGTCATTCTTGAACGAACTCCCATTTAAAAGTAGGCATAGTAATATTTACAGTACACTACTTTCGCTTCGCTCGGCTGCGTCCCTAGTTATCCAACAGTAGCCTTTGTGTTACTTAAAGTCATAGTCTAACAGTGTACTACTAATTTCATCTAAATTCGTCTAACAAACTTAGATAAATACAAACTTTCATATTTATAATAGTAGTCCGATAATAAAATATTAAATTAGATTTTTTTAATATTATGTTGTAATATTGATAAGCTTGTGATATTACAATGTCAACGAGAATTGCAAAATATATGGATGTGTGGATAGAATATTCCATAAAGAAAATGTAAATGTAAGCACATAACAGTCAATAAAAGAATTTAGATGGACTTACTACTAAAATTATAGTTTAAAAATAGTTATAATTATATCCCATGATAGTTCGCAATATTTTACTATTCTTTATTGCTATTCTTTATTGCACTTAAAAAATCAATACAGTAATTTAAAAATAGTTATTGTTTACAAAGGTGGACTTATCTCCAGAAGAGATCTCTTCCAGCCAACCTACGGTAGTGAGAAATAGTGTTACAAGCGTTATTATTATTTAATATAAATATAAAATTCAGTGAAACTTGTATAAATAAATATAAAATTAAGTAGGTACGGTAATAATATGCAGTAATTTAGTTTCCTCAAGAAGCCTAGAGCTAAATTATATATTTATACAACACCCCACTGAATCATAGTGTATTTACATACGTAACTTTCTTAACATTTTTTTTCGTGTTACTATTTAATTATGTAACGTTCTAGTAGCAACATTTACAGTTACTTATATCTTTATTTAATAGTTCATTAGTTTTATTTAGATATTTCTATACATTCACATCGTACAAAAGGCAGACGTTCCTCATTGAAGATTATTTCAAGTCAGCAGATCCTTTGACTTTACCGGTATAATAATACATTGTCGCGGTCTGGGTGTACCTACTTTTATGTACATCCCTGCGTCTGTTCCTAGAGGCACAATACAAAGAATACTAGAGGGGGAAAGAGGGCGATACGACTCTCTTTTATACCCTTGTATACTATTCAAACCCCTATGCCCCGAAATATAAAACTTTGTCTCTTATTAAGGAATGTTTTATTTTGACTCGCTCTGTTTTTTGAAATGAATTTTGGAACAATCAGCTACTTTATATTAAAGTATATTTAATTTTAAAATTATACAATTGACATAATTATACGCAATTTATAATTTTGAAAATTTAAGTGTTACTATGCTTTGTGGAAAATTAATAATTATATTAATAAATTTCACAATATACTAAGCATGCTGGTTTTCTCTTGTGTTGTGCTTTGTAATGATTCTCTGTTTGTATAAAATTAGATAGTAAATGTAAAACGAGTAATCAAACGAGAATGAATATTATTATATTATATCCTATTAGTTTTTACCCTACTGAGGCGAAGTCCAAGGGAGGGTTATGTTTTTTACCTGTATGTACATATGGATGTGCGTATGCGTAATGTGTGTATGTAAGTATATATGTATGTCCGATCCTGTAGTCTCTTGTCATTAATAAATGGCTTAACAGATTTTAATGAATTATATATCGTTACTTTCGTCTTGATAACGCGAATGTCATAGGATACATGGTCCATGAATATTATTAAAAATCAAAAAGGCGAATTTCAGGCGCCAATTGGTGTCTGGGAAACATTTTTTTCTTTCAAACCTATTAACAGGGGTATCACAGTAAAGGTTTTTAAGAGGTGATCACAGTAATAAATATATACAACTTGAACTTAATGCTAATAAAATAATGACTCATGGCTTTACACTCTTGGCATACAGAATATAAGATATGTTTATACCGAATTTGTCCCGATTCCGTCGAGCTATTATAGCATTAAGAAATTATAAAAACAACAACACTCTCTTACAAAGTTTCGCTATTGCATTATTTGGAGATAAGGGGTTACAAGTAGATCATAATAAGATAAGTAGAAATATCATTTTCAAATATCAAATGAAATTTATATACAATAGCTGTACGAGCACATTTGAAATATCCTGTCCGGAATATAAAATATAGTATCTGTGCAAAACATCGCTGGAGCTCCTGCTGGCTAGTGGGGTCAGGTACTGTGGAAAAAACAGTGGCGATATCACTACAAGCCCCGGGGTTCTCGGCATCGTTGCCGTTGTTACACGCACGTGCCCTGAATACACAATGTCCAAATATTTCGGGATACTTTAGAAATGTTTCCGTTACGATCTTTTACTATTCGAATGCTCTACACACGTAAATAGCTATACGATCACCTTTATTATATCCTTCCGATGTGCTTAAGAATTCAGAAGAAGGTGGCCTTTATCGTTTTGATTTTGATCTAGTTCACAACCTTTCTCGTAAAACGCTCGATTTAGAAAGGTACCTATTATAAGTGTATAGGTATATTTTAAAGTAATCCCTCGATTCTCAATATTTAACTATAGGTTTAGTGACGTTTATTGCGAAGTGGATAGAGTGAATGTAGTATAACTTACTATCTCCCATTTTCTGCTAAATCTAGTCGTTATGGAGATCAACTAGGTCGGATTCATAGGCCGCTGCTGCAGTAGACAGTGTAGTCATACATGTCACCACTACTGATAGACGGGTCTGACTATTGAATATATTATTAGTGTTAAATATGCTACTAGAACTGAAATATACTGGAATGACGACAAAATTATAACTTGAATACATTATATCGGAAATGTGTAGTTGAGTAGAGATTAGCTCACAGCATAGCTTTTATGCCGTAATTCACGAGAAATGCTCCACGTTTTGTAACACAAATTCTGAGCAAAGCAACTTCAAGAACTCGATTGTTGTTTCATTTGTGAAGTAGTTTTTGCGGGCAGATAAACAGAAATGTACTAGAACAACATACTTCAGAATTAAATACTTTAAAATTTATTATCTGATCCTTAGATATATAATATAGAAATATTGTTGCTAATTTATACTGATCACAGATTATGTCCTTTATAGTAAAAATCTTCTAGGTGCATTAGCTCAGTTTTAGGATTTTTTTACTATTATTGAAACATATTACTTAGATCACAAATTTAAATTTATTTTTCTGCTGTTTCTTGTTAGCACAACTTCAAGGTTATTTTAACTTAACAGTTAACCAGTACTTGTTTTGTAATTTAAAGTATGTATGTAATTTATATTATGATAAACTGCAAAATAAACAAAACTTGTACGTAATTTTTGCTTAGACAAAACTATTTACATTTCGCTATGCGACATAGGTATCTAACCGCTGAATGCTTTGTTTCTGCTAAGAAACCCACTACCACTAGAAAAAATTAAAGTAATACCTAGTAGAAAAAAGAATATATATATATATATATATATATATATATATATATATATATATATATATGTATATATATATATAAATATATTGAAACTGTTAAAGAAGGGATCATTAGCAACAGTTTCAAAATATATTTGGGATTCAATTAAATAAAATGATTACTTTTGCAAAGTAAAAATAATAGTAGCCAAATAAAAGTCTAATAAAGAATTCATCATTCTCATTTTAATATAACTTGTTTACGACTGTTTCTACGCCACAAATTGTACAATGTATATATGTATAGCTTTTACGACGTTCAAGTGTAATAAGCGTAGACATATACAGTATTTAAATAATTACGCTTCAGAGCACAGTTGAGCTTTACAAATACCCCGTTGAAATTACTTTTTCGCTCGCAGGATTATTTTTGCAGTACAACAGATATTGGTCTGGTAAGTAAAGATATTGTATGTAGCTGTCTGCGGCAGAGGTTTCAATTGGCTTATCTTGTGCCGTATTATGCACGTCGTAAACCGAGAGTTTCGTAGAAGCTAAAGTTCTCTCTACATACATTTATTTTATTTAGAATAAAATAATTACTAATCGAGCCTTCGTTTCAGTAACATCATAAAGCAATAAATATCCAATGTAAGATTTGCAGTACACTTGTCAGATAGATCATTAATAGTGAAATAGCATAGAGTTCAGGTGTAGGGACGTAAAAGAGTTATTCCACGAATTCCCCCATCTAGTGATAGCCCGCCGTGCGACGTGTCCGGTGAATCAACGAGCACCGCTCCGCTCGGTCGAACAAAAACGGAAAACCATTTTACGGTCCATTGTGAAAGAGGATTGGCAATTTCGTTCCGGACTTACTCGACCGTCGGCTGAGCAAGTTTTACAAAATTTCTGATGTATCGCAAACTCTTACGATACCCTATAAAAGTTATAATCATACTTGTATACGATTGAATCATTAGAAATGAAAGATACGCTAACGTATAACGAAAGATAGTGTACGCTAGCTGTTTATTACAAACCAAAATAAATTGAAGAATTATCAAATACTTGTAAGTGCTGTAAGTAAATTGTGTGTTATGAATATCTTCACTTCTATACTTATAGGGAATAATTTATTAAAGACACTCCTTATGTACAATGTACATAGGTACATATTACAGATTATAGCGCTTAAGTAAACATAACTTCAATCTAACGTAAACATTGGGTTTAACGCACTGTTTAGTCGATTGTGGTAAAGTGATAACAAAAAAAGAGTTTTTTGGAATTAGTTTCTTACTATTATATTTAATATCCATATTGTTGTTTACCAAGCACCACCATCCCATTACATTTTCAATTCGCAGAAGTCTTCCTGAATATCATTCCAACAATATAATACCTTAATTGTTAAAACTTATCAACCTATGTAGGCCAAAAAAGTAGACATTATTTGTAAATGTATGTACACTCGACAACATTTTCCTACTTTAATTAAAAATGCTACCTGTTAAGATCGGTGAAGTAAGTGACCTAGTTTTAAATTTTATCCTTTTCAACCGACTTCAAAAAGGAGGAGGTTCTCAATTCGACTGTATGTTTTTTTTTTTTTTATGTTTGTTACCTCAGAACTCCGTCATTTATTAACCGATTTGGACAATTTTTGTTTTGTTTGAAAGGGTATACTTCCAGATTGGTCCCATTTAAATTTAAAAAAAAAATACCACCCCTAAGGGTGGAAAAACAACGAATGATGAATTTAACCTACTTCTAATTGTCATAATGACTTGAAACTTTGCAAGTATTTCTATTTCCGTTGATAGTACAGTGGTTCAGTGTTGTTGACCTGATCTGATGGCAAGGCCAGAAGGTGGTTAGGTGGAACTCTTCAACGGCTAATAGTAGATACTTTGAGTTTGGGCTTATTTTGTTTGATTTGACAAGCCTAACACGTTAGAATCCTTACTTTGCTACTACTGTCTACACTAAAAAGGGAAAAATAAAAACTTTTTAACAAAAAAATAAAAACCGACTTCAAAAAAAGCACTAAAAAGTAAAAAATAACTCATTGGTAGTTTTCATTTACTATACATACCTAATCAAATATTTTCGAAGTCGGTGTGCTTTGGCTAAGAAATTAAAGCCTACCTATTCAATACATACCTAATCAAATATTTTCGAAATCGGTGCCAGCCCATACAAAGCAAAGCACACCGACTTCGAAAATATTTGATTAGGTATGTATAGTAAATGAAAACTAACAATGAGTTATTTTTTACTTTTTAGTGCTTTTTTTTGAAGTCGGTTTTTATTTTTTTGTTAAAAAGTTTTTATGTATAATAAAAATAGCTATTGGTAAATAAAATTAAATATAAATAACATAATGCATTATTGTGCTTACACATGGCACCACTGGGATAGTATATTTTTATACTTATTATCTTTTAAGGTTCGTAGCATGGTTTTGGTTAAAATTGAAAAAAAAAAATCTTATTGGCCTCATAAATGCAGTTTTCGCGTTCAAACAAAAAACAAAATTCTTTAGCTTTTTATGTTAGATTAGAGAGATATCTTATAATTTTAAATGAGCAATTCTTGTATATAAATTTATTTAGTGTACCTCGGAAACGGCTCTAACGATCTAGATAAAATTTTGTAAGGGTGTCTTTTAAAAAAAATGCAAATTGAAAAATATTGATCCTACGAAAAAATTGATAAGAACCAAAATTGTAGGAAATTTGATTTTAAACAACTTTGTTTATTACAATTTTTCGCGTAAAATTGAAAATAAACGAGTTGTTAAATAAACAAAAATTCACCCCCTCTTTTCGGGTATTAATCGAAAAATATCTATCCTAGGAAAAAAATGATAAGATTCAAAATTGTAGAAAATTTAATTTTAAACAAAATTTTGCTATGACCATTTTTCGTGTAAAATTGAAAATAAACGAATTATTCAATAAATAAAAATCAAACCTTAAAATCAAGATGGCGGATGATGCAACGGGTCTTTTACCCCGAAAATCTAAATTTAGACTTCCAGTGACCCCTCGCTCAAAGAATTGAAAGGGAAAATTGCCGAGCCTACGAAAACCAAGCGCCTACGCCGAGAGGAGCTTGGTCGCCCAGATATGTCAAATATTTTGACAATCAAACCAATCTTTAACAATAAGTAAAAATAACCAGCATTGGGGATTTTCTTTAAAGAATATTTAATAATCAGAATAAAATATCCGGAGGTTACCTCTCCAGATTCCCAAGCTTTGTTTTTATATTAATGAAGATGTAAAAAAAAAACATATCGCATCGCGACATTGACATTGACATGACTGTGTATTGGTTTAAGCGATTATGGTTGTTATGTGATTACTTATATATTTTTTTACTTCAAGTATCATAAAAGTAGGTAAGATTAATATTGACTATTACGCACATGTGCCTACCGTTTTTGTTTGCCAAAAATTTATACTTAAAAAGCATGCCTAAAAAAAATCAAATCGATCTGCTATTTCATTGCTGCATGAAATTAATATAAAATAACATACATTTACGCTGTTTTAATATTTTATATATTAGTTTAATTTGCAAAAGTATGTATTTTACGATAAGGCAAAACTTTAAAATGCAAAGTAACTATTAGGGTATGTGGAAAAGAATATCGTGACTTTGGACTATAGTAAATTTTTTGACTTGCTTAGAAAATAACTCTTCATACGAGTATATCTGAATACTAGGGCCTAAGTTTATAGTATGTTGTTCTAAAACGTAACGTTACGTAAGTTACTTAACTTTGATTGTGTAAGTGATAAGTTGCTTTTAAAAAACGAAAAAAAAAACAAAGAGGCTAAACAATATTTTGTTGGTAGAAAATATTGTAAGAAAATTTTCCATCAAATTATCACTCTTAAAATGATAATGTAATAAAAATTTCGCACATAAGTAGGTATATTAAAAAGAGAAACCATTTTCGTCGATCTACGAACTGTTCTCGTCTAGATAAACGGATGCCCATTTGAAATTCCAATTAGAAAGTTTTCTCATTTACTTGATTCAGGGCGTGGATTGGCTGAAGGGCAACAATCCGGCCCGATTAGTCCTGGTCTCTGCTCAGCACCAGATTTGGGCAAAGGTTTGAAGGCCGCGGTCTACCGCGTAAACCAATTCTTCATTAGGATTGAATTTTAATTATTTATGAGCACATTTCATTTATATATCGTTTCATATTTCAATATTTTTACTATACAGTAGCAGTTAAGTGTAGAACACTAATGTTCCTTTAATGCTGCAATGCAGAGTTAACGATTTGTATATTTTAGTTGTTTTATACTGCCTAACTTTTTCGTATAAAGTTTGGCGCGGCGTAAATAAAAAGATAATGAAATGAAGCATTTAAAACTCTGGAGACGGGAGTCAAAAGTTACTGTCGTAAAATTGCTTTATGGACTAAATCGTGATTATAGTCTATAAATCGAATGCTTTATAATATTATATAGTAAAGGTAAAAAATTATACTTTTTTTTTAATATGTATATATATCATGAATGACATGCGAACGCTATTTTTATTCGATAAAGGGTCGCTTATAATGATAAATATATTATAATCCGTCTATTGCAATAACTTTTCCAGTTTTCTATAGTATCAATCGGAATCACAGTGAATTTATTCAGAAAGTATCAAGCCTGAACCGCCCAGACACGGAAGTTACCAGCTTGAAAATTGAATTTATCAAACTTTTCGCGGGACAAACAGATACTTTATAGACTGTGAAAAGCAATTTGCTTTCAATTCCTACCATTCGAATCATTTGGGGCCTGTAATATGTAAGTACACGACGATATGATTATTTTATTTCTAAAAATTTGACACCGTCTAGACTTTAGAAAATGACGATACATTTTGCAAATAACTATGTGTGTGTAGCAAAATAATAAACTACTTGAATCACTTTTGTATTAAGCAACGAAATAATTTATGTCTATTTACCGTTCAAAGGAAGCTGCGGAAAGAGGAGGTTTTATATAGGTATATGTGGTTTCAGTGTATTTACATATTATATTTAATGAAAAAAATTTAACAGTATATATTTATATATTTAATTATAACTTGTCAAGCAATAATTGCAATAAAATTGTTGTTAAATAAATGTATGAAGGATTTTATGACCTCACTTATACTCAGACGTAGGTAAATACTAATTTTGTGCTAAAATCGATTCTGCGGCTTCTTCCTAATAGAAAGTGCTAACCAATATAATTAACAATAATACGGAGTCTATCTTTATATTATCAAAATAACCATATTGTGTGTTAATGATAACATATACGCACGTACATACATATGTATATTGTACATAGAAAATGTATAGAAAAACAAAAAACAAATCTATCCCACAGGAACTGTACATTTTTTCGGGATGAAAAGTAGCCTTTGTATGACTTTGATGCATTAACTATATTATTGTAAAATTTCATTAAAATCCGTATTTAGTTCAGTAATTTTTGCGTGAAAGAGTAACAAACATCCATACATCTATACATCCAAACATCCATATATCCTCACAAACTTTCGAATGTATAAAATTAGTATAGATTGTAGCGGTCTCAAGGGAAATTGTGCCTATATTGATCAACTTTTCTTCACACTTGCGCAATGTATCGACATTTATTCTCATATTAAATAATACTTTACATAATGCAATTATATTTTATATATAAAACAAAAAATACACATTTCCTAACAAATATCTCTTTCTAAATAAAAATATGACGTTAAATTAAACCAAAGAATAAAATCTTAAAATCGTTAACTTCTTTCAAGAGTAAGCTAGCATATTGCCTAACAAGAATTCGGACTTACGCATTCCACATATTTTAAACAAAACAATGTGTGTTGTAACGTTTTTTATTATTTTCAACCGACTTCAAAAAGGAGGAGGTTCTCAATTCGACTGTATGTTTTTTTTTTTTTATGTTTGTTACCTCAGAACTCCGTCATTTATTAACCGATTTGGACAATTTTTGTTTTGTTTGAAAGGGTATACTTCCAGATTGGTCCCATTTAAATTTAAAAAAAAAAATACCACCCTTAAGGGTGGAAAAACAACTAATGATGAATTTAACCTACTTCTAATTGTCATATTGACTTGAAACTTTGCAAGTATTTCTATTTCCGTTGATAGTACAGTGGTTCGGTGCTGTTGACCTGATCTGATGGTAAGGCCAGAAGGTGGATAGGTGGAACTCTTCAACGGCTAATAGTAGATACTTTGAGTTTGGGCTTATTTTGTTTGATTTGACAAGCCTAATACGTTAGAATCCTTACTTTGCTACTACTGTCTACACTAAAAAGGGAAAAATAAAAATTTTTTAATAAAAAAATAAAAACCGACTTCAAACAAAAGCACTAAAAAGTAAAAAATAACTGATTGGTAGTTTTCATTTACTATACATACCTAATCAAATATTTTCGAAGTCGGTGTGCTTTGGCTAAGTAAAAGTTAAAGCCTACCTATTAAATACATACCTAATCAAATATTTTCGAAATCGGTGCCAGCCCATACAAAGCAAAGCACACCGACTTCGAAAATATTTGATTAGGTATGTATAGTAAATGAAAACTACCAATCAGTTATTTTTTACTTTTTAGTGCTTTTGTTTGAAGTCGGTTTTAATTTTTTATTAAAAATTTTTTTCGGGAATCAGGCAGAATAACAGCTGCATGGAGTAGAACTGTTGTTATTTTTATTTTCTAAGAAAAATTTACAATTTTATAATATTGCTGTAAAAACTCCTATAATCATTAGGAATGTGTTTTAAACAGTAATTGTAACTGTGAACTTAATACTAAAAAAATTATTTAAATAAGAATAGAGTCATGTGTATAGGATAGAGGGATATTTATTAAGACCATTAAAATTTATCGTATAATATCTCGAGCAGCATGCGAAGTAAAAAACGAATTAAATAAAATCAAGTACGTATACATATATTACACAAGCATGTCAATTAACATTTTTCTTATCGAATATACGATAGTTGAGACGCTGACAGCTATGTGATGGTTTTTGTAATATCATAATTATGTGTGTTTGGATTGGTGTGTGGGTTACTTTATTGTTTATATAATACTAGTGACTCACCCTGGCTTCTTGGCCAGTTAGTATGGAATGGATAGTCGACCACTTGCTCTGTGAAAAACCAAAAACAAACCTATCCCACGGGAACCGTACATTTTTCCGAGATAAAAAGGAACCTATATGCTATTCCAGGCTATAATCTATTTCTGTGCCAAATTTCACCCAGATCAGTTCACCCGTTATGAGGTGATTTAGAAAGAAACATCCCTCCATTCAAACTGTCGCATTTAAAATATTAATAGGATTATATTATATAATATATATGACCCGAGTAATAAGTCATTACTACACATTAAGTTAAAAACGATTCAGTACTTTTTGCGTGAAACGCGCACACCCAAACAGACATACCGACAATAACAATAACATACCGACAATAAGACAAAAAAGTTGATTACTATTGTTTTGGGGTCTATATTCTGTACAATACGTTATAGACATTGTTTTTAAAAAATATTTCATGTACAGATTTCGCTAAGTCACTGTTTTATTATATTTATAGATACATAATAATTAACATGATTCGCTAAAGTGTAGCAAATTTTTTTATAGAATTCTGATGACTTATTTTTAAATTAAAGTTTAATTAACATTATTTTTTTGAAATTATTTTCATACTTCTTTATACCAAACCCAAACTCGGATATTGTATAACCAACCGCCGTATTTTATTTAACTTTTGTATATTATGTAATTTCACTTTATTTTAAACCCCAACCTTTGAATAATTTTCAGTTATTCATGATTACGATTCATATGTACATATTTTAGTGGAAACATATAATGCTACTTAGTACTTAGTAGTAATATTCATGGAAATGAAAAAATACGAATATAGCATGAACATTTTGAGGGTATAACGTATTCGCGCGTCAATTACGCCAAAAGTGGATTTAAGTGGAAATTGATAAGGCATAAATGGTTCGTAACCCCATGCATATCGGCCACGACCACTAGACGTCACTCTATTTCTGACTGCGACCGGTAATTAGTGCGCCGTGTGCGACATATTTGATGTCGAATAGACCCGTGTCGAGTTCCGTCCGTTTCAATTAAATCCAGACATGAGCGTCCCGTTTACATGAGGGGTTTTATTTCTCGTACGTAGTTAGTACTTACAATGATAGAATTAAATTAATTCGTATTCTCATAATTATCGTAGTTTTAAATAGTATTAGCGGCTCACCCTCGCTTTGCTCGGGTTCATCGTCGCTAGGTACGTTTTAAATAGATATAAATAGTTATTAGCCAGCGTTAGCCATATACATTTTTTTTCGTGAATTTTTTCGATGTTTTAATAGTTATTCTGCTATTCGGGGCGGAGACAAATCCAACAAACCATGAAAATCGATACAGGATCACCCGCTGGGCTAATCTGAAGATTACCTGAAAATTTTATCAAAATAGCTCCAGCTGTTGTGGAGTCCATATGAAACATACATACACACATCGGTTTTTATTTTATTTAATCATCAATTTTATTTATTTAGTGCTCGGAAAATGGAGTCTTTTATGAAAATTTAGTGACACATCAACTGCAGCGCCACTTAACGGAACCATTTGTGATTTCAAACCTTGCAGGGACCTACTCGAACATACACAAAAATAATAAATATTATTATAATCGTCCTTGTCGTTTAGGATATGATCAGTGTGTTACACTGTAATGGTAATAAATGTTACGTGGAATAGAAAAAATGTTTTTTTCGTTGTAAAAATATTTAGGACAAGACTATGTATAGGTATATAGATTGGCATAATACTTTCTTAGATTAACGCAAATATTTGTAACATTAAATAAAAATATTTTATTTAAAATTTTAAATGTTCCCGTAAATCTAATTTTATATTCCCAGGTTTCGAATGTTTTACATCAATCAAGGTCAACCAAAAATTAAAATAAATCTGTGAAAAAATCGAAGATAGTTTGTAGTTTATATAATACATACAATGTTTAATATCAACCACGTTACTTCAAAATTTTACTCGTTATATTTTTTTAATTATTTTGTAGAAAATATCCTATTTAACTTGCTACACAAGCATCCTAGTTTTCATAGTTAAAATGCTCTTATTATAAATGCGGAAATTTATATAATACTAGCATTGCCCGCGGCTCCGCCCGTGTTCATATGACCAAAACCAAATTCTTAGGTTTTATATATTAGTATACTCGTATCAGTATATTATTTGACCTGAATAGCCAGCTATTAGCATACCAAATTTCGGCAAAATCCCTCCAGTGATTTTTCTGTGATGCGGTCACAGACAGACAGACAAACAAAAATTCTTAAAACTATAGGTTAGGCCTTGAAGGCGATAATAATATGAATTTCAATAAAATTTTCCAAAACATATTTAAAGCACAGATACTGCTTCATTAAATTTTAATGTATCTATAGATGTAACTAATTTATAAAGCCACAGAGATTGTTTTTTGATAATTTAAACACGGGCGAGGCCGCGGGTAATTTAGTAGTAATTCTAATAAAATCATAGAAAGATCGAATTTGTACTTTCAATTTTTTGGAATTAAAACTACGTATTTTAAAGACACATGGCGACATCTATTGACAAATATCTAAAAAGTACAAAAATAAATATTCATTAAAATAATTTTTTTAATGAATAAAATAGTGCTATTGATATACTTTTTCTTGATTAGCTATTTTTAATAGTTTTCGACGTATTTAGTAAATTAACTTGCTAAAATCTATATAGTACTTATCATCGTTTTTTTATTCTAACTTGTTTTTGTATTGAAGAAATGAGTTATTTTTCTCCGATAAAAAGTATCCTATATGTTGACCCGGGTAATCAGCTATGACCATACCAAATTTCATCAAAATACGTCCAGTAGTTTTTCTGTGATGCGGTAACAGACAGACAGACAGACAGACAGACAGACAGACAGACAGACAGACAGACAGACAGACAAAAATTCTAAAAACTATACATTTGGCCTCTGTATCGATAATAATGTCTATTTCAATAAGATTTTCTAAAAAATATTTAATGTACAGATTTGACATAGTTAGAATTTTATTATATGTATAGATTTGTCACTTTTTCACTTTGGAACAGCTAAGTAGAAAGAGTTGAAAGTTTACACACAATAACTTTGTACACAGATACGCCGTAGCCAGGAGTAACGTCATTTAGTATAGCACCTATAGTTAGTAATTTTACCAAAAGGAGTATTGCCTTCGGGTAGCTTATTG
The DNA here is from genome assembly GCA_947093115.1 of Brenthis daphne. Classification (NCBI taxonomy): domain Eukaryota; kingdom Metazoa; phylum Arthropoda; class Insecta; order Lepidoptera; family Nymphalidae; genus Brenthis; species Brenthis daphne. Next base: position 9,181,032 of record OX352471.1, read on the forward strand.
TATACCTACATCTGATATTATAAAGAGGTCTAGAACTGCCTCGGTGGTGTAGTGGCTAGCATGTACGGCTGCACACTCGGAGGTCCTGGGTTCGAGTCCCGGGTCGGGCCAAGTTTAGTTATTGAGTCTTCCTGTATAGTAAGTCTCAGTAACAGCCTGGAGTTGGGAAGTTGGCGGTGTTTCACCCCCGTGCCTCGGAGTGCACGTAAAGCCGGCGGTCCTGCGCCTTTACTCTCACCGGTCGTGTCGAGTGGTCGTCCCACCGGAGTATGAGAGTGATAGGAATAGAGAGTGCACTTGTGTCTGCGCGTATACTTGAGCACTATAATATCTCCTGCGCAGTTGGCTAATCTCATTGAGATTGGCCGCCGTGGCCGGAATCGGCTAGGAGAACATCATCATTATAAAGAGGGTACCTAGAGTCCAAGCGATGTGAGGGTAAATCGCTAGTCCATACTAACCCATACTAATATTATAAATGTGAAAGTTTGTGAGGAGGGATGCATGTTTGTTACTCTTTCACGCCAGAACGGCTGATAGGATCTGGATGAAATTTGTCACAGATAAATTATAGTCTGGAAGAGCACATAGGTTATTTTTTAACCTGGAAAATTTACGGTTCCCGTGGGATTCCGAAGTGAAGCGAGGGTGAGTCGCTATATTATACCGGAAATATAGAATAACAACAATAAATATTAACTAGAAAGATACTTAATTCCGTAAGATTAGAGTATGTTATTTTACAATTACTGCGTTCGACAGTCACAGTGGATTCCATTTGTCTTCGCAGGCAAGTGTTTCCCAGCGGGCTTTTCAGAACTGTGTCGCGATAAGATAGACATAAGCCTTGTACTCGTATTCCAGTTACAATCCAAGGATTCTATTAAAAGCTACTAAGCGTTTTATTTTGACATAATTTAATGCCTATGTAAACTAAGCAGGTATCAATATAATGTTAGTTTAAGAAATAAATATACATATTTGAATTAATTTACATTACGAGTCAATTGTTACAATTAAACCAATATTTATAAAATAAGGCATAACAAGTTTCAGGTCGAACAGTAGTTCGTACATACGGGCTGAAAAGAATGATTAAAATCAATAATTTAATAGTTTCTTTCCGGATGTCTAATTAAAATAATAACAGGGTAGGAGCAAGTACGCTACTATATTAAAAATTTTCTTTATCTAACTCTAATTTTTTTGTGTAAATATAGTGAATATTACGTTTGACATTAAAAATAATGTTAGTGACCATGAAAGTTTAAAAAGTTAGTTCTTAATTTGTCCGCTTATGAAAGGGAACTGGCAAAAATTTGATTTAATTTGATATTGTAATAATGACCACTTTCTAGCCTTTATCACGAAAACATAAATAACCTTTATCGCGAGATAAAGGTTAATTATGTTTTTCATAGAATATTTTAGTGTAAGTTTTAAGTATAAGTTTATATGAAAATCTTGTCAGTATGAAAAAAATACTGCGCGGATTTCAATGGAATTTAGAATAATCACTTTTTAAACTGGGATCAATATTAACTTACGACAAAATATGTCATAGTATATTATAGGTACACTAGCGGACCCGACAGACGTTGTCCTGTCTACAATGATAACAAAACTTTTTTTTAATTTGATCGCAGCGCTAACTGTCGGGACAGACTAAAATTAAAATTCGAATATTATTTAAAATTTGACACTGCGATGGTAGCGCCGTCTGTCGGATCCAATGTAAAACATTTCAAAATCAACAACTACTAATAATTAAAAATTAATTAAAAAAACATTGTCCAGCAGACAAAATTGTGAATCTAAACCATTCCCAGATCCCCTTGAACACACACAAAAAATTTCATCAAAATCGGTCCAGTCGTTTGAGAGAAGTTCAGTGACATACACACTCACAGAAGAATTATATATATAAAGATATATAATGTAATGACACATACTAAAGTTGAGGGGAGGGTATCTTGAAAAAGTTTTAAAAGTATATTAAATATCATATTATGCTGTAAAAACTCCAAAGAAACATTTAATTTACGTTTATTTTATTAAAACTTTTATCCCCTATTTTACCCAGTTTGGGATTGAATTTTAGAAAACGCTGCAAACTATCTTCTTACCAAACACCTAAATCGGTTCCTAAGATCCAGAGATTACCCCCTACAACGTCACAAACTCACAAATTCACAAACTCACAAACTTTACCTCTTTATAAATAATAATAATAATAAATAATATATAATATTAGTATAGATTTTAAATCTATATACATATAATAAAATTGTAAGCCGAATCTGTACATTAAATATTTTTGGAAAATCTTATTGAAATAAACATTATTATCGATACAAAGGCCGAATCTATAGTTTTTAGAATTTTTATCTGTCTGTCTGTTTGTCTGTCTGTTACCGCATCACAGAAAAACCACTGGATGGATTTTGATGAAATTTGGTATGGTGGTAGCTGGTTATCCGGGTCAACGTATAGGATACTTTTTACCGCGGGAAAATATCTCATTTCTGAGAAAAAATACAAAAACCTCAATGTAAGAGTAGTTTTGGTCACCTGAACGCGGGCGGAGCCGCGTGCAGTGCTAGTAAATTATATAAGATTTAAATTATTTATTTACATCCAGGTAAAATTGAATAACGTAGGTCTAGTTATCAGTTGATACTAAATATAAAATTTTGTTTCTTTTTAATAATAAAATAAATTTATATACTTTTTAAATATTATAAGATAACAGTTTATAAGAAATATAATTTGTTAAGAGAGGAAGAAACCTTGAAGATATTTTGGTAATTAATCAAAATATTTTAGCAGATTCGCAAGTTCGCGATAGCGCTATTGTCTGAATATAATTAAGTAGATATTGCAAAATATTAAAGAATTCTTATTAATAAATTTAATTAAATATCTAAAAATAATCTTGAAGTGCCTACTGATTATTCATTAAGCAACTGTCTGTTTCAATCGCAATTAGAAAATAAAATAAAAAAAACTATAGATATTATAAGGATGTAAATATTCAAATTAATAGATGTGCTTATAGCATCACCATAAATATAAGGATTTTCTCGTCGAAAATACGAATTGAAATTGTAAGAGAAAAATGTTTCGCTCGAGATGAGCCGACGTGCACACCTGCGGGCGTTAACAACTTCTAAGTCTTCGAGATATATTTTCAGTAGCGTTTGATAAATATAACTTATTACGACTGTCTTTACCTGCAAAAATAGACATCAATTACCTTAAATATTCCTTGCGAAATCTGTTTAACACGCATTTGATATTTCCGAAAGTAAGCCATAGAAATTGGCGTCATCTGGCTTCTTATGATATTCATTTTCAATTTGTCGCAATATTTATTTTTTAAAGTGGTTCATGTTGTTGCAATATTTTATTATAAGACACACACGAGTGACCACGTTTTCAGATAAACTGCAGTATTGCACTGAATTTAGACTGCACGTGGTTACGCATATATATTTCCTTGCATGATTTATTTTATGTACATCTTACTACATCTACGGCTGCTTTTGGGGTAATGGTTTTACTGCATTCTTATTTATATTTGAATTTTAAGGAACTATTTATAGTTGACATATACATATATATAATATAACTAGCAGAACCTGCAGCTTCGCTCGCGCTAAAAGGACAAAAAAAAACTCTAAAAAGGTAAGTTTCATATAAACGTGGTAAAAAGTAGCCTATGTTACTCTCTAGCCCTCCAACTATCTCTACACCAAAAATCACACTAATCCGTCACTCTGTTTTGACGAGAAAGAAGGACAAATAAACAAACAAACAAACTAACACACTTTCACATTTATAATATTAGTATGTTTCAACAAAACTGAGTGGAATAACTATTTAAATAATTTTAATGGATATGACAACATCGTTCTTTTATAAATATAAATGTTCTTATTCTAGTAGCTTAGTTTTAATGAAAACACAATTGTTCGCGCTAAGACTCTAAAGAAAATATTTATATAGTATAGCTGTACTCTCTCGACGTAGAACTGATCATAACCAGGCTGTTTACTGCAGGGCATACAAATAAAGCTATGTGTTCAATAGCGTAAAATAAAAAGGGACGGTTTTAATGCATTTGGCAAATATTAGATTTAATTAATAATGTTATTTTAACATTTAAATTTTTATTATGATTAGCATTATATGTTATACAAACATTCCGCCAAGAATAAAATCGACCCGTTAAATGGAATAGACATAATACTTTCTTAGATTTGCGCGAATACCTATTTGTCATTTTAAATAAAACTATCTTTTCGGATTATTTCGCGGATTTATTTTGATTTTTGGTTCCCGACGTTTCGAATGCTTTAGAGCAACGTCGTACAAGTACGTTTCATAGATTTCTCTATAAAAAAATAAATGATAAGGAACAACCAGCAGTTGGGAAGCTGGCGGTGTTTCACCCTCATGCCTCGAATCACGTGAAGTTATCGATACTGCACGTGATCTCTCGCCGGTCGTGTTGAATTTCCATCCCAACGGAGTATGAGAGTGACAGGAATAGAGAGTGCACTTGTGTCAGCGCGTACACACGTTGCACAATGATATATTCAACACAGCTAGTGTCAGTCCAATGGCCGCCGTGGTTGAAATCGGCCAGGAGGACATCATCCTCACAGTATAGTTAAGCGGCTATTTCTTCATCCATTTACGCTTAGGTAACAGTGCTTATTGGATATGTGAAAAAATATTCTTTGTGGTTATCTAAATGAGGATAAGTATACGAGTACTTAGACATTGAAATATAAATATGAAATTTCATTATTTTCTACGTCGGTTTTAGGAAAAGTTGCAATTTGTCTATTATAAATTTGGTCGCGTAGATACCTACGGTTTCCAAGCTTTTCTATCGTAGAACATACATAAAATAAAATTTATGGGTCGTAACGGCCCAACTGTAAGCGGCCACAAACGTGCTACACCGTCACTTTGGAAACCGCGTATTCGGCGTTAAATCTAAGTATTTAGTGTTGACTTTTACAAAAAGTTACAATTTACTTATCAACAATGAAACTTATCGTTCATTTTTTATTAATACGTCATTTCGCATTTTGGGTTTATGTTAGGTATGGATAGTGTAGATGAGCTTCAGCTGTCGTCGTCCATAACAGGTATTATATGCAAGAAAGGTGCGTGTGTGTACTTATGTACGCACGTAAGAAGTTATATTTTTTGACATAATTATTTAAATGCTCTAAAAAGAAGAAAATAAACTTTAAATTAAATCAAACCCCTTCTTAATTAATTACTTTACACAATTTATATGATACTAGCGACTCACCCTCGCTCCTCGTCCCTAGTTATGTTTAAACGTTTAGTATAGATTTCTCAGAAGTGAGATAATTTCCCGCAGTAAAAAGTATCCTGTATTTTAAATAAAACTATCTTTTCGGATTTTGTCGCGGATTTATTTGCATTTTTGTTTCCCGACGTTTCGAATGCTTTACAGCATCCATGGTCACGGGAGAGACTGAGGTGTTACATGTCTTGGAGGTATAGTTGTTACAGACAGCCTACCCACAATTAACAAAATGAAAATTGCACCAATTACATTACAATATTTTTTAACTTTAAACATTTTTATAATTTTAATTATAATTGAATATGGAATATTATTTATTTAATTTTTGCTATTATTTTTATAATTATTACAATTTTAAAATATTAATTAGTAATCTATATTTAGTGTTGCCATTATTATATTTATAAACATATAGAAAAATATAAAATATAGTGTTAATTATTTAAGCCATATAATTGTTCTATGTGTAATTTAAAAAGTTAAAGTTAATTAAGGATAATTATTTTAATTTAGTTTGCTATTATTTAAAAACAACTTACTAAGCAACACTATTACTATATACTTTTACAAATGAGAAATGAAAAATATTAATCTGATATGCTGTCATTTTGATCTACACAGTAAGAACTTACTACATCTACCTGTCTGTTATGTTATAAAATCAAATAATAAATATAAACATAACAGACAGGTAGATGTAGTAAGTTCTTACTGTGTAGATCAAAATGACAGCATATCAGATTAATATTTTTCATTTCTCATTTGTAAAAGTATATAGTAATAGTGTTGCTTAGTAAGTTGTTTTTAAATAATAGCAAACTAAATTAAAATAATTATCCTTAATTAACTTTAACTTTTTAAATTACACATAGAACAATTATATGGCTTAAATAATTAACACTATATTTTATATTTTTCTTTATGGTTATAAATATAATAATGGCAACACTAAATATAGATTGCTAATTAATATTTTAAAATTGTAATAATTATAAAAATAATAGCAAAAATTAAATAAATAATATTCCATATTCAATTATAATTAAAATTATAAAAATGTTTAAAGTTAAAAAATATTGTAATGTAATTGGTGCAATTTTCATTTTGTTAATTGTGGGTAGGCTGTCTGTAACAACTATACCTCCAAGACATGTAACACCTCAGTCTCTCCCGTGACCATGGATGCTGTAAAGCATTCGAAACGTCGGGAAACAAAAATGCAAATAAATCCGAAAAGATAGTTTTATTTAAAATGTCAAATATTCGCGTTAATCTAAGAAAGTATTAAGTATCCTGTATGTTGACCCGGATAACCAGCTATCATCATACCAAATTTTATAAAAATCTATACGGTAGTTTTCACGTGATGCGGTAGCAGGCAGACAGACAGGCAGACAGACAGACAAAAATTCTAAAAACTATAGATTCGGCTTCTGTATCGATAATATAGAGTCTATTTCAATAAGATTTTCCAAATAAATATTTAATGTACAGATTCGGCTTACATACAATTTTATTATATGTATACATAAAAACTTGTTACGAGATTTACATATTTTATTAAAAACATTTTCTTTTAGAATTACTTAAGTCAATCTTACATATTATATTCTTGGTTATCTACACAGGTAAATCTTGCGACAATCTTTTATGTTATAAATTGTGTAATGTTTTTAGAGCATTTAAATAAAAGTTTGTTTTTTGTTTTGTTTTTTATAAATTCTTTATTTTAGTTTTTATTAATCGATTTCCAAAAAGGAGGAGGTTCTCCATTCGTCGGAATCTTTTTTTTTCTTTTTTTACGTATGTTTACCGATTACTCGAAGACGCCTGAACCAATTTGATTTTTTTTGTTTCTAAGGGTATACTTCCCAGGTCGTCCCATTTAATTTTTATCGAAATTAGTCTATAGGTTTTTAAAAAATCAACAATAAGTTATTTTTTTAAGTAAATTGTTTAATCGAATATGTTATTAAAAAACTTCCTTCTTACAAATTACCTGCTTATTACGTCTACACTAAAAATGGAAAAATAAAATCTTAAAAAAAAGAAGGTAAATATGATTAGGTATGAAATCTAATTCTAGTTAAAATATTATACATCAATTTCTGATGTATTTTACGTATCGAAATATATTAGATTTGCTTTGCATGGGCTGGCACCGACTTTGAAAATATCTGATTAGGTATCTATTCTAAATGAATACCCCCGTTTAGTTATTTTTTACATTTTAGTTTAAAAAAAAAAAGAAAATTGTAGCGAAGCTCGGTAGCTCAGGTACTTATACCTATTATAAATAGAACAAATAATAATGATGTATTCCTGATCTATATATGTAGATATCGATTACGGCGATCAATCCCAATGCGACTAGCCATCTGCGCAGAAGATAATATAGTGCAGAGAGTGTGCTCAAACACAAGTCGCACTCTTTATTATGTTCACTTTTACATTTTAAATAAAAATCTAAGAAATTATTATATTTACTTTCACACTTTAATGGGACGGCAATAATCCCTTACGACCGATAGGAGATCAGGCGCTAAACCGACGCTGCTATTAAGAATTTCTTAAATAGAAAAACCAAATAACTAAAATATAATAAATATTTGGCCCGACCCGAGACTCGAACCCAGGACTAGGATCTGTTATCCACCAGACCAATGAGGCAAACGGAATAATACAACGTTAATTATGGAATATTTTTTGTAAGTCTTTAAAATAATAATAATTAATATAAAATATTATTATATACCTACTTATTTTAAGTATTTCTCCGTAACTCGTTTCAATCTAAGAAAGGTTAAGGTTTTTTGTACGTCGGGTACATAAAGAAAGAGGTCAGAAATAAATATTTTTCCTTCAACATATGTACCCGATCTCACAGGTGTGATTAATGGTCTACCTGATTTCGACTAGTGACGGGGGTAAAAGCAAGTAAATTTTCAGTCCTGATGTTCCAATATAAATTTCATTGCCACAAAATGTTCAACGGCTCATTTATCATGATCGTGGAGGTAACGGGTGTAGAGTATGATAAAAATATTGTTATGTCATCTTTTATCAATACTTCACAAAGAATTTTGAAATTACTTTCAGAAATTTTATTCACTTATGGCGTTCTGTTTTAAGTTTTAATTTTAAATAGCTAGATAAATAGTATGTTATAAATACTATCGGATTTGATTTCTTTTGTGATAAAAGTAAACATCACTTTGACTTCCCATATCATACGCCGTCTTCCATCGATATAGTTTCAGTGTAGGTCACAATATTTCTTCCTCAACAGTGCCGTACTCCAAGACAAATTCTTCTATAGTTCATAAAAACATATCTCGACTTAGGATTGAATCTCCCTGTATGTATGAACTATTAACCAACTCTATTATCTATTACGTAAATGATACAGTCATATATCACCGCTTTACCAAAATTATTCAAAAATCTTTTATATCATAAAAACATACAAATAAAGTAGGTATTTACTTTAAATCCTAAAGAGTTTTCTCATCAGACTTAATTAAATGTAATGTTACGAATAAAATTGATTCTGGGAACGTAAGCTAGGTATTAGTCGCTGTGGCTCAGACATTTGAAATCATACAAAAACGTCTCACCGAGACACAGTGTCTCAATCTAGACTCCGCGGTCCTCTACAAAGCTGAATTAATTTAAATGAAATCATCACAGTTTATTCAACGAGATGGCGGAACGGGCGTTCAACCGACAAGAAAGCGCCTCAAGACTCATTTACAATTCCAATTAAGGACAATTCTCATTTACTTTTGTCTTAAAAGAGTAACAAATCAGTGCTACTCTTATTGTAACCCTTTAACTATTATATCCATATATTGGGAAAGAGACTCAATTAAAATTAATTAACGCTGTTTTAGGTCAATTTAGTACCCTACAGTATCAAATATGGAAAATTTGTAATAGTTTAAATAAATATATTATTTAAATCGTAAACTGTTTTGTCTCTGTGTGTATACTGTATGTTCCTATTCAGTTACATACTACAATGTATAACAGAATAGGAACATAGGTGCATTAGGTAACCGCTACAGCTATTTTGTTTGTCGTTAATCCTTTTTTCTAAAAAAACTTTTTAACAAAAAAATAAAAACCGACTTCAAACAAAAGCACTAAAAAGTAAAAAATAACTGATTGGTAGTTTTCATTTACTATACATACCTAATCAAATATTTCGAAGTCGGTGTGCTTTGCTTTGTATGGGCTGGCACTGATTTCGAAAATATTTAATTAGGTATGTATTTAATAGGTAGGCTTTAATTACTTAGCCAAAGCACACCGACTTCGAAAATATTTGATTAGGTATGTATAGTAAATGAAAACTACCAATCAGTTATTTTTTACTTTTTAGTGCTTTTGTTTGAAGTCGGTTTTTATTTTTTTTGTTAAAAAGTTTTTTTTTTTCCCTTTTTAGTGTAGACAGTAGTAGCACAGTAAGAATTCTAACGTGTTAGGCTTGTCAAATCAAACAAAATAAGCCCAAACTCAAAGTATCTACTATTAGCCGTTGAAGAGTTCCACCTATCCACCTTCTGGCCTTGCCATCAGATCAGGTCAACAACACCGAACCACTGTACTATCAACGGAAATAGAAATACTCGCAAAGTTTCAAGTCAATATGACAATTAGAAGTAGGTTAAATTCATCATTAGTTGTTTTTCCACCCTTAGGGGTGGTATTTTTTTTTGAAATTTAAATGGGACCAATCTGGAAGTATACCCTTTCAAACAAAACAAAAATTTTCCAAATCGGTTAATAAATGACGGAGTTCTGAGGTAACAAACATAAAAAAAAAAAAAAAAAAAAAAAAAAACATACAGTCGAATTGAGAACCTCCTCCTTTTTGAAGTCGGTTGATTATTCTATTTCTATTAATAGAAGTAAGAAACCAGTTGATAAAGTTCAGGTGGTGTACAAATATTACCTATCTAGAAAACAAACATTGCATTGTGCGTTAAAAATAGGTATAAGATTGCATACAGTAAGGATGAAATTCTTAGAAATTGTGACAAATGTTTATGTGGAAAATAAATTACATTTGTATTCCAAGTTGGGCATATCGCTAACTGAGAAAATTAAAATGAAAAGTTAACGTAAAAGCACACCCATATAAGTCAAATAATTTAAGTTACATTTCAGCGAATCATTATTATTTACCTATATATTAAATTGTTGAGTCACTTTGAAACACTTGGCATATACTACGTGATTTAGGTACCTACTGTTCCCGACAACTAAATCACATGTCAAAACTTGCTCACTTCTATTTGCCTTTGATTTATGACTTAAACATGTCAATTTTGAGTTATTAGAAATGATTAATATGGTCATTTCGTCCACATAGATGATATCGACATTTGTTCTAGTTCTTTAGAAAAGCAGTAGGTGGGACAAAATAAACCACAAGAGTTAAGTTAAAAGTGTTTGAAGGTTGTTAAAAACAACTTGATTCGATATTCGAGCAGCCGATACAATTGAAGTTATTTTTTCTTCTTTATGAGCTTATAAACTGATAAAACCTTTTTACGCTGGGAATGCATTAACGTGTAAAACGTGCAAACGTACAGGTGGTTATTTAGTGATTCATTTGCTAGAAAAGCCAATACTATCCACTTATATCCAGCGGAATAGATCTATATACGTAACAATACCCACCTACGCAAGCGCCTCTCAGTGATTTTATTCGTGATGGTTATCCTCCCCATTCGAGAGCTATAAAGCATTTTCAACCGACTTCCAAAAGGAGGAGGTTCTCAATTCGACTGTATGTTTTTTTTTTTTTTTATGTTTGTTACCTCAGAACTCCGTCATTTATTAACCGATTTGGACAATTTTAAAATACCACCCCTAAGGGTGGAAAAACAACTAATAATGAATTTAACCTACTTCTAATTGTCATATTGACTTGAAACTTTGCAAGTATTTCTATTTTCGTTGATAGTACAGTGGTTCGGTGTTGTTGACCTGATCTGATGGCAAGGCCAGAAGGTGGATAGGTGGAACTCTTCAACGGCTAATAGTAGATACTTTGAGTTTGGGCTTATTTTGTTTGATTTGACAAGCCTAACACGTTAGAATCCTTACTTTGCTACTACTGTCTACACTAAAAAGGGAAAAATAAAAACTTTTTAACAAAAAAATAAAAACCGACTTCAAACAAAAGCACTAAAAAGTGAAAAATAACTGATTGGTAGTTTTCATTTACTATACATACCTAATCAAATATTTTCGAAGTCGGTGTGCTTTGGCTAAGTAATTAAAGCCTACCTATTAAATACATACCTAATCAAATATTTTCGAAATCGGTGCCAGCCCATACAAAGCAAAGCACACCGACTTCGAAAATATTTGATTAGGTATGTATAGTAAATGAAAACTACCAATCAGTTATTTTTCACTTTTTAGTGCTTTTGTTTGAAGTCGGTTTTTATTTTTTTGTTAAAAAGTTTTTATTCAAGTGCGTATCTAGAATTGCTGGACGCTATATTAACTTATATTAGAAAAATAATCTTAATATATATAATTCTTATGTACGTGTGTTTGTTAACTTACTCCTCCTAAAGCGCTGGACCGATTTGGATGAAATTTTGTGCGTATATTTGAATAAGCTCCTGGATGGTTTAAAACACAAAAGGACCCAGTAGGTGGCACTACAGTCGGAATGCCACTGATCTTCTCCTAAACGGCAGGGACGATTTTAATGATATTTTTTGTGTATATTCGAGTGGGTCCCTGCAAGGTTTGAAAACACAAATGAACCCAGTAGGTGACGCTGCAGTCGATGTGTCACTAAATTTTCATAAAAGACTCCATTTTCCGAGCAATAAATAAATTTAAATTGTTGATTAAATAAAATAAAAATCGATGTGTGTATATCGATGTGTGATATGTTTTCTATGGATTCCAAAACAGCTGGAGCGATTTTGATGAAATTTTCAGGTAATCTTCAGATTAGCCCAGCGGGTGGTTCTGTGAATTTTGTTAGCAATCGGTAGTTTGGACGTGGGCGAAGCCGCGGGTACTGCTAGTATTATATAAAAAGCTTGTGTCGGCCTATAATAATGTAATCAACAAATGAATATCGCATGTACTATCCATTAATATATAATAAATATTATTTTGTATAGATAATAATTATAAACTTATTTAAAAAATATATTAACTCAATTAAATGAAATAAAATGTTATGTTGATTCTGTTATTGAACCATTTTAGTCAATTGATTGTCTCGGGTAGATTATAAAATTCAAAATTCAAAATATTTCATTCAGCATTAAATTATTACAATTTTTTACTGAACGTCATGAGTTTACTACCAATGAGGATCAGTACAGTTATAGCAAATTCCATAAAACTAGTATCCACGTTATTTTATAAGACATAAGAATGATATATCTTTTTGAATTTTCAAAAACGGACCATAACTTACGAAGACATTAAGTAATAAACATTACGTGACGTCACTGTGACGGACCGAACGTAGCCGGCCCACCGCCCGGGCCTCTTACTTCACAATTCGACGGAGCAGCGCGTGACGCGGTTAGCTACTATGTTTAGTAATTACTTATTTAGTGTTTTTTCAAGTGTGTTTGTGATATTTAAATATATTTAGAAAGAATCTACATCTATACATATAATAAAATTCTAACTTAGTCGAATCTGTACATTTTTTTTTTGGAAAATCTTATTGAATTGATAGAGAAAAGTATCATATATGTTGACCCGGATAACCAGCTATGACCATACTAAACATAAAATTCCCTTCAGTAGTTTTTCTGTGTAAATAATAAGTATAGTTATGTAGTTACGTACATCAAAATGATCTTCACAGCAATGTCTTGTATCCTGGGCAGACGGTGGAGTTTTATCATCTCTTTTTACAACGGAAAACCATTTTTTACGAAGTTTTGGGTCCTTCGGTACGTTAAAAAATAGTTTTTCTGGCGTTTTAAAAGTAGTGTTTGTACATTTCGGCACTATACAATATTTGTACATAATTAAAAAGGTGAATTAGACACAAATCGGACACTTAATTTGTTTCAACGTCATTAAAACACTGCGCGCCTTATTGGTGCCAGCGGCTTACTGGCGGCGACCGTCACTATGACGTCACAGCTATCGCGCCGGCCACGCGGTGAACTTCGCTAGTAATTTCTTCATAACTTCGTCAATTTTTGTCGCAGAACAAAAATTTTAGCACTGTATGTTAAGGACTTCTTAGCTCTATAAATCTGCATTCTCAACTAAAATCGTTACGGATCGTCATTCGGAAAGAAGAAGCCTCAGACCTGAGAAGATCTGGCGAAAGATAGTCAGCGGGACTAATATTAACTTGTTATCTTTTTTTAAAGTAAAATTATAATTTACAATATTTCTATCAAGTTGAAGTAGCCCGGAGGCGATTATTTCATTCCCAAGGTGTGCCATCTTCTATAAAATCATTTATTGTATAATAGCCTTTAGCACACAAACGTCCTTTAATATATTTTTTTGAATCTGGCGATAGAAAGATAATAAAGATGATAATAAAGATGTGACACTATCCTAAACTAGCTCATTTCTTAATTAACTTTGGTGAATTTAAGAATAAGAAAAGTTATTAGTGTTGTAAAAGTGCTATGGCCGTGATAGTAAAAAAAATGCAAGTGAAATAGTGTTTTTATTACAAATTGCCAACCCAGATGGTTCAGTGCTAACACTTGTATGAAAACTACAAAAATAGATACTACTAGCTTTGTTGATCGAAGGCTCGTTCCTAATTTGATTCCCGATACAAACCTTCATCCCCATTTTCACCCCCTTAAGGGATGATTTCCGGGATAAAAATATCCTAAGTCCTTTCCAGGGTCTCAAACTATCTTTTTACCAAATTTCATCTAAATCAGTTCAGTAAATCCAGAGATTACACCCTACAATCTCACAAACTCACAAACTTTACCTCTTTATAATATTAGTATAGATTTACCACGAAACAATAAACATTCATTAGAAAATTTAAGTATGTTTTTACCTAAAATGCATTAATATATTCTATTAAAATATTTTTATTTGCTACTCGTATGTATTTAGCTTTCAAAGCACTTTCTGACCAGTATCCACTATAAAAAATCAAATATGCTGTTTATGTTTAAACTTTAATAAATTGGTTTAATACAGTCTAAGGTTTATAATAGACTAGCGGCTCACCCTCCTTTCGCTCGAGTTTGCCTCTAGACAAACAAAAACAAATCTATCCCACTGGAACCGTACATTTTTCCGGGATAAAAAGTAGTATTTTTGTTATTCTAATGTATAAACTATATTATTGTAAATATTCATTAAAATCCAATCAGTAGTTTTTGTGTACTAAGCTGTATAAGTTACTAAAGTATACGTTACTACTTTCCGGGATGAAAAATATCTAAAATGTTGACCGGGGAAATAAGGTACTACAGAGATTAGCCCTTACAAACAGACAAACAGACAGAGATACAAAAAGAATGAAAAAATGGATTTGTTTTATTTCGCTTCTTACATCGGCTCGGTTTTCAGCATTTTTTTTTATGTAGAGACATTCGATCTCTACTGTTTTATTATATGTATAGATATGTTGTGTTTGTGTAGCGTATAAATATGTTGTACTCGGAAATCTCATCTAGTAGAACTATAACCAGTGCATTTTGGCACTCGTAGAGTAAAAAAGAAAAAGTTATGTTAATATGAGATTATAAATGTTAACTTACGCAGCGGTAAGTGCACTCAACCTCATGCTAAGTTTTTTCAGATATATACGTACATTAAAATCCATTAGAAAACTTAGATATATCTACTAAGTACTTACTTACTCTATTCTAGCATGTTTAGATTGTATTTTAAATAAAACTATCTTTTCGGATTATTTCGCGGATTTATTTTGATTTTTGGTTCCCAACGTTTCGAATGCATTACAGCAATCATGGTCACGGGAGAGACTAAGATTATAGACATCTCAAACATATATACTTGTTACAGACAGTGCCTATCCACTATTTTACAAAAAATTGAAATGTCAGGAACCAAAAATCTAAATAAATCCGCGAAATAATCCAAAAAGATAGTTTTATTTAAAATATCAAATATTCGCGTAAATCTAAGAAAGTATTATGTAGATTGTACTTACTTATGTCCTATATCACGGGAAATCTTTGTTTTTTTCAGTATGTTAAGTTGCAAAATTGAGACTGATAAAAATATACGAATAGGGTTTTGCATTTATGATCAAGGAGAAGTTAGGATCATGTAAATTTATTCAGAAGATTTCTTTTTGATATTAATCTGAAGGACATAAATTTTAGAAAAAAATATTTTATGGGATGAAAAAATTTAAGTACTTATTATATTCATAGTATTTTACTTGCACATTCGTAAAACATTACACGGGCTTTTGAAAAGGGTTGTGATATGCCATTTTTTTTCTTGTACCTAATATTCGAGTTACTCAGAAAATTACAAGTAAACATGTAGAAGTGTTAAATGCCAAAATTTATTTTATAACTTTGCTATATTTAGAAATATATAACAAAATATAAAACAAATATATAACAACAGCTTGTTGAGTGCTAAGGAAAATATATGAGACTAAAGCTAAATAGTATCTTCCATTAGTGTCATAAAAACACTGCGTTTCGAAATAACCGCGAGGCTCACCCATATCCACGTGTGAAAATGCGCAGTAACATTTTATAAGGGATCTAAATGTGAGCAGATGGCACAATGCGAATCGCTGATACTTCCCGCAAGGCCGCAATCTGCTATTACATTTTATGCAAACACGGTGGAATGATTTCGGTTATACCATATCCAAACAGAGTAAACCTTACCGATATTTCGAATGCTTAACCGTTTTAGGATCGTGGAAATGTAACGTATTTATGCAAAACTTATGTAGGTATCGGATAAAAGTCAGTTTTCGAAGTGAAAAAAAAAACATTAAAACATTGTATTATATATGTATAATATAACGTACACAGTACAGTAAAAATAATTAATGAATTACCTATTTACTTTAATTACTAAGATTTTTTTCTACGTCAAACCTAATAGGCTAATAAGTATCTACATAAAATTGGTTTCAATAAATAAAATCCATTATCAAATATCAAACCTGCGCCTTAAAGTAAAATCAACAATAGAGTCAAATTGGGATACTCCTTTTGTTTCAAAATGCTGTTTCTTAATAGCTTGGCCTTTTTCTGGTAGAAATTATTCCTTTAATTTCAGAGATTTTTTACAGTTGTTAAAAAAATAGTTCATTATTATCAGTAAAGTTAGGGTGGTATTTATTTTAAAAATTAAATTACCATTAAATTGTACCTTAGTCAAAGTTGACTAATAAAAGCGTCGCTCAAAAATTAACACCTCCAGGTAAATTTCTAAGAAATTAATTAAATTTCTAAGAAATCTATTGTTAACTGTAACGCCGGCGTGACGGGCTTTTAGACGTTAATATGACGCGAGCATCTTGGAATAAACAGTTTGTCCCCAACGCAATAACCTACTTATTGAAGCTATTCAATGAGCATAAATACGAAACATCTGCAGTATTTTAGTAAAGAGTTGAGAATCTTGCAGATTACAGGTGACGCTGAAGCACCAGGTTACCATAATATCATTGCAATGACATTAACGAAATAGAAAGTTTCGAGTCGATTAGATCTGTGGATTTTGTTTATATCCTTTTACCTTACAGAAAAAAGCTTATAGCTTGCGATTGCTTAACAGATTTTCTTGATTTATAGCTAAGAACAATCTCGATCAAATCATCTTTCTAACAAAAGAAACTAAATTAAAATCGGTTCATCCTTTTAAGCGCCACGATGCCACAGACAGAGTTTATTATTCGATGTCTACGGTCATAGATTGTACATATATTTTTCCGGTGAAACAGGCGTAATCGAATGTCATATGCGGTGGCCGACAGAACTATTCACAGTGCCAGCTGCCACGTTCCAACTATGATTTATGTGCTAGATCCGTCCAACTTTCTGCACCTTGTTTCTGCAACACTTGTACATGACGTCTTAAATATATTGCTATAGACTAAAGCAAAGAAGGTGACAATTTATTAGAAATAAAGATAAAGAAGTAATGCGTGACTTGAGGACCTTTAAAACAACAAACCTTTTAAAAGGAAATTATAATCTAAAATATCGTTCTATGAATATTAATATAAAAAAATCCGGACAAATGCGAGTTGGACTCATCCACCGAGGGTTCCGTACAAATTTGTAGGAAATTTGTTTAAGTTAAATTTTCAACTTTTTTTAGGTGTTCGACTCAAAACGTATAGGGTACTTCCGGTTGACCTAGAATTGTCAATTTTTAGGTAACGGAAAATATACATCTTTAAATATTTACATAAATAGAATTCAATTTAAAATATAATTGATAACTAATTCTAAAATTCAGTAACTGTATAATGTAAAACTATATCCTGAAGTCCCTTGAATATGCGGGTTTGTCGAGCTTAAATAAGACGTTGGAGAGTAACTTTTACCGTCAAGAGCTTAGGTAGCGACGCGTGGGATACTCATAAACTCATTAAAAGTTAGATACCACATACTAAAATGTAGCTATCCATATAGACGGCAATTTTAATCGAGACCGCTCTACGGACCATTAAATTCCTCGACTAGATTATCGTCAACCTGGGATTGCTAAATGAAATTCTAGATGGAGGCCGGTAAGTCCCCGGTTTAGTATAACTAATTTAAACATAAACTTTCTGCTTAATCGCCTGCATTTACTCGTATTTGGTATCGCTATTGAAATGATTATAAACAATTTCAATTACAGTCTCTTTTTAATATAAAATTTATGGCTTCCATTATATATAGCCCTCAATGGTTTTCAGATTTTTTTTGATCTCCTTATCTAATTATAATATTATACATATTTTAATTTATTTTTTCTATAGAATTTAATTTAGAGATCTCATAATATTGAGTTAGTTAGCCAATTATTATTTTTTAAGTAAAAAATACAGCAAGTCTGATATTATATGACTGACATAATAATATGTACAAACATAAGTTTGTATTTTAAAACACAATGCAAAGGCATAATATTTACATGATTATGTTCTAAATTGTGTCCACTTGTGTCCACTTGTGTACTTATGATGCAATGGAGCGAGTTATGTATATTGATCCATTTTAGCACAGAAATATTTTATTACGCCAAGTTTTAAATACATTTGATTAAGAAAACTGTTATAGAATATTATAATATACTAACAATTTTAGTTTACGTTGCAACTAATACAGTGACAGTTAACATGTACAGTGTACAATTGTACATACATACATATGTATGTCTACGACTGCATAATACGATGTTCCTTCGTCAACTTGTTTTCATTGCTAGTTAGTTTTTTACGCAGTCAGGTAATTATATTTTAATTATATTATACGTTTGCGTTACCTAAATATTAAATGGACACTCTCAATCGATTTTGAACGTTGACATTCGTATTATGTAGATTCGATGTCATTACAACGCTATAAATAAGAGAAAAATCTTAATAAATATTTTACCTACGCAAAAATTGAACCTTGGACCTCCCTTGCGAAAACATCGTTAGCTAAATACGATGCCATTGCATAGCGAAAGTCGTATGTATACCTTTACTATTCCTTAATTGCATTACATTAGTAACTGTGCAGAAATTCTAATTCTACTGGAATAATTCAAAGTATTGTCTGTTCGACTTGCTAATGTTTTCATATCCGGTTGAACTGACTTTATTCTCTCGGCCGCTGCTTCGGAAATAAAGTAAGTAACCATATATTGCCTTGTGGGGACAATTAATTGTCAATTTTCGTACCCTTTACCACTCCTATTATGCGCATATGGGAAAAGAGGAGGCTGCCTGGTTCACGAATTCAATAATTTATTCAACGTATAAACCGTTAAGGAGCGCTTCGTAAATGTAATTTTGAATAAAATACCCAAGAGTATTCTCTTTCTAAGAAAAAACTAACACAATTTCTACTACAATATTTAATTTTATTATATAACTATGTAATATATTATTGCAATATCTAATTATAAATAATTAAGTAAAAAATAAGGTGTTATATTTGTATTCTTCTTTCCTTCTAAAAATATTTTTATAAATTAAATATGAAGCTTATCTTTAAATGCATTCAAAATTTTCTGCTTATAAATTTTTATATTGTTGCTCCATCAAGTATTTCTATACAACTATACACTTTAGAATGACAAGAATGTTCATCATAATACCTATATATTTATTGACTTTTAGTAAATTGTTGTATACCACACATAGCAGCGGGCACGCAAAGTTCGTGAGGCGTAGAGAGCTGTAAAACTATGTTAAATTAAACGCTGCAAAAGCTGGCAATATCAAACCGCAGCGCGCTTGTTGCTCACACGTTGTGTTACTACGCAACCCACACACTTGAATTTCTCTTTCTATTAGTGCATTCAAAGCATAGGTTAGAAATGATGCTTTATCGAAACGAGAAGCATTCATTTTTCATTTCATTTCTGACTTTCCGTTGTATTCAACATAATAATATAAACAAACCGGAAGCTATAATTAAATTTATCTTCTATGATCGTAATCTTTTGTTGTGTTCAAGAGATAACGATAATGCTATTTCGATATGTGTGTGATAGATTCATTAAAAATATAGAGATAAGAAAAGCTTGAAACTACTCGCTATTACTTTAATATTAAGAGGAAACATGACACTTCTATATATAATAATTATAATTATCATTTTATAAATATGGAGGTAGATAAATAAGACAAAGGAAACTGTAACAATTAATTTATATTACTGTAGGTATTATAATTACAAAATATCACAATATAATTTAAATAGAACCAAAAAGAAAATACATCAGCAAAAATACTATAAATGAATACTTTATTCTTTAAACAATCATCAAGGCTACTTAACTTTGTCCTGATCAGCTGCTCGCCAGAGAAAAAGTGATTAGTTAACGAACACAGGGTATTTATAACATCGTATTGGGCTGTTATGTCAAATCATTATCATGGCAACATTTCATTTAAAATCTCTTGATTTCATATGAAATGTTGCCAATAAAAAAAACTATTTTATAAGTTTAATTAAATTAAAAAAATAATATTAAAAAGATTATTATATAAAAAATATATTGTGAAATTAATAATAATCTATTATGTGCAAGATTTTTAAATATACCGTACGTGTCAATATTGAAATCTATTCACATACTTTAAATTAGCATTGCGTTTATTTCTCGAGAAAAAGAGCAATAGGGTACTTCCGACGTAAATTTCTCGGTTCAAAGGTGCTCCGTTGACTAAATGGTACTGTATAAACTCATCACCTCTTCAGCGCCGCCTCTTTCGTGTAGAGGGATTTCGCTTGTTCATTCACCTTAAATTGGCATCATTGCGAAAGGCGAAATAGAGCACTCTGGAAAAGAGTTTCCGATAAGAAGCGCCATAAATTTTTTCAATATCCATTTAGTAAGAAATAAGAAAGGATTATATTCACAAGCCATGAACGAATTAACCACTGGACTAGACATATAAGCGGACGTACCTTTATCGGTCTTCTCAGTAACCAGGAGATTTTAGGCTTGGTCGTTTGTTTTTTGCGTCAGTCTCAAGCACTTATTTGTCAACAAAACATCTCCCAAAAATGACTAAATGTTCTGTTAAATGATGTAAAAACTATAACGGCGGAAGCAGCAGTATTTCTTTTCACTTGTAAATACATTATTTTATTACATTTATTGTTATTTATCACACAATTTAATTAAATATAAAATAAAATGTCATATTATCCAACAATGTTAAATATAGTCGATATTTCTATGTATTGTTGACATCTGACAACCATCATAAAATCCCTGGATTATACCATTCAGAACAAATGACTAAACTGTCGAGCGAGTCCATTTGACATCGACTAGTGCTTGGCAATGTCGAAAAATATATCGATATTTGACGAAATTACTAAACGAATTGTGTTATTTGTACAGTACAATAACATAAAATACCACAGTATCCTACAATCTGATGACAATAAATTTATAAAAATATTTTCTAAATCAAATAAAAATATAAATGCAAAAATTATAATTAGTATGTGTACTTAATTTTTTATTTTATTTTATTCCACATTTATATACTTTGGAATATTATTCCATTGTAATAATAATAAAGATCATTTTAATTCAACACATAAATTACACAAAATCAAACAATAATGTTTTAGCACTAAACTTCTGGGTTGGCGATTTGTAATAAAACACTTTACCACTTGCACTAATTATTTTACTTTCACGATCCAACACTCACTTTAATTTGCAATCTCTTTTTCTTTTTCCTAATTTCACAAATGTTTATTAAGAACTGAGCAATAGTAGGACAGTGTCACATTTTTATAACTACCCGAGACAATCAATTGCCAATTAAAATAGTTCAATAACAGAATCAACAAAATCACTTTATTTAATTAAATTAGCTTAATATATTTTTTAATCTTTACAAAATAATATTTATTATATATTAATGGAATATATACCCGATATTCATTTGTTCATTAACATTATTATAGGCCAACAGAATGTTGCCATCAATGCCATCGTATTTATATAAATCAAATTAAAAAATAATTATTATTTGACACATTATTATTGCCTCTTTAATTCATTTATTTTAATTTATTAAAATTAAAAGAAGAAGAATAAATTAAAAGATGTAAAATATGATGACTATGCTAACCAATGTCTAAATCATTGGTTCATCGATATTTGTATTTTATCGATTACGTTCAAGCACTAGAAATATTGTATTGTGTATCAGTGTTTATAATAATGTAATAAAATCTTTGTGTGCGTTATGCGTCACTTGGTTGAAATAGTTTTCATACATTTGTATTTTATGTCAGGTCCAGTCTCTAATTCGTTCATGTCACAAGCGAAAGCATTTAACCGGGAGTAAAAGCTATTGAAACGGCATGACACGAACGCTACTTATACGGACTATAAAAATCTTGTCATATTCTTACGTCGAAAATTTTGAGTATACTTTAGCTTATGGGGTAAATTAAGAAAAAAATATGTTGAAAACAACGTTTTTAAGAATATATGTAGAGTATCTTTAATTTTAAAACAGGCATGCAAGAAATAAATATATAGATATTTACCATGGATTTAACAAAGCCCGCATGTTTACCTACTTGTAGTGGTTTTAAGACTTTTTTAACGTTAACGAACCGCATTCCTGGACAACGTGATATCGTTTCATTTAATCTATACAGATAAATAAAATTGAAGTGTCTGTTTGTAATGTCAAAATTACAGCGTTTTACTTAATGCATATGAAATTATACACGGTATTTATAAGAAAAACAAAATTTTTAAAAATTTTGTCTGTTTGTTCCGGTCAATCTCCGAAACGGCTGGGTCGATTTTGACGGAACTTTCACTGGCAGTTAGTTGATGTTATAAGGAGTAACTTAGGCTACTATTATTTAGGTAAAAGAATTAGGGTTCCACTCAAAAAAATTAAAATGTACCTAGGGACGAAACTGAGCGAACCGAGGGTGAGTCGCTAGTCGTACATAACATAAAGAATTTGCATTTATGTAATTACCGAAGCAATAAACGTTTATATTTAATTGCAAGTAAATTTTGGTTTAATTAAATAAAACCATCTATAGAATTTACAACAACATTTTTTTACATTTTTACCTTTTTAATTATGTAGGTACCTACGTACAAAAACAGCCCGAACATACCATACCATACCATACCATGTACCTACGTAGTCGTCATAATAATTATACTCGTATAAAGTCTAGGCTTTGTGCAAGTTTGTCAATTTAATTAT
The DNA here is from genome assembly GCA_947093115.1 of Brenthis daphne. NCBI lineage: Eukaryota > Metazoa > Arthropoda > Insecta > Lepidoptera > Nymphalidae > Brenthis > Brenthis daphne. Next base: position 9,204,296 of record OX352471.1, read on the forward strand.
GCTTTATGCTACGAATTAATATTTTATTAGGTTGTTGAATGTTGCTTATCCTACAAATATTAAATGACAAAAAGAACAAATATCCAATCATGATGGAATGCAATCTATCAAAAAAAATCTTTATAAGTAAAAAACCCTGGTGTAACGAGTAATTACATTTTTTATGAATATTTTTTTTCGATTTTCTTTAGTTCTATAGAAGTCATATGCGCTAGTGACATTTTTTAGTTCTTAAAGCAAATAAAGATTGATCCATACTAATATTATAAATGTGAAAGTGTGTTTTTTTGTTTGTTTATTGTCCTTCTCTCACGTCGAAACAGTAGTTCGAGGGCTGGAAAATACAGACAGGCTACTTTTTACCGCGGGAGATTATCTCATTCCCACGGGAAAACACGTTATAGTACAACCCACAACAATTCATCATACCTTTTTATTTTATTTTTCTGTTTTTAATGTTGGGAAATGCATTTACGCATACCACCTGTACACATAAAGGTGGTCATGTGGGACTCACCGACTCGAAAAGCCAGTACTACGTACTAAAACTCAACAAAACATTCCCCCGTCTTAATAGGGCGTCGCAGGATCGCTTACGCATCTAACTACGACACCCCGACGATAGGTCTGCCGAAGCAGATCACAATAACCATGGGGTTGCTCCACAATTCCATTTCATTCCATTCTGCTATCAGAGAAGTATCAGGAGCAACCCGCATGGTACACCGCCCACCGAAGTGGGCCACCTTCCACTATGGTTATGTATATATCAGTGGCGAAGGGTCCATACAAGACAGTTACATCACACCGCCATTATCACAGGACATCAGTTTTGCCATAAATATTGTACGAAGAAAAAATCATTTTTTCTATTGCACGTAACATTTATTACTATTACAGTGTATTAGTTTCATACATTAATATAAAACTATTAAAAATATATACAGCTTATTCGAAGTGGTGTCCATTGGCTGCAATACAGTCCTTTAAACGTTGAGGCCAGTTATCAATAGAAGCACACACTCTTTCCATGGGAAAATTCTTCACTGCCAATCGTATGGATTATTTTAGGGACTCCAAATTATCACGATATTTAGAGCAAGCCATACTCTCTAAAACTGTCAACAAATCATAATCCAGCGAATTATTATCGGGACTAGATTACGGCCAGTCTTCAGCTCTGATGAAGTTCGGAACGTGGGTTTCTAACCAAGATTGCGTGGAACAAGCTTTATGACTAGGCGCCGAGTCTTGCTGAAAGGACCATTCTTGGTTACTGAACATAGTGTCATTAAGGGGCTTAACTATCTTCTCAAGAATAGTATCTTGGTAAACTTTTTTGTGATACCTATTTCACAAAATTATGGCTCAGTCACTCCTTCATAGCTAACACCTTACCATACCAACACTGAAGTCGGATAATGCCTACTTTGTACTCTGTTGACTAATTAGAAAAAACTTTTTAACAAAAAAATAAAAACCGACTTCAAACAAAAGCACTAAAAAGTAAAAAATAACTGATTGGTAGTTTTCATTTACTATACATACCTAATCAAATATTTTCGAAGTCGGTGTGCTTTGCTTTGTAGCGATTTCGAAATAGGTAGGCTTTAATTACTTAGCCAAAGCACACCGACTTCGAAAATATTTGATTAGGTATGTATAGTAAATGAAAACTACCAATCAGTTATTTTTTACTTTTTAGTGCTTTTGTTTGAAGTCGGTTTTTATTTTATTGTTAAAAAGTTTTTATTTTTCCCTTTTTAGTATAGACAGTAGTAGCCAAGTAAGAATTCTAAAGTGTTAGGCTTGTCAAACAAAACAAAATAAGCCCAAACTCGAAGTATCTACTATTTATCGTTGAAGAGTTCCACCTATCCGCCTTCTGGCCTTACCATCAGGTCAGGTCAACAATACCGAACCTCTTTACTATCAACGGAAATAGAAACACTTGCAAAGTTTCAAGTCAATATGACAATTAGAAGTAGGTTAAATTCATTATTAGCTATTTTTCCACCCTTAGGGGTGGTATTTTTTTTTTTGAAATTTAAATGGGACCAATCTGGAAGTATACCCTTTCAAACAAAAAAAAAATTGTCCAAATCGGTTAATAAATGACGAAGTTCTGAGGTAACAAACATAAAAAAAAAAAAAAAATATACAGTCGAAATGAGAACCTCCTCCTTTTTGAAGTCGGTTGAAAACTTCCTTAGAGCTTCGAGCATAAATACAGTCATTTTGTTTGTTAAAATATTGCTTAATTGTAAAAAAAATCTCATCCGTAAACAAAAATTTTCTGTGATCTCCCTTTGCGTACCGCTTAAGTAGTTGTTTTCATTTTACCATCCTATTCTTTGTTAAATTATCAGTTAAGAAATGACTAGTGTGTCTCTTATAGGCTGCAAGTCCTAAGTCATCTTTTAAAATACGCGACATAGATGTAGGTGTTATCTTCATCTCACGAGACAAAATCTTTTGCTTTCGGATAGGATTTCTTCGAATTCTTTCCCTTATTGCTTTTATCGCCTTTTTCGTACGAACACTACGTGAACGGCCAGATCTTTTTCAGTCACAAACAGAGGATGTTTCATTGTACCTATCAATAGCACGGTACACAAACATTTGACTAATACCAAGCATATGGAGAGTTTTAAAAATTGTATTTGGCTCCATACCTACTTTGTGTAATGCAATCACAGCGATTCGGTTCTCTTTATCCCCCACTCCATTTTAATATCACAAAATAATTTACAATATATTGGCGCGAAAATTAGAAAACACAATGAACAATCATATAAAAATGACAGATTCCAATTTCAAATGTAATATTTTGTTTATTTACAATTGTAAAAATATTTATGGCCAGACTATGTATAGGCAGGTGGTATACGTTTCCAATATTAAAAAAGCTGGCTTTTTTAAAATGCTGGCTTAAAGCTAATTTTGGCCAAAACGTTACTACCGCCATTGCTCTGTAACGAATATTTATCTTATGTTTAGGATATTCAGTAGCAAAAAATACGTCAACAATTATATTTTACTTTGAAATATAATAAACCAATTACAATATCTTACATATCGTTAGAAAGTATATAAGTCACTAAACCCTATTCGGTCGCATACTAAAACGGTACCGGCCCCTAGAGCCACGTAAACTAAAGGGGTGTCGACGGTTTCCGAAATCAAATAGCGTACCTCCCAAGGGACAAACAGTCAGCCGACCTATCATTTAGTAGTCCAACTGAGTTGAAAGTTTTAAGACTTTCTCGTGAATTACGAATTTAACTGTAATATTAAATTCTATATTATGTGTACTATACATAATATAGAATTTAAGTGCTACTTACTAGTGTAACTAGCACTGTAACAAGTGCCCCCCTCCCTCCCACTCTTGCCTCTTCATTTTAAAGTATGGGGTGGAAAGTTCTAAAAAACAACAGATACCTAATAGTTCCCAAAAACTTTGAACGATAATTATTATGAAGTTATACATTGAGCAGTTCTTAAGTTTTGGGCTATGATCGGTCTAAGCAAAATCGCAATAGTAACTTTCTTTTTCATAGTACCTTTAAAAATACCATAAATACAAACATATTTTGCTCTCCATAAAATGATCATTGAACATTGTTTAAAAATTAAGAAGTAGTTAAGAGTAAATATTTTAGTTTACTTTTACCCTAATGAATTACGTAACTAAAACATAACGCAAAAATGTTTAATTGTACGGAGCCATCTATATTAAATGTTTTTACAGAACCTAAATTTAAAACAGGAAAACACAACGTATTGAAAATGAATTTTCCACCATCATCTTTATATAATAAAATGATAACACACTCATCAGCAAGAATACGTAGGTAATCTCAACCAATAATAATATTGGTGAAGGAGGGAATGGATTTACTTATTCATACATGTAATAAAATAAAAAGCTCAGCGAGTAAATATCTACTTTTCACATCTAAATAAGTAAATATAAATATATATAATAAAAAAACGTGTCGTAGAGATTCATAATAATTATATATTAATTAAGAATTTCGTAGTATTGTATGAATCTGACAATAGGAAGTTTTGGGTTCAAATCCCGCACGTGATCGTCCATCATTTTTTACCGACTTCCAAGAAGGAGAAAGGTTCTATGTTTGTCTGTATGTATTTTTTAATGTGTGTTCACTGATTTCTCAGAGACTTATCGATTTGAATACTTTTAACTGTATTCTAATAAGGTAAGTCTCGAGGTGGTTCTTTAAAATTTTCTTTAAAATCGACTTGAAACTTTGCAAGTGATATTTCCGATGATAGTACAGTGATTTGGTATTATCGAGCTGATCTGAAGGTGAAGCCAGAAGGTGGATAGTGGAACTCTTCAAAGGTTTCTACTAGATATTAAATACTACTAAATACTCTTGAGTTGGGGTGTATTTGGTTTGATTTGACGAGCTCAATCAGTATATTTTGATTTTACAAGCCGATTTTTAGTGTCACTCTATCAATAAAAATTTTAATTTAGGAGAGAAACGATTCTTATCCTACGTGTTATATTTAACTAATTTAAGGATCAATATAAGAATCGGGTCGTAATGTGAGATTAAATTTAATTGATTTCTTACAAATAATAAAGATACATACAATTCTTAAAACCAGTAAATATTCATACTTTCTTACTTATTACTTTAAAATAACTTGCGTTTAATCCTAGAATTTTAAATTTTCGTTAAAACCTTTGCTGAAAATAAGGCTTTAAATTATATCATCCAAATTAACTTGAGTCTTCAAGTTCCTTTATTAAGTTTGTCGGTGGTTTCTCGCTTCAGTAAATAAAGTCAAAATTGGTTCAGATTCAGTAGTCATTTGAAGTGCAATTGAAAAAGTCGTAAAGTCGAAATTAAGGAACCGGTCTTGTGGATAAAGTTAGTGAGCAATCTATCGTCTGCATTAGAAAAAGAATCTACGATTTATGTCGATCATACGTTAAAGTGAGTATCATGTTAGAACGCGTTTATGGAAGGTACAGGTTATACAAATTATATTTTAACGCAAATTACTAAAATTTGATTACAAAAGTTCTTGATCTTTAAAGAATTAAATATAAATGAATAAATATAATCAAAAGTCAAGAAGCTTGTCAGTATGTATGGTGTACGTATACCGGCATTATTCATAGCTATATTCATATGCTAGCTAGAAGCTGTAACTTGTTGAGATCTGGCAATCGTTATTGAGGTGTACGGTGAAGATAATTGAAAAACGAGATGTATTAATTGTTCTGGTACTTCTTAACAACAACGCTACAGGCGTTATCATTAAGACGTATCAGAACACACAGTACACAGAGTACTTACCAGTACACCAGCTAACCAAAACCAAAAAATGGATCGTCGTCAAAATTACATAAAGTTTCCATAAAGCTCCTGTACAGGAAATCATTTATCACCCACCGTACTTGATATTCGCACCAATTGAAGTTCATATTTTTCCAATTATTGGATAACTTTTTACAGGGTTGAAATTTAAACTCTGACGAGGCGGTGAAAATTGTGAATTCTTCGATAAACTAAAATTACTTTATATTTATTTTGTTAAATTGATTCTATACAAAACAGTAAACACAATGTTATAATATGTAAAAACGTAACAAGAATTTCGTTATATATCTATGCTTATTGATTTCGAATTACTTCAAATAATTATCCACATACATAATATTTACACATATTCATAAAACATGCTTATTCAAATACGTCGAATTATACGTCGGCTTTCTGAAAACGTTACCATTTTCAAGATTTTTTTTTCAATATAAGTAGTTATTTTCGTTTATAGAGCGTTTCTATTGTAATCGTAGTCAGAAGTTGTTAAACAAACTCTACTCAACCTTATAATTGGTACAGTAATAATTAAAATACATAAAAAAAAGTATCTTTTTATAATAAAAGTGCACTGGTTCGCGTGAAGCACTTAATCGAGTAATCATACGCTAAAATGCCTTACATCATTTTGGAAAAGAACTGCAATGTCACAGACAGACACACACACACACACTCACACACACACAAAGAGACAGACAGACATCGACGTCAAACTTATAACACCTCTTTTTACGTCGGGGGTTAAATATATTTTTGCAACTAATACTGTGTATATGAATATAAATATGTAAATATGAATATAAAAAATGATAGGTATAATGTTTGCCTATAAATTGAGAAAGTTTACTGCCTACTACTCTACAATTTCCTTTAATATTATAAAATAATTTCGAGCTCAGTCGGTCGATCAATATAATAAATGTGAACACATTTTACGCTTCACTAAATGAAATGGCAAATTTATTTTTTTCAGCAAATTATTATTTTAATAGTTTATCTCAAAATATAGATAATATAATTATGAATAGCTACAAAGCACATACACATTTTTATATTGGTAACTAATTTGATGATGCCTAAAACCTACTAAAATAGTAATATATAATACTGAAGCACCCATAAATATGGGTACGTATGTATTTATACTGATAAGTGCTAATAGCTTATTTATTTATTGGTTACATAAAACACGTTGGCGATGGAATAAACCAGTCAAATAAGTTTAACTCCAAGAACGAAATGCAAATTTAAATTAAATTGTTTTCACGATGATATCAAATCGTCGATGTTTAAGGAGGAATTTAGGTCACGTCGTACGGATCACGACTTATTTCCAGCCTCTCTTTTTCTTCGTTTGACGCTAATCCGGGCTTCAGAGATTCGACCTCTTCGCCTTTGCCTGCAATCCGAGCCTTATGTCTCATAAATTACAAGGCCATTTTAAGCGTTCACTCAAATGATATTGTCTTTTAGATTTTATATTATGATACTTGTTAAGTTTACTCACTTTACTAAAAGTTATTCGAACCACTACTAAATTATCAGTTGTAGAAAATTCGCATTAATTAAAAAGGCCCAACCTTTATGTAAGACTAGCGACTCACCCTTAAGGTTAGTATAGATTTCTCAGATATTTTCCCGTAGTAAAATGTATCCTAAATGTTGACCCGAATATCTAACTATCGTCATACCAAATGTCATCAAAATCTGTCTCGTAGTTTTGTAGTGATGCGTTCTCAGACAGACAAGAATTCTAAAAACTATAGATTCAGTCTCTGTATCGATAATTATGACTATTTCAATAATATTTTCCAAAAAAAATATGTAAAGATTCGACTCAGAACTTTATTATATGTATAGATTTAATGAGCACTGTTAATGCTAAAGTGATGCTACACTAAATTGAAATTGGTTTCAACTTTTAGTTCATCCAAAAGTCACTAAGTAGAAAAGTTTGAAATAAAAAAAAGAATTATTTTTTAATTATATCCTACGTTTCAGACACTGCAGTTTAAGAGGTTAAAGAACGATTTTGGAAAGCGGAATAGAAAATTAAAACGTGTTTTGTAGGCAAACTTTGAAAGTACAACACATACATTTAATAAATGAAATTAGATAAACATTTTTAATAAAAGAAATAACTACAGTTAAGAACAATTTTTTTAAAGTAATGAATAAATTAAAAATTAAAAAAAAACCCTACGCAAATGAATTGTCATTTAACGATTACACTGGCACGCGTGAAGCAAATCATATTGGAAAAGAGCTGATAATCTTACACTGCTGGACCGATATTAAGCAAACATAGCTAAGAACCACTACAAGGAAACTGGCTTTCAAATGAAAAATGCCGCATCGAAATCGGTCCATCCGTTTGAGAGCTACGATGCCACAGATAGACATACAGACATCAAATATAAAATAAAAACCGACTTCAAACAAAAGCACTAAAAAGTAAAAAATAACTGATTGGTAGTTTTGATTTACTATACATACCTAATCAAATATTTTCGAAATCGGTGCCAGCCCATACAAAGCAAAGCACACCGACTTCGAAAATATTTGATTAGGTATGTATAGTAAATGAAAACTACCAATCAGTTATTTTTTACTTTTTAGTGCTTTTGTTTGAAGTCGGTTTTTATTTTTTTGTTAAAAAGTTTTTACTTTTCCCTTTTTAGTGTAGACAGTAGTAGCAAAGTAAGAATTCTAACGTGTTAGGCTTGTCAAATCAAACAAAATAAGCCCAAACAGAAAGTATCTACTATTAGTCGTTGAAGAGTTCCACCTATCCACCTTCTGGCCTTACCATCAGATCAGGTCAACAATACCGAACCACTGTACTATCAACGGAAATAGAAACACTTGCAAAGTTTCAAGTCAATATGACAATTAGAAGTAGGTTAAATTCATCATTAGCTAGCTATTTTTCCACCCTTAGGGGTGGTATTTTTTTGAAATTTAAATGGGACCAATCTGGAAGTATACACTTTCAAACAACACAAAAATTGTCCAAATCGGTTAATAAATGACGGAGTTCTGAGGTAACAAACATTAAAAAAAATACAGTCGAATTGAGAACCTCCTCCTTTTTGAAGTCGGTTGAAAAGTAGAATACATCACTTATTATCGACCAAGATAAAACCGTTGTCGTTTATTAAATATTTAAAGCATCTTTCTTTCAGAAATGTTCATTTTCAGTGCATGATATCGTCAGTATCACGGACGATTCGAAAGTTTAATATAAAAGCAATTTGAAGTCGGCAGCTAAAGAACCCTGACATCGTCGATTTAAGCTTCATAAATGAAACTCAGACAGAATATTAAAAATAGGTCTTCATAGTAATAATATGTACTTTTGTATTTTTAAGATTTTTATAAATTGATTTAAAAAACAATTAACAAAATTATTTAAAATCAGCACATCCTAAGGGATTCTTAGTTTCTAAAATTATACAAATTTAGTAAAATCTACTGGACGAAAATGCCACTGTTTGTCATCATAAGCGAGTCCGACTAAGCCGCAAAAAGGGTCTGATTTGCATAAGACAATAGCAAATTAAAAGACAACGTATCTCTAATCTGAATTACCTCGCCGCGGTTAAGACAAACTCTTTCTGGGTAATAAGTAAATCGGTTAAAGGAAAAAATTGCTCATCCCTTAAAGAGAGCTATTTTATATTTTTATTATTTATGTTTTTAATGATAAGTCAGCAAAAAATATTTCGTCAATGGTGTTCAATAAAACATACCTATATGTTAACTTATAACTTAACTTTAGTTCCTTGCGCGAGGATATTATAAATTAAAATAAAACGATGTCATTTTGGTGAGATAAGGAATGAGATAAGGAATGAGAAAAAGAAGAATTACACAAAATCTAATTCTGTTCATTCATTCATTAAATAATTCATTAATTTAAAATCATAGTAAGACCTAAGATCTGCTATTGACTAAACTACACACATCCTGAAATAAAATTTGTAAATTTCTTTTTTAGAAACTTTGTAGTTTCATTTTGAATATATTTTTTAATAAAGATACCTATATAAATTATAAACATATATAATTAAATATTATCTCTAGTATAGGATACCTTTCATCTTACTATTTTAAGTGATTTCAGTTGTAAACCGTTAGTATTACAAAAAGCTAATGAATGAAGCTCCTACATGTAGTTTTGGACCTAAACGAAGCAAGGGCGGGCCGCTAAAAACTTATTACATATAGGTACGTATATCTATTATCTTTACATATAATGAAATTCTAATTGGGTCGAATCTGTACATTAAATATTTTTTGGAAAATTTTATTGAAATAGTAAAAAATTGAGATTATCGATACAGAGGCCGAATCTATAGTTTTTAGAATTTTTGTCTGTCTGTCAGTCAGTCTGTTTGTCTGTCTGTGATCGCATCATGGAAAAAACACTGGAGGGATTTCGATGAAATTTGGTATGGTGATAGTTGGTATGGTATAATTTCAAATAGCATCTTTAGCCTAGTTATACAATTAAATTAAGAATTGACATAAAAATAAGTAACAATAAGACACTGGCTACTGCAGTTACTACTACTGCTGGTACAGTTCATATCAGCGCAGTTCATTATCATTAGTTTATGTACAATGTAACATTGTACATGTAAACAATTATGTCAATAAAAGATATATTTATTTAATAAATACAGCAAAGAAATTTTCCTTATAAATGAAGGTATTTGCATATTCGCCAGATATACATAATCATAAAAAAATCATTTTATTATTAAGAATTTTGATATATTTTGAACACATTTGATACGACAATTTAAAATGAAAAGAACTTAAGCCAATGGATATTTCACCCACAGTCCATTTATGTTATTGTTCCCTTGTCACGACTTCGAATGAGGCCCATTATTTAAAAGGAGGCCTTTTGTTCGGTTATATAAACTCGGTAAAACTGTTTTACTACTATGACTAAGTAAATTAGACAACTTAATTTAATCTATATAAATAAAAATGAATGTTGGTAAGCACATAACTCAAGAATGGCTGGATCAATTCGGCTAATTCTTTTTTCGTATATTCCTTAAGGTCCACGGAAGGTTTTAAAAAGGGAAAAAATGAAAAATTAAAAAAAAATGTTTTATGGCTAACGCTGGCTAGTAACTATTTATATCTATTTAAAACGTACCTAGCGACGAACCCGAGCAAAGCAAAGGATTTAATTATTATTATTTCATTAAATATTTAAAAGAAACATATAAAATAAAAGGTCAAATTAAAATTATATATTAAATTATGTACATAAAACAAATCATTTGGCGTTGTAACTTTAGTCCATCTCCTAGACTTGAGTGAAAAAGTATGTATAATACATAAAATATATTTTTGCACAAAATTCTAAAACTGGCTGCAGTTTTCAATTGTGATTAGGATTTTCGTGTAACAAATTACGACCAGTTGTATTTTAGTGCCAAAATGTGGGACGACATTCCTGCCACGCTTGGTTCCTACCAAAATGCAATTAATGCTCAGCAACCAACGTGCTGCGAGGCTATGTGACAAGATAACCATTATGCAAATTTGGTTAGCACTGTAACAGATTTTCATATAACCACATAACCAAATAAACGTAATGTCTTCATCACTCCCCGCTCAAATTGGTTCTCCCTGATATTATTGACCAGCAGATTATTACCTACTGGGACACAAATAATTTATATTCAATGAATTACAATTAACGATGGATATTTTAACACTATTAAATGAGTTGATTTTTTTCATAATCGACAATATATAAAGTATGCACGAAATTTTGGATGCAGCCATAACAAATAGCCATTTAATTTTGCTTCTATTTTACGGCTAATAGGCCATGCTCAAATTATCCAAGAGTATTTGGTTTCGTTCCTCTTTCTCTATACAATATGTTTAGTATACGTAGATAAATTGAGGCCGTTTCCTGCATTTTCCTTGTAGTCTTTGTTTTTGTTTTGAACACATAACGATTTTTCGAATTCAGTAGGATCTTTTGTCTCAATAAAACCAAGATACCTCTTTACCTTAATATATAAAGACTAGTTAATTACTTTAACTACAATTTTAGTTAACTACGATTTTCTTAAGTCACCTTTTGTAATTTTTTATAGAATAAAATTTATGCCTTTGTATAATTACGATATACCTGCTTAGTATGCGTACATTGTTTATCTTACACAAGGCTCTACATTTTCCTTGATGTTTTATATTGTATTCACTACCAGTCTCCTATCTTCCTTGAGTCCTTTTTTTAAAGTTACTACATTAATTATTTATGTTTTAAATTGTTAACAGTATGTTTTAAAATCTACTCTAAATGGAAATCCATATAAAAGTATATATGGTAAGTCGAAGTTGGTTCCAATTGGAGAGACGATATGACTATATTACCAGTAATAAATATTTGTATACGTAGTTTACTATAGACTATAGTACGCGCCACGAAAGATGAGACTTGACGAGCGTTAGTAGTGGGGAGCCTGCGCTGGTACAGTCGTGTACGAAATAGTTATCTATAATTTAATTCTATATCTATTTAGGGACTTTTTGATGTCATTCGGAATAAGGTGTATAGCAATGTTATATTAAAATTATTAACAATATAAAATATTTATTACGAAATGATACGCAATGGTACGCATCTATACCTACTTCAAATTTTGTACACCTTCCTTTGCTTCTTTTAACATATAAGTGTACACGTCGTAAACCATCTTCCTACCTTATCTTCTTAATGTTTTATCTCGAGGCATAATCATAATAAATAATCAAAATTATACAAAATTGCACTATTTATATCATTATACAACACAACTATAAACAAAGTAGAAATTTGTACTGTGTAGTCAAGCGGGGCGTGCGTGGGGTGAGGAGAACGGTTGGCAACTACCACACATGCGCAGCGCCGTACCGCGTCTCACGCGCTCTTTCCGACGCCCCCGAGACGCCCGATCCCTTTTCGCCTCAGACCTCGTACCGCTAAAGAGACCTCTAAATCGACCTATGCGCAAGTCAAAGAACGTGGTATGTCAAGTCTCATTTTTCGTGGCGCGTACTATACAAATGTAAATGTGTCCTCCAGACCGATTTTGGTCACAGCGGCCAATCTCACCGAGACTGCGTGGGAGATATTATGCTCGTAGTACACAAGTATACGCGCAGACACAAGTGCACTCTCAATTCCTATCACTCTCATATCCCAAGGAGATATATCCCAAGAAGAGTTGACGTCAGGCAGGCGGCCGGTCGTAAAACTTTTGCCAAATCCTATCAGCAGTACAGAAGATGCACTGCGCCGACCCTGCGCCGCGAAATGGGCAGGGAGAAGAAGAATAAGTTGGAGGGCTGGAGAATAACAACTTTTTACCGTGGGAGATTATCTCATTCCCACGGGAAAACACGTTATAATATAACCAAAAATAATATTTATGACTAGCGGCTCACCCTCGCTTCGCTCGGGCTCACCTCTAGAAAAGCACAAACAGATCTATCCCACGGGAACCGTTCATTTTTAACCGGCAATATAAGGTATCAGCATGCCAAATTTTACTTAATTAGGTGGATAAGTTGTTGTGTACTAACCTGTATAAGTTACTATAGTTTTTTAACTATCCAACGGAAACTCTTAAATTTTCTGGAATGAAAAGTATCTTAGATGTTGACCGGAGATATAAGGTACTACCATGCAATATTTCATTTAAATAAATTCAATAGTTTCGGAGATTAGCCCGTACAAACAGACAAACAGACAGAAACAAAAAAAATCTTGCACAGGCAAAAAGAAAAACAGACAATTTTTTTAACAACTATTGTTTTGGGGTCTATGTGGTGAACATAATACGTTACAAATAAACAAAAACATCTATCCCACGGGAACAGTACATTTTTCCGGGATAAAAAGTAACCTATTTGTTATTCTGATGTATGAACTATAAATATTATTGTCAAGTTTCATCATAATCCAATCAGTAGTTTTTGTGTACTAAGCTGTATAAGTTACTATAGTTTTTTGACTATTCCACGGAAACTCTTTAATTTTCCGGAATGAAAAGTAGCTGATTTGTTTTTGTCATGTATGAACTATATTATTGTAAAGTTTCATTAAAATCCAATCAGAAGTTTTTGTGTACTAAGCTGTATAAGTTGTTATAGTTTTTTAACTATCCCACAGGAACTCTTTAATTTTCCGAGATGAAAAGTATCTAAGATATTGCCCGGGGATATAAGGTACTACCATGCAAAATTTCACTAAAATCGGTCTAATAGATTCGGAGATTAGCCCGTACAAACAGAAAAACAGACTAACAGCTCATTCGAGTTCGTCCATACCTACGAATATGTTGTATTATCTCTTTAACCATTTGTCCAAATTATATGCAGTAAAAGGAAAAAGTCTTTTGTTTAAAACATTGTAGACGATAAATTTACTTATTTTAATAAGAATTCATAATTGTTGATAATATGACCAATAAACATGACCTACCGATTTAAATTATTTTTTTAATATAAAAAACTACTTTTTGTGACTTAAATATAAAAGTTAGACATATGCTGTCGCTGACTTTTTTGTAGGCATTATTAAGCTCTACAACTTTTCCTTAGAACATAATCATATATCTCTCACCGTTAAGGCAGCGTTCGTAAGAAACGTTTTCGTTCGACCGTTTTTTCTCCGACTTACTTTGCAAATCCGACTACCACGATAAAGCCATTTAATTTTTCGGGTTAATATATAGCCTATGACACTCAGAAAGAACGTGGCTTTCTATTGGTAAAAGAATTTTGAAAATCGGTTCAGTAGATCCAGAGATTACCCCCTACAACGTCACAAACTCACAAACTTACAAACCCACAAACTCACAAACTCACAAGATCACAAACTTTACCTCTTTATAATATAAGTATAGATAAATGCTCTACAATATAATTAATTAAATATGTTTTTTAGCATTTTTCAAAATTCGTTCTCTATAGGGGTAAAATAGGCGATGAAAGTTTGTAAGACACATACCTTTCTAGAGATTTTTTTATAGTTTTAGCGCGAAGGAACCGCCGGTTCTGCTAGTGCTATTATAAGTCCCAGGTAACATTTTAGATATACTTTATGCCATAAAATAATTTACTATAGAAGAGGGAATAAAACTGTTACAAAAGTTGATTATTTTGAAGATGCTACATGAATTTTCATGTATCATATTCAGTATTGATTTATGTGACCTAGTGACTTTTCTATTTGACACGTAAAAGGGAAATTACGAATACAGGATATTTTCTATATATTTTTAATTTATATTTGCGTGATGTAGCCATCATTATTTTACTGCAATAATGATTAGACATAACATTTTTATTTCCGTTTACATAACTTAGAATTTAAATCTAATAATTAAATATTAGCAAAACCTTGTTTCAAATAGGGTAGTTATATGAGAAGGGGATTATCTTAGTATGTTTATTAATCAAACACTAAAGTGGCAAGTAAGTAGCGGGCATAGGGTAATTAATCACGCATATTAAGTGTCCACACTATGTCATGTCTACAATAATCACCAGTGCCGCTGTCCTACCACGAAACGTTTTATTGAGAAATAATTAAATTTACATAATAATATTGCTGTAATTTATGTTATAAATGAGGATGTTCTTAGATTATTAAATTTACTGATACCACAGAATGTTGTCTAAGTTTTAAAAGTAAGTACATGCCTACAGCTAATAGACTATATTTGTATTTTTGATCAAACGACATAGCTGTAACTGTTAATTTACTCAATTTAACCCAGTGGATGGTGCAAAATCGCACTGGTTTTTCGACTTTCCTGCAGTATTTTGCTATATTTTAGGTAATGTCTTTAATAATTCTATTTAAGCTCTACTATACTTATAGTAATATTGAGTGTCAGATCAGCATAATACTTACGGTGCTAATTTATGAACGATTGCAGTCTGCGGGTTTATTTCCCGCACATGGCATATTCCAGATCCCTAACAAAGGATTCCAACCCTAGTGATACTGAATGTAATGTCTATATTTAATTCTCAGCTTTGGTATATTTAAATCGTTATCTAAGCCCATGCCATCTATATTTTAAAATTAATCACGAAATCAAGTATGTACATATATATCTACATTAGGTATATTTTGTAAGAAAATATTAAGAATGGCAAAATTATATTTCCAAGCCGATTACGCTATATAAAGGCAAATATACTACTGTCACTTTTTAGAAAAAACACAAAAAAGATATATGGCTTCCACGTTATATTGCTCACAAACTGGGTTCGCTTGCATCTTCCCTAAGCGATTTTTCATGAGCTATACAGCGTTAATACGTACAAACGCTCTTGGCTTCGGCGGCATACTTTACTCTTTCACAGGAAATAAATTATGCCCACAGTTGCCAAGCAAATGCTCATTATGGGAAATTCGTCTATAGATAACTAGGTTATATTCCTGCTTACTTTTAAGTTACCTACGATTAAAATATGAGTTTTGAATTAAAGAAAAAAAACTATATTTCATAAGGATAATTATATTATTTATTTAAAAGACAATGTAATGTTTGTGGGGGATTTACTTATACCCATACATTGTACACGTAGGTATATAAACCATGACACATAATTATATCATAAAAGCCGCCCACATTATTTAGGTAATTACATATACGTTGACATAGTCAAAGAAAGAAAAATTGTAAGTTCTTATTTTAACCTAATTAAACGTATGCACGTCGGAATACATTATAATTAATATATAATAACCTAGTGTAACTAGGTTACTTTATGTAATACAGTAGTGCCTTTCGAGAGCCACTTTCTGTACCAGTATACAAGAACTTAAAAAACAATTTCACAAAAAATAAAATAAATTAAAATTAAATGCCACTAAATATTGAATTTGTGTTGTTTTAAATTACGTAATATGTCGTTTCATTGTTGCGTGAATTACGGATAAACCAGCAAATATATTATGTACATATCTTCACTTTTATCATATTATAATGATAATAATACTAGTAGTAGTATAAAAAAGGAAAATAGTAATTGTACCAGGGTCGTATTGAGTTAACTTGAATAATTATATCATTACTAATTGCGAACCATACCTGCACATCGGTTTATATCACTATACATACTTGTTTATACGCGCAAAAACCGAATAAAAATTACTTAAATAAACTTAAGCAAAATATTACTTAGTGTCTACATATTTGCTTATAACTATTTTTCAACATCACATAGTCTATGTAGAATCTTAATAACAACAAAGATATATTAAAGCATATTAAGCATTTAATTTGTAACGCAATTTGTGTGTATACCGCGAGTTTAATTTATAATATCGCAGTAAGATACACTATGCCGAGGTTATCTGGCTATAGATATTGATTTAATTTAAATTCATGTTTAGCTGGTTCAATTATGAAATCGGACCAAACGTTATAATCTCCATTAATTTACACAAGCACATATAAATATCTATGCATATATAAATAGTCAAAGACAAAACAGAGAACCGATTTTCTTTTTTTTAGTAATAAAAAAAAGAAAGAGAGTAGAATTACACTTTATCAATAAAACATTTTGAAAACATTTTTTTTAATGTAAATGGGTAAATTCTATTCATATATTTTCTTCAAATTTTCAATAATGATTATGGTTAGATTTCAATTATTAATGGGCGCAAAGTAGTAATAATAAAATCTTGAATATATTTACGATTTTATTATTACTACTTTGCGCATACAAGGACACATTTTTTTACCGAGTTCATAAAGTTCAATTGAATTCTCTTGCACAGATTACTTCATAAAGCCCAATATGAATCGATTTTTATTTCTTTTTATAATAACCAATAAATAGGTTATACACCTCAAGGATATAAAAATATTTGTATATATTCAGCCCTTTTTAGTGTCCTACTGCTGGGCACGGGCATCCCTTCAGTACGAGGGGGATCAGGCCAATATTTAATTTATTTAATAAATATTTACATATAATAAAATTATAACTAAGCCGAATTAAGCATTAATTATATTTTTTAGAAAATCTCATTGAAATATTCTTTATTGTCGATGCAGAGGTCGAACGAACCAACAGTTTTACAAAAACCGTTTAAATGTCTGTCTGTCACAAACAACTGTTTTACTCGAAAACTATCGGAGCCACATTGCTAAAATTTAGCTGGTATTAAATACCTTAAGTCGCTACCATTGCCTTATCTTTTATTAGGATATTCAAAATGATAGAATTTTTATTCTATCATTTTAAATATCCTACTACTACTTTTTAGTTATTAAATAAGTTATTTAAAATGAATAATAAGAAAAGGAAATTTTTCTTTAATTAATTATATTATTGGCCTTTGAAATTTGAATAATAATATTTTTATAAAGACGATAACTTTTAAAACCACTAGTCTAATATTTTGTATTTACTGTATGGGAAAACTTTCCACGTTATGTACGTAAGTATTAAAAACCGTCGTTCTTTGTATATTTAATATTTTTTTACCTTCCAATTTACTAAATTTAGCAATATACCCTAGTTTGTAATTTCTGAGAATTCCTGATTGAATTGTGAGTGATATATTTTTTTTGCTTTTATATAATATGTATGTTTTTTTGCTTTTATATAACATGTATGTCTACATATCTATTGAAAAGAAGCTTATCTATACTAATATTTTATAGAGACTAATCTTAGGAACTACTAATACGATTTGAAAAATTCTTTTTGCATTAGATAGCCCGTTTATTGAGGAAGGCTATAGATATATTATATAGTCTATCTATTCCATACTAACCATTAGAATTTAAACTTTAAAGTATTCTCTTATCAAATAACAAATCTTTGTAAGGAAATAACAAAAAAATATCGTGTAACTGGAATAAAAGTCGTATGAGCAAAACCTTTTCAATATTTATTAGGTTTGTACATGCGTTAACACGCCATTGATATAGAATCTTAAAAGGTACAAAGCATTGATGTCAGACTCAATAAATGATTTGATAAGTTTTTTCCGCCTATTCACTATTCGAGTAAACAGGTTTTAAGTGACCAATGGAAACAGACTGTATAGTCTGCTAAGTGCTAACCAGTCAACTCGCATACGTGTTTGAGATCATACGTAATATCAACATTTACAATGAAGACCGTGCCTATACTATGTGTTATTTTTGCCTCATTTATTTGCGTTAGTTACTGCAAGGACCTAATTATTGGAACCAGTTTTAACAACAGATTAATATGGCAAGAAAAGGCTGAATACAATGCCATCCCTCTTAAAAAGAGGGTCAAGGAGGTTTTCTTCTCTGATCCTGGCCAGCAAATTATAAAGGTATTTTTTATATAAACTCATTGTATTATATACTTGTAATTTTTAAATATTTAATATTAACGTGAATAATAAGAAAATATGAACATATTTCTTTTGAAGTATTTATTCTCTCAGATAGGCGTTCGTCGGCATTTATAATCTATACAGATAATTAAAATGGAAATAACTGTTTGTAACGTCAAAATAACAGCTTTTTACTAAATGCATACGAAGTTCGGTAATTATATAGAATTGAAATAATAAGTATGGAAATAAATATAGTATGGAAAATATACGGTACTTATAAGAAAAATACAATTTCAAAAAGTTT
Source organism: Brenthis daphne (assembly GCA_947093115.1). Lineage (NCBI taxonomy): Eukaryota > Metazoa > Arthropoda > Insecta > Lepidoptera > Nymphalidae > Brenthis > Brenthis daphne. Next base: position 9,223,344 of record OX352471.1, read on the forward strand.
TGTCTGTCTGTCTGTTTGTTCCGGCTAATCTCTGAAACTGATTTTGACGGAACTTTCGCTGGAATATAGCTGATATTATAAGGAGTAACTTAGGCGACTTTTATTTTAGAAAAAGAATTAGGGCCCCACTCAAAAAAATTAATACGTGCCTAGAGACGCACCCGAGCGAAGCAAGGGTACCCAAGTCGGTGGTAATGAGAATAATTACTTCTATAACAGTGTTTGTACATATCGTATTTTGAAAAATAAAATGTAGATTAAAATTAGTTTTATATTTTCTTATCTACTTATTCTTAACATTGGCAAATTAATCTGCGATAATATTTTATAATATTAATTAAATGATTTATTTTTTGGCAATTAATACTTTTTGTATATTATAATGTGCTAAATAGGTACAATTGTATCAAATCATTCTCAAAACAAATCGTCACACTTATCTACTTGTTGTGTAAATAATAATAAATAGTGGTGGTGGTGTGGAAATATTATTTTTTGTTACTATACATAATATTTCATTAATTTTGTACGAATATTAAATAATTCTAAAAAGAAAAAGAAACTAAATACATAACAGGTAACAACCAATGTATGTACCTATATTGAGTATAATTTTTAAAGTCATTATTCAGTTAAATCGCAACACACGTAATGCGTTTATGCAAAGTCTTGTGTAATATAAATGTTAACATAATATAATATCTATGATTCATGCTTAAGCGTTTTGTAGCATAGAATGTATGTATATTTATAAATGTAACTAGTTCACCTGCACGTTATAAGTACCGTTTATTATATTTTCCAAGACCAAGAAAAACACTATAAATATAAAGATTGAATAAGTTTTTTTTTAATTTAACATACCTGCTTATTACTCAGAAGATAACAAGTTAATAGTCTATGTATTTTGAACGACTACAAAAATTAATAGGCAGGTAGCCCAGTGGTAACGCGCTCGCTTGGGAAACCGAGTGATGCGGATGTAAATCCCAGATCTCGCACCTCTGATATTTTCATGTGCGAATCATTTCTAACATGATTACCACTTGCTTTACGGTGAAGGAAAACTTCGTGAGGAAGTCTGAGAAAACCTAGCAAGTTTTTGAAACACATGTGAAGTCCGCCAACCCGCACTTGGCTAGCGTGGTGGACTATGGCCTGATCCTCCTCGTATTGAAGGACGGCCCATGCCCAGCAGTGGGACGTTAAAAAGGGCTGATTACAAAAAGCTTCGATTTTATTATTCTTTTTTATTGAATAACCTCTAGCTTACTTCTATAAAAATTCAAACAAAAACATTGGCCCCCAAGCCCAGAGATGTGTGTTATTAGTTAAAAATTATTATTAAACATGTTGCGGTTATAAATTATTACTTATAAAGTTTATAATATGTACCTAATACATAAATATAATTTAATTTCTATATTTAGTATAGTTTATAGTTGTTAACCTTCCAGCGGTCGCAAAAGAAATTAAACTCGAATAATACTCAAATAATAAAAAAAAGATACGAGGTAAATTCGTTACATAGGTATACTTATACATATAATATGTATGTAGAAAGATCTTCAAAGCTTTATGATACATACTAGCAACTCACCCTGGCTCCGCTCGGGTTCTTTCCTAGGAACATTTTAACGGATAGTATAGATTTCTCAGAGATGAGATATTTTCCTACAGTAAAAAATATCCTATATGTTGACCCGGATAATCAACCATCATAATACCAAATTTCATCAAAATCTGTCTAGTGATTTTCTCGTGATGCGTTCCCAGAAAGACGGACAGACAATAATTCTAAAAACTAGATTCGGCCTCTATACCTATCAATAATAGTGACTATTTCAATAAGATATTCCAAAAAATACTTAGTGTAGATATTCGACTCAGTTAGAATTTTATTATAATACCAGCTAGCATTGCCCGCGGCTCCGCCCGCGTTCAGATTACCAAAAACCAAATAAAATAGCGCTATTGTTATTGTTTTTCAAGATAAGCTATTTTTAATAGTTTTTGCCTTATTTATATATATATATATATATATATATATATATATATATATATATATATATATATATATATATATATATATATAGTGTCAACGTGGTTTTATTCTAACCAGTTTTTGTATTTTTTCTCAGAAATGAGATATTTTCCTGCGGTAAAAAGTATCCTATATGTTGACCCGGATAACCAACTATGACCATACTAAATTTCATCAAAATCCCTCCAGTAGTTTTGCTGTGATGCGGTAACAGACAGACAGACAGACAAAAATTCTGATGATGATGATGTTCTCCTGGCCGATTCCGACCACGGCGGCCAATCTCATTGAGACTAGCCAACTGCGCAGGAGATATTATAGTGCACAGGTGTACGCGCAGACACAAGTGCACTTTTTTTATTCCTGTCACTCTCATACTCTGGTGGGACGACCGCTCGACACGACCAGTGAGAGTTAAGGCACAGGACCGACAGCTTTGCGTGCTCTCCGAGGCACGGGGGTGAAACACCTCCAACTTCCCAACTCCGGGCTGTTACTGAGAATTACTTAATTACAAAAATTCTAAAAACTATAGATTCGGACTCTGTATCGATAATAATGTCTATTTCAATAAGATTTTCCAAAACATATTTAATGTACAGATTCGGCTTAGTTACAATTTTATTATATATATGGAAAATATAGAAAATAGAAAATATAGAAATATAGAATATAGATGTATATAAATTATAATCATTCATTAAGCGCGGATAATTGGAAAAAATTACGTCTTTTGCATCTTTTTTTGATAATTTAACATTTTACACGATATCTTTACTTATTTATGATATCTATCTAACAGGTGGGTCCATTCTAATTATTGCATTGAATTTGAAATGTTTTACGTGATTCAGAATGAGAGTTCATGTTTCAATAATACATAATAGGTACATGTCTTAAAACTATTCTAATACTAGCGGCTTCGTCTCGCCACGGTAATATTACATACAGTATTCCATCTTCATACAAACGGTCGGAAATCGAGTTATAACTACGCGCGTCGCGTTCGGTATACACTGGGTAGACAACCGTGCGGGGCTCGTATTATTGGATACGAAAATTGTATAAGGTGGTTATGTTATGGAACTTTTATAATTTGATACAAAAATAAACATTTTATTTCTCCCGTAACTTCGCTAATGTCAAACAAAAAAGTATCGAGACATCGTATGTTATAAAAAGATTTATTAAATTAAAAATAAAAATATTTTTAACTAAACTTTTGATCCGAATGCGGATTCTTTATACTATTAAATTTAACAATAAAGATTTTCGTACGTCTCACTCGAGACGCAAATATTTTTAAATCTCAAATTTATAAGTCAAATACCACCCTTATAAATTTGAGATTTTTTGAATTAAATCTGCTAATAATAATTTTTAAATATAAAATATAATATTTGAAATCACAAAATTAGAAAGAAACTCAAGTAGGTAGATGAAAGTATTTTAATACTGGCCGGCGGACAGCCCTGTCGCGTGCCGCTCCGCGCTCGGCTGTAGGTAATTATTTCAAGGACAGGGCCGAATTGCAATACTGGTATGCATTACATTACCGTGGCCTCGCTGCGCTCGGGTTCGTCCCTAGGTACATTTTAACGGTTAGTATGGAATAGATAAACTATATCCATACCAATATTATAAATGTGAAAGGGTGTTTGTTTCTTTGTTTGTTTGTCCTTCTTTCACGTCGAAACAGAGTAACAGATTGGCGTGATTTTTGTGTGGATATAGTGTGGATGTGGATATATATACCGCGGGAGATTATCTTATTCCCACGAGAAAACACGTTGCCTATGCATACGTTCTTACCTACTATTAAAATACGACATATAAATTTTAGTAACAAATCAAACCTATAATATTATCTCTAACACTATTTCAATTACTTAACACTGTGTTTTTATAAGAGTACTTTTATAGTTATTCGAAATTAATTCTTAAATACGACCAGTGACAAAAGTTAATTGCCTGATTGCTGACCGTGACCTTAAAACCTCGTGTTTTTGTATGAGTTTCTGCTAAACTTCGACAGTAAATCGCTCTCAATGTTATTTATCATAAGGATAAACAGTCGTACGGCCTCAAAAGATGAGGAAAATAATATCTAAGTGCTCGTATTAATAATGCCATGTAGAAAAATATTGCTGCTAGATTTTTTCTTATAAATAATTTTATGCCCATTTTAATGTTTACTAAAAACATTAGAAAAAAGATCGATAGTATAAGTAGTGAGATTAAGTCATTCACATACACATATTTTTAAATGTTCTATTAGCGGCGATCGATTTTGAAAGTCAACTTTTCTAAGAGCAGTTTTTGAATTTATATCTGGCTCCTTAAGTAAAATTCCAAAAAAATAGCCAAGTGTTTCAATGTATCTTCTCAGGATGGATTTAAATTGGTTTTAAATTGATTGAATGATTTTGCAGTTTATTTTTTTCTAGTTCGAAATACTGCTAAAATTTTTACAATTGATTATTGCATATAAAGATATAACTTTCTACACTTTTTTAGTGTAACATTTCTATACTTTTACAAAATTCTAATATCGTGCGTGCTTTGTACTTACTACTATTAGTCAGCAATTATTATAAAGATTTATTTGATACATATTTTATTACATGTGGTCAAAAAACTACCTGAAGGGATTTAGTACTTTCAAAGTATTTGTGTAATCGATATACCTTTTCGAGTAAAATATAAAAAAAACCTTCATGACTTTTAATCTAAGCAAATTATAGGATTAAAAGTAACACCTGGTGCGATTCTCAGTATTATCTGGCAACAAAATATTCTACACCTTCATTATGAAATAGGAATAAACTATTTTTTCTCTTATATACAATTTTACCAAGCCCTATTTTCAAATTGTGGTAGACAAGGTGATAAAGTCCATAATTTTATTGTGATTACTTTTTTAATTGAAAAGTTAATTGTTACTTTAAATTATAATTTTTTATATTTGTGATCGTTTAATATTTCTGTTAATAAATGGACTAAAATAATATTCTCTCTATTCAACTCTTTTTAACGTATCAATGCTGGGCACAGACCTCCCTTCAATATGAGGGGGATCAGGCCATAGTCCACCACGCTGGCTAAGTGCGGATTGGCGGACATAACATGTCTCAATAACTTGTTAGGTTCTCTCAGGCATGCAGATTTCCTCACGATGTTTTCCTTCACCGTAAGGCAAGTGGTAATCATGTTAGAAATGATTCACATGAAAATATCAGAGGTGCGAGATCCCACTTCACTTAGTTTTCCAAGCTAGGGCGCTACCGCTGGGCTACCACTGCCTATAAAAATAATGTGATATTATTTAACTTCATTCTCCATTTGATATTACTATGGAATAAAATCGTATTGGCATTTCCTAATGTCGCAGAAAGTGAGTCTGATCAGAACAAAAGAAAGAGACAGAGAGTCTAGTTCTACGACACTATAACCATAATACAACATATTCATATAAAAGATAGTAATAAAATATTTATATTTAATAATACTTTATATCGTTTCAGGGTATCATAGCAAGAGATTTGGACCACACTGAAGCTATACCTTCAGTCACTGCCGGAGGAGTCGGCTTTTCCTATGCCAATATTAGACTAAAGAGCGACAGGGGATCTGGTCTTAACTACCAAATCGAAATATATGTTTAATAGAACTTTTACTTTATCAGTAATATACAATAAAACCAAAGGTTCATCAATAAACTTTCCAAGGAATCCTTTTGAACTCATTTTAATAACTTTCATAGTTGATCGTAGAATACAATTTATTAAATATACTCAATAAATACATTTTATTTTCCTCATGTTTTATTTACTGAGCTTTTATTAAATATATAATGATCTAGTAAAATAAGCAAATGTAAATATATTAGATACATAAGTGTGTTTATTTTTCATATTCCAGTAAACAAATAATTTGTCGAGTATATCGTTACATACTCGTGTATTAATTATTTCTGCGTAATATAGTCGTTGAAATGTAAATTGTAAGTATCTATATTAATCTTATAAGGATATTAAATTTGAGTTTGTACTCAATAATCGACGTCGTCTATTTGTAACACAGACATTACAACCAATATTGTCTGTGATTTGTAATCTACGGAACTAATGATTTAAATCCTAAATTTCTTTCACTTATAGATAGATACATTATTCCTGAGTGCTAAATTATAGCAGACTATCTTTGCTGAGACTATTAAATATATGTATTATATGATATCGTGTTTTCGTCGAGCTGTCACGTTTTGTCTAGTAAATCGGAAAATACCGCTTATGGACTAAGATCCCACTGCAAGATTGCTACGTTCATAGCGTATTTAGTCGAAGTCATTTTTTATATACAATAATAAAAGGGACAATATGTTTTGACCGGGGTGCCATCCAAATGTGCCCGCTATATATATATATATATATATATATATATATATATATATATATATATATATATATATATATATAACACGCAGCGCCATCTAATTCCATGGTAAGCTACGAGGCTTGTGTTATGGATACCAGATAGTTGATACACTACACATATATAGCTTTAAATACATACATATTATAAATATAAACACCCATGACTGAAGTACAAACATTCATGCTCATCACACAAATGAATGCCCCCAGCGGGACTCGAACCCGCGACCGCTGGCACAGAAAATAGGGTCACTACAAACTGAGCCAAACGTGTCGTCGAATTAGAGAAAATAATTAGAGATAACTCGCGGCAAAATGTGAAAGAAGTGTGTAAAAAAATAACAGATTGCTGATCACATGAAAAGGCCCGAACAGTGACATACTCGTATACCTAAACGATAACAACAACAAGAAGAAAAACATACGACATAATTTTAAAGAACTTAAATTCAAGTACAGTAAAGAAATTAAATTTAAAACTGACATTAAAATAAAAATATTAAATAAAGGATAAAAATATCATATTTTACATCAAGAACTTCCTTTTGGCAGCCGATTTGCAGTGGTACCTTTGCATTAAGTAAAACGAAAATTAAACGAAAAATAAGTTTTACGGAAAGTAAATTTTATAAAAACACAAATAAAACTATGTAAAATATCACTCATTTGTCTTTATCTTATGCGGTCAATGTAATGTATTTAGTAGTTAACAAGGGTTAAATGTTAGCAAACCCCAAACACCCTGCGGTTAATGTCAATGTCTGATGCATTGGTTTATTAAAGCTAAATTCTTGTTGCTCAATTAGTTTTTGATTAAAAATTATTTAATTTTAATCATTAGCGCCAAAATATATACAAAAGATATATAAAGAAAACATTTGTAACTTGTAGCTAACTAAAGTTTAGCAGCAGGCTGAAACAAAGGCTTCGTAAAGTTTTGAAATATTTTTAGCACTGCTTTTTTCTGTAACTCGAGTTCTGGAGAATTTAAAAAAGTTCACTTCAAAGACAAATATCACGCGCCTATCTGACAATGATTGTCCTTTTAAAAGACACCTCAATAATCTTAACCGATTTAAAATTTCTGAAAGGAAGGAAATTATCAGAGGAACGAGATCGGTTTAAACATTTTCTTCGTCATTCACTATATCATTCAACCTTTTATTTGTAAAATTAGATACTTATCGGTTGGTTTTTTTCAATGTTCTTATATAAAAAAATTGTTACCATAGACTAATGAACACTTTTCTCTTTTACACAGCTATTTTGAATTTCAGACGAAATGTTACCATGTTTACTGTGGTTTCGGGTCGAAAAGCCCAATTCATTGCTTTATTAAGAGGGAACGATAACATCGCGTCCATCATTGATGATATGTAGGTATAAATTTTTTTATAGATAACTAGGACTCACACTTGCTTCGCTCAGGTTCGTCCTTACTTACGTTTTGACGCTAAGTATCGACTTCTCAGAGATGAGATATTTTCCCGCAGTAAAGAGTATCCTATATGTTGACCCGGATAACCAGCTATCGTCATACCAAATTTCATCAAAATCCCTGAGTGCTTTTTCCATGATGCGCTAACAGACAGACAGATTAACAAAAATTCTAATAACTATAGATTCGTCTAATAATGTATATTTCAATAAGATTTTTCCTAAAAATATTTAATGTACAGAACGTGTAGTCGGCTTAGTTATAATTTTATTATATGTATAGTCTAGGTTAAACCCACCACTAATTTGGTCTGACTTATTTTTTATAAAATATTTACGTAAAGTTTTGTTTTATTTCTTTTTTGATTGGTTAAAATTTTCCATAGAAATTACAAATCTACTTAAAACTTTTACAATTTACACTCGTCAAGGATTTCGAAGATATTTTGTTTTTGTTTTTTCAACTACAAATGTTTTCTAGTGAGTTTCAAATAATCTCTTTTAGGTATTGTTAATACTTTGGGTACATATAATAAAATATTTTTTACTTTGCCGTAAACAATATTTGTTTTGAATTTTGTATTGTTTTAAATAAATATAAGAAAAAATAATTTTTTATTACAACTTTATTATATTTTTGAAAAATCAAATCAAATTATACTTACTGACTGTGCCCCGCGGTTTCAAAACCGTATTTTTTTTTTGATTATAAACATCAGTTTTACAATAATGTATGGAAGTCTGCACGATTTGTTGACATTTATGATTTATTCCTTGAGTAACCCCTTGATGATCTAGCCTATAGCCTTCCTCAATAAACGGGCTATCTAATGCAAAAAGAATTTTTCAAATCATATTAACAGTTCGTGAGATTAGCGCGTTCAAACAAACAAACAAACTCTGCCTCTTTATAATATTAGTATAGATTCAAATAGACTTTTACAAGCACTTTTGAATCGTCAGTTTTATATTTTAAATTAAAATTAAATGTCAGTGTAGTCAGTCTGTGAGGAATCTACCACCGGCTCGGAAGGCAGTTCTGCTGAGAAGAGGCGGCGAGAAACTCAATAGTTGCTCTTTTAAAATTATAATTGTTTATAATATTATAATACAATAATTATCTACTTTACTTATTCTACGTTAGATCCAACCAGACATTAGTTTCAGACATTAACATCTACGAAGTATTCCATTTCCGTGACGATATATTATTTATTCAATGATATATGTATTTTTAATTTTAGACTTAAAAATAAATAATATTTGTTTTCTTATTGATTTTTTTATTGATCTTAGTAGGAGACAATTTGCTAAAAGTTCTGATATAGAAAAATGCTTGCATAAACTTTTCATTCAAATATGTTTTTTTTATGCCAAATCAAATTGTAAACTTACTTTGCTTGTCACCATTAACCTTGTTTTAGACATGCTATTTAGTTGTAAAGACGTTCCACAATAGGGTTTTTACGCAGCAACGAAGCGGTAAAGTTTGGTGTGATTTTATAGAGATAGTTTATGGCCCGAAGAGTGTCATAGGGTAGGTACTTTTTATTGAACCCGTATTGTAAAATAATAATATTTATGAGAATAACAGATTTGCTTGTCTTTTTGGTTTAATTTTCTGCTACCTTTTCATAAATTTTTCCATACTCGTGAAAAAAAATTAATAACACTTCGCGACTTTAAAGTATAGGCGATAATTTTTTTTCGAAATCGGCAGATATCAGGTTTCAAATGTAAAAATAACTTGTAATCTCTTAGCGACGATGGGATCGTTGTAGATGAGGCTTTCTAGATACAAAACAAAATATTTTGAGATTTTGCAAGGAACTTGAAAAACCTTTAAGCGGATACTTGAGGCCTTAAGTACACTCACGCGTTGCCACGTCAATCAGGTTGATACTTATATATATTCAAAAAAGTGTATTAGTCATTGCTAGAATACACTTTTTTGAATATTATGAATGTTTAAAATTCACATTTTTATTCAAGTAACAATATTGGTGTTAATAATTTATTGTAATCATTAAACTTGATTCACTAAGAGTAATTTCAATTTAATACAAATATATTTTCATACTCTACTTTTCCAGTGTTACTTTTACTCCTATATAGTCGCGTTATTTTTCGGTATAAATAAATTACAATTCTTCCTATAAAATCCAACCTATTAACAACGGCGACTAATGAGTGTGTCCAAAAGCCCGATTCCGCCAATTCGTTTGGATACCCACCTACTCTACCAGTTGCTTTGGAGTTTTATAATTTTAAAAAAGCTCTCCCGTGACTATGAAAACAAAGGCATAAATGCCACATTGGAAATGAATTATACTATAACAATCTGACTCCAACGTGGCATTTAGATAATAATGATCATAATAGTAAGCCAACAGTTACGAAATACAAATCTTTGTTGGAACTTTTCTTTCAGAATAGTGTAGCTTGTACTGCACAGCTTCTTTGATCAATAAATCTGAAATAATGTTTCGTGAATACTACTACTACTTTTAGTTGAATAGTATTGCTATAGTTAATAACTTTACATATATAATACATTTTGATGACAAAATATCTAAACATTAATTTTAAATACTTTCTCTTTAGACCTTACCCATAAAAATCAACAGGAATGCTTGTGAGGTCTTAGTATTACTAAGCAATACGTAACTTTGGTAACAGGTAAGCTTATGAAGCCACTATGGTTTGTTGCAAACATCGTTAAACACAATTTTTCAGAGAACAAAATGTTCGACTTCTTACTTATTAACTTGTAAGAAGTCGCTCTTTCTTCTTAAAAGTTAACATAATTATTTCAGTATCTTATTAATAATCGTATACCCACTTTAATTCTGTAATTATAAATAGCTTTTTATAGTGTCATATTAATCATAACTCCTAAGCTTTACGTCGGAGATTTACTTAAAGAAACTCACATTTCTTACACGACGGCAAACATTACTTTTCACTTTACTTTTCTTTGTTATAGTGCTTTATGAAAGGGGAAGGAAAACTGAAAAATGTAAATAATAATATGCGTTTTGCTGATAAAGAAGCAAGAATTGCAGTGTACAACAAATGAAACAATTATTTATTTTCATACTGGTTTGAAGGATTTTTAAAGGAAAACAAACTGAAGAAGAACTTAATGAAACAATAAACCACCAACTTTAAATATTTTATGAAATAATTACTAATTTTCAGATAAATTATTAATAAATCGATAAACTGTAAACAATGAAATTGCATAATGTTATTATAAATTGTTTGCATTTCAATTCGCAATATGTTCTAATTTATGATACTACATTGGTATGATTATTACTTGTAATTTGTTGATATTCTCAATATTTGTACAAAATTATAACTTTAATTTAACTGATTTATGATATTATTTCCTATAAAATATCTTATATTTCACGATCAACAATGGCTTGGTGTCGGGAATTCGACTCTCGCTGACTGCAAGTAAGTAGAGTTTTAATTTTTCCCGAATTAGCATAATATAACGAAGCATAAGCTGTAATAAAGTGATGCAATTGTGTATAGATTTTTTCCAATACTTTTATTTATATGATTTTTTTTTATATTTTGTGTATCCTTTTAATAATACGCCACTTGAGGACGGGGGAATGAATTTCAATGGAACTTTTTTGTACCATGGAATTATATACATATATTTCCAATTTAGATGTCGACCTCTCCGTTTTGCGTACTCCAATACAATGTGTACCTCCAAATACAGTAATAGATTCAAGTTTATGCTGTGTATTTAATTAAAGCCAGAGTACCTAATTTTTCTGTGAATGAAGATAATATGAAAACATATAATAATTATTGTTTTCGAAAAAAAATGACCATGTGACGCATATCTAATAACTTATGTAGATTGAGATAACTTTATATTCCCAACACTACATGGGTAATATAAAATTTTGTGTATGAAAATAATCAAAATTTTATAAAATTACCAGCGGACCAGGTAGACAGACGTTGCTCTGTCTCGTTTGGTGGAATAATTAAAAAATATACTGAATCTCGACAAAAAGCGCCACCTACCTGATGCAACTATAGTCAAGAACCCTCCAAGTTATCCCATAAGTACACAAAAATCATTAAAACGGTACAAGTCGTTTTTCGAACAAAAATCATCAATATCGGTTAAGATTAAAATCAAGAATGAGAAAAGTTAGGGTGACACGCACACCGGAATTTTATTTATAAAGACAACAAAAGTAATTTACAAGGATCTGAGATTTTACCACTGTATAATATCGTCTTAAACTTAAACTTTGAAGACACTTGAGGTGCAAATGTTATATGCGGCCGCTATATTGGTAGACTGTTAGACGTGAACGTGTTGTTGACGGTTTGCAGAACGCGTTTAATTTCCTGACCTGGAAATTACAGAACGTAATGAAAATGCAAACGTCGGAATAAGATCGGAATTTAACATGTCAACATCCGAAATTTCTCTGGCATAGTTATTAAAATACGAAAACAAAATAATGTGGCCATCAAGTATCATAAATTATTCAGTTTGTAACATTTACAAACTAATTATTAATTCAAATAATATACATATATACAAGGAAACTACTTTTGAGTAATGATTAAAATTTAGCTCTTAAAGCAAGCAATAAATATATCAATATCTCATGTACATACATGTCATAGATATTGTACCTTGATACAAACAACGCTATTAATTTCAATGCCATACGATTCATCGATATCGATACCTATGTAACATCGGTATCTATGTATACAAATCTATTATATTATGAATTATATATTTAGATATTTGTTGCATTTTAGTCTTGTGGTTTATTTTTGAAGTTATACTTCTTTTGGCACGCTTGTAAAATATTATGAGAGTAAAATTTTTACGATGCGCGCGCACGCCGACAGCCAAAAAGCAACATGATTAAGTTAGCTGAAAGCGAGATGATAAAGTTAGCTGCATTCCTTTTACAAACAGAGAATTGAGACATACGGGATTAAATCTTTAGCTATTTTTGTTCTGTTACGCCAAAGAAGTAGGTATAACTTCTTACGTGCGTACATAAGTACACACACGTTTTTTTTATTAATAAAATCAAACATAAAGTACGTCTTTTGCACTATAGATATTTTATTGCTTTTGGTTCACGAGAGTCACAGTTGGCGGTTCAGGAATACACGTAGTACATGTCTGTGCCTCCTGTGGCAAGTGATACAAGTCAAAAATCTACATTTTACAGGAGAGCAAAAACAAGATTTAAAAAATTCTAGTTCGCGTTCTAAGTAGGCTAGGTTAAACTTGAGTACCTTATTTTGTAGATAAAAACATTCACTTTCACTGTGCATTTAAATAATTTTTCCGGTAAATATTATAGTTTTAAAGTAATTATTGAAAAACTTGTGAGTTGTACCTTTTTTTATTTCTAGTACATGCTAAAATTACGTGATAAATGGTACAAGTACAGTTAAATCATGTTGCACCTATAAGTTGTCGTTGTGTAAATTGATATACATGAAGTAAAAATATCTAATAACTCATTGGAATATGTTCCTAGCGCAATGTTGCTCAAACAAATCATAAATATACTACCCCAAATATGAATTTTTTTACTTATCAGTCCCCTATTTTCATATTTTAGCTGAATTGTATCACTTTGCTAAAATATTGGATTTTTGAAATATGTGTTAAATAATATAACTCAAGTTATACCCCTCACTAAAATGCATATTTATTGTGTAAATAAATACAAGTTTTAGAAAAATAATCATCGTTTATTAAACTTCTTCAAAATCAATAATTCACTTACAAATAAGGCACAGTTTTATCAAAATTCTTAAGAGCGGTAAATTGAGATTTTATCACCATCATTTTAGAATACGAATGTAACTTAACTATTCTCAATGGGAACTAATATAGTTTCACAAAAGTTAGATAAAAAGGCGGTGGTTCCGTGGTCAGAACTGTTCATTCTTATTCAACGTAGTACTAGATGTTGTCACGGCATGCATCCAGGACCAGCCTCCATGGCTGATGATGTATGGCGACGATATAGCGCTCGTTGATAAGAGCCATGTAGAGCTGGAGCGTAGGGTGAACCTGTGGAAGGGTACGCTTGAGAACGGCGGTGTCAAACTAAATGTCGCCAAGACCGAGTATATGGCTTGCGGTAGTCCGGACTCCAACACCATCCACATAGGGCTTGAACCAGCCGTTAAGTCGAAGAAATTCAGAAAGCATCGATCACGACGAAGCAAAGATCACGACGTTTAAGCCTGTATAAGGGAAGCTGGAGGTCACAGGTGTGGTTTATGATCGCAGAATACCGCCCAAGTTCAAGGAACAGATAAACAAGAGCATCATCCGACCAGTCCTTTTATACGGAGGCGAGTGCTGGGCAGCGCTATGTCAAGACACTCCTGAGCTTCACGTCACAGTCAAGTTCAGTTGAAGAGCATCTTCTGTCGTGCGTCACAAAATCACCATCGCTGGATGAATCTGTAAAGTTCAAATCATCATAGGGTTTTTGGAATCATTGTCATTTGTTTCATTTGTCTTATTATTGTTAATAACCATTTCTGTTAAATTCTCTGCATTTTTGTGTTCGTGGATAGTAGGGACTGGACTTTCTATAGGTTTTACTGGCAGCGATCCTTCAATAAGTTCTATTACATGATATCCATAGCCGTCTTCATTGGTATTATTATTTTGTTCTGTTCGTTCAATTTAAGCTTCAATATGGTCTTGTGAACTCATGTTCGCCATGTGACTAGTGGTTAAATCCATAATTTTAGCAATTCGAGATTTCGGAAATGATAATAAAAATGTCTGTAAGAAGGTACACCATCTGATTCAGTTCGGCAACTACTAATTGCAACTGTCCGTGTGGTGACGGATTGAGAATACTGAAAGTCACCAATCCTACATTCCGTGGGTGTCATAAAAGACGACTAACCACTTGACAGTCCACGCGCTCATTATAATTGTTTTTGAAGGATCAAGTTCAAAAAAGATTATATTTTATTAGACCAAAAAAATCCTAATTTTTTTCTGATTATTTCTATTTAAAAATCACAAAAACTTTTTAACAAAAAAATAAAAACCGACTTCAAACAAAAGCACTAAAAAGTAAAAAATAACTGATTGGTAGTTTTCATTTACTATACATACCTAATCAAATATTTTCGAAGTCGGTGTGCTTTGGCTAAGTAATTAAAGCCTACCTATTAAATACATACCTAATCAAATATTTTTGAAATCGGTGCCAACCCATACAAAGCAAAGCACACCGACTTCGAAAATATTTGATTAGGTATGTATAGTAAATGAAAACTACCAATCAGTTATTTTTTACTTTTTAGTGCTTTTGTTTGAAGTCGGCTTTTATTTTTTTGTTAAAAAGTTTTTATTTTTCCCTTTTTAGTGTAGGCAGTAGTAGCAAAGTAAGAATTCTAAAGTGTTAGGCTTGTCAAACCAAACAAAATAAGCCCAAACTCGAAGTATCTACTATTTATCGTTGAAGAGTTCCACCTATCCGCCTTCTGGCCTTACCATCAGATCAGGTCAACAATACAGAACCTCTGTACTATCAACGGAAATAGAAACACTTGCAAAGTTTCAAGTCAATATGACAATTAGAAGTAGGTTAAATTCATTATTAGCTATTTTTCCACCCTTAGGGGTGGTATTTTTTTTTGAAATTTAAATGGGACCAATCTGGAAGTATACCCTTTTAAACAAAAAAAAAATTGTCCAAATCGGTTAATAAATGACGAAGTTCTGAGGTAACAAACATAAAAAAAAAATACAGTCGAATTGAGAACCTCCTCCTTTTTGAAGTCGGTTGAAAAGGGTACAACTCAACTTATATCACTCATCACAGGAGGCACAGACGTATAGTTCTGACTTAACTCAGTGTCTAAACATTATTTTAACCACTAGAATATACTTGCGCTATGACTTTACTCAACTTTTTACTTTTTTGTATTTCTTTTTACTCTTCTCTTAGCTCCTGAAATCACCTGAACTCTCGATACACTGTCGCTCTTTTTATATGCATAAACAAAATACATTCTACTGTTTAAAATTTTGAATATTTACTTTAATATTAGTTTCAATTTCTTTCTGGAAAATGTTTTGTTCCCCTCCAACTCACGCCAATTTATAATTAGCTAATCTTATCGTTAACATCATACGTTAACAACTGTCTGAGAACGCACCACGACAAAACCACTGAACAGATTTTGATATAATTTGGTATGATGATAGCTGGCTATCCGGGTCAACATATAGGATACATGTTACTGCGGGAAAATATGTCATCTTTGAGAAATCTATACTAAACGTAAAAACGTAACTAGGGACGACCCCGAGCGGAGCGAGGGTGAGTCGCGAATCGCTTATATGTATGTGTATGCTACTGTATAAAATGATCGATAAAAAACTTGTAATGCATATAACGTATTGCCACAAATCATTGACAATTAGCTTTAAAATATTTGAATAGTTTTTGAATAAAGTTATATACATTTTACACTAACCTACAAATATAGAGTAGAGTTCAAAAAAATATCCATTTCTTTCATTGTATGTACCTATATAGGTACGTATTTAAAATATACACCAAAATAACAATAAATTTAAAATATTATACCAATGCGGATGAAATATTGCACCAATGGATAACAACAAAAATAATTGTGATATACCCATCACTTTTGTGTGTGCTATGGTAAATGTCAAGACTTTTAATGTTACTACTTACATGATTGCCATTTTTCTTCACTTTGTCATTTCCCCTTTACCCATAAAATTCCAAATCGTAGAATATAATGTAACGAAACCAAAAATCGTTAGGAACTCATAAACTCTAATGATGGTATACATGTATATATATATAGTATTAAAAAACGTTATAAATCACAGTATGAACTTGTATATTTCCCAACTTCAATATTAAAAGTTTTTTGAACTCACCATTACTTTAAATAATTTGGGTTCTTACAACTATTTGTCGTTTGAAAAATGGGACATCTTTAGCGGCACTAAAGCATGAGCGTCACTTGCGCCTCACAGATGGAGAGACCGTGAGCTACAATTTATGAGGCAATTCGTCAGACCTCTTAGACCTGCACCCCTATTCTATATTTCATGCTCGAGTTTCTCTTGACATATTGATTACAACATCGTTTTAATAATATTTTGTTGCATATTAATTTACAACATATCTTGTACTTTTATGTGTTGATTTCTTTTAGCAACCAACCCTTTTTTCGTATCTATGCTTTAAACACTTTCCCATTTAAATACATGTTATGTTCTACTCTGTAATGATAACAAAATATGATATGAAATGATTATTAATCTAGCTGTCTAATGAATAATACATGTATTTTTATTCAAACGGCATTTTGTTTAAATATGTGCAAGTTTAGATAAAATATTTGGTTATCCGTAGTTAATCGATATGTTAAGAGTATAGAGTTTTATTGAATTATTTGATAATAAGTTATTTTAGCCGTCTAAATATCGGCTATCGGTCCAACAAATTTAGCCTTTTTAAAACTATATGGGCCGATAACCTGATAGTGGGTTACTAACGGAAAGTGAAATAAAATAAATTACCTATATTAATAAAAAATGATTTCTTCATGTTTATTATACATACACGTATATAGATTTCTACATAAAAAATGTATATTATATCCTAAAGAAAATCTTAACTGCCGTTTATTAAAGCACGTCTTTCTATAAGTTTTTAATTTCTACTTCATAATAACTTAAATATAATAATATAAAAAGCTCACCCAGGTCATATCAAGAAAAATAAAATGTATTTACTTCAAATATCAACGCAGCAATTAAATGATTATAATCATGCTAATTTAATTTCTGATGATGATAAATAATTTATTATAAAAAAACTTCTATTCTCCATCCCTCAAGAATCGATGTATTTTCGGGGATCAAAAATACTCTATTTATAAACAAGCTATACATGTGTAACTATTTATATTATATAAATAATACATTTTTATCAAAAAATGAAATATCCAGGAGTGATCACATCATTCCTATCTATTTTATTTTCATGGCAGTCATTCATTATTTTCATGCTATAACAAACGACCTACTTTGAATTTGCACCATACACATAATAAAAATAATAATGTCCTCCCGACCGATTCCGGCCACGGCGGCCAATCTCATTGAGACTTACCATCTGCGCAGGAGATATTATAGAGCACACAGCATAAGTATGCGCGTAAATACAAGTGCACTCTCTATTCCTGTCACTCTCATACTCAGAGTTAAGGCGCAGGACCGACGACTTTACGTGCTTTTCGAGACACGGAGGTGAATCACCGCCAACTTTTCAACTCCGGGCTGTAAATGAGGCTAACTAAATAGAAAGTCTTAATAAACAAAAAAACTTAGCTCGAACCGAGATCGAACATAGGACCTCCGGATGTGCAATCGTACATACTAGCCACAACACCACCGAGGCAGTAAATATAAAAAAACTAACCACACACATACATACGCGTATATACATATAATATATAAATATAATGTATTTATCTGTAGGTATTATTTACTAGGTGTGATTGTCTTGTGTTTGATCTGTGTATTTAATATATCTTTAATTCTAGCTTTAATTTAATTTATATATTATTTTGCTTTAATTTAATATAATATAGTCTAATTATCGCGTAAGACACACGCCACTTGTAGCGTAGTACATGTGGCGTGTGTCTTACGATACGATAGCCCCATATTAAAAAAAGTTGCAGACGGGCACATAATAATTTACCAAAAAATATTTTTAATAAAATATATACGCAAAAGAATTCAACATTTTAGATAGAAAAAAAGTAGAAGCTTTGTGTTTGATTAATTATCAGTATTTTCTGATGATGAAAATCATAATGGGTGTTTAATATCTTGAAATAATATATGCCATTGTTCTAATCTTGGTCTCATTACATCAAAATCAGATATAACAAAAGCGAACTTAAATATTCAGACAATATAGGCTGACAATACAAACACTTGACCCGATACGAGGACTCGAATCATCCTTAGTAAGGTTGTTCCTAAATCTTTAGAAATGCTCACTAAAGGATCGGCAGAATTTTCATAGGAAAATTATTTTTATATATTCATATATGAATGCCTTAAAAAGTTAAGTCTACTGCATCGTGAATGTTTTTTTATAATTTTATTTTACTGTTCAATTAGTAAATCAATTTAATATACGTATGTGAAGTTTATATTGAATGTTTTTGGTACAGTTTATAATTAAGAGATTCTAGTAACCATTTTTTTTTTAATAACTGAATCTAACAACGTGCCCTCTATAATAATCATCTATAATAAATTATTTTCATAGACCATTTGAAAGATAAAAAGATATAAATGGCCAAAAGCCAAATCATAAAATCCTCTCCGATCAAAATGTATGTCTAATTAAAAGTAATATTTAAAACGTTTACCTAATAGTTAAAAAAACTAGGTAATAACTCCTATTAAGTGTTCTTTACATAAAGCACACATTTATACCCTTGCTCCTTTCACAATGAATGTCATATATTTTTAGCTTAGTATCTGCTTAAATAGAACTTTAGTAATAGCATGGGGTCTCATAAAAAGGGTCAAAGAAAAAATAGTTAAAAAAATGTCATTAGATGACGTTACATGTACCGATTTGTTAATAAAGTGGTGTTGAATTAACAGAATATAGAAGATTAGATCCAAAAAAAGTATATTATTGTTTTAAAAAATATTCTAACGTGTAAAGTATTGAAGTATGAGTGGTGAGTGAGTAGAGGATTTGTAGTGTGTATTCACAGATGGCGCTTTTACTTTTTATGAATTGTTTATCATGGTTAAAAAAAGTTTTCGTGACTATTGAAAACGAAATTGGACGATATTGATACGATTACAATTGAGTATTATATAGTTATATATCTAGTATTGAGCTTATTGTAGTTGAATTTAATGACAGTAACAAAATGATACTATTAATTTACTTCAAATAAGAAACAAATACAAGCAGTGAAAATGGGTACCGCGCGGACCCACTAAACAACAAAATCGTGTCAAGGATTTCTGTAGTCCCGTCAGGATTTCTATGGCAGAAGCAACAATGAAATTCCTGAATGAATTAAAATGGCAAAAGTTAATCAATAAGAATGGTCAATACTTGGATTAATTAATATATATTATATGTACTTGAAAAAAAAATATAGGTATGACTTACTAGCAGAACCCGCGGCTTCGCTCGCGCTAAAACTACAAAAAAACTCTAAAAAGGTAGGTTTCATAAAAACCTTCATGCCCTATTTTACCCCCTTAAGAAATGAATTTCAAAAAATGCTTAAACACATGTTTATTAAATTATATCAAAAAGCATTAATACCAAGTTTCAAGTAATTCTGATCATAATTTTTTATTTGGGTTATATTATAACGTGTAGGAATGAGATAATTTCCCGCGGTAAAAAGTAGCCTATGTCAGTCTCCAGCCCTCCAAGTATCTCCACACAAAAAATCACGCCAATCCGTCACTCCGTTTCGACGTGAAAGAAGGATAAACAAACAAACAAATATAAACACACTTTCACATTTATAATATTAGAATATGGATTTCTCTACAAACCCGGTATTATTCTTATACATACGTAGTATCTCTCTGTCTGAATGTTTTTGACAGGAAGAGTTAGAATTGATTTAATTAGATAATGAATATTAAATTAAAAAGACTAAATAATATTGTAGAAGTTACTTATACATAATTATGCACATAAATCGTATATTGATTATTATTATTATTATATAAAAGTATTTGTATTTTTTTAGTTATTAAAATATTTTTTAAATTTATGATAATGAGATAAGTCTACTTTTGTCCACGTCATTTTCTATGTATTTTCTGTTCAATTGTTTAGTGCAATAAAGAATATTATTTTATATAAAACTTAATCTCAAGATCTTCTAGTGTTACTATTGGATCCAATTAAAACGCGAGAGGCATGCAGCGACGGCTGTCACCATAACCGAGCCGAGTTAACCGCCACTCTGAGAGTAATTACAGAGAACTTCATTTAACTTCCGCATCTTAGTCCAAATACTAGTACCACAAAGCACTGTGTTTCACTGTTGCTCGTATCAAAACGAAGCGATTTTAACTAACGGCCCACTCACTGAACAATGTACGTACATCTTTTTATGGCTTTGGATTACGTCACAACAATACTTAGGAGGTAAACCCTAAAATTCTAACAGATTCTTCTTTTGCAGCGGTATTTAAAAAACAATGAATTATCCTAAAGTTATGTTAGGCATATAATACTTTGCCCCCCACCCCCAACGTGCGTTCACCTTGTCGTGGTGGTGGGGGCTCAGTAGTGCCCGGCAACCCAACCGGGCGCGAAGCCAAGAAACGCACAGGGAGGTGGCCCACTTCGGTGGGCGGTGGGAGGTGGCCCTCTTCAGTGGGCGGTGTACCATGTGGGTTGCTCCTGGTACTTCTCTGATAGCAGAGTGGACCTTGGAGCAACCCCGTGGTTGTTGTGGTCTGCTTTCGGCAGACCTGCCGTCGGGGCGTCGTAGTTGAATGCGTAAGCGATCCTGCGACGCCCCATTAAGACGGGGGAAGGTTTTGTTGGGTTTTAGTGGGTAGTACTGGCTTTATTACACCGGTGAGTCCCACACCTCGTGGTAAATGCATTTCCCAACGTTAAAAAAAAAGATATATAATACTTTAATAATTAAGAGTTTTAATTTTTCGTATTATTCATTTTCACCGTATAGATTATCGAACTATATATGGCGCATCAATTTGTTGCTTTCGTATGTTCGAATGCAATTAGCATAATTATGTGCAACACAATTATTTTTTGACATTATTGCTTATTTCGCGTAGTTATTATACGCTTGCAAATTCGAAATATGCATTTTGTGAAGTACGTCTAACTAGTGATCTACCCTGACTATGCATGAGTGTTATACTTGATGTACCAGGATAAAAAGTCATCTATAATCTTTTCTATAGCTTAAGTAAAAGATCACGACGAATTTGCTCCCTGGATGCGTGGTAGATTGCTATATCAAAGTTGATGAAATGTAATGTAATATATTATAGTTGGATATCAATATGTTTCACTTTTTATATTTAATTTTTAATAAAAAAAAATTTAATTAATTATTTATTTCAGACAATATTTACCAAAATATCTTAAATATGTAAACAAAGGCCCATAACATATATACCTTAAAAACGAACATATATATATTACTACTTACAATTAATATTATTCATTAATATTAACATATATATTAAAATAAAACGACACAAAATACTAAATTTTAAAAAATTTCTCAGTCTATGTAAATGTTCATTTTTTACTTATCACAGAAAAACTGGTTCGCAAAACTTTTTTCGTGAGTTAGGTGCATTCAAAAGTAAAATATGAGATAAATTATCTCCTGGCATCAAGTAACTACCAAGTAATTGATTATAAAAATAATCATTTTTATTAAGTAATGATGTAAATATCTACATGTAGTAATACTGAATAAAATATATTTTTAACTTTAGTACTTTAGGCAAAAGTGGTACTTAATATTGTATGTATTGTCTTCGTCTCAAAATGGGACGCCAGAGCATTTAGCAGCTTATTAATAAGTAATTGTCAAGATAATTGAGTATTGTTAATCCATGACAAAGACAGCTAATAAAAAATTGTCATGAGCAGGAAAGAGACAAACCACTTTGCACAAGACATTACTATAAAATTTTTGGATCTTCGAGTACTAAAATGTTCTGTGTTTTATATACAACATTCAAAGTGGTGGGTTGCGGTGTTGAGAGATAAGTTTCAGTTAAGAGCTAAGTAAAGATTAGAAAAAGACACGCAAAAGTAAAAAATGAAGTCAAGTAATAGTGATAGTGGTATACTGCAAGTGTACGTGGACTGCTACGAATAAAGTATTAAAGCAAAACATCTATATTGCAACTGACTAGCTTTAGTATCCGATCTCAGAACCCAAAATCTAACAATATGTTTAAGAAAATAAGCCGTTATTCTCTCAAAGTGCATCAATCAGATACAAAAATTGACGGCTACGTTGGACCAAATGAATGGCTCCTTGATTAACGAAGTTAAGTGTCGTCATTAAATAGACACTCTAGTAGATGATCCTAAATGTTGAACAACTTTGCAAAGTTAAACGGGCTTTAGACTCCTGATTTATATTTCTTTAAAGAGGTACCTATTAAAACTTTTTTCAGATTGCAACTCCTTTAACACTTTCAATTCCAACTGCAATAAATCAGAGCTAACCGCGGCAGCTTTCACGTTATGACTTCCTCGTAAAATTTACATTTAAAAGTTAATTTTCTCATTCCCCGGCTTAGGGCAATTGTTAATCTTGGATTCGCTCGTGTTGGAGCTGGCCAGAGCCTCGCTGGAAAAATTATGAATGTTATTCAAAGTTTCGGAGGTTAGTCGCCGCCATCCTTGCTACTCGTCGTAGTTGGTAAATCCTGTGATTTAAATGTTGTTTCATTATTCTGCCAGGTAAGTATTCTATATTATTTGAAAAGAGCTCAAGTAATACTAAATATATTATATTTTATCACAGGAAATGATATACCTACTATATTTATTAGAGAATATCGTAGAATAAACTTTGTATAAAATTTCCACATGAGAGATTAAAAGATAGACATAATAACTATTATACAAATGGAAAAAAATACAGAACATTTCTTTTCGAGAACTTCAAAAAGAAAACGAAAAAATAATATTAAAAAGAGTTCATTAATATTAAGTAGGTAAGACGTACATTAATATACGTATCTAATCTAATTCAGCAATTTATTTATTTATATAATCTGAATCTCGGAAACGGCTCCAACGATTTTCATAAAATTTAGTGTACAGGGGGTTTCGGGGGCGATAAATCGATCTAGATTAGTTTTATGTTTGGAAAAACGCCTGTTTTCGAGTTTTCTTGCAGTTTTGTTTCGCATTATTCCACGCAAAATATGGTCGCTAATTCGCACGCTAGGACATGAGCATCGTGGTCAAACGGCTAAAGCGCAAGTTTGAATACCACAGGTGTCTGGCTTCGTATCCCGGTCGGATACAAAGTTTTTACTTTAGTTTTTTTTTTGTATTTATTCAAATTTTTAGTTTGTTTTTTTAATGTTTTTTTGGCCAAAAAGTCCGAGCGAAGCTGGGTCGCCCAGGTACTGTACATTAATATACGTAAGAGTACATTAATATTAGGTAGGTAAATAGGTAAGCAGGTTGTGACTTGTAAATTTTAGCAAACTAAGGTCCTAACTTGGCAATAGTTTTTGGTTATAGCTATAGCTATTTGCAACGGAACCCAGGATATCTACTTTAAATAGGGTTCTTACCTTAGATGGAGCATTGCATGTGACCGGACTATATAAATATTCAGTATCTGGGTCGTTAACCGAAGAATCCACAAAAGAGTTGGTAGGGTGCGACTACGGAGTATTTCGTAGTCTACAAACGAATTGCAAATTCGGCGCGAGTGAGTTTGCTCACTTGGTCGCCAAATAAGACGCGCTTGGTAACGCATTTTGATGATTGCTTAAATTCTTTACATATTTTTAAAAATATCCTGTCGTAAAATTGGCCATCAAAAAATATTTTTATGTCAAATCTTCTACAATTTTATCTATATTGAAAAAATAGTTAAGTACAGTACTAAGCGTTCCATGTAAGAAACAAAATCTTTACTTATTTAACTTTTAAATTAGAGATAATAAGGTTTTTAATCTCTTAAATCACATTGAATTTTGTGTTTGTTATAACACTATATAAATTCGGTGTAAAACTCTGTGTACAATACTACTATTAAAATATATGTATATGTTTTACTATTAAAATGTGTAAACCGGATGTCCTGCCTGCAACGATGAGCTAAAGTTATTCAATGTTGCTATAACCAAAAATAATAAAACATAAACACGAAGCAAGTAACACGAAGTAAGTGCATTTCCGCGTTAAACAAAAGATTAAAAGAAACCCTACTAATAATTATTTATACCGTATTTCATATTTGTTTAAAGTCTTGACAAAATCTATTTACTGATTTGACCAAGTACACCACAAGTATGCCACGAAAAATTATCTAATTTTTTTATACTCATGAGATATTCCAAACATCCTAATTATTGAGAGATAACGTCATTAGTGAATCTAATAGCTACATACATATGTATGTACTAGCATTGCTCGCGGCTCCGCCCGCGTTCAGATTACCAAAAACCAAATTCTTAGGTTTTACATATTAGTATACTCGTACTCTTACATTGCAGTTTTCGTATTCTTTCTCAGAAATGAGACATTTTCCCGCGGTGAAAAGTATCATAGATGTTAACCCGGGTAACCAGCTATCACCATACCAAATTTCATCAAAATCCCTCCAGTGGTGTTTCTGTGATGTGGTAACAGACAGACAGACAGGCAAAAATTCTAAAAACTATAGATTCGGCCTCTGTATCGATAATAATGTCTATCTCAATAAGATTTTCCAAAAAATATTTAATGTACAGATTCGGCTTAGTTACAATTTTATTATATGTATAGATTATCGTCAATTTAATAACATACAAAGACTGACTTATGTAAACTCACGAATGTCAGGATTATAATTATTATTCCAACAATGGATAATATACAATATACTCATCGAACAATTAGCTCATATGATAGCTATTTACTTTAGCAGTTAAGGGCCTATTCTTATACTTCATTATCAAGATTAATTAATATGTCATTTACTTACTCAAATATAAGCGAATCTACTATAAAGTTTGAGTTTAGACTATCAAACTGTATTAATAATAATAATTGTTGTTGGGCCCCGATATACGCAACAATAGACACCGCCGGGGCCGCCGGCGCATCTCCACCATTGAGAGCCACGGCGAGCGACTAGTACCGAGTACGTGACGGGGCGCCCACTTGCGTCTTAGAACCATAGCCGACAAGACGACCGACACCCATGTTGTTTTCTTTTTTTATGTGAACGCGTATTCCAGACGACGAGATTGTTAACCAGCGTCCAGAATTAAATTATTGTATACAGCCCACTTTTACTTTTTTAATTCCACGGTGGACGTGTGGTGTGTGGACGGTCCATCAGGGCCCTAACAATGGTTAAATTATTGATTCGATGATTGTGAGCACATTCTAGAGAGTATCTATGACAAAAGTTAATTCGTAACTATAAATATTAACAAGCCGTTAAATATGTAAAACCTGATGCTAATTATTTAATGAAAATCATAAAACATTTTATATTCTTTAAGCACTGTATTGTACGTTTAAATCAATAAAATGATTCTCTTTTACGTAGAGATACGTAATTTTTTTACTAAGTTAAAATAGTAAGATATACGATAGCTTGGCCTCCGCAAAACGTAGGTACTTTTAATATGACTTATCTAAAGAATAATTAATTACCTAATGCCTTAAACGTCTCCTCCATTCCTGTGTTTGAATTTTTATTAAATCTAGAAAAACTAAACCGATTTTAAAAAAATACTAAAAAGTAAAAAATAACTGAACGGCGATCCTACTATACATATTTAATCAAATATATTTGAACTCGGTGGTAGCCCAGTGGTAACGCGCTAGCTTGGGAAACCTAGTGAAGTGGGTTCAAATCCCGGGTCTCGCACGTCTGCATTTGTTCTACTTTAAGTTTATGAAATTTTTATAAAAAAATCACTTGATGTTATCAGATTTACTTTTACAGACTTGTAGAGTGCTTGCAATTATTGCAGTTTATCTAAAATCCCTTCTTGTCGAAGTTACGATTAAATACTGCTCATTAGTTAAAACTTTAGCTAGTTGAGGTAAAGCGAAGTAAGTTTTAATAAGGGTAGCTGGCCATTAGGGGCTCACAACGGTAATTGTTAGCGACGATACGCCCTCTGCACTTAACGATACTTCTGACGACGCAGCCTATCCTCAGGTTTATTTTAGACCTGTTTTAAATAATGCTTACTAAAAACCAAACTTTTTAAAAATCATTTTTTTGTTAAGTGTTAGACATAGAATAAAAATTAATTAGCCTTTACTAGGTAAATTTTGGAGTTTACTATTTATTAAATGTTTTTTCATATTTTTAATTCAGATAATAATACCAAATAAAATTATATTTATTTTTATCTGTCTGACTGACAACTATCTATAAATAGTTTATTTTCTTATTACTTTAAAAAAAATAGTTTTTGAGTAGACAGTTTTCCAGAGATCTTATTATAACTATGTAGGCTTCTTAATTAATTTATGCGATGCAAAAGACGTACTTTGATTTTCCGATCCTAGTACTCATAGACGTAATATTTTTATCACTTACATAAGAACACATTTATATTTTATAATATACTTTATAATCGATATTAAAAGTCGACCATATAAAAGAATATTCATAAACTGGTCGTGACATTAATACATTTGAATAGAATATCCAAAATTGCATTACTAAACTACTACAACTCGATCTATAATAATTAAGGCACACTCAATAATATTTAGTAATTAACTGATACCAACGAACCCGCGATAATTACAGGAGCTCAATAATAATGCTCTTAAAGTACAATCATTAATGTAGCAGAAATGTTTAACATGGTTCATAGAGTAATTATGAAAGTGGCTCACACATTGTAATTCAATAAAGTTATCGGACTTAAATTAATGTGATTTAGTAAGCTTTGTGGGTTTGCATTTTTTTTACTTTATTTACTATATACAGAAGTCAAAAAATTGTTGTACTTACATATTATGTGTTGCTACCGCGGGAAGAGACGTAGATTTCTATATAAATATGTAAATAATAATATGTTAACTGCATACTTATTTCTGAACCCTGGCCTAAACCATTTAAATACCTTCCACTACTTGCTTTACTTGCTTTCCCAGGTTACAAATTATACCGTATGACCGCATTGGCCGAGGTGCAGGTGGCGTAGGTCTCTATTCACCTTCGCTGCAGCATTTCTGCTAGTGTTGTCTTTGTTCCCTCCACATCACTCAGATTCTTGAGTGTCTCTTTAAAAATTATGGTTCACCATAAAAAAAAATAGTTAGAGTCCTTTACTGCCCAAATTATAACATTAATTATTTTATTTTTTCTCTTTGTGACCAAGTGATTTGTATTAAGTGGCTTAAACACAAAAAAAATAAAAATCAAAATCGGTTCATCCGTTCGGGAGCTACGATGCCACAGATCTAGTATAGTATTATATGATCTGTGCCACAGACATGTCCAACTTATAACACCCTGTCGCTTTAGCGTCGGGGGTTAAAAAGTACAAAGTTTTATTACTTTCACTTAACATAGTTTTTCATTAGTGCCTTTTGAATTTTACAAAGTTATGTATGGGTTTATCTTTAAACATTATTTCATTCATAATTCAATAGAACTGTATGAAAGCACCGCAAATACAATTTATCATAAGCCTTTTCATGAATTATATTATCGTTCTTTACATACATATTTTATAAAGCAAATATAATTAACTGCTTTTTCAGGTATAACAAGGGTAGGTAAAATATTATAGCAATGAAAATATGTTTGAATCGCGGTAACAGTAAATATCATAGGGGTTGCAGAACATTTTATGAATTGTCATCGATTGTGTGATCGTAAAATGAGTTTTATTGCATCCAGTGCTTATTATCGTCACAGTTTTACGCTGCCGAGATACGACACAACTTCGGTCTTCTGCCCGGACAAACTTTTTCCAATTGCTTGTAACTGAATTTCTGTTTGTAAAAACATAAAAAGTTCTAAACAATGCTTGAAATTTTAAGTACCTACATTAGCAAAATAGAAATGGTTTAAGTTATGATCTTAAAATATAATATTATTCAAAATTACACAATTGTTACTCTATTTTGTATAAAATTGACTACGAAAATTATACATCAACGTAACACCAAGTACATGTTGTACATTGTACGTTATAACAAGATCGACACTTCAACAACTTGTTCAACAATGTTCACGCATAAAGTTTCTATTTAGGGGTTGAATTTAAGGTAATAATAATTAAATAAAATGATAATAATATAAAGAAAGAATATTTGCAATAAGAATATTAAATAAAAAATAATATTATTATATATAGTTATAAAAAGACATTTAGAAATATTCAATTATTCTCATTATCTACCTTACTGTAGTATTTATTTAACTGCCTCGGTTGTGTAGTGGCTAGGATTTACGGCTGCACATCCGGAGGTCCTGGGTTCGAGTCCCGGGTCAGGCCAAGTTTATTTATTGAGTTTTTCTGTTTAGTAAGTCTCAGTAACAGACCGGAGTTGGGAAGTTGGCGGTGTTACACCCCCGTGCCCCCGAGAGCACGTAAAGCCGTCGGCCCTGCGCCTTAGCTCACACTGGTCGTGTCGAGTAGTCGGCTGGGGATTTTCAAAATTCTTTTACCAATAGAAAAGCACGTTCTTTCTGAATGTCATAGGCTATATATTAACCCGAAGAATGAAAAGAGCTTTTTCGTGGTAGTCGAATTTGCAAAGTAAGTCGGAGAAAAAACGGTCGAACGAAAACGTTTCTTACGAACGCTGCCTTAACGATGAGAGATATATGATTATGTTCTAGAGAAAAGTTGTAGAGCTTAATAATGTCTACAAAAAAGGCGGCGACAGCATATGTCTAACTTTTATATTTAAGTCACAAAAAGTAGTTTTTTATATTAAAAAAAATAATTTAAATCGGTATGTCAAGTTTATTGGTCATATTATCCACAATTATGAATTCTTATCAAAATAAGTAAATTTATCGTCTAAAATGTTTAAAACAAAAGACTTTTCCCTTTTACTGCATATATTACTGCATATTTTACTGCATATTTTACTGCATATTTGGACAAATGGTTAAAGAGATAATACAACATATTCGTAGGTATGGACGAACCCGAGAGAGCTGTTTGTCTATAATTCTGTTTGTACGGACTAATATCCGAATCTATTGGACCGATTTAAATGAAATTTTGAATGATGGTACCTTATATCCCCGGGCAACATCTTAGATATTTTTCATCCCAGAAAATTAAAGAGTTCCCGTGGGATAGTTAAGAAACTATAACAACTTATACAGCTTAGTACACAAAAACTACTGATTGGATTTTGATGAAACTTTACAATAATATAGTTCATACATGACAAAAACAAATCAGCTACTTTTCATCCCGGAAAATTAAAGAGTTCCCGTGGGATAGTTAAAAAATATAACAACTTATACTTACAGCTTAGTACAAAAAAACTACTGATTGGATTTTAATGAAACTTTACAATAATGTAGTTCATACATGACAAAAACAAATCACCTACTTTTCATCCCGGAAATTAAAGAGTTTCCGTGGAATAGTCAAAAAACTATAGTAACTTATACAGCTTAGTACACAAAAACTATTGATTGGATTTTGATGAAACTTTACAATAATATAATAGTTCCATACATCAGAATAATAAATAGGTTACTTTTCATCCCGGAAAAATGAACTGTTCTCTGGGATAGATGTTTTTTTATTTGTAACGTATTATGTACACAACATAGACCCCAAAACAATAGTTATTAAAAAATTGTCTGTTTGTCTGTTTGCTTGTATGTCTGTTTGTCTGTTTTTGCGTGAGCGTTTCACACGAAAAGTAATGTACCGATTTCAAAGAAATTTGGTGAAGTGATAACTTATTACTCGAGTCAACATTTAGGATACCTTTTGTATTTATGTATGTATTTATGTATGTATATATGCAGCCCTTTTTAACGTCCCACTGCTGGGCACGGGCCTCCCTTCAATATCAGAGGGGGATCAGGCCATAGTCCACCACGCTGGCCAAGTGCAGGTTGGCGGACTTCACGTGTCTTTTGAAAACTTGCTAGGTTCTCTCAGTAAAAGTACTCAACCGATTTTAACAAAATTTTGTATAGTGATAAAACTTAGTACTCGGGTCAACATTTAGGATACCTTTTACGACAGGCAAATTATTCATTCCGACGGGAAAACACAATAACAGGTTCTATCGAATCGTCCTTAGAAATTTATATATATTTTTTTTAACGTTGGGAAATGCATTTACGCACGAGGCGCGGGACTCACCGGCAAAGCCAGTACTACCCACTAAAATCCAACAAAAACCTTCCCCCGTCTTAATGGGGTGTCGCAGGATCGCTTACGCAATCACAAGAGATAGATCAAAACATTGTGCAAGAAAATTGTAAATCTTAAAAATGTCTATAGAAAAGTTCTACATAGTATATGTCTATCTCCTAAGGTACACTCGCTATAACTATTTTCATTATTATATATTACTGTTTTATTATACGTTATTAATTCTATCTATACATATAATAAAACTGTAGAGGTTATTTCTCTGTTTGTTTGTCTGTTTGTACGGGCTAATCTCCGAAACTATTAAACCAATTTAAATTAAATTTTGCATGGTAGTGCCTTATATCCCCGGTCATTATCTAAGATACTTTTCATTCCACAAAATTAAAGAGTTTCCGTGGGATAGTTAAAAAAATATAGTAACTTATACAGCTTAGTACACAACAACTTACGTACCTAATTTAGTAAAATTTGGCATGCTGATACCTTATATTAGCGGTCAAACAACAGGTTACTTTCATCCCGGAAAAATGAACGGTTCCCGTGGGATAGATCTGTTTGTGATTTTCTAGAGGTGAGCCCCAGCGAAGCGAGGGTGAGCCGCTAGTTACTACATAAAATTTGAACACTTACTTAGAAATCAATTTAAAATCGTCTAGAACGATCTTCAGAAAAGCGATAAAATCATTTCTTTAAAAGGCTCTTGTGAATTCACAGTAATAAAGCAAATATAATTGAGGAAATCTCAAAGAGATTGCAGTGATCACGCTGCACTGCGGGCGTTTTGCAAGAGAGTTTTTTTACAATTTCCTTTCACCACCAACAAATTGTTAATAAGAGGCATAATGGAAACTACGATACTATACTGTTTGACCTCCGGGTATAAAAATATACATACCGCGTACGTTATAAACTGAAGTAAATTTTTATGTTATAGTAAAACTTTTATAGACGTTTTTCACACAAATAAAATTCTTTTTTAAAATATGTCAAAATTACATTCATGATAACTCAAAAATTAGTCATTTATAGAACGAGCGTAAAGTATGTTTGTTACGTATGTATATATATAAGATACCTATACAGATAAATAAAATTAAAATGTCTGTTTGAAATGTCAAAATAACGCCTTTTTATTAAATACATATGAAATCATATACGGTAGGTACTTATAAGAAAAACTCTGAAACGGTTGGACTGATTTTGATGGATCTTTTACTGGAAGATAGCTGTTTTTGTAGGGAGCAATATAGGCTACTTTTATTTTAGAAAAAGAATTAGGGTTCCACTCAAAAAAATTAAAACGTACCTAGAGACGAACCCGAGCGAAGCGAGGGTGAGTTGCTAGTGTTTGATGTAATAGAAGCCAAATCGATAGTGCTTAGAATTTTCGAATGTCGTGTTTGATTTGTTTAATTTTCCTTTACTTGATAAGGTTTGTTGGATTTAAATGGATTTTTATTCTTTATGTATCTAAATCTGAAATGTTAAATAATTAGAAAATTTATAGTAAGTTTCATTTCAATCAGTCTAGCTGATTCAAAATTATGATGTTAGCTCTGCTTTCGTTAAAAACCAGACTGGTTGATAGTATTTAGTACCTGTGGACTAAATTGAACTAACTTATGAGCGAAAGCGTAGACTGTAAGTACAATTTATTAAAAATGTTATTTAAAAAAAATCTGTATGTATATATTTATTACATTTATAAATATAATAAAGTACTTTTTCGACATTTGTTGTCTTATCAGGATCTTCTAATCTAGGATGCTCATATCAAATACGAAATTACTCTGAATGAGAAGGCTAAAAAATCTTCGAAGAGGATCGAAACGCATTGAAAGTTGGAAAGTTCTTATATTGCTATCTATGTTCAAAAAACTTTTATCGTTAATTAAGCTTCAGTTAAGCTTATTTGATTATTTTTGTCGTAACGCTAATAAAGAGGAAATTTACTTATATATATTCGTAGGTATACGTTTTAGCTCCGACGAGAAATGAGGGGTGCTATAGGTTTGTTATAACCTGTGACATCGTATATTGCCCGTCTGTGGTATCGTAGGTCTCAAATGCGTGAATCGATTTCAGTGTTTTTTGAACAATATAATTCTTAGGTAAATTTAACGAAAGTACCTCTCTAGTCCTCTAAAAGTTCCTGGCACTCTCTTCCAAAAGCCTTCTTTCCGAAATGTAAAGTTAAAAATAAAAAAGGATGTTACTATTCGTAATTTAAATAATTATTCGAATTTTAGATTAGAGGATAAATAATAAATAAAGGAGGCTATTGTTATTGATAAATAATAAAAAAAAAATATTATAACTCCGACTAATTATCAGTTTGTACGAATATTCCCCACATTTCTTGTTTTCTAAGTTAAATAAGAGATTTTAGCTGCAGAAGTTTCTATAGTATGTAAAAAAATATAACACAAACTTACCGAGCTGGAAGCTTTTCTTTTAAATCCCAACGATTTTTAAGTTCAAGAGTTTTTAACATTAAAAAAATATTTTTAGGTGCAAGAGTTTCTGTATGCAAAAGAATAACCTTAACCTTAGCTGAACCGAGCTACTTACTTATTTATTAGTCTATTTGTTCTTCTTATATAATTGATATATTTTATAAAGGACAAATAAAAAATAAATTATGCCATATATTTTTGGCAGTCTTAAAAAAATGAATTTTTAAAATTGCCAAAAGTATATTTGAGAAATCTAATTATGTATAGATATAAAATATGTAGCACCTATTACAAGTAATGTTGAATTTTAGTATAGCATTAGTTTATTAAACTGAGCTTATAATTTAAATTAATTCCCATAGTTCATACGCATAATTACTCCGTATTGGTTTACGTTTAATTTTCTAAATCTGGTATCTAATAACTAACTAGAATAACATTTCAGTTTATTCGTGAATAATTTTGACAATTCACTTTTATTACATTACTAACGGCTCACCCTCGCTTTGCTCGGGTTCATCGTCGCTAGGTACGTTTTAAATAGATATAAATAGTTATTAGCCAGCGTTAGCCATACAATTTTTTTTTTTTGTTAATAATATTAACAAATATTGACATTAATATTTATATATGCCAGCCTGCAATATTTTAAGATATTAATATCTAATAGGTAAATATGTATTCTACGTATCGAAATATATTAGATTTGCTTTGCATCGGCTGGCACCGACTTCGAAAATATCTGATTAGGTAGCTATTCTATATGAAAACCTCCGTTTATTTATTTTTTACATTTTAGTGCCTGGAAGTCGGTTTTTATTTTTTGTTAAAAAGTTTTTATTTAATAACATGTTCGATTAAGCAATTTGTTTAAAAAAATAATTTATTTGTTGATTTAAAAAAAACGTTTGACCGATTTCGATAAAATTTATATGGGACCACCTGGGAAGTACAACCCTTTGAAACAAAAAAAAAAATCCAAATCGGTTCAGGCGTCTTCGAATAATCGGTGAACATACATAAAAAAAAGATTCCGGCGAATTGAGAACCTCCTCCTTTTTTTGGGAAGTCGGTTAACAAATATAATAATAATTTTATAATATTACAAATAAGCCTGCAGGCACGGTAATGTAATATTACCGTGCTGCAGGGCAGCTTATGATGAGTTAATAAAAAAAGCAGAATAATTATTATACTATAACTAAAATATATTACATTATTCTTATATCAAGAATGCAATAAAAACTTCTTAAACTTTTAATACAAAGATTTTAAAATGTTTGTGAGTATCAAATGTGTAGTAGTAAAATAAAGGCTTCATTTATTTATTTATTTATTTAATCACTTATTCATTTATTTGTTTATTTATTAAGCATAATTTTGACTCAAGAGTTACATTGTGAATTTAAATATAGTTGGCAAATTGTATATATACTGTACGCTTTTTAGGCAAACTTTCCATCTTATCTTAATTTATTTTTTCGTTCTACAAAATAAGTAACACGAGTGTTTAAATAAAGAGTTCAATATTTTTATATGCGCGTCAATTCGTATAATCCTACAATATCGAAAAATAATTTAAGTAGCTACTTGACAATTAACTAAGTAACTGAAACGGCATAAAATGGTAGCTCTATTAGCATTTAAATGAGCCATCGTTCAAATAAATGGTTTTATCATCAATTATTTAATACATTCGAGAAGAAAATAAATGAAATAAAACAAACAATGTTACTACTGATTTTTATGAACACAGCATAATTGTAAAATTATATTGTAGGGCAGTAATTAGTTAATTTTTGGTGTAAATTTACTTCTATATCATACTGGAGTAGATGTAGAGTTTTGTGAATTTTTACTCCATTTTCTAATTTTATACATACATGATACCTGGTTAATTATTAAGAACCTCTATTATTATATAAATCCACAGTGTTCGATATGAGATTTAAAAATAAAAAAAATAAATTAAAAAAAAATTATAATTTACTTAGGTGGCTGTGTGAATCACACCGGCTAGAAGCTAGTACTGTGGTTTGCTTCTTTCCGATTCTACTCTTCTTAGAAATGCCAGGGGCAATATGACACCTACTATACATATCGGCGTAGATTAGGTACCTTGTAAATCTGGACGATTGCAAGAGGTCTCGATAAATATTTGACAGAGAAATCGAGTACCTATGTAATGTAACATGTATGATGTAACAAGACTGTAATATCAAGTTATGAGCACTACATATATATTTTTAAAATGTTTATCATATGTATAGAGATATAAATGTTTATCTCTGAAACTCTTGGACCTGAAATAAACCTTCCTCAAACGTGTCCGACTCACGCTTGGAAATTTTCTTTTAATAACATGAAATTTATATAATATAACTAGCGACTAACCCTCGCTCCGTTCGGGTTCGTCCCTACTGAATATTTAGGATAGGTTAGATTGTATGGACCTATTTTTAATGTAGGATTCTTAAATAAAATCTTTTTAACAAAAAAAATAAAAAAACCGACTTCAAAAATACACAAAAAAGTAAAAAATAACTGATTGGTAGTTTTCATTTACTATACATACCTAATCAAATATTTTCGAAGTCGGTGTGCTTTTTACCGACTTTTTAGTGCTTTTTTAAAGACGGTTTTTATTTTTTGTTAAAAAAATTTTGTAAATTGTAAAAAAGTTTTGAAATTTTTTTCTCTTTTTAGTATAGACATAGTAGTAATAAAGTAAGAAGAAAGTATTTTAATAAAATATTCGCTTAAACCGTTTAAGTTACTTTGATGCCAATTTTTATACGAAGACTTACAAACTAAAATTCGCTTTTATTAGTAACACTAAAAATTCTGGCTCTAAAATCCGATTCTAACGTGTTAGGCTTGTCAAATCAAACAAAATAAGCCCAAACTCAAAGTATCTACTATTAGCCGTTAAAGAATTCCACCTATCTACCTTCTGGCCTTACCATCAGATCAGGTCAACGATACCGAAATACTGCACTATCAACGGAAATATACACACTTGCAAAGTTTCAAGTCAATATGACAATTAGAAGTAGGTTAAATTCATCATCAGCAATTTTTCCACCCTTGGGGGTGGTATTTTTTGAAATTTAAATGGGACAAATCTGGAAGTATACACTTTCAAACCAAACAAAAATTGTCTAAATCGGTTAATAAATGACGGAGTTCTCAGGTAACAAACATAAAAAAACATACTCCTCCTTTTTGAAGAAGTCGGTTGAAAAATTAAAATAAATAATTTTGTCCAAAAAATAAAAAATAAATCTGGGGTTCACCACCCTTATTACTTAGGGGTATAAAAATAGTTTACATCCTATTTTCGGAGGAGTTTTGTTACAAACACTGTGACACGTGAATTTTATATATTTGAGAAAAGAAAAGTCACAAGTACTTTCAAATACTTCATGTCGATCTGTTCTGTATTTTATCTTTATCAGAAATATCTTTGTAATAAATAAGTTCTGACGTTGTATTATAATATTCTGCAAAGAAACTTAATGCTCGATGAGTATTTAACTTGTGACGTGTTCACCGTGCTGGATTTGGTTGGAGGTAACTAATTCAATTCCAAGTAAATGAACTGAATGTTAACGACAAGCTTAAATGAACACGTGTACCGTGATAGGCACCTATGTGAAAACCGCTCATGTGTTGGAAATAAAGCTTATGTAATAAGGATCAACTCCACTTTCGTGCAAACAGTAAATCACTATTTTCGTTTCGAAATGAAAACGATTATTCTCCATTTTATTGAGATACTAACAGTTTCAATTATCGCGACACTTTCCTTTCTCTTCGACATAAATCTTTCGCGGAGAGCTCTAAATTTTGTTCAGTAGAACTGATTATTAGTGGCTTTTATTTAAACTACTAGCAGGACCTGCGGATTCGCTCGCGATCAAACAACGAAAAAAAATTTTTTTCGCAATACATACTTTATTATTTGCAAAAATAAGCTCCTGTTTTATATTATTTCTTAAAGATATAAAGAAAACAAATTTAATTATAGCGATCTTAACTCAAAATATATAGGATTTAAAAAAAATTTAAACGTAGTTATATTCTGTAAATAAATTTTCATTTTAGGTATTTAGCAATCTTTACTGCCTCTATTTTTTGCACATTTTTCTACTCCATCTTTCTAAAGTAAGAGTAAGAAAGTACAAAAAGTACAATCATACTATCCGCATACAATGTATACGACTTTAGAATCATGTATCCCGGCTAATGTGGGCTTTTTAACAGGTTAACATCTATGTTATTTTTAAAGACATCACGTGTACATCCATCTTTTTAAGTTACATATACCAATTGCTCAATTTTAATTTCCATAAAATTTATAAGTTGTATAGAACTTTTAATATTATGTATTCATTTATATAATCACTCTAGATTGACTTAACTTAGTCTACGCTAAAAAACCAAGCACAAACATACCACATTGGTGGACGATCTGTCTAGTTGTGGCTTCTCTTAAAATGTCCCTGTGAGAAGCAATCCTCTCTTAAGTCTATGCCTGTTACTTTTAACTACTGGCCCTGAGATAATATTAATGGTAATTGTAAAGCAAAGTTTAAAGGAGGAATTACTATACATTTTTCAGACGCATAGTCAGAGGTTATCAGTGGTATTCGAGATATACATACTGATTCCCCCGAACAGATCTAGCAAACACAGTGGCCGCTCTAATGTTTAATGAAATACTCACAGTCTAATCCCCTTACATAACTTAGGTGACTTTTTCATTGCAGGTGTACTAACCTTCAGAAGAAGGATATAGATAGCAGGGTATTTTTAGCTAGGTTTTCTCTGTCGCACTCTGGGTCTGTTATAGTTGTCATTGCTGTGACCAGCCGAGTATTCATACATAATTATTCTTTGGATTCGGATTAACTTCAGTTCTCTACATTATATCTCACACAGTAAGTATGTACCTACTTACGGAGAACTTGAGCCATGTTGTTCTGTTTAAATATATTCAAACAAGTTCAACTTCACCGCCCAGTTTTACCCCCCCTAGTATCATGTAATTTGTTTTGTAATAAAAATTCGGGCTGAATTTTGAAAAACTACAAATTACATACTTATTTAATTGTATTGTTTCAAATAATTCTGATCATAAGCAATTTTGTCCCCATATAAATAGCACAACCCTCTTTTACCCCTTTTAAGGAAGGATTTTTGAAAAAATAATAATATTTGTATTGTTTTATTTTTCATTAAAACTACTTTCCGTGCATTAATTACAGAGTTTCATACAAACTTTCATCCCCCATTTTACCCCCTTTTATTTAATTGTAATGAAGAGCAATAATTCCAAGTTTTAGGTAATTCTGATCATAAATATATTTTTGCCCATATAAACTTTATTACCCCCTTTTACCCGTTAATGGATGAATTTCCAAAAAAATAAATAAATATATTGCTATTATTTAAAAACAAACAAATTACTAAGCAACGCTATTACTACTTATATTCACAAAAAAAAGCTAACTAAATTAAAATTATTATTCTTAATTAAGTTTAACTTTTTAAATTACACATAGAACAATTATGTGGCTTAAATAATATCAATATTTTATTTCTTTTTGGTTATAAATAAATATACCTAATGGATATATAAAAACACTAAATATAAATTACTAACTAATATATTTTTTTCTATTAAATTGTAATAATTATAATAATAACAGCTAAAATTAAATAAATAATATTCCATATCCAATTATAAAACTAATTAAAATTATAAAAATGTTTAAAATTAAAAAATATCGTAAGGTACTTTGGTGCCATTTTTCAATTTTTTGAATTCATTTTGTTATTGTGGGTAGGCCCTCTGTAACAACTATATAATACCTTTGAGACATCTAACACCTTGTCTCTCCCGTGACCATGATTGCTGTAAAGGATTCGAAACGTCGGGAACCGATAATCCAAATACATCCGCGAAAAAAACCCGAAAAGATAGTTTTATTTAAAATGTCCAATATTGGCGTAAATCTAAGAAAGTAGTAGTGAGAAGTATTAAGTAGTAAGGCTATTATATATTTTTTCCTTATAACCTTCGGGTCAACCGATTCAAATACATACCTGATTAGAACTTTGAATTCCTCTCGTGTAAAGTTGCAGTTTTGCACTTTAAACTTATTTGTAGGTCCAACCGATTTCATAATGAACGATAGAGTTCGATTTGGAAAGTAAATATGCTGATATATATGTAGTAAGTGTGATTAGATAATTCTTATGTTTTTTTAATCAACTACTGCATCATCATATATTTTGAAAAAAAACTAATTTTTCAAAAATAAGTAATCGAACAGTAAGAAATACAAATAAGTATGTATATTTTATGCATACTAGACAGAACCTAATGTTATGCCAATTTAATATTTGTTTATTTAATGCAACTAAAGTAGCAAGGCTACAGTATGATAAAAACCTAATAAATAATCTATGCAGAACTCCGAGCAACAACGTTGCGGAAAAGTTTAATACGAAAAATCTGTTCGCGAAGCAACTAATTTTAGCAGAAAATATGAAAGAATCGTTGAGAAAATTTAGTTATCTGCATATTATGTCTACTTTCATATAGATATTTTTGCTACTTTACTCTCTAAATCTATACATATAATAAGACTGTAAAGGTCGAATGTCTGTACATAGGAAAAAAAATGCTAAAAACCGGGTCAGGGGGATGTAAGAAGAGAAATAAAACAAATCATTTTTCTCCAAATTGTTTGTTTTCTGACTGTTTGTCTGTTTGAACGGACTAATCTTCAAGACCGTTCGACTCGTTTAAATGTAATTTTACATGGTGGTACCTTATATCGCCGGTCAACATTTTAGATACTTTACATCGCCGAAAATTAAAGAGTTTCCATAGGATAGTTAAAAAACTATAGTAACTTATACAGCTTAGTACACAAAAACTACTAATTGGATTTTAATGAAACTTTACAATCATATAGTTCATACATCAGAATAACAAATAGGCTACTTTTTATCCCGGAAAAATGTACGGTTCCCGTGGGATATATTTGTTTTTGTTTGTG
The DNA here is from genome assembly GCA_947093115.1 of Brenthis daphne. Lineage (NCBI taxonomy): Eukaryota > Metazoa > Arthropoda > Insecta > Lepidoptera > Nymphalidae > Brenthis > Brenthis daphne. The sequence goes on from OX352471.1 coordinate 9,263,981, forward strand.
TAGAAGCGAACCCAAGCGAAGCGAGGATGAGCCGCTAGTATCTAATATAAAGTGTTGTTATATAAACTTTGAATGACTTTGTTATTTCACATCAGAAGGTAAACAAATTAAGTTTATGAGTTGAGTTTTTATGACTTAAAATAAAGTTTAACTATATGTTAATTATAAGCACTTTGTCTTCTTTTCAGGGAAAAAGTTAATTTATATGAAAATAAAATTTACGTATTATGTACATACATAATTAATTCATCTTCAATTTCAGCTTACAATAATAACTCTATATTTGTATAATGAAACGAGGAAATTTCTGTAACATTTTTTAGGACTAAGTGTTGAAGCAAAGGAAATTAGGTCACTTTTAAATGTTTGTCGTAACCTAACTAAATAAAAAAAATATATTTATTTTTAATGACACTAAAACGCACGGTAGGTGCACTTCTATTTTAATCACATATAATATTTGCTGACGCTAATATGACATATTAACCATTTAAGTATTTAATTGATAGACTAGCTCTTACTTTAAAAAAAATACTCACTTATTTCAGTTATATAATGTTCAAACCACTCTTTCATATTTGTCAGTGTATTAATCAGTGGTAGTTTTGTATTGTTTCCAAATATTAGGCTCGATATTTAATTGAATTTAAATTAAAAATAAAGTTGCGAATAATAGTCCACCACGCTGGCCAAGTGCGGGTTGGTGGACTTCACATGTTTTTCGAAAACTTGCTAGGTTTTCTCAGACATGCAGGTTTCCGCACGATGTTTTCCTTCATCGTAAGGCAAGTGGTAATCATGTTAGAAATTATTCGCACATGAAAATATCAGAGGTGCGAGATCCGGGATTTGAACCCGCTTCACTCGGCTTCTCAAGCGAGCGCGTTACCACTGGGCTACCACTGCCTAAGGGACAAAAATACTGACTGCTAATTTACTCAACCCACCATATAGTATCCAATTGATACATACCAGTATTAGAATTTTCACACATAAAAAATAATTCGACACAATATATTATGTACATCGGGCTATTATTAATGCAAGTGTGTATATGTATATAATAGTAGGATATTCCGATCTATGTGGTGGACCCCTTACTCTTTTTCCAGGCGAAATATATTCTTTAAACACTAAAACATATTAATAAACATATTAACAGACTCAGAATTTTATTATATGTACATATAGATTACAAACGTATTGATGACAATCTAATTGCTAAAAGTAGTATTAAGTGAATGGTATGATTGAATTTAAATCAATGTTGAAACAGCACGAATATTGCTAGTCTTCACATTCAATCGAACTAGTCATTCCTGTGGAGGCAAGCGAACTCTATCCGAGCGAACCTTTAGGCGAAAGCTAGTTATAAGTTTGAAGTAGTTTCTCAACACGAAATACTATTTACCTAATGTAAAGATGTATTATGTAAATTTTAGTCCATTTATTAAGAAAAAATACAACATTTTGTAACTTAAATGGCAGCGTTTGTCCATTATTTTGACTCGTTTCTTTACTATATTTTAATTTATTACTAATCCGGCGTCGGTATAGTGGGTAAATGTCAACGACCAGGAAGATGGGTGATAAAGACCCTAAAGTATATGTCATGATATATTTTTTAACTTTTCAGTTTTTATAAATATACTAGCGACTCACCCTCGCTCCGCTCGGGTTCTCCCCTAGTTACTTAAAAATGGGGGGGTGGGAGTAGAAGGGTACGAAATACTTTACAACCAATTCTCATATCTAACAAATATACCTATATGTACAAAAAAATTATTAAAATGGTGGAGCAGTTTCGGAGTAGTGCGATCACAAACACCGTGACACGACACGTACACGAGATATTTACATATATCGAAGCAGCATTAATTTTCTCTATTATTTTCCATTATTTTATCATGACTTACACAGTGGGCGATATATGGGAAGTGTTGGTTCAAATAAAAGTCGTTGCAATCAAAGTAGTATTTTAAATACCAGTTGCCCCTCCAAACGATTCCTGAATATCAAATGAGTTACTAATTATTGTTAAATTATCGTAATCGACGACACATATATATATTAGATTGATAAAATCAGGATAAATGACTCATTAAAAAATTACTTAAAACCGTTATTACCATTAAGGCATATAAGGGGTTTGGCTTTGCCAATGGGTATGCCCCATCGCAGAATTGATTTCACTCAAAGCAATACTTGTTATATCCATACTAAATAGACATTTCTGGTAAAGGCGATTAATGAATTAGTCAGATGAAATCGAAATAGAAAATTTAACTGTATTTCGTGGCGTATTAAAAAGTATGTATCTATATTGTGGTTATAATTTCTTATAATAATTAAACGAAAATCCTCGACTTTAACAAACATATAAAGAGTCAGTCATTGTGTTTGTCCAATTTTCGCAAGATAATCCTAACTAAACAAAACCAGCACATCTGAACAGGGGAGGTAGGTACATAACTGCTTACTAAGCACTTGCATGCTTACCAGATTAAAAATGAAAACATATTAAAATTATGTCCTCTAATATAAAAATTCTATTAAAATATCAAACCTGTAAAGTATGTAAGTAAACATGTGAGTTAATATTCCTTTATATGGATCTTATACCGAACCGATCTGATACCGACTAGAATTCTTTTCATTCAAGTACGTACTACAAGTATAGGTAGATACTTATAAAATATACTTATACTTGTGGGGATGTGTCAATAAATGTCCGCCCAAAATAAAATTAAGTAAAAAAATATATTTCATCTTGGAGGGGATTTTTGACCGTAAAAAGGAAATTACAGATATATTTTTTTATTGAAAATATTTGTAAGTTCAGTCTTAAAACGCAGTGAACAATAATATTAGAACACGTCTCTACAAGCTCTTCACAAGACAAGATGAAGCCTCGTCGCTCTCGCGTCCGACGCCTCTGGTGATTATAATGTAATTGAGTGCTTCCGCTGATACAAGGAAACTCCATTAAATTAGGTGAAAGTTTTTTTACGTACGATGGAAATAAACTTTCATAATGAAAAAAGACTTTAAAACCAATAATTTGACAGCACTAAGAGACTTAATTTAATTTGTGCTTTAATTTATTTATTCATACTCTGAATGCTACTGCTTACAATATTTTTAAAATAACAATAGACTTTTTTTATAATAAATGCATATAAGCAAGTATCATATTAAAATAAAAAGACCTTCACTGGATTCGGTCACGCCGCATTAGTGAAACTAGTTGACTAGGAGGTAATATGGGCACAAGTTTAGTATATGGGACGCGGCCCCTGGAGAAGTAAGCGAGTGGTATTTTTGGATTTTTGGATAGGAGAGGTGATAGGGAGTTCAAATATATAAAAATTATTTTGAGGAAACAGAGGAGTCAAACGTTATAGAGACTTAAAGTTAGAACATCTCCATACATTTATATACCTATTATATAAGTCATTACAAAATATCAACATACCTTTAACGAATACTAAACATCCTTTTTCGTGTAAAATCGATATTTTCATAACAGTTAGGGCTTAATTGTATTAATATTTTGATAATTTCACAAAAAACCATAATCTAAACAAAAATATCTTAAATTTTGACAAAACTGTCAATTTCTGTCTTATATACCGCTTTCAGGGCATTTCAGATTATCGCTTGATAATAAGTTAAGAGTTATGCATATTAAAAGTGAAAATTGTCATCAGATTACTAAAATTTTAAAATAGAAATATGTTATTTTCAATTCATACATGTATTTACGAGTTTTTATTTGATTTATCTAAAATATTAAGTTATATAATTAATTTACATTTAGAAAAAAATGTTAAACCATTATGTGATTTTATTATCTGTGAATACTTTTCAGTATTTTTGGCGGATAGTCCCAAAATACCGCGAAGTTCGATAGTTTATGTGAACACGCTCTGTTATCATTAAACGCGTTTATATTTCCGACTTCTAAAAAGGAGGAGGTTCTCAATTCGTCGGAATCTTTTTTTATGTATTCACCGATTACTCGAATACGCCTGAACCGATTTGGAAATATTTTTCTTTTTGTTTCAAAGGGTATACTTCTCATGTAGTCCCATATAAATTTAATCGAAATCGGTCGAGCGGTTTTTTAAAAAATCTACGATAAATTATTTTTTTAAATAAACTATTTAATCGAATATGTTATTAAAAACTTTCTCTAAAAATGGAAAAATAAAAACTTAAAAAAAACGACTTTCAGGCACTAAAATGTAAAAAATAACTAAACGGGGGTTTTCATTTAAAATAGATACCTAATCAGATATTTTCGAAGTCAGAGGCAGCCGACAATATTTTAAGATATGAATATATTAGATGTACTTTGAATCGGCCATATTAAGAAAAAAATATCTCCACAATTACTTTTTTTTTGCATTGATATAAAAATTGTATATCAAGGTTTTTTTGTCTGTTTTTTTTTAGAACGGCTTATTACTGCTTAAATTTTACCTTGTCAAACACATAACCCTCCTTTGGGCTTTGCCGCAATTGGGCAAAAAGATAGATAAAATTGATATGTAAACAGTTCACTTGATTCTTAACAGTTCTTATTGCACGTTTATATACCTAACTATCCTGTTACGTTTTTATTTATATTTTATATTCTTCTAGTTTAATTCTCCCAGATTAAATCTCGGGGTGTTTACGTTATTTGTATAAATGACTTATAGACAACTTCGTCATTTCAGTGTCAATCATTCATGAATAAATTATATTCCATAGCTCCGTATTTATTAGAATGTTTTAAACGTATATATTGTAATAGTGTGAAGCTGACTTTATACGTATACATTTGAATTTTGAATGGCAATTTAAAATATTTTTTCATGATAAGTACATAAATACATATCAGCAAAATTTTTTGATGAATGTAGAGATGCACACGACATTTGAAATAAAATCCGGGTAACAATAGACAGGGGCAGATGTTCCTGGGTGTTGTGTTTTATATCCATTATCCGGTATATCCGTCTGTACGTACTTTTAAACCATTTCATCTTGCGCCCGAGCGGGTCAGCGTAATTCATTACCTATTGTGCGGATATTTCATTTATCACGGTGAATTCAATTTACAGAACAATTAATCATTCCACAATACCTACTTGTCTACAGCGGACTGTTCCCGGAGCGAGAGATTAGTACAATTAAAAATGTCTTCTAAATGTAAATTTTATATTGTATATGACTCGGCATTTTGAGAAAAAAATCATAGTAAGTACTAAGTAGTAAATTTTTGCAATTTCCAATCATTAACAAAAGTTATATACAGGGTTATTGGTAATTCGACGTATTTCCGTTAGGAGGTGATAGGAGTGACTATTTGCGATAATTTTAACCCCCATATGCATTATGCAAAAATGAACCATTTTTAAGTTATCATGTTATTTAGCTTTTTTCGAACTAAGTCAAAATGCAACATCAAAAATTTATTTAAAAAAAAGTAAGTATAGATAATTTTATATTACTAAAAAGAACTACATCTTAGCTTTACCACGGTAATGTTATACATACAATATTGTGACTCGGCCCTGTCCTGCAAATAATTACCTACAGCCGCGCGGTACGTACCCACGCGACAGGGCTGCCCGCCTACAGTATTTTAATTTCATCTACCTACTCGAGTGTCTTTCTAGTTTTGTGATTGCAAATATTATATTTTTTATTAAAAAAAAAATCGTTGTGAATGAAATAGGATGTGTTCAATAAAAATACATGTGTTTTTTGATTACTAAATTTATTTATTTTTTTATTTATTTATTAAATCATTTATTTCAGGCAATATTTACAAAAGGATCTTAAATAGGTAAATAGAGGCGCATAGCATATATACCTTAAAACTAACATATATATTAATTATAAAACGTAAAAACTATTTAACACGTAGTGCAGACGTGTGAGCTGTGTCAGCGAGCAAACGACCTCGGAACTTCCGAAACACGACGCCCTGCGGCCAGAAGTCCTCCTTCATGAAGGTTGACAGATAATGAGTCGGCACTCTAACCAAAAACGATTTGAAACTTGTTTTGTGGCGAGGTACCAGCCACTTAACCCTCAATTTGAAGTTGAACCTCTTCTGGACGTAGTCTACGACATCCTCGACCTTCGTAGACCAGTGCACTCGGGACACATACAGCGGCGTCGATAGTACGAGAGGACGCATCGGATGGTCTGGCTGGTTCGGAGCTGTGCCACAGATGTTACGGCATGAGGGCTTCCTCTTCTTCCTCTCCACTTTAGTGAAGCCCTCCTCGTCAGGTTGGTTCTTCGTGGAACCCGACGAACCGGACAGTAATTAAAAAAATCTCAAATTTGTAAGGGGGCTTACCCTTACAAATTTGAGATTAAATAATATTTGCACCTCGACTGAGACGTACGAAGCTTTATTGTTAAATTTAATAATATAAAAAATCCGCATTTGGATAAAAAGTTTAATTAAAAATACTTTAATTCTTATTTTTACAACATTCGATGTCTCGATACTTTTTTGTTTGATATTAACGAAGTTACGAAAGGAATAAAATGTTTATTTTTGTATCCAATTATAAAAATTATATAAGATAACCATATTATACAATGTACGTATCCAATTATACGATCTGGCAGCCCTGGACCGATGTCTACCGAGTGTATACCGAACTATAGGCGCGTAGGTATAACTCGCGTTCCCAAGGTTTGTATGAAGATGGAATACTGTATATTAACATTACCGTAGCTTTACCTCTGTAATCTGCCTGCAAAATGCATATATTGGTATTTTAAAAACTTATTAACAATAAACTTTCAGATATATTACACGAGATTCCAGAAAGAGTAATATCTTTCTTCAACTGAGCATTTTTCGTAATTCTAAAGTAGACGTATCCGATAAATAATGAACTGGAGTTAACTTCAATGAACGTCTCAAGGTTACGAGGAGTTGGCCATTTCATACAGCTGGTGTTACTTGCTGCCATCATTTCTCTCTCCACTTTATTCAATAAACGCTAGTCGAAAACTTTTTCTTATAAAATAAAACTTGACATTTTTTTATTTCACTTAAACTAAGACTGTTAAAGATCATAATGTTGACAAAAAGCAGCTTAGACAACGTCAAGCTTATTAATCCTGCCATATGCGAGTTTTTCTTGAGCTTGATTGCGGTAACATTAACTTTTATCTATATAAAATGGAACCCATGACATGCAGCAACACTGGGCAATATTTTTTTAAGTATTTTACGTCCTCGTTATCAATATGTTAATGCTATCCGTTCGATATTTTAAGAATCTTTTACAATATTACACAGATATAGAATAGGGTAGACAGTGCTAACTAGACTTAGTGTATATTAATCGGTATATAGTACAGTAAGTACACCACTCATCATAAACTGCTAATATAGAATTAAATCTGAAATAATACATATTGTAATTTCAAAATAGGCCTAAATAGACCAGGGTCGATAATTTTTGAAAAAAAAAATAATAGTAGGATGAAACCCATTGCAAAAAAAAGAAAATATAACAAAAGTGAAAGGAAAAATAATTTACGGGCGATCTGAGGCCGGGAAGTGGTAGAGGGTCAACTTTTAAGGGTAAAAAACGGTTTATCTCGATTTCCGGCAAAACTACAAGTCCTATGGAAAAAAGTTGAATGGCAAAGTTGTAGGTAATAAATAGATGTACAACATTTGTATTTACACTTTTTTCACATAGCCTCAAAATTTATGTAAAAAATTTAAATAACCAAGTTTTTGGTTTTTTATTTTTAACTTTTTTTCAAAAAAAAAATATGTTAAATTTGGTGAAAACTTACCTTTTTATGTCCTTAATATACTGTATTTTTTTGGATTTGAAATATTTATTTTTTTCACCTTATTTTGACTTAATATCGAAAAAGCACTCTAATTTTCAATCAAATATTCTCGTGTCAAAATATCTGCTTTTTTAAATAAGTCGGTGGGCTTTTTGTTCTTTGAAATCTCTACTTTCTGATGGTGTACGAAAAATACATTATTATAGTAAATTTTCTACTGGGCCGTGGGTACCATGGCTTTGATCTAAAAAATGAATCTTAACATATATAAACATGCCGATGGTAGTACCCAGCCATCTTCCCTATTGAAATTTGGATGTTTTTTAATTTCTATGTATATGTGTTTTCTAAGTAAAAAAATATTGTAAAGTAATTGGTGCAATTTTCATTTTGTTATTTGTGGGTAGGCTGTCTGTAACAGCTATACCTTCGAGACATCTAACACCTCAGTCTTTCCCGTGAATGCTGTAAAGCATTCGAAACGTCGGGAACCAAAAATCCAAATAAATCCGCGAAAAAATCCGAATAGATAGTTTTATTTAAAATGTCAAATATTCGCGAAAATCTAAGAAAGTATTATAATAGTGTAAAGTAATATAAGAGATTCAAAACCATGTTCAAAAAAAATTAAAGTCTAAAAAGACCTACAGAAAAGTGCGCAGTAGTGTGTATCTCTTAAGGTAAGTACATTGACAATAACTTTTTTTTGTATTTAAAACGTACTTAGGAACGCCCCTGAGCAAAGCCAGGGTAAGTCACTAGTATGTCACAAAATAGCAATATTTGGAATGATTTTTGTTTATTTTGCTTCTAATTGCATAATATAAACTCCTTTTCCTTCCTTCCTTTTTATTGCGAGCGCACCGGGGGAATGGTATTTATTATGAACAGCTAATTATGATACAGTTTCTGAGTTCAACCTTTGGCTTTCTAATATTGTTTATCTTACTATATTCAGTATGAGATATCAGCATATGACGATCTTTCTTCTGTTCTCTAATGTAAAGATATAATCTCGCCAGATCTAACAAAATACGAAAATAGAAACATTTTGAATAGCACATAGGCTACCTTCTTCGACGTACAGAGTACGTTTATATATAAATAAAGATAATTGTACGGTGTGTAAGTAAAAAAAACTAAAACTTTACGTGAGTACATTTTTAGTTTCGCTTACTTTCCGCGATAGCTTTTCGAGGCGATGCGTCGCTACATTCTTTACGAGTGCATTTAAAGACACTGAGCCAAACAGTCGCAGCCAGTTAGAGCCGTCAAAATTATACTGTAACTTCAGTAATTAAAGTACTTCAAACTTATAAGTCTTTTAACTTGTGCACTCCAAACTCTAATAACTACTATATTGTACTGTTCTAACTGGGACGGTACATTTTTTGGTCCTTCGAGCAAAAAAACTTAACAGTAATCATTAAAACTATTATTATGATAGCGATGAAACTAACACAAAAAATTTACAACATTTTTATGAAATTAAAGTCTCTTTAACTACTCTCCAGACCTCACTTAGGAATTATATATATTTTTTATAACAAACAAGATATTTTTTAAAACAAAAAGACTAATTTAGTAATGTGTTTTGATGCTTATATACCTAATCTAGATATACCTACGGCCTAAGATAGGCTACAGACGGAGGCTAATCAATCCAAGATAATTGATATATGTACTCATGGTCTTCGTCCAATCAGACTACAAGACAGCAACTTACACACATCGAAATTTAATTTCAATTTCAAAATTATTTACGCTAATAGAAACGCCGCTATTTACATTTATTTATTGTTATACTAGCAGAACCCGCGGCTTTACTCGCGCTAAAACTACAAAAAAATCTAGAAAGGTAGGTTTCATAAAAACTTTCATCCCCTATTTTACCCCCTTATGGGATGAATTTTTAGAAATGCTTAAACACATACTTATTTAATTTTATTGAAGAGCATTAGTACCAAGTTTCAAGTAATTCTGATCATAAATATATTTTTGGGTTGTATTATAGTGTTTTCCCGTGTAGACCCAAAGCGATTTTAATACACTTCATTTTACTTTACAACGTTTTATTATTTAGCATAAAATTAACAAATCAATTATAAATAAATGTCAAGTATTTCAATCCAAACGGCTTGTGTAATAAAATAAAAAAAAATAAAAATTACTTATAAAAATGTATTAAAGAATGAAAAAAATCTAAGAAATTTTAGATTGTTAATAGTTTCCGTCGAACCTGATCAATACCACATTTCGTAGTTCCTTCCATGTTTAAATGGTCCTCCGCTGGAATTTTAGAAAACGATTGTATAGTAATATAAAAGAATTCAGTAACTCTTGATTACCCATACACCAAAAAATTAATCTCACACCACGACCTTTAGTATGTATTTTAAAAAAGGAAGATTATTTTTATCATTTATGAATATCAATATTGAAAATGAAATTCTTTTTAAATGTTCTCGCACTCTTGTAAGCCTTTAGTTTTTATTTTCTGCATTTTTATGATGTCTTCACAAATTCGCCGCTATAACACACTACGGTATTTTTAAATGGCTACCCTAAAGGGTAGCGTAGTATTATGTCATCTGTGGTAAACTACATAATACTATACTAGTACAAATCCCATCACATATAAAGAAATTAGACTTTACTACTTAAAGGCTCAGCCTTTAAAAATTTAATAGATTGAACAGATTCGAAGACAGACGGACGGAAAACGTAGATTTTAAGCACAAAGGCCCAAAAAGCGAAGCCTGACAAACAATTTAAACACCACTATTAATAGTTAACCCACTATATCTATTCTGAGTAATTAGACACAATGCTGTTTAATTGAGCATATTAACAATGTTACTATGAGTATACTATACGGATGTCCCTCAATCTGAGAACATTATGTAACTTAGGATTCAATTCTTTATTAAGTGGCTTTTAGGCTTGCCAGTTGAGCACAGTGTACGTTTTAATATTACTAAATAATACTTTCTTAGATGTTCGGGAATATTTGACATCTATACATACTCGTATATTAAAATTCTAACTAAGTCGAATCTGTACACTAAATATTTTTTTGAGAATCTTATTGAAATAGACATTATTATCGATACAGCGGCCGAATCTATAAGTTTTAGAATTTTTGTTTGTCTGTCTGTCTGTCTGTTACCACAACACAGAAAAACCACTGGAGGGATTTTGATGAAATTTGGTATGGTGATGGCTGGTTAGCCGGGTCAACATATAGGATACTTTTTACCGCTTGAAAATATCTCATTTCTGAGAAAAAATACAAAAACTGCGTTGTAAGAGTATACTTATATGTACAACCTAAGAATTTGGTTTTTGGTCATCTGAACGCTAGCGGAGCCGCGGAAAATGCTAGTCTATACTAATCTATACTAATATTATAAAGAGGTAAAGTTTGTGATCTTGTGAGTTTGTGAGTTTGTGAGTTTGTGACGTTGTAGGGAGTAATCTCTGGATCTACTAAACCGATTTTCAAAATTCTTTTACCAATAGAAAGCCACGTTCTTTCTGAGTGTCATAGGCTATATATTAACCCGAAAAATGAAAAGGTTTTTTCGTGGTAGTCGCATTTGCAAAGTAAGTCAGAGAAAAAACGGTCGAACGAAAACGTTTCTTACGAACGCTGCCTTAACGATGAGAGATATATGATTATGTTCTAGAGGAAAGTTGTAGAGCTTAATAATGCCTACAAAAAAGTCAGCGACAGCATATGTCTCACTTTTATATTTAAGTCACAAAAAGTAGTTTTTCATGTTAAAAAAATAATTTAAATCGGTAGGTCATGTTTATTGGTCATATTATCAACAGTTATGAATTTTTATCAAAATAAGTAAATTTATCGTCTAAAATGTTTAAAATAAAAGACTTTTCCCTTTTACTGCATATAATTTGGACAAATGGTTAAAGAGATAATACAACATATTCGTATGTATAGACGAACCCGAGCGAGCTGTTTTTCTGTTTTTCTCTTTGTACGGGCTAATCTCCGGATCTATTGGACCTATTTAAATGAAATTTTGCATGATGGTACCTTATATGCCCGGGCAACATCTTAGATACTTTTCATCCTGGAAAATTAAAGGGTTCCCGTGGGATAGTTAAAAAACTATAACAACTTATACATCTTAGTACACAAAAACTACTGATTGGATTTTAATGAAACTTTACAATAATATAGTTCATACATGCCAAAAACAAATCAGCTACTTTTCATCCCGGAAAATTAAAGAGTTTCCGTGGGATAGTCAAAAAAATATAGTAACTTATACAGCTTAGTACACAAAAACCACTGATTGGATTTTGATGAAACTTTACAATAATATAGTTCATACATCAGAATAACAAAAAGGTAACATTTTATCCCGGAAAAATGTACTTTTCCCGTGGGATAGATGTTTTTGTTTATTTGTAACGTATTATGTACACAACATAGACCCCAAAACAATAGTTATTAAAAAATTGTCTGTTTGTCTATTTGCCTGTATGTCTGTCTGTTTTTATGTGCGCGTTTCACGCGAAAAGTAATGTACCAATTTTAACAAAATTTGGTGAAGTGATAACTTATTACTCGAGTCAACATTTAGGGTACCTTTTGTATGTATGTATGTATGTATGTATGTATGTATGTATGTATGTATGTATGTATGTATGTATGTATGTTGTATTCAGCCCTTTTTAACACACGCACGGGCCTCCCTTCAGTACGAGGTGGATCAGGCCATAGTCCACCACGCTGGCCAATATCAGAGGTGCTAGACCCGGGATTTGAACTTGCTTCACTCGGTTTCCAAAGCGAGCGCGTTACCATTGGGATACCACTGCCTAGATACGTTTTACTTAAAGAAAATCTTTCTTTCCCGCGGGAAAAAACAATAACTGGTTCTATCGAATTGTCCTTAGAAATTTATACGGCTAACGTTGGCTCAACCTTAAGAGATAGATCAAAACATTGTACAAGAAAATTGTAAGTCTTATAAAGGTCTATAGAAAAGTTCTACATAGTATATGTCTTTCTCCTAAGGTACACTCGCTATAACTATTTTCATTATTATATATTTCTGTTTTATTATACGTTATTTATTCTATCTGAGTATAGGTACATAATATATGAATAATAAAACTGTAGAGGCCGAATGCCTGTACATAGATGGTAGAAAAAATTGCTAAAAAACGAGTCAGTTCTCTTCTTACATCCCGTAAGGAGAGAAATAGAACAAATCCAGATTTTTTCAATTTTTTTGTTTCTCTGTCTCTTTGTCTGTTCGTACGGGCTAATCTCCGATACTATTGAACCTATTTAAATGAAATTCGATAGTTTTCATTCCGGAAAATTAAAGAGTTCCCGTGGGACAGTTAAAAATTTATAGTAACTTATACAGCTCAGTACACAACAACTTATGCACCTAATTTAGTAAAATTTGGCATGCTGATACCTTATATTGCAGGTCAAACAACAGGTTACTTATTTTATCCCGTAAAAATGAACGGTTCCCGTGGGATAGATCTGTTTGTGCTTTTCTAGAGATGAACCCGAGCGAAGCGAGGGTGAGCCGCTAGTATTTTATAGAGGTAAAGTTTGTGATCTTGTGAGTTTGTGAGTTTGTGAGTTTGTGATGTTGTAGGGGGTAATCTCTGGATCTACTCAACCGATTTTCAAAATTCTTTTACCACTAGAAAGCCACGTTCTTTCTGAGTGTCATAGGCTATATATTAACCCGAAAAATGAAAAGGCTTTTTCGTGGTAGTCGGATTTGCAAAGTAAGTCGGAGAAAAAACGGTCGAACGAAAACGTTTCTTACGAACGCTGCCTTAACTATGAGAGATATATGATTATGTTCTAGAGAAAAGTTGTAGAGCTTAATAATGCCTACAAAAAAGTCAGCGACAGCATATGTCTAACTTTTATATTTAAGTCACAAAAAGTAGTTTTTTATATTAAAAAAACAATTTAAATCGGTAGGTCATGTTTATTGGTCATATTATCAACAATTATGAATTCTTATCAAAATAAGCAAATTAATCTTCTAAAATGTTTAAAATAAAAGACTTTTCCCTTTTACTGTATATAATTTGGACAAATGGTTAAAGAGATAATACAACATATTCGTAGGTATGGACGAACCCCAGCGAGCTGTTTGTCTGTTTTTCTCTTTGTACGGGCTAATCTCCAGATCTATTGGACCTATTTAAATGAAATTTTGCATGGTGGTACCTTATATCCCCGTGCAACATCTTAAATACTTTTCATCTCGGAAAATTACAGAGTTTCCGTGGGATAGTTAAAAAACTATAACAATTTATACAGCTTAGTACACAAAAACTACTAATTGGATTTTAATGAAACTTTACAATAATATAGTTCATACATGACAAAAACAAATCAGCTACTTTTCATCCCGGAAAATTAAGAGTTTCCGTGGGATAGCCAAAAAACTATAGTAACTTATTCAGCTTAGTACACAAAAACTACTGATTGGATTTTGATGAAACTTTACAATAATATATTATGTACACAACATAAACCCCAAAACAATAGTTATTAAAAAAATTGTCTGTTTGCCTGTATGATAACTTATTACTCGAGTCAACATTTAGGGTACTTTTTGTATGTATGTATGTATGTTGTATTCAGCCCTTTTTAACGTACCACTGCTGGGCACGGGCCTCCCTTCAGTACGAGGTGGATCAGGCCATAGTCCACCACGCTGGCCAAGTGCGGGTTGGTGGACTTCACATGTCTTTCGAAATTTGCTAGGTTCTGTCAGATATGCAGGTTTTCCTTCACCGTTAAGACAAGTGGTAATTGTGTTAGAAATGATTCGCACATGAAAATATCAGAGGTGCGAGACCCGGGATTTGAACTTGCTTCACACGGTTTCTCAAGCGAGCGCGTTACCACTGGGATACCACTGCCTAGATACCTTTTACTTAAAGAAAATCTTTCTTTCCCACGGGAAAATACAATAACTGGTTTTATCGAGTCCTCCCTAGAAACCTTCCGCTGGCTAAGCCTTAAGACTTACATACATCAAAACAATATACTAAAAAATTGTAGGCCTTGAAAAGTCCTACAGAAAAATTCTGAATAGTATATTATGTCTATCTCCTAAGTTACACTCGCAATATTTATTCTTATCTATACCTATAAGAAAACTTAGTCAAATCGATGTGCGCGTTTCACGCAAAAAGTAATCAACCGATTTTAACTTAATTTTGTATAGTGTTAAAACTTAGTGCTCGGGTTAACATTTAGAATACCTTTTACGACAGGCAAATTATTCATTCCCACGGGGAAACACAATAACTGGTTCTATCGAATTGTCCTTAGAAATTTATATGGCTAGCGTTGGCTCATCAAACATTGTACAAGAAAATTATAAGTCTTAAAAAGGTCTATAGAAAAGTTCTACATAGTATATGTTTATCTCCTAAGGTACACTCGCTATAACTATTTTCATTATTATATATTACTGTTTTATTATACGTTATTTATTCTATCTGAATATAGGTACATATATGTATAATAAAACTGTAGAGGTCGAATGTCTGTACATAGATGGTAGAAAAAAATGCTGAAAAACGAGTCAGTTCTTTTCTTACATCCCGCAAGGAGAGAAATAGAACAAATCCAGATTTTTTCAATTTTTTTCTTTCTCTGTCTGTTTGTCCGTTTGTACGGGCTAATCTCCGATACTATTGAACCTACTTAAATGAAATTTGGTACTGTTCCCGTGGGATAGTTAAAAAACTATAGTAACTTATACAGGTCAGTACACAACAACTTTGCGCCTAATTGAGTAATATAGGCATGCTGATACCTTATATTGCCGGTCGAACAACAGGTTACTTATTTTTATCCCGGAAAAATGAACGGTTCCCGTGGGATAGATCTGTTTGTACTGTCTAGAGGTGAACCCGAGCGAAGCGAGGGTGAGCCGCTAGTTTTAAATAAAACTATATTTTCGGATTATTTCGCAGATTTATATATTTTATTTTTATATTATTTAATAGTTATTTTATATTATTGGATAGTTATTATTATAAATATTACTTTTTTAAATTGTAGAAATATTTAAAATAATAACAGCTAAAATTAAATAAATAATCAAATTTAAATTAATTATATTATTAATTAATTTTTTTAAATAATTAGAAATAAAAATCAACAAATATTGTAAGGTACTTTTGGTACCATTTTTGAATTTTTGAAATAATTTTTGTAAAATAGTGGGTAGGCTCTGTGTGTAACAAGTGTATAACGCCTTTAAGACTTCTATAACCTTAGTCTCTTTCTCCCGTGACCATGATTGCTGTAAAGCATTCGAAACGTCGGGAACCAAAAATCAAAATAAATCCGCGAAATAATCCGAAAAGATAGTTTTATTTAAAATTACTAAATAATTTTCAGAAACTTCACTGCCAGAGAATATAATTTACTAGCAACTTATGCTCGCTTCGTAAGGGTGCATTCCTACGTCCTATTTTTCCTAGATGCGTCATCGAACTTTAGCATGGGAACCCTTAGAGGAAAGGGAAACTTAAATGTACCATTGTATATACATAAACAGTAAATAATTAACATTCAAATAACATTAATCGAAACAATAAAAACTTGTATCAAAATAAAAAAAAATAATTTACTATTACTTTTCTAAGTTTGCATTACACATATGTACGTACTTACATATTTGCTGCAGTTTCCATTTCTTACATCTCCATTACAAAATTGCAATAATTGAAAAACGATTACGTTTTATTAAACGGGAGTAAATTCTAACCATCTATAATGTGTCGTATATTTAAGTTACTTTATGATGTGTCATGTCGTAAGGTTTTTTATTATGTTACGATTTCTGTCTGTCAACTCCTTTTTTTTTAACGTTGGGAAATGCATTTACGCACGAGGTGTGGGACTCACCGGCAAAGCCAGTACTACCCACTAAAACCCAACAAAACCTTCCCCCGTCTTAATGGGGCGTCGCAAAATCGCTTACGCATTCAACTACGACGCCCCGACGGCAGGTCTGCCGAAGCAGACCACGACAACCACGGGACTGCTCCAAGGTCCACTCTGCTATCAGAGAAGTACCAGGAGCAACCCGCATGGTATACCGCCCCCCGAAGAGGGCCACCTCCCACCGCCCACCGAAGTGGGCCACTTTCCTGTGCGTTTCTTGGCTTCGCGCCCGGCTGGATTGCCGGGCACTACCCCCTCCCCACCACGACAAGGTGAACGCACGTTTATCTGTCAACTCCTACCGAAAACCGCGTTAAGGAATTTCATTCCAAAAAATTATCGTGTGTGTGTAACTTTTACTAGTCATATCTTATGTTATTATCATAATTTTTAATAATAATATGATCAATAATGATAATAAATATTTTAATTTTATCCTTACATAATTTTGTATAAATTGATGATGATGATGATGAAGATGTTCTCCTAGCCGATTCCGGCCACGGCGGCCAATCTCAATGAGATTAGCCAACTGCGCAGGAGATATTATAGTGCTCAAGTATACGCGCAGACACAAGTGCACTCTCTATTCCTATCACTCTCATACTCCGGTGGGACGACCACTCGACACGACCGGTGAGAGTAAAGGCGCAGGACCGACGGCTTTACGTGCACTCCGAGGCACGGGGGTGAAACACCGCCAACTTCCCAACTCCAGGCTGTTACTGAGACTTACTATACAGGAAGACTCAATAACTAAACTTGGCCCGACCCGGGACTCGAACCCAGGACCTCCGGGTGTGCAGCTGTACATGCTAGCCGTTACACCACCGAGGCAGTTAAAGTTAAGTTGTATAAATTAATCAAAAGGGTACTTTTAAAGTTAAACATGTTTTTTTAAGAAGATACATTCGTTGCACACTAAAGAATAGAAAAAACGACGGCAACAAGTGACGCCAGCTGTAAGAAATTACCAACTCCTCGTAAGTCTAAGGCGTTTACTAAAGTTAAAGAAATTAGCTACGCTTGATTACTTGTTGGAATACATAGTTCCGTATTTTCTCAGTTCTTTCGCCATCTAAAAATTAGGTATAGAAAGTTTGAATTCAGTCTTTTTTAGGATAATATATTATTTATAACTAGCGACTCACCCTCTCTCCGCTCGGGTTTGTCTCTACGTTTTGAGGTAAGTATATATTTCACAGAGATGAAATATTTTCTCGCAGTAAAAAGTATGCTAAATGTTTATCCGGAGCTATCATCATACCAAATTACATCAAAATCTGTCCAGTGGTTTTCTCGTAATGCGTTCTCAGACAAACAGGCCGACAGACAAACAACAAAAATTCTAAAAACTATAGATTCGGCCTCTGTATCGATAATAGCGACTATTTCAATACGATTTTCCAAAAAATATTCAATGTACAGATTCGGCTCAGTTAGAATTTAATTATATGTATAGACGTATTTCGTCATTATTATAAACCTATTAATTTTTATTATTATTATAAATGTAAAGGTGAGTTGGTTGATTGCAGTAACAGAAAAATAAATCAACGATCAAATCAACTGTGGAATAAAAACCTTTTGTAAAAAGTTACTTAGAAAAGCTCTTTATACTTATACTATATATTATACAAGTTCTGTCAATGCTACTATTATAGACAGAACTTATATTTCTAAGGTATAGCTTCTATTCAATAACATTTTTTTTATATTTTATCATGATTTCATCACATAAATATCAAATTGTACAAGTACCATTACCTTATATTATGAACAAAAATTAAAACTTAAAACTTTTAACAATTGTCAAAGTTTTGTCACAATTTTATTCTTATTTAAGGTATAATTATTACATTGAGAATCTCAAGTAGGCACTCCATCATTCTTAAAACAAATTAAAAAGGAAGCTTATTTAAAAGTTAACAAAGGAAAGATGTCAATTTTACTAAAATAATGTTGCTGTACCTACTGATATTTGTTTATATTTGGCTCTACTTATATTTGACTGTTTCTGAGTATTAAGTAGTATATTAGGCAGTAGTAGCCCAGTGGTAACGCGCTTGGGAGACCGAGTGAAGCTAGTTCAAATCTCGAGTCTCGCACCTCTGATATTTTCATATGCGAATCATTTCCAACATAATTACCACTTGTCTTAACGGTGAAGGAAAACATCGTGAGGAAACCTCAATATATGAGATAATCTAGCAAATTTTCAAAAGACATGTGAAGTCCCCCAACCCGCACTAGGTCAGCGTGGTGGACTATGGTCTGATTACCCCGTACTGAAGGGAAGCCCGTTCCCAGCAGTGGATCGTTAAAAAGAGCTGAATACATACATACAAGTAGTATGTTAATTAGTGATCAGTCACAATATATTATATTGATATTTTCAGAATTTTAGACGTAAAATAATAATTTAATAGATTAAAAGAGTAAATTATACATACTAGCAGAACCTACGGCTTCGCTTGCGCTCAAACTACACAAAAATCTTTAAAATGGTAGTTTTATGCAAACTTTTATCCCCTATTTCATTCCCTTATAGGAAAAATTTCGAGAAATGCCAAAACATGTATTTACCTATTTAATTTTATTGAAGACCATTAGTACCAAGTTTCAAGTAATTCTGATCATAAATATTTTTATGGATTGTATTATAACGTGTTTTCTCGTGAGAATTAGATAATTTCCCGCGATAAAAAGTAGCCTATGTCACCCTCCAGCCCTCCCAACTATTTTCACACAAAAAATCACGCCAATCCGTCATTCCGTTTCGACGTGAAAGAAGGACAAACAAACACACTTTCACATTTATAATATTATAAGTATGGAAGTATGGATACATACAAAAAAGCAACATTTTTAAATATTGAAATTATTTAATCTGTTTAGAGTAGGTAAGTACATTAACGGATATATAAATACAGTAAGAACAGTGCTTCAGTTTAATATAGGTTTTATAGTCAGTCCACACGAATAACTAAATAAAATATTAAGCTGTATCATATATTATAATAAAAAGGCCTTAAGAAATAAAACTGACTCGCTAAGGTAATTAGAATTTTTGCAACGGCTCCATAATAGGTATGAACTCGACTCACGTAAACTTTTTATGCGAGTTATATTCCGATGTCATTTTGGTCTCTCTATGAAGTAGCGAAATTTTTAAACTGAATATTATTTTAATAAGTACAGTTAACTAATTATTTAGAACCAACTTCTGTACCGTTAAAAGCAGATTTTTAAATGTTATATTTGATTATTTTATAAGCAATAAAATTAGCAATAATATTAAAAGCATGCAGACATTGGAAGTAAAGTGAAGCGGGTTCAAACTCTAACAAAATTCAGGCGAATCTCAGTTTCAACGTGACTATCTCTTGGTAATAAGGTAAACAAAAATTATAAATTAATAAGAAAATGCACATATCTGGAAAAGCTAACTAGTTTTCGGAAAACGCAAAAAGAAGTCCACTAACCCGCATTTGACTAGTAGGGTAGATAAATATTACGACCCCTACGCATTGATACAAACAAGGTACCTATGTTTTTTATTTCTGAGTGCCAATAAATAAAACGTATGTACATTTTTTATATTTTTAATTCAGTTCCCTACAATAATAAAAAAATTACCCACTCAATTCAACCATACGGTTTCGACTAAACATACAATAAAATTCTAGAACTTGTTATTACTCTTCTATCACTGTTACTCCTACCCTCAGTTAAACTGTACATAATATAATTAATATGTTTAATTAACTAAAGATAATTACATATACATATGTTACATACAATGTATAAATTCGAAGCGCGTAGTGTGTTGGCGACATTCGCTACAGGAGATTGCCGTTTTGTTACCAGCACGCAGTAACTATTTAGAATTCTCTATCCGAAGAGCCGGATTTAAATCTTACCAATACGACATCTATCCGATGGTCCTTTATTCTATCGATGTTTATAAACTTTAAAGGACTGCTCATCGTTCACTTTCCGAACCGTATCGTATGGCTTACCTGCTCACTTACTTACAAATAAGCGATGTACGCATAAGCGAACTGTCGTAAATATAAGTATTTAATTTTAATAACCAGACATGGAGCAATTATAACAAACATTAATTAAATTGAAAATCTGGAAGTACGTTTGCGCGAACACAATGACGCATGATAATTTTGAAGCGAACAACAATTACGAAGCGATGTAGAATAAGTTAATTGGGTAACCTACTTTACGTATTTGTGGGTGTAGATGAAGTTCGCTAAGTTTAACTGTTGCTTCTTGCTTACTTTAATTGAATTTGATAATCGACTATCGACAGAAGCTGTAAACATGTTATTGTATATATTGTTCAGCATTATTTACTCTTAACAAATTTGATGACTATGTACATATGTATATTGTATAACCGTGGACCCAATTCGATATCTTATCTGTTTACTTACAATATCATGAAAGTAAAACTTACTGCCCATAATTGTTTTATCTATCGTGTGACGACACGCTTGGTTCAGTTTGTAGTGACCTTACTTGCTGTGCCAGCGGTCGCGGGTTCGAGTCCCGCTGGGGGCACTCATTTGTGTGATGAGCACGAATGTTTGTACTCCAGTCATGGGTGTTTATATTTATAATATGTATGTATTTAAATTTATATATGTATAATGTATCAACTATCCGGTATCCATAACACAAGCCTCGTAGCTTACCATGGAACTAGATGGTGGTGTGTGTTAATGTCCTGACATATTTAATATTTATTTATCGATAAGGATGGTTTAGATAAATAGCTTTTTCAAAAAATAAAATGTAAGTTTAATCCTTAAAATGCATTCTTTTAAACTGGACTAGTAGTTACAGAGATTAGCGCGTTAAAACAAGTAAATTATTCAGCAGCATTAGTATGGAAAACAATTTCTTAAATACTTTAAACAGAAAATTAAATTTCATTTTGAATTTGAGAAATCATAACCGATCACCAAAGACTAGATCCAAGCTATCGTTTTGATACAATCAAAATTTTCTAAGATTTTCAGACTCAAATAGCAAATTAAAAAATTACTATTTAAAAGTAATAAAATACGTATGCAGCCTATTTTGTACATGTAAATAAAACGTAGTAGCATTTACATATACAGATTAATTTTATATAAAAATATTAGAAATAAGTACGGTCTAACCATAAGAAGTTATTTATAGAACTCGTGTCTGGTAACACTTTTGACCTGAAACTTGGGCAATATTTTTTGTTTGACAAATGGCCACGGAAACGAGAGTTCGCTAAAGTTTCACCTCCATTACCGGGTACCGAGTAATCGATTATTCCTTCCACCATTATTTTTAAATGTTCACGAATTTCCAAAATATTAAACCGAATAAAATATTATGAAACAAAAATATTTTTACTATTTAGTTAATTATTTTAGTTTTAATATTGCTATATAATGTAACTAAACACAGCATTTAGGTACCATTATTAAACTAGTTTATATGCTAATTTCAGTTAAGTATATTGCAAAATGGACGGCCATTGGGACATTTATTTCACCCTGTGTCTATTTGTTAAAAGCTTTTACATATTATATAAACTTATTACTTATATTTAGATAAAAATTAATATTTACCAACATTCATTGGTCATTATTGCAAAAGTCACAGTTTCGATCCTGCAAATGTCTGGTTGAAATTAAGCTCTGCTCGAAACATTACTTACCCTGTGCTTATATTTCGAAAAATGATACACAATTTTTCAAGTCTGAAATGTTTTAAAAAAAGTTAGCAGGTATTAAAGTAAAAAAACTTAAATCCGTTTTGTGTAACCTGAAACGCAAAATACTTAATTTATATAATAATCTATATAATACGTTTAAAATAATTTTTACATTTTAGGATATTACATTCACCACGATGTCTCCTAATTTTACGATGTAAAAATAAAACGGGAAAAATTTAAAATAAGGAACATCTAAAAATCCAACCGAGAAATTGGAGAGATAATTTAACCTTCGGGCTTCGTCGCCGTCAAGAATAAGACGATAACAAGACATTTAGTATTCCAAGCACAAGAGATCGATCCACCTGCTTTTCATATCATGATGGGCCCTTCTTCTGAATGACAATTTCCATCTATGAAAATTAATAGTGGAGAATAATAAAGCAAGACCGTTTTGATTTTATAAACAGCTAATTATTTCAGTGTTGACTCAATCCACTTCTGGAATTTCTTAGGCTCTGAATTGTTAGCTTTGCTGGTATTCCCTCGTTACTCTGCGTATTCACGCTGTATTGAGTCCTGCTACAAAGCTTATGTAAATCAATGTCTGGTCGTTTCATCATACCTAATGAGGGCTAATTGCACCTATTATGTTGGTAACTTTACTTGCCATCGTTTCGCCATGAAAACCTCGCACAGTTTAAACGAATATCTCTGATCTCGATTAAAAAATATAAGAAAATATATGTCGAACTATACTTTTCATCGAGATTTTCTTATTCAAAGACAGTTTCCTCAAACTAAAATAACATGAATTTTTTTTTTCTATCTAAAACTAAATTCTTTAAAACTAAATATTTTCATTTTGTAGATGGTAGATTCCTTAATTTCGAGAAAATTTAGGCACATGTCGCATCGTAAAAAAAATAAGTAGGTACATATAACATACATAACACTTCTTAAAGATTCTTAAGATCAATTAATTCTTATTTCCATTTCTTTTTAAAATAACTTCGTTTATTAAAAATAATATTTATTATTATGTAACCCATACTAATATTATAAATGTGAAGGTGTGTTTGTTTGTTTGTTTGTTTGTTTGTTTGTTTGTTTATTTGTCCTTCTTTCACGTCGAAACGGAGTAACGGATTGGCGTGATTTTCTGTGTGGAGATAGTTGGAGAGTGACATATGCTATTTTTTACCGCGGGAGATCATTTTATTCCCACGGAAAAACACGTTATACTCGTAATATAATCCAAAAAAATATTAATGATCAGAATTACTAGAAACTTGGTATTAATGCTCTTCAATACAATTAAATAAATACGTGTTTTAGAATTTTTCGAAATTCATCCTTTAAGTGGGTAAAATTGGGGATGAAAGTTTGTATGAAACCACCTTTTTAGACATTTAATTGTTGTTTTAGCGCGAGCGAAGCCGCGGGTTCTGTTAGTAATTTATATTTTCATCCATTTATAGTTTTAAATGTTCAATTTATATATAAATAAAAATGAATTGCCAAATCTATGTAAGCGAATTACTTCAGAACGGCTGCTGCTATTTGGCTATTTTTTTTTTGTTGTTTTTGTGATTATCAGGACAAGGTTTGTGCGATAGAAATGTTTAAAAATTGTACGGAAAAATTAAAAAAATGGGTATTTTTTAACCCATACAAAAAAATCAATTTGACAAGATTGACTTGATTTTTCGCAGAGTTTTTCTATTCCACATTAACTGTTAAAACCTACCTACGCTAGTTTTTAATATTTTTCGACTTATTAACAACCGTAAAGTCATTGTGCCGATAACTTAATATTACCTTGTCAGTTTGCCTGAAGTTCTAAACAGGTTCCTATTAACCTTAAATGACTAAATCCATTTACGATCATAAATTATGCGATGGACGTTACTATACTAAATCATCTGACGGCACGCTCAGTTTGTAGTGCTGTGCCAACAGTCGCGGGTTTGAGTCCCGCTGGGGGCATTCATTTGTGTGATGAGCAAGAATGTTTGTACTCCAGTCATGGGTGTTTATATTTATAATATGTATGTATTTAAATGGCACAAGTTTAATATATGGGACGCGGCCCCTGGCGGAGTGGGTGGTATTTTTGGATAGGGTAGGTGACAGAAAGTCAAAATATATAAAAAATATTTTGAGGAAACGTAGGAATAAAAAGTTATTGAGACTTAAAGTTACAACATATCTAATACATTTCCATACATTTCTTTACCTATGTGATTACAAAAGATAAACATACCTTTAACTAATAGTAAACATCCTTTTTTATGTACAATACATATTTCCACAACAATTAAGGTTTTATTGTATTTAATTTTTTAATAATTTCACAACAGTACCTATTTGTAAGCAAAATGATCTTACATTTTGACAACTGTCAATTTCTGTTTTACATTACCGCTTAAATGACAACAGATTATAGTAATACAATTTATAAACGTGAGTAGACTATTTTTAAAATTTAAGTATTATTTTTGGTTTTTATTTTATGACATCGTGGTTAGTTTAAGACTTAGGTTATTTATTTATTATTTGTCATATCTTAGTTAGGTTATGTTATAACAGTTACCACAACGCACGAGCCGAGCGAGCGAAGCGAGCGTGCCGCGGCAGCAGCCGGCGAGTGCCATTATTACGAGTATATGACTAGAAAATTCAAATTTCATGCAAAGTATAATTAAAAACACGATAAAACATAATCTGGAGATCATTTTGAAAATTGAAAGTGACATTTTGATATTACCAAGTGTCTAAATGGCAGTAATGTCTAAATAATGTATGGAAATGTTGTACTTTAAGTCTCAATAACTTTTGACTCTTTTGTTTTCTCAAAATAATTTTATATACTTGGACTCTCTATCACCTCCCCTATCCAAAAATACCACCCACTCCTCCAGGGGCCGCGTCCCATATACTAAACTGCAGCCGATGGTCTTGTGTGTTAAATGTCCTAATATATTTATTATTATTTATTTATTTACTTTGAAGTACAGTTGCTCCGGTAAGACTACTATTAGGATATCAGGTATCCCCTGATCACCACCAACCTATCATCTCATTAATTTAGAGTATGAATTTACTATAATATCAATAATGGGAATTATGCCTGTCTTCTTGTAGGCGAGTTTCTATGTATATAAATTAATGACACCACAGATCACATAATACTATACTAGTACAGATGCCTCATCCCATACAAATTAACTAATTTTTGTTTTCTTGAATAAATAATGGATGACGTTGATTCGCAAATAGTTACACTATTTTATTTTATAAATATGTGCAAACTAACGAATAGTAAATATTGTACATAAATTATTATAGTAAATAATTGGTGATAAAGTTTTAATGGGAAAAAAACTTGAACGCGGGCGAATCCGTGTGTTTTGCTAGTATCGTATTCAGCCCTTTTTAATGTTCCACTGCTGGGGATGGGCCTCCCTTTAATAATATATTTTTCATTTTTCAATAAAATGACTGGTACTCGAGTACTACTGGGTGTAGAACGCAGATTTTTTTTACTGACCTTTACTATCTACTATCTGACTTTATAAGAGAACCTTTCTCCCGATGCCAGGTTATCGTTACGTTCTGGGACATCCTGTATATTATATTATTACTAAGTATATTAATTAATTAATTGGTACGTGACAGAGTAATAACGAAAGTTGCACGATATTTTATAAATAATAAGCTTCCTTCTACCTTTTTTTTCTTATTTGGAGTAGAATGTCTGAAATACATTATAATACAGAACACGCTTACATGCCTATTACGTAAAAAGGGATTTCAATTGAATTTCTTTGTTATACAGGTAAATCCCCTACTCTAAAATAAATTACTTCCGAAATTCACGTGGCCCAGGCTGTGGTCAATACTTGTAACAAACATCGTACATTTTACTTGGAGAAGGCAAAACATCGATTCATGCCTTTTATTCACCTTCTCTGCTAAATATATTTGTGTCGAATTCATGATATCAGATTTATTATAAATATCTATACATATAGTAAAATCGTAACTAGGCCGAATCTGTTCATTAAACATTTTTTTGAAAACCTGGAAATTGAAATAGACATTATTATCATCATCGATACAAAGGCCAAATCTATAGTTTTTTAAATGTTTGTCATTCTGTCTGTCTGTCTGTGACCGCATCACGGAAAAACCAAATCCAGACACAAATATTTATTTAGTAGCGACAAAACACACACGCGCACGCGCACTACGCGCAAACGCACACGCACACGCACACGCACACGCACACGAAAACGCACACACACACGAACGCGCGCCCTGTATAAGCATATTATTTCCTCTACCTACACATCATGAACTTTTTCTTTAACCATTCTATAAACATGAACTATTTGCCATCAAATTTCTTCTCTCTACCACCTATATGCCGACGACCTACAAATTTACGCAACCACATCTCTATCAGACTTACCTCATACAGTTAATTTAATTAATAATGATCTCGCCAGAATCTCTGCTTGGAGTAAATCATATGGCCTTGATATTAACCCTATTAAATCGCAAGCTATTATAATAGGCAGCCAAAAACTGCATTCAAAAATTACTCGGTCATTCGGTGATGCTAAAAAACAGTGAAAATGTGGTGAAACAGTAAAAAACCTAGGAACCATTTTTGACCAGCATTTATCCTGGGGGCCACAGGTAAGTGTACTGAGCCGCAAGATGTTTGGAGCTGTTTCCTCCCTTCGCAGGTTGAGAAATTTTCTGCCTATACCTACTAAAATTGCGCTGGCAAATTCACTTCTATTACCAATACTTGATTATGCTGATACTTGTTTTCTTGACCTTAAAGAGGAGCACCTGAATCGACTTGAGCGCCTTCAAAATCTTTGCATACCGTTCATATTCAGTCTCCGTAAATATGATCACGTTTCTCACTTTCGCAAAAAGCTCAAGTGGCTCCCAATCCGCTTTCGCAGGAATACTCACATACTTCATCTCCTCTAATGCGTGTTGTTTAATCCTTCTATCCTTCCTATCTCAAAGAGCGTTTCGAGCTTCTAAGGAATTCTCATACTCGTTCCCTGCGTTCTAGCGAAATGCTTATCCTCAAAATTTCTTCTCACTCCTCTTGTTTTCTTACCAACTCCTTTTCTGTGAAAGCTGCACGTCTATGGAACTCTTTATCAGAACACATCAGACGGGCTAATAATTTGGACAAGTTTAAGACGATGTTAAAAACGCATTATTTATCTCTTTAGTTTGTCTTAGTATAATATATTATATTTTTCTATTATACTGCTTGTATGCATGTATGTTTGTATGTATGTATGTATTTATGTATGTATGTATGTTTATATGTATGTATATAAGTATGTATTTATGCAAGTACACCGCCTACCATTTTTATATACTGATTCCTCTACCCCAAGGTTGCCTGGAAGAGATCGCTTCTAGCGATAAGGCCGCCTGCTGTGCATCTTTTTATTGTTATATATTTCACTTCTTTATTTATTTCTTGTGTGGTGTGCAATAAAGTATTTTATTATTATTATTAAATATACAATAGCATTGCATAAAAAATGATATTTTCATTAACATTTACAATAACGACAAACTTTTCACCTATACTGTGTTGTATTAATTTTCCACTACTCCATTTAATGGACTTCACTTATATCAGCGGAAGCACTCAGTTATGATATAATCAAGACTGCCGGGGTCTAGCGCAAGACCGCCGGAGTATCGGAGGCCACTTCCTCGAGGCGCGAACTATATTATGTATTTTATACTCAAATGCAGACATTATTTTAATAATAAATATAGAACATTATTTCTAATATTTTTTTAGCAAATATGAATCCTGTACATGCCGTGTGCGATGTGCGATGGTCAAGTATTTCTATTTATAAAACGGTCCATATAAAATGTTATGTTAACTAATTAGGTATGTTGTGCCCCCAAATTAGGTGGATGGAAATTCCATTCCAAATTATTTCAAAATGTAGCCTCAATATTAGTTTCAAGATGTGTTTCATCTCAAAGAAGTAATATAAAAATATGTTACAATGAGAGCTATATCAATTCAGTAGATAATTTCGTTGCCCAGAAACGCAACTTAGCAGACAAGGGATAATGAAGCTCAACTGCCTTTTGTTCCTTGAAACAATTTACGGGACAATATTTACATCGCTATCAATGGAATGGTTTCTTTCAAGGTATGAGCTTTTTCAAATTAAAAAAAGACAATAAATGAGATTAAAATACGCTTTTTATGCGTTATCTATCTATGTATAATATATTACTATATTATTTATATACATGTAATAAAATTCTAACCCAGTCGACTCTGTACATTAAATATTTTTTGGAAAGTCTTATTGAAATAGTAATTATTATCAATACAAAGGCCGAATCCATCGTTTTTAGAATTTTTGCCTGTCTGTCTGTACGTCTGGGAACGCATCTCGAGAAAACCACTGGACAGATTTTGATGTATGATTATTTAAACTGCTTATCCGGGTCAACATATTAGATACTTTTTATTGCAGGAAAATATCCAATTTCTGAGAAATCTATTCTATACTAAACGATATAACGTAACTAGGGATGAACCCGAACAGAGATAGGATGAGTCGCTAGTACTCGTATATAATATAAAAATCATAATATAATGTATCAAAGTCAAATAAATTCACGGCAGGAAAATTTCAAACGTATTAAAAGTTAATTCTGAGTTTTCATTCTTTCATCCCTTATATTTTAATTTAAGTCCTTGTGTTCACGGAAGCACTCAATTATATTATTATTACTAGGGTGTACAAGGAACTAATAAGGCCGCATTGCGACTTGCACTGCGTACACGTAGGAAGAAGATTCTTTTGAAAAAAAAGTTTAATAAGTAAAAATAATACAAGAAAATAAGTATCATGTACATTATACGAGTAATTGTACATAATAATTATCATTTACCGTAATATGTATTTTTTGATAGTGATGATTTTCTAGTCTTAATATACACTACCACAATATCTGTACTAATATAATATAGAGGTATAGTTTGTGACGTTGTAGGGGGTAATCTCTGGATTTACAGAACCGATTTATATGAAAGGTAAGAAGATAGTTGGAGACCCTGAGAAGGACATAGGAGTCTTTTTATCCCGGAAATCATTCCTTAAGGGGGTGAAAATGTGGATGAAAGTTTGTATGGAGAATCAACCTAGGGACGAACCCGAGCGAAGCGAGGGTGAGTCGATACTATCTTAATATATTATACCTATACAATTCTTCTGTACGTGTGTTTGTTAATCTTCTCCTCCTAAAGGACTGGACCGATTTGGATGAAATTTTGTGTGTATATTTCAATGGGTTCCTGGTTTGAAAACACAATTGGACCCGGTAGGTAGCGCTACTGTTGGTATGTCCCTGATCTTCTCGTAAACGGCAGGGATGATTTTAATGATATTTTTTGTGTATGTCAAGTGGGTCCCTGCAAAGGTTGAAAACACAAATGGACCCAGTAGGTGGCGCTGCAGTCTGTGTGTCACTAAATTTTCATAAAAGACTCCATTTTCCGAGCAATAAATAAATTTAAATTTTTGATTAAATAAAATAAAAATCGATGTGTGTATGTATGTTTCCTAAGGACTCCAAAACAGCTGGAGCGATTTTGATGAAATTATTAGGTAATCTTCAGATTAGCCCAGCTATGGTGATCTTGTGAATTTTGTTAGCGATCGGAAGTTTAGACGCGGGCGAAGCCGCGGGTACTGCTAGTTTTGTATAAATATTTATATAAGCTACATATTTAATCTATTAAACGAAACGAAATTATTATTTAATTTAAATAAAAAATAAAACAATAGTTTTGCTAAAATACCAGTAATTCTTTAGGGGGCTATACAATATACATACCTAAACATTATCATTTAAATTAAATTATATCTATTACTATATTTAATCTAATAAGGCCTTCAGCTAAAATATTTTCTAAAATAATTTTATTAAATCTGTCATATTTTATATTGTGAATATGAGATAATTAACATTTTCATTAATTACGTAAATTTTAAGATCCTTTCATGTTACAAGTCTTCGCATTAATACCGTAGAACACGACCGTGTGCCTAATTAAACTAATTTTTAGGTATATTGAATCCCGTATCGCTTTCAATACCTTATTTAAGCCAACGTACCTTTATACATACTCGTAAGGGATAAGGTGACCTAGTAAAAATATTTTATAAATATTCAAATAGCAAAATGTAACGTTATTTTTTTCTGTTTTATTATTTTAATATTAACCATGATAAATTTTTTATTAAGTGATAAAGTATTTATATTAAGTAATATATTAGGTATCAATAGGAAGTTTGATAAAATTCCTTTCCATGTTTATTTTTATTTTATATTTACTTAATTTAACTAATTTATCTTAATCTTGCCATAAAAATCGTTACAAAGAAAAGAACATTTTTTCTACTGCACGTAACATTTATTAATATTACAGCATGTTAGTTTAATACATTAATATAAAACCATTAAAATATATAAAACTTATTCGAAGTGGTCTCCATTGGCTGCAATACAGTCTTTAAACGTTGAGGCGGCCAGTTATCAATAGAAGCATGCACTCTTCCCATGGGAAAATTCATCACGGCCAATCGTATGGATTGTTTTAGGGACTCCAAATTATCATGACATTTAGAGCAAGCCATACTCTCTAAAACCGACCATAAATCATAATCCAGCGGATTAATATCGGGACTAGATGATGGCCTGTATTCAGCTCTGATGAAGTCCGGAATGTGGGTCTCTAACCAAGATTGCGTGGATCGATCTTTATGACCCGGCGCCGAGTCTTGCTGAAAGGGCCATTCTTGGTTATTGAACATGGTGTTGTGAAGGGGCTTAACTACCTTCTCAAGAATGGTATCTTGATACACTTGTGCTGATGTTTTGATACCTTTTCCACAAAAATATGGCTTAGTCACTCCTTCATAGCTCCGCACCGCACCAAATCATCACTGAAGTCGGATAATGCCCACGTTGTACTCTGTTGACTAATTGGGAAGTTTCCTTAGAGTTTTGAGCATAAATATGGTCATTTTGTTTGTTAAAATATTGCTTAATTGTAAAAAATTTCTCATCCGTAAACAAAATTTTTCTGTGACCTCCCTTTGTGTACCGCTTAAGTAGTTGTTTTGATTTTACCACCCTATTCTTTTTAAAATTATCAGTTAAGAAATGACCAGTGTGTCTCGTATAGGCTGCGAGTCCTAAGCCATCATTTAAAATACGTGACATAGCACCCGAGATAAAATCTTTTGCTTTCGGACAGGATTTCTTCGAATTCTTTCCCTTACTGCTTTAATTGCCTTTTTCGTACGAACACTACGTGGACGTTCAGATCTTTTTCTGTCACAAACAGAGGAGGTTTCATTGTACCTATCAATAGTCCGGTACACAAACATTTGACTGATACCAAGCGTATGGAGAGTTTTAAAAAGTGTATTTTGCTCCATACCCACTTTATGTAATGCAACAATCACAGCGATTCGGTTCTCTTTATCACCCCACTCCATTTTAATATCTCAATATAAAAATGACAGATTCCAAATTCAAATGTAATATTTTGTTTATTTTTAATTGTAACAGTATTTATGGCCAGACTATGTATATATTATCTGTATAAAATATATATATATATATATATATATATATATATATATATATATATATATATATATATATATATATATATATATATATATACACGTTATATTGAAATTCAAATGTGGTTCGTTGGCAACCGCATCGCTTGACCTATTTGGCTATTTTTTTATTGTTTGTAATGGTCCGAAAAAAAAATTGGCCTAAAAATTGAAAATCAAATCGGGGTCAGTTACAAGTGTTTTTTCTACAAGATTTTTAAATGTAAAGATCACAAACAAGTATCATGAAATTCGGACAGGACAACGTCTGTCGTTTAAAAATAAACCCTAAACGATTTAATAATAAAATATGTCATTTTTACAACTAAACTGCTATTTATTTAGATAGTATTAAAAGTAATAATGATTATTAATTATTATAATTTTACAAAACTACGCTTTTACCAACTGTATAACATATCTGACTCGTCAAAATGAATATAATTAGCCTAAATTCGAAGTTTCTACTAGTTACAAATAACAAAACTTTACTATCTCCTGACTCCTTCATATCAGAACGGCAGCATAAAATTATTGCATTTGCGTCCGCGGGTAACATAATAATAAAAAAGAATCCAAATTTGATTATATGATTAGGTAAGTTATGGTTTATAACTTAATAAAAAATAGCATCATGCGCCATACCTAATCAACCCATAGCGCAATGTTTACTATCAGTTTTTGGGGTACTCTGAAAGCCCTCGTGTGAGATAATAGAATTAGTAAAGTTATAGTCAGGTCCGCATTTATAGGAGAGCAGCCGAGGCTACAGCCCCGGGGCCTCCACAAGAAAGGGGGGCCCACAAAAGAGATTTAAAAAAAAAACAAATTCTAACTCGTCAATAACTTTTTTGTTTTTATTATTTTTTTCGCACTTTAACCTTACATACTTGTACAAATATGATTGATTATATTGTTCTTAAATATTAAAAACAATTTATTCATATTTGTTCACCGCTGTTAATCGCACTCGGATAAAAGAGGTTACAGAGGGGTTATTATTAATTAATTAACATGCGTTATTTTTATTCTGTTTGAGTTTATATATTTTATAATTTTTAGGTCTGCAATATATCATCAAATACCAATTGTTTTATAGATAAATTCACGTTTATTACTTCAAATTTGAAATAAATTTTCTTCGATCCCTTTCTATTTTTGTGTTTCGTATTTTTAAGTATGTACATGCACATAACTATATCTACTCCATAGGCTTAGGTTGTTAACTAAATGTAAACAAAAAGCTTATAGAGATTTAATCTTTTAGTACAAAAATTTTAATATATATTGTCAACTAGCTTACCCTCACTGCGCTCGGGTGCCCGACGCGGTACTCAGATTTTGTTCACAATTTCACGGGTTTTCATTTTTTTAACGACTCCTTTGGCTTTGTTTGTAGTGACCCAGCCATGGGTCACTACAAACAATAAACTTTATATTTTTATGTATTTAAATAACTTT
The DNA here is from genome assembly GCA_947093115.1 of Brenthis daphne. Taxonomy (NCBI): domain Eukaryota; kingdom Metazoa; phylum Arthropoda; class Insecta; order Lepidoptera; family Nymphalidae; genus Brenthis; species Brenthis daphne. Next base: position 9,297,696 of record OX352471.1, read on the forward strand.
AAATACATATATATTATAAATATAAACATGGGTTTATATTTATAATATATGTATATGTATTTAAAGTTATATATTTGTAATGCATCAACTATCTGGTATCCATTACACAAGCCTCGTAGCTGACATTGGAACTAGATTGTGCTGTGTGCTATTGTCCCAACATATTTATATTTATTTATTTATTTATTTACAATATAATATTTAAATTGATGATGCATGTTATGGACGATGAGTCTACGCGACGGCAGAATCTAGCTTAAGTTACATCCCTTTAATGTAAAATACAATAAGAATTTAGACTCATAGGAGCATATCTAAAAGATGTTGAACACATTCGTCGGATAGCCATAAAAGAGGCAACTAGCAAGAAAAGCTAAGGAAGAGTCGACCAACGAGAGTTTCCTTTTGGAACCCTTAAATATCCACCTTATTTGAAATTAAACATTTCCTTATGGTATATCGTGTTACAACAAGTGAATATGTTTGAATTATTTGCTGTTGCTGATATTATATAATAAAAAGCAAAGATCTATTGTTTTTTTACCCGACTGTGGCGAAACAGAGTTATGTGTTTAACCTGTATGTATGTCTGATTCTATGTTCCTTCGTAATCACTAAATGGCTTAACCGTTTTTGATGATTCATACGTAATTCGATTCCTCTTAATAATGCGAGTGTCATAGGCTATATAGATATTATTAAAAGTCAAAATGGCGGATCGTAGGTGCCAATTTGTGTATCTTGAAAATTTTTATTCGTCCGAATTAATCGAGTGGTGTATCAAAATACAGGTTATTATGAGGCGATTACAGAAATATTTACAACATATAAGTTCAAAAGTAATTTAGGATAAGAATTTGTTAAATAAAACTAAAATGATCGAACTCTTGTAAAAATTGTACTAAAGAAAAATGATTCAAAAATAACCAACTGCATTACAGCAAACTTAAGAGAAGAGCAAAAATTGACGAAGGAACATAGTCTTATGCAGTTGGAGACATACATATACTGTGTACCTACATGTTTTAGAATAGCTGTGTGTGTGTATGTCTCCAACTACAAAATACTAATAACATTATGTTCCTTCGTCAACTTGTTCTCTTCTTTTTAGGTCGCTTTTTGTGCAGTCGGTTTTTTATTTTTGTAAAAAAAAAATCTGGAGTGGTTATGCGTATTGTCCATCAAAAATCTCTGTAGTTTTAGTAAAACAGTACTTATCCACATCTCAAAATTATTTTTGTCTATTCCAATATAAAAAATAGCTCAAATCAATTGATGGAACTGAAACATAGTTTTAAATTATTTATTAATCAACTACCTATTTCAGTATAATATTTTGTTATATTAAAATGATGTATATTTTTTTACTTAAAAATGATTTTATCATGGACTATTTATGCTTACATTAAGTCTATAATTTATATCGACATTTTAAAGGCTAATTTAAGACTTCTATCTATAATAAAAAAGTATTAATGTTCAGCGAAATCATCAACGACTTTTTTGTCAAAAAAAGCTCACAAGGTTCCATTAATTAACGCTGTAATTTAATTTCTAATAATTCTTGTATTGACTATATCTACATATGTTTATTGAAATAATTTAATTTATAAAACACTTGACTAAAAAATTGTTCATTCTATTCGGAAAATAATTAGGGGCCCTCTACAGCTTTGTCCCCGGGGCCTCCACACCTCTAAATCCGGCCCTGGTTATAGTATAAACATAATTTGTGTTAGTTTTTAATGTCTACAATTCCTTAGAAAATATTCTTCCTATTATTCTATACAAACATTTTATTTCTCTAACTGATAACCAATATGACTTTACCTATATTAGAAAACCACACGGCAAATTGAAGTAGCAGAAATAAAACGAGCGAGCCGTGCTACTAATTTAACAATTAATTGCAATTGAATGTCATCCTCTCATTCTGAACGTACCAAATTGTCATTAGCAATTTAGTAATATCTTGTAACTATCTTGTAGCAAAATGTACTTATATATATATATATATATATATATATATATATTATATATATATATATATATATATATATATATATATATATATATATATTATATGTATATATATATTATATATATGTATTCAGCCCTTTTTAACGTCCCACTGCTGGGCACGGGCCTCCCTTCAGTACGAGGGGGTCAGGCCATAGTCCACCACGCTGGCCGAGTGCGGGTTGGTGGACTTCACATGGCTTTCGAAAACTTGCTAAGTTCTCTAAGACATGCAGGTTTCCTCACGATGTTTTCCTTCACCGTTAAGACAAGTGGTAATCATGTTGGAAATGATTCGCACATGAAAATATCAGAGGTGCGAGACCCGGGATTTGAACTCTCTTCACTCGGTTTCCCAAGCGAGCGCTTATATATATATATATATATATATATATATATATATATATATATATATATATATTATATATATATAAATAAATAAAAATAAATATTTTTTATACTTAATAGTTACTTATGCAAAGTACTAAAATACTCTACAATCTCTATTTTCAAATACATATAAGCAATTTCCACATCGGCTATTTCGATACACATTTTCATTTGAGCTCGTCGTGAACATTTAATTCACTTTGCTTGAAATTGAATTAGTCACCTTGTACGTACACGTAATCCAACACGTCGAACACGTCATCAGTTAAATACTCATCTCGCTACACTCTGGCTTTATTATTAAACCTGCGTGTTATGTGCTATATAACACGTTGCCAACATTTTCTACGTTATAAGTAACAAAGATGTTAAAATGTGAAACACACAAGTTCTAGTAAGTTTAATCGTATACTTAGAACTTACTATTGATGTGTGGTCTTATATGTAATATACAATGTGGACCAACGATTTTTTATCTGAAAAGATATAAACTTTTCTATTTAAGATTTTAAATGATAGCTTTTTAACTTTAATGCTTTATCTTTTGTTCCATGAATATATTACGAGTAGTTTTGCGATTTTGCTTCATAATTTTATAGGCGCCTTAAAAAAATTAACTGAAACATTAAGCTAATTTGAAGTACTCTAAAACAACCCAGTCGAGTGCAATTAGATTTATACCTCGGAACCAAGGTATAATAAATGGATTTGGCTGATTTTGGTTTTTTTGTTTAATTTCTTATACTTAAAACTAAAAAGTTTACTCTAGGTTTGTTAGGTTAAAGTTTACTCTAAAAATATCTTCTTTTTTAAGATATAACGAAAATACTTTAATAAATAAAATGACTTGGCCATCGAACGGAAACATAATGACATAAAAATAATTTACTATTATAAATAGTTTTAATCGAACATAGAGCTGTTGGGTCGAATTTATGGGTACACAAACATAAACAATGCGCTCAGAACGCTAATATTAGGTAAATTTTGTTATTATCCGTGTGCGATGGCCAAAATTGTCTATTTATTAAAAAAATAAAGATATTTTATTTTTAAAATGAAACCATCTTTTCGGATTTTTTCGCGGATTTATTTTGATTTTTGGTTCCCGACGTTTCGAATGCTTTTTATTTAAAATATCAAATATTCACGTAAATCTAAGAAATTATTATATCTAATATTGATACAAAAATATGAATATAATAAGTATTGGTATAAAATGTTGTTATTTTATTAATTAGGTAACGGAGTGAGGTTGGATTGCTTTTATATTTAAGGTACTGAGAAAATTAACCGACTTAGTTTTACATTAGATCTCAAAACGTTTTGTAGTAGAAGATCTACGTTGCGAGACTTGCATTTTTTTACATGATATATTTTTCATGGTAGAATACGCGCCATTGACAGTTAGATTATGTTTACTCGATTTCAGCAAAGTAATCCTAATCCAATAAAGCGGGCGTAATGTACTATATGTGTATAAATTGGAAGCAGTTGCTCGGTAAGCAAAATATAAAATAACCATTGGCCAACCGTATATAAAAAAATATCAAAATTTTATTCACGAAATTTCGTAAGAGAAGTTAATGGAATGTGTTTTATAGATGGATTGCCTAATAATTAATAACAGGGGTATTTACGTTACAAATAACAAAAAAATAAAAACCGACTTCAAACAAAAGCACTAAAAAGTAAAAAATAACTGATTGGTAGTTTTCATTTACTATGCATACCTAATCAAATATTTTCGAAGTCGGTGTGCTTTGCTTTGTATGGGCTGGCACCGATTTCGAAAATATTTGATTAGGTATGTATTAATAGGTAGGCTTTAATTACTTAGCCAAAGCACACCGACTTCGAAAATATTTGATTAGGTATGTATAGTAAATGAAAACTACCAATCACTTATTTTTTACTTTTTAGTGCTTTTGTTTGAAGTCGGTTTTAATTTTTTTGTTAAAAAGTTTTTATTTTTCCCTTTTTAGTGTAGACAGTAGTAGCAAAGTAAGGATTCTAACGTGTTAGGCTTGTCAAATCAAACAAAATAAGCCCAAACTCAAAGTATCTACTATTAGCCGTTGAAGAGTTCCACCTATCCACCTTCTGGCCTTGCCATCAGATCAGGTCAACAACACCGAACTACTGTACTATCAACGGAAATAGAAATACTTAATGGGACCAATCTGGAAGTATACCCTTTCAAACAAAACAAAAATTGTCCAAATCGGTTAATAAATGACGGAGTTCTGAGGTAACATACATAAAAAAAAAAAAAAAAACATACAGTCGAATTGAGAACCTCCTCCTTTTTGAAGTCGGTTGAAAATAGATCTTAATGAATTTAAGATAAATTGAAAAGATTAAAATATATAATTTCTATATTTAGCCTTATAACTCTGAAATAGCTCAGCCGATTGATATAATATTTAACTTATGTCTTTTAAACAGTAGGTAGGTACTTCACTAAAATGAACTGTGTTTCTAAAAAATCATTTATTAACTATTAACATATTAAATAAGATATCCGACCTTACTTTGTTTACATCAAATCTGAATCTTTTAAAGTAATGCAAACCTCTTTATAATCTATTTTGTTGTACATTATAATGAAAAGATGTGACAGTATGATTTGATACGTAGTATTCAACTAGGTCATTAACAACCCTTTTCCGTCACAGAAACGTGTAACTTTTCGGATATTTCATGTGAATCTGTAATATTTATAGACGTGTAAGGAGAATGCAAATATCAAAATCTTTGGGGACCTTTATTTTCGACAATAACAATTCTAATAAGTAATGACATATTTATTTATACACGTATATGCTAAATACTCGCAGGTACTGAATTTATGATACTGAACTGACATTAAAATCGTTCAAGTGTGAGTGTAAGTGCGAACTCACGCATTACTCACGCAAAAATGTTGTACTACGTAATAAATGTATGTATTTACTACAAATAATAATTGTATTTATCAAAGGCAAAAGGATCTTTTATTGATCCTGAGCACGAATTCGTCAATATTATATTTTATTTTTAGAATTTGGTCTAAGATCACATCAACTTTAATAAAAAAGTATAATACATAATATTGTAACCGTTTTTATCACAAATGTGTGTTCACCGTGTCGTAGTGGGGAGGCTCATTAGTGTCCGGGAATCAAACCGGGAGACACACTGGGAGGTGGCCCACTTCAGTGGGCGGTGTACCATGCGGGTTGCTCCTGGTGCTTTTCTGATAGCAGAGTGGACCGTGGAATCAACCCCTTAGTTGTATAGTCTGCTTCGGCAAGCCTACCGTCGGGCGTCGTCTTGGTATTAGTTGAGTGCGTAACCGACCCTGCATCCATTGAGTTAAATTTTACCGTAAAAAATTAAATATTTCTTTTTTGTTATATAATTATATTGTGTTATATACGTTATATAGTACCTGGTCACAACAAACCGAGCCAAACGTGTCAACAGACAGTTAAGATAATCGATTTTAATATAAAAAAAAATGTTTTTTTTTAATTAAACCCTCCACAACCGCGGACACGCCGGCGTTACAGTTAACAATAGATTTCTTAGAAATTTAATTAATTTCTTAAATATTTACCTGGATGCTTATCAAACATAATATCTAAAATGGACGTAAGTTTTTAGCAGTACTAAAATATTTCTATAAAACGCCCACCTACTTTATAATTCTCAAAAAAGGAACCTCGTATTAAAAGTTGCAACGCTCAAACATCAAAAGTTGGAACATTGTTTGTGTAAACGCAAAAAGACCAGTTTGATAGTGCATAATGTACAAAAATGCAAATATACGATCTCTAATTTCTCGTAACACAGTCAACATTAAAGGAACTATATCTCATCGATTAAATTGTCACGCTTATGAAATATGTTTAGCTTTTCGATACAACACAAGAATAATGCAGTAGAGACAATGTTTAATTAATCTCAGATATGACAAAGGGAAGAGTTGATAGACAAAGTACACCTCGCGATCAATGACACTATGAATTACTAGTATAGTATTATATGATCTGTCCTGTGAATCGATTTTTAAAGCACCAAGCATGGCGCTTAGAGCTTTTATCGAGAAATTTGTAAGGCCTTAATCTTTAATATGTACATACTCGTAGATATCAAAGTTAGCAATTAAAAAGGATGTGCGTTAGAAAATATCGAAAAGTGTGCTGAATATGACAAATCGTTAAACAGGTACAAATCATGTTAAAAATAATTTGAGAATATGAGAAGTGCGAGACCTGCGGAAGAACAGGATTCATTTTTGTTTTTTCAAGCGAGTGCTTTACCATTGGACTACCACTACCTGAATTGCATTAAACATAAGTAACCAGCGACTTCATCTTTAGGAACAAGTAATTCCGTAATACATCGTTTTCATATAACTATTGGTTTACTCGGCGGATGCCAGTAAAGCTCCCAGTCGGCATGAATTTTTCCGACATCTTCTACAATTACTGTCATATTAAAATATGGCTAAAGCCAATTTACACAAAACCTTAAAGCATTATTCACCAAAACCTTCCTAATGAATCATTTCGTCCATTAGTGAAAACCGTATCAAAAACCATTTGGTAATTTTGAGTTTATCGCGTTCCGATTGACATACTAGCGCGGGGAGGGGACTTAGTTTTATTACTATATGTAGTGACTAGCATTGCCCGCGGCCCCACTCGTGTTCAGATGACCAAAAACCAAATTCTTAGGTTTTACATATTAGTATACTCTTACAATGCAGTTTTTGTATTTTTTCTCAGAAATGAGACGTTTTCTCTACGTAAAAAGCATCCTATATGTTGACCCGGATAACCAGCTACCACCATACCAAATTTCATCCAGTGGTTTTTCTATGATGCGGTAACAGACAGAAAGATAATAATTCTAAAAACTATAGATTCGGCCTCTATATCGATAATAAGATTTTCTAAAAAATATTTAATATACAGATTGGGCTAGTTACAATTTTATTATATGTATAGATAATAATATTAAGCTTGAGATCATAAATAGATATATCCATTATTAACTGTTTTCGTATTAAATATAGAATAATAATAGATAAAACATATTAAATCCTTCTGGCCTTTACGAAAGATGCTGATTAATGCAACATATTTACAGGCAATGTTTGTTAGTAATACTAACTTAATTATATTGGAATTTAGAATTTTTTCTACTATACCGTATGTACTTCAATTACCTAGGTTAACAAAATATTGCCTGTTACCTGTAGAGCCCATTTAAAAATATTTCGGTATATCAACATAAAAAACGTAGCTTTAAACTTTCAGTCATTTAAAATTCATGAAATATTTTTCAATTGTTTTTTTAGAATACCCTATAAAAGTCAGTTCAGTCAAACTGTTGATTCCTTCCAATTTATTCCAAAAATGGATGATAGACTTATTAGTTATTTTGTATCTATTATCTTATATATTTATTTCATTTTAAATTATACTGTTTCTACTTCTTGTTAATTTAGTATTTTTTATCATTTACTATAATAATTCCATAATAATTGTATTGAATTGTTTTAACATGTGTATTGTAAGTGTGCTTAACAATAAATAAATAAATATACAATATTTTTAAATAATATCAAATAAATCCTACATTTTTAACAAAATCAACAGTAAAAGAAAAAATGTAACAGAGGAAAACATTTGTTGTACTGGCGAGACTGAATCTGTTTTAACGAGCACATTTCTAACGAGCAGAAATGTAAAACCTAATGCTAGGAAAAATGAGGCGTATGACTATAGTCATTTTTAAGTACGTCTACCACCGAACTAATGACGTTTTAGATTCTGAATATAGAGGTCAATTAACTTGTTGATGAGGCATTGTATGATAGGTATTCTTAAGTGAATATTTTCAGTAATTATAAGTGTAGATGGTGCAAACAGATTTTTTAATAAAGGTATAAATTAAATATACTAGACGCTATATAGCTTATTAAAATCACACCTTTAATTGTGATTTTAATAAGGAAACAAATATATGTTATATTTTCTAAAATACTTTATTATAATATATATTCTATAGTAAATGAAAACTACCAATCAGTTAATTTTTGCTTTTTAGTTTTTTTTTTGAAGTCGGTTTTTTATAACTTGAATTTCTATTCATTGAGGATTATAGAATAACATCTTGTCTAAGCCCCCCAGGTTCACGTTTCACCAACAATATGTTAAACCAGGCCGGCAATAGGTAGGATAATTGAATTATTAATTAGACTAATAGTATTTTCAAAAATATTAAAAAAAGTTTTTTTTTATATTTTTAGCGGGATAATAAATTGTGTTTCAAAAACATTATGAAAACAGAGAGCATGGATTTAAGGATAAACAGTCTGCAGCATCTTATCATGTACAAAATATATTTAAGTTTTTATAACAGCATAGATATTTCTCCTGAATAGCTATGTTTAAAAAAAGTAAATAAATATGTTAAAATCAAATGTCTTTATTCTTGAAAAACACAAACATATGTTACTCCTATTAAAATATAATATCTTATCCACATTAAAAAGAAACATAAAACACTCGATACTTTCTTTTATTGAAACAAATAGGGTAAAATTGACGACTGTAGCGTCGCCAGCTGTAACCAATTGCCAAGTCTTCGTGAGCCAGAGGCGTTTACTGAAGTTACTTCCCTTCATTATTTATCGAAGTACCATGAGATCACGGAAAGTGCTCAACGCAAGAGGATGCCGCCTCGAGCCACCCTAAAGTTTCACAACACGTTTATACAGCTAGTTACACAATTTAGTTAAAATAAACGGTACACTTGATAGTCATGTTGCATGCTAACAACTATTTTATTGATCAAAATTATATATTCTTAAACATTGAAAGTATATACATACATATATGGATAGTCAATAAAATTGAAAATATTCTATGAAGAATAAGTATCTTAAATGCCTTTAACTAGTATAATATACTAAGCATATTAATTGTAGTTAGCGTTCTTGTTTATAATTACAAATACGCACGCAGTTACAATGGCCCCGCTACTGAGGGAGAGTGCCAAATCCAGAATTGAATTTATCTAAATAGGACAATCTGTTAAGCTATTTTGGTTTAAATGAACTCAGATAGATATATTAGCACATTAATATAATCCGTACAATTAGTTTATTTTAAATAGAAATGTTAAATTTTGAAGTCTGTGCCTAACTTTTATAAATTCCAAGCCGACTCACTAAAGTAATTACAATTTTTCCGACGTCGCCATTGTACTACAAACTCTGCTCACGCAAACTTTTAATGCGACTTAAATTCAAATGCTATTTTACAGTTTCTCTTTGAAGAATTAATTTTAATAAAACATTAATTACTAACTTGCTTAAGAATCTGCTTTTAAGTTTTTAGAATTTTCAATAATATCTATAGGCTTGAGGCTATTTCGTCCTTCAAAAGACTTCGAAATGGAATTTAATTTCTTTTTTGTATATATAATGTCTTAGCTATTTATTAAGCGCCAAAAAGAGAGTAGAGTAGAAGGAGAAGAAAAAGGCCTTTGCCCAGCAGTGGGACACTAACGGCTGAAAAATAAAAATTGTTAACCGGTTTTCATTATTTATTTTTAATAGACTCGAAGGGAGTTAACCATATTATATGTAAATATCAGGAAAACTTTTACCTCTTAGGAAGGTTCTTTTTAAATATTTTTGAAGTCTAAGTATCTTTTCAGTTTACTGTCTTATAGATCTAGTAGCTAGAGTGTACTTCTGTACCATGCCGAGGTTTTGGATTTCTAGATCGGTCTGGTGTTTTTTATTTCCTATAGTCTATATTAAGAAAAATCACAGGGTAAATAACACTAGGATACACTTAAAATATTAAATCCCCTTTAAAGAACCCAAAGAAACATACTTCAATACTTACCTATATGACCCGCAATAACTGCGGCATTCGTTAACTAGTTTCAATAATTGTTTTTTATTTTAACCAATAAAGGCCAAAGTGGCTGTATGTTTCATGATACATAAGTATATACGCTTATCCTGGACGGGTTATAACAATCCTTTTTATTCAATATACTTACATACCTCAATAAATTATTTCTCATAAAAATTTCACAGCTAAGAGTGCAATACCTATTTATAAGGTTACTTTGAAATCGATACTTTACTACTACGAGTATTACTATTTACTTTATATTTTGAGTTAATATTAATTACCTAGAAAAAGAGAAGAAGTGAAGTTGTTCAAAAAATCCTTGTAATTTAATAACTTCTACACAAATGAAATGTATAAGTAATGACATAAATAATTCTGATAGAAAATAATGAAACTTCTTAGCGGACCGTATTAAATCAAATGTGAGTCTAGCTTTTATATATGTAGCAATATACTCTATGGTCTAGCTGCTTGTTACTTGCTGACAGATATATTTCGTCGAAATTGAAACACTGAATAACAAAGTTTGATAAATAATTGAATCTCTCTGTGATTTTGAAATAACACCTTTTAATTAAGTTTTCTCTGTGGACTATTACTTTTACACTACTAAACCCGAATATAATTCATCCGAGAACAAAAAATCGTATGTGACGGAATATATCGAGACCGTATTAGCTTTTTTCATACTAAAATTTAATTTTTTTTTTCATACTAAAATTTAAATTTAATTTCATAATGTATTTCCATATAGAATAACACCATTTCACTCCGACTCGACACATGGTCAGAAGTAGGTCCTGTAGTCAGAAAAGTAGAGAATAAAGGTAAAGTAGTTGGGCCTCTAACGCTCTCAAACTAATTAAGACATAGAATACTAAAAAGCAAATCGGGAAAACCAGAAATATCATTTTCTTCTTGGCCTGCAAAGAAAAGAGAATTATAAAGAACCCTTATAAGCGTCCATAAACTATTATAACTATATATATAATATAACTATATACTAAAGCTATGATTACTAATCGTATAAATATACTCATGCATGACCAAAGATAAGGAAAACTAATCATTCAGCTTAAATAAATAATATAGTTATCAGATTGACGCTAAAATAATTATATCTAAACAATATAATCACAAAATACAATTCCGATGCTTTATAGGTTCACTTCTTTTACAACAGTTTGTTTTATACCAGCTTTGTAGTGTTTATTCCAAACACTTCATTAATGTTGCGAGCCGTTTGAACGGCATTGCTACCGCGAAGGAACTCATATACCGTAATTACTCGTATTTTTATCGTGTCCATATTGATGAAAAAGATACAAATGTAGTGAAAACAAAACACTAAATAATAAACAAATGACTGTATTTGAAAATAGAATTCCATACTTTTAAAATAAAATTCATTTGAATTTAAAGTTTATTGCCGGCCATTAATAAATTACTTTTCAAATGGCCAGTATTGTAAAACGGCAACTTCGTAGGTAAAGACGTAATATTCAAATAAATGGCACTGACGGCAAGCTTCAATGTCATTTGCAAGAAGCTCGAATCCCATGCAAATAACAGTCATCAATCGAAGGAGCTCTCGTATCACAGACAAGGGACAAAGGGCCGCAAAGCTAGATATTCAGAAGACTTATTACACCGAATAAAGTTTTCGAGACGTCTTTATTTTACCTCAATTTTTATCGAACACTAACAGCGTACATATTTATATTTAAAATTTCTTTTACCTATCTATTTTTACTATTAGTCAATTTGATTACTTTCAAATAAAGAATAAAAATGGGAACTCTCTTTCCCACAATTTTATTAATTACTAGCGACTCACCCTCGCTTCGCTCGGGTTTGTTCCTAGCTTGCTTCCCCGTACAAACTTTCATCCTCGTTCTCACGCCCTTAAGGGATGATTTCCGGGATAAAAACTATTTCACTCACTAACTTTTCATATCATGAGATTAAAAAAAACTTATTTCAGTAAGAAATAATTTTCTTTCAATTTTCTTCTATACAAAACTTCCTGACAATAACAAACACAAGAAAATAATAATCCAATTTGTTGCAGTTGATCCGAAGTTATGCGCGTACATACATTTCAGTATTTCATTTTTATTTATATAAGACTAGCAGAACCCGCGGTTTCGCTCGCGCTTAAACTACAAAAAAATCTCTAAAATGGTAGGTTTCATACAATCTTTCATCCGCTATATTACCCCCTTAAGGGACGAATTTCAAAAAATGCTAAAACACGTATTTCATTAATTGTATTGAAGAACATTAATACCAAGTTTCAAGTAATTCTAATCATAAGTATTTTTTTTTTGGTTTGTATTATAACGTGTTTTCCCGTGGGAAAGAGATAATTTCCCACGGTTAAAAGTAACCTATATGACTCCAGCCCTCCAACTATCTCCACACAAAAATCACACCAAGCGGTCAAGCCGTTTCGACGTGAAAGAAAGACAAACAAACACACTTTCACATTATAACATTAGTATGGATTATACAATTATAATATTTAAAAAAAAAAGATAGTTTTCTATCTTTTCGGATATTTTCATGGATTTAATTTGATTTTTGGTTTCCGTCGATTTAAATGCTTAAAAGAAAAGATGGTTTTATTTATACAAAATGGTTTTTCTTTGAATCATTGATTCCCAAAAAAATATTTTCCTATTCTTTCTTTAGTTGGAATTTTCAGACAGACAGACAGACAGGCAGGCGGACGGACGGACGGAGCGATGGACCGACAGACAGACAGGCCTTTGTATCGATAATAATTACTATTACATTAAGATTTTCCAAAAAATATATAATGTACAGATTCGACTCAGAATTTTATTATATAAATAGACTTGCCATTTATCTCGTTAACCTAGTGGCTCGCATGTAGCGTTATAGATCCGGAGATCCTATGTTATGACAGGCCTATATAAAAATACCTATTGTGGGTTTCTGTTCATAAATTATCAGTAAAAGCCCAGAGTTAAGAAGTTAGTAGTGTTCCAATGCTCGATGCATTAGTGCAACACGCGTAAGCACGTAACGCCGTCAGTCCTACGTGATTTCTCACCGGTTGTATTAAATAGTCATTTCATCGGACTTTGAGAGTGGAAAGAAAAAAGAGCGCAGTATTAACAATAATTACACGTTATTTATTATGTTATTGTTAAAAATATAATTTCTAATAGGTATAACTTATAGTTTACATAATTTAATAATCTATTTTATATAGCTTCTAGCCTTGTACTATGACATAATAAACAGACGCGTCGTTAGATCTTTCAAGAGAGATCATAGACGCCAGACGCTACGTAGAGCATTTGCCATAGACAATAACCATAAAATCTTAATAATATGAAATCAGCTAAGTACATATACAAAAAATATTATTTGGCATTAAAATATTATTTTATTTTTAAAAGGGAATAGTACGTGGAAAGTGTAATATAGGAAGTGTAAGATGTTCTCCTAGCCGAATTCCGGCTACGGCGGCCAATCTCATTGAGATTAGCCAACTGCGCAAGAGATATTATAATGATCAAGTGTACGCGCAAACACGAGTGCACTCTCTATTCCTATCACTCTCATACTCCGGTGGGACGACCTCTCGACACGACCGGTAAGAGTTAAGGCGCAGGACCGACAGCTTTGCGTGCTCTCCGAGGCACGGGGGTGAAACACCGCCAAATAAGTAAGAAGTGTATATATACATAGTATTAATAGGTTTTAACGGATCCATTACAGTGCGGCTGATTATGTAACAGAAGAACGCGATGTGTTTTTGATACATATGTCGAATTACCTTAATAAGATACGAAAGCGATATTATAGTGAAAAAAATGTATTTTTGAACTAATCTAATGTTATATAGTATTTAAATATTCTAAGACTAAATGCTACTTCTATTCTCTTCAAGTATTCTAAACCTGTGGGAGAAAGTAATTCTCCAGCTAACTCGGTGCGTGCGTATGGGTAGGGGAGAGGTGGCATGAAAGGGACATTTTTGATTTTGAGGCTCTAGAAAGTGATTGAGATAATATTTGGAACTGGTTGAAGTCGAATATGAAGCCTCTATTATTATACTACTGAAATAAAATGCACTAATTCTTTTTCTTTATTCTTAGTTATTTAATTCCACATCTTAAAAAATGTGTATTTTGTCCCTTTCAATAATAGCCTGTATTGAAAGGGATACAACAGTTTATGAAAGGGACAGTACATAATATCAAGGAAATCACTTTACACTTTGCTACACATGTTCTAAATATATCAAGTATTTGTACAATAACTACTTAGGTATGTTTCAGAATGAAAAAAGGGTCTGGTATTATTATTATTAAGTCATTATTACTTTTTTATATATTATTATTTTATATATATTATATTATTGCTTTTTTGATTCTGTAACATACCTAAGTAGTTATTGTACACATAGGAATCGAATCTGTACTTCATATTTTTAGAAGATGTGTAGCAAAGTGTTAACTTACTATTTTCATCTTACAGAGCAGAATTAAACACGTATAAAATATTTAAACAGAAATAAACAATATCAAGAATTTCAATTCTTAGACATAAAACAATTATTACTTATTAGATATTCATATCTTAAAATATTGTAGGCTGGCCCCGACTTCGAAAATATCTTGTTAGGTATCTATTCTAAATCAAAGCCTTCGTTTAGTTATTTTTTATATTTTAGTGCCTGGAAGTCGGTTTTTTTTAGTTTTTAATTTTCCATTTTTAGTGTAGACGTAATAAGCAGGTAATTTGTAAGACGAAATTTTTTTAATAACATATTCGATTAAACAATTTATTTAAAAAAATATTTATTGTTGATTTTTTAAAAAACCGCTCAACCGATTGCAATAAAATTTATATGGGACCACCTGGGAAGTATACCCTTTGAAACGAAAAAAAATCCAAATCGGTTCAGGTGTCTTCGAATAATCGGTGAACATACATAAAAAAAGATTCCGACGAATTGAGAACCTCCTCCTTTTTGGAAGTCAGTTAAAAGAGTAATAAGCTTAGGTAGTTCTTCTTCATTGGAGGAATATTCGTCAGAGTTCTCGGCAGAACCAGTGATGGTTTTAAGAGACTGTGGTCGGTCTGTCACAAAAGAAGATAAAAAAATTTTCATCTTGACAACCAATCTGACAGAGATGCCGTTTTATATTCCTTCATTCACTGCATCTTCAATTTTGTGTGCATCGACACGCGTTCTCTTTAAAGGTGGCATTTTTAATCTGTAAAAATAGCAGTTGTGAAACGTCCCGTTCATGACCGTTTGTTGTGTCCCTTTCATAAATATCATACTGAAATTGAAAACATAACCACAAAATTTGAAATTTTAGATTAAAATGTACTGACTTTTTGTTCTCGTATCTGTTGATCTCTAGCTGATCATAAACAGTGGATAACAAATAAATAACAAACACGCAGCACTTGGCAAAACGTTTCGCCATTAAAACAGAAAAAATACTTTTCAATGTCAATAAAAACAGTTACACGACTACGCCAACTTTGAAATGACAGCAGTGTGAAGGTAGTCGCGAATGAAAGCATATCAGGACTGTCATACGACATATATAGTGTTGATCCGAAATTGTTTTTATTTTGCTAGTTATTTAAATCGTCCCTTTCAATACGTGTCCCTTTCATACCACTTCTCCCCTATATCTACATACGAACAGTACATATATTAAAATTTCTATTCTTCAACTGCTAGCGTAAAAATTGCAGTATTACCAAAACAACACAAAAGGGTGTTATTACCAGAATAATATTACAAATAAAAGTTGTAGAGCATACGTCATGTTTTTACCTAGAGTCCATTGATTTTTTCTAGATTAACTTAGTAATTTTTAGTAAAACCTATGGACTGAAGATTGAATTTGCTGTTCTAGTGAAAAAACATGATCATAAAAGATAACATATAATTCAGTCGACCCATGTCTGAGTGGTTATTTATATAAGTCACGGCTAACAATACGAACCAGAAACTTATGCTATGCTTTTGTTTGACAAATGGCCACGAAAACAAGAGTTTCCTTAAGTTTACCTCTTTTAGTGGTAGTTCTAGTAGTAATTACTCAGTAGTCCGAACTCTAGCTGAACTTGTATTTAGCTCTTATTAAACATAGCGACATGCTCAAATGTACATACGTTAGCAGTATTTTGCAAAGATTAATAATAAATTATTATAATTCATTTATTTACAAGGATTTCAAATCGTTAAGGAAATTTTATTAATGGTACTAAATTATGTACCTCTTTTAGGTATTATTAAGAAAATTGCAACAATGTCTTAATAATTTGTAAATACGAAAATTGTATTGATTATATGATGATTCAAACACGCGGGCCACGCTAAGTTTTAATAGGTACTAAATATCAAAACAACTTAAAAAAATATTTTTTACATTATAAGCCACATTTTAACATACTTTAAATTTCTACTTGAAAACCCCAACATTATCAAGTCTAATACATAAGTTCCAATCAATTATAATACATATAACGTAGCTTCTGAATCAACGAGCCGAAAAATGCATGGGTCGTGATCTAGAGCTCGCAGTAGGTACGCTTCTAGGTGAACTAACAAACGTTTCGTGTTATCTGATCCCTGAAAAATTGTACAAAAATCTCAGTATATTGCTTTGAAATTATATGTTGATTTAAATCGGAAATAATTAAGATTCGAATAAAACTGATATAAAATGAAGCACGTGTATACTATAACAAAAAACGTGTATAATATAACACTTTTAGGTTTCAACATTTCAAGGTTTCATATTGAATTATTTTTGCTTTATCGCAAAATAGTGATACATACAAGCATCAAACTTGTAAGGATTATAGTAAAGATCCTACTGAAATACAACAAATGCAATGACGATACGTTTGGCTCAGTTTGTAGTAACCGTAGGCCCGGATTTACCTTAAACGCCGCCCTAGGGCACCGTGAAAAATACCGCCCTATTACCTATATCTTACACTAGGGTCTCTAGGTACGTTTTTATTTTTCATTTTCATTTTGAACGGGACTCAATCCTTATTCTTAAATAAAAGTAGCATATGTTACTTCCTTATAACATCAGCTATATGCCAGTGTAAGTCCCGTCAAAATCAGTCCAGCCGTTTCGGAGATTAGCCAGAACAAACAGACAGACAGATGGACAAAAATGTTAAAAATTGTGTTTTTCTTATAAGTATCTAATATATCTATTAGATATTCATATCTTAAAATATTGTCGGCTGGCACCGATTTCGAAATATCTGATTAGGTATCTATTCTAAATGAAAACCTCCGTTTAATTATTTTTTACATTTTTGTGACTGGAAGTCACTCAATCCTGTTCCATTCTTTTTTTTTTTGTTTTAACTTACATGTTTCATATACTCTTGATATGTCATCAATATATTCTTGTAAATATAGATGTATATCTATCATGTCAAAGTTATTACCCTTAATTGAGTTCATATAAGTATTGGGGCGATCATACAGCCTATAAAGAAACTATTAAAATAATGTCTGTCAATCTGTTAAACTCTGAAACGGCTGAACTATTTTTATTCGGACATTCACTGGCGAATAAAATTAAAGTGATGTAGACTACATTTTATAGTACCTATAACCCGATAAAAGAAAAGAACTAAAGCTCTCGTTATAGTTAGGTGGGTATAATCCAATTTTTTAAGCACAAAGAACTTCTTTTTCATATATTAGAAATAAGTTCATATAATTTTCGCAAATCAAATCCATGCGATTATTTAGGTGATAGCCAAGCCTGTCCGTCCATTTGTTTCGGTTAATCTCCGAAATCAGTTATATCGATTTAACCAACTAACAACTGAAAAATTTGGCCAGTTATACCATAGGCTACCATAGGTTTTTTATCTTTGCTTGTATTCAAGAATTTTGTGAAAATACGAAACTGCTGAATGCATTTTTTTAACCCTGACGTGGCTATTATCATTTAGCGTCTTTAGCGAGTCCACAGGCAGCATCTGGTTGATAGATAATTATAAAAAAAATCTGTCAATGGAAGCTACAATATCCTCGTGAGGCCCAATGACCTCGCACTAGGACATAATATCGAACCTGATTACCGCCCAGATACATATGATACAACATGTTCTTGACGGCTCAGTGGATTTACACAAGAACATAATAGTTATTGTTTAATATTTTTAAATATTGCCGCGCATGATTTTATTTTTCTAATGCTCTTTGATTGGTGAACATGTAAGTGACCATAATCATACGACACTAAGCTAATCCAATCAGAAAAAACTTGTCACTAGTAATCAAAATGGCGAACATGGAGCGCAGACTTGGTAAAGGTAAGTTTTAATCTCTAATTATGCATGTAATCAAGTAACTAATAAGTTTTAAAGTAAGTATGTAATTTAGAATACTAAATTGCATGTACCTATGTCTTAATGTTCTTGAAAAATTCCTTTTGAAAAAGTGTTTATTTTTCACTCTTGAGCAATATGTACTTGTGTGAGAACAGCGAGCGTATGTTCCGTAATTTTATGTTCTTATAGACGAACATTGGTCTATAAGGCATACTTTATTTTTTAAGAGTTGCAATCGGAAGACATTGAAAACTTGTTGGAAAAATCAGACTTAGCAGATTATTTGCTATTCGAAGAAGATCTAGACGATCCTCCTTTTGTGGGTTCACTAGAAAATATACCGTCCAGTTCAAGCGACAACGACAACGAGAGTGAAGATGGTGATTAGTCCATTCCTAATTTGATCTTAGAATAATTAAAAAAAAATTGTTTACTGTATTTAATAAAAGTTTTTGTTTTGTTATGTATGAAAAAACTACATTTTTCTTAACAGTTAAAAACATGAATTCTGTAATAAATTGAATGTCTTGAGTACTGGTAAAATTTTAATTTACTTTATTTACAAATAGGTAGAGTTTTTGTAATTTTTTGTCATAAAATGATAAAATATTTTTTTGTAGTGGTAAGCCAAGCCAAAAAATATTGAGACTTAACTAGTGATTGATTTGTATCTACTGATTGATTTGTAAAATAAAACTGTGCGAAATATTTACAATAAATACAATAATTTCTATTCAGTGCTTTTATTTACGTAATAGCCCAATGTGCTTACCATAAGACAAAGAATATACCTCCTCTAAGGATAGCAGCCCGATGTTCTTCGACATGGACATTTTTTTTTTGAGTTTCTGATAGCAAAAATATATTCTATTCTATGATATAAAATCGTCAAAAAAAATTGCGTTGAAAAATTCACTTTATCCTTGTTTTTATGACTCTTTTATGTTTGGGCTGCAAGCACTACACTTAATTATGTACTTGTAGAAGAACATTGGGTGCTTAAGCTACTCTCCTTAAATTATCCTTGGGCGCTAGGAGGATATTTTAAAAACTTTCTAAACTATGCCATTGGCAATTTAATCAATTTGTACAAATTGTACTACGAGTAATGTTTGGTTTTATATTTAAATTTTGAATACAAGATACGATGACAATTGCACTTACATTATCTCAATATCAAAACAGTACCCAACTCACTTAGGACAGAGCGTGTGCGCTCTTGCGGAAAGAGTGGCGTAAGGAATCGATCAAAAGAGTTTTACTTAAATAAAACGTAGAAAACAACGAGTGCGACGCCTTCGCAACGTTACCTTGACACGAGATGGCCTTGATTTAGGTGAAAACGACGCTTCGTTTCATCCCTTTATATTAACATACATTCAATTCAAATATTTATTTCTTTGCCTCGTAATGGAGCATTTATAGATAAAATAAATGTAACTTTTATATTTTGTTTTTCAGTTCATTACGCGTAATAAATCCACGAACATTTTAAGCAACTTTATATTAAATACTCTGTACTAAAATTATAAGACTTGTCATTTTGCGGCATTAATAATTGTGAGGTAACTATTTACTTCATAACGAATCACTTGATAAAGATGTTAATCAAGAGTGACAAACATATGAGCAAAATGTGAGTTATATTAATATAATATTTACAATATACAAGTCTTAACCTTAATATCTTATTTCAAAGCACAAAAAATATTTACATTAGGTGCAATACCACAGCACATAGAAACCAATAAACATTTATTGGTTTCTATGTGGCTTTTGTCGCTTTTGATGGGATCCTATTGGAGTTTTTAAATAGCTACCATACAATTATTGCAACTGGATATAAAATATTCTATTCAGGTGACAAATAAATGTACTCATGTGTGTGAAAGACTTATATGCACGTATGTATGTGCATATGTTTATATCTTGTGCATATTTGTTCTATATTATATTATTCACTATCGTTAATATAAATGACGTAATCAATTAATGAAAAGAAACACTAAAAAATAAACTAAAGATAACAATAAAAATAATTTATTAATAATTTGGGTCATTCACGCTATTGTGACCGTCATTTTAGCAAGGACCCTGACATTAAAGACAGCATAGTATAGTGTTGGCAATACTATATAAGTTACAAGAAATGAGCAACAGGCATCATTTGGCAATAGCCTACAGCCTCCAGGAGAACAGGACCATGAGGAGCACCAGAGTTTTCGCTTTAATTGTATTAGTAGCGGCTGTGAAAGCTAGAGATTTTCGTCACAAACGAGATGTAGACCTTGAAGAAGCGGCGTCCCATCTATGGGAAAAAGGAGCTGGAGGAGATCATCATGGTCAACATCACACCGAAGCTGGAGGATATGGTGAAAATGGATACAAAGGGCATCACGATTATAATATTGGTAAGAAAGGACATTCCTTGCACGACAAGCAAAAAGGTCACTTCGGAGAAAGCGGAGGTCATAAAGAACACCACCATCATGAGGATGGTTACTTTGACGAAAAATATCAGGGAGAAAAGGGTGAAAATGGACATAGCTTTGAAGAAAAGGGTAATTTTCATAAAGGGCATTCAACTAAAGGCCACCATGGAATTCATAAGTTAGACGAATTTAAGAAGGATAAGCATTTCCACGACAAGCATGGTGAGTCTGGCTTCGACGAAAGCTATGGTGGACATTATAACGAAGGTGGTCATGAAAAGGGAGGAGATTTCCATAAAGGACACAGTGAAGGAGGTTTTCATGAACACGAGCTCGGTGAGAAAGGGCACCATGAGAAAGGCGGATATCACAACGATAACAAAGGCCATCACGACGAAGGCAGTGATGAAGACTACTGGAATCACCATGCTCTTAATGAAGACAAAGGGAATCATGAAGAGCATAAAGGTTGGGGATGGAAAGGTCATTAATTACATGAAGACGACATGATATTTAAAAACTGTTTCTGCGTTATTGTTGTTAATACTTTGCTAATTTATACAATAAATGTCTTTTTTTATTTGAATTTTTATTGGTTACTTAATTTATACTTCATTGTGTGTACGTAAAATTTTATTTACCAAAAATATTCTTAATCTATAATAATATAATACATACGAGTACATACAAGTCTCATTCAACATTGTGTTCAGACAACATATTGTAACAGCTAAGTTTAATATTAAAGTATATAATATGTCTCATATCCTTGGAAAATAATCTAGCGTGTTTTCTGTATTTACCGTAGCGAGTTGCGGTAGTTGCCAATTTCCACAAAGAGAAAATGATAAAACAAGGATCCAAAAGGCTGTATCATCGCAACTCCAATGTAGGATTCAACGTTGTTCAAATAAATAATTTTAAATTGCATTTTCTGTATCATTTTGTAACTTTCTGGTAAGACCTACCGAAATACTATAATTCTATTGCTATATGTACTAGAAATTATTTTTATTTTATATTTTATTCGTGTTTAATATTAATAAGAATATCAATAAAAATATTTTTAAAATTAGACATTTAATTCGATAATAATTGTTAGAAATCAATTGTTATAACCCGTAGTATTATTATTCATTATAAATATGTATACATTAAAATAAAAGAAATAAGATCACAAAATTGATTTCTCAAATCATATCATGCAGAAGTAAACTTTTTAACCCTAAAGTACATCCTTTAATTCAACAAGAATTAAGAGTATCTTTAAGATGCCTAGTTTATAAATGGCAGTGTTCCAGAAATCAGAAAAAAAAGACACGATACTTAGTAAGAAATATGTAGTTAAGTAAAAGAATACTTTAACTTTGTTTGAGATACTATTAAAGAAAATGTCGTTCAGTATTTTTTTTATTTTTATATTTAAATTTATAAAACTGATTCAAACTAATATTTAATAGCAACTTGAATTTTTATAATTGATATTGTAAGTCAGGACATGTAAATGTTTTCAGGACTAAGCTAAACAAAATTTACCTTATATAATTTAAGTAGAAGTAGTAAAGTAATATATTATAAAACTAGCGACTTACCCTCGCTTCGCTCGGGTTCGCCTCTAGAAAAGCACAACCAGATCTATCCTACGGGAACCGTTCATTTTTCCGGAATAAAAAGTAACCTGTTGTTTGACCGGTAATATAAGGTATCAGCATGCCAAATTTTTCTAAATTAGGTGCATAAGTTGCTGTGTACTAAGCTGTATAAGTTACTATAGTTTTTTACCTATCCCACGGGAATTCTTTAATTTTCCGAGATGAAAAGTATCTAAATGTTGAACGGGGGTATAAGGTACCACCATTCAAAATTTCATTTAAATCGGTCTTACAGTTTCGGAGATTAGCCCGTACAAACAGACAAACAGACAGAGAAACAAAAAAAAATATGGAATATAAATTATTTAAAAGAAACAAAAAAAATTGAAAAAAAAAACTGGATTTGTTCTATTTCTCTTCTTACATCCCGATGACTCGGTTTTTAGCTAATTTTTTTTGTATGTACAGACATTCGACCTCTACAGTTTTTTTATATTTATAGATAGAATAAATAACGTATAATAAAACAGTAATATATAATTATGAAAATAGTTATAGCGAGTGTACCTTAGGACATAGACATATACTCTTACTATTAAGCACTTTACTATAGACCTTTTTAAGACTTACAATTTTCTAGTACAATGTTTTGATCTATCTCATAAGGTTGAGCAAGCGTTAACCATATAAACTAAGGATGATTCGATAGAACCAGTTATTGTGTTTTCCCGTGGGAATGAAAAATTTGCCTGTAGTAAAAGATATTCTAAATGTTTATTCGAGTACTAATTTATTACTACACAAAATTTAGTTAAACTCGGTTTAGTACTTTTTACGTGAAACATCGATTTGACTAAGTTAGTTTTATTATATTGATAGATAAGAATTGATATTTCGAGTGTACGTAAGGAGATAGAAAATACCAAATTGCCTGGAAGTGGAAATGTTTCCTCTCGTTGATTACTTTTACAACCTTGACACTACCGGGCGACAATATATTTCTTAACCGTAGCTGCTAACTAGTATAAAATATCTTAGGTACCTAAGCAGGTATCATTCAACAATTGTAGCTTGTCTTACAACCATGAGAAGCTTTCTAGTGCTATGTGGACTCGTGGTCCTCGTCGTCGCGGTCTCCTCCAGGGAGATCCGGGAGAAGAGAGAAGCTGATCTGGAAGTCGCAGCCTCTGGTCATCATTGGGATAAAGGTGGTGGCCATGAACACCATGGACACCATCATCACGAGCACGGTGACCACGATCATAAAGGGCATAAGGGACACCACGAACATCATCATGGCAAACATGGTCATCATCACCATGAGGGCCACAAGGGGCACCACGGAGAACATGGTGGACATAAAAAGCACCACCATCACGATGAAGGCTACCATCATCATCACGGACATGGTGAAAAGGGAGAGCATGGTCACGGTCATGAAGAACATGGACATTGGCACAAGGGACATGATACAAAAGGACACCATGGCATCGAAAAACATGATGAATTCAAAAAGGACAAGCATTTCCATGATCATCATGGAGAAAAAGGTCACCACTCCCATCATGGTGGTCATCATCATGAGGGTGGATACAAGAAGGGTGGTCATTTCCACAAGGGACACAAACATGGCGGTCATCATGAGCACCATCATGGTAAAAAGGGCCATCATGAGGATGGAGGACACCATCATCACCACAAGGGTCATCATGGCGAAGGTGGTCATCACGAGCACCATCACCATCACCATGAACATGGCAAAAAGGGAGGCCATGAAGATCACAAGCACTGGGGGCACAAATCCGGCCACTAAAATGTGGAATTTATTAGTACTACACAAATTGTTAGTTGTTGATTTTATATGTTTACTTTGTTATGTTTTTACTACAAGAAATAAAACCATTTAATATTCAATATTCATGATGTCATTATATTGCTACCGATTCATCCGCTGATAAGTTCAATTTTAATAAATTACTGCAAGGAAGTTACCAATATATGTATAAAGATATACTTATAGTAAAGATTTACTATAAGAGTTACTTATCCTTATTAATATTATAAATGTGAAAGTTTGTGAGTATGGATGTTTGTTACTCTTTCACACCAGAATGGCGGAACGGATCTGGATGAAATTTGGCATAGAGATAGATTATAGTCTGTAATAACACATAGGCTACTTTTTATACCAGAAAAATGTACGGTTCAGATAGGTTTGTTTCCCTAGAGGCGAACCCGAGAGAAGCGAGGGTGAGCCGCTAGTAGTAAATACATAGTTCTAAAATTAGTTTATTGAAAAGATGCTAAAGGGATCGTATGTGAATGTAAATTAATGCTTATTTACTCTTATACATAAATGAAAAAAACGTTCTCTATTTCAAAAAGTATTATCATATTTTATTTTTCAGTAAATACAAAAGTTAATTAATCGGTACATTTAAAAAAGCTTACAGTGGAATGCAACTATTGCCTTTAGTTTATTCTATCTATTCAAAAATATGTAATTTAAACTTACAAAATATAATAAAATAAATCTACTAAAACTGTAGTAGGTAATTATGCGGTTTGACAAATTTTTAGAGAAATGACAGGTACTTTTTTACGGCGAGAAGTTGTTCGGCTTATTATATTGAGTGATATCCGTCGGAAGAGGCTGACATTTTCCATTATTTCCATAAGTTATGGGGTTTCAAAGTTCTTGGAAACACGTAATAAACTAAAGTATTTCTGAATATTTCAACGTGCACGTTGTGGGAGCGAGACAGGGAATATACTTTTGTAATATAAATATTAGACTTTAGAGGAGTACTAATTGTGTATCACCGAGCTTGAATTTAACATGTATGTTAAATTCAAGCTCGGTGATACACAATTAGCACTGTAGCATGTCATCTTAGACCATAGCATTAATAGTCTAGTCAACAAGTTCAAAAACGTGTTAAATAGATATAAAGCTCCTAAAAATATGTGCCATAGCTCATTCGATTCGGAATGACGTCTAGAAAAATGTTTTTTAAGGGCATATTAGCACATAAAAAATTGCAATTGTTATTAACAAAATAAGATTAAAAAAAAAGGTATTTAGTTTTTCGTTAATAACTTTTAAAATAATGATATTTAAGGAATTATGAAAAAAGATCCTGAAAGAGGAGGAAATTTCCAATAAAAAAGTCCTAACTCCCGGAACTCTATCTATATTATTTATAATTTTTTTAACGCTGGAAATAGGGCTCCGCGAGGGCGTTACGGCATAGGCGCGCCGTCTAAAAAGCCGGTATATCACCTAAAATAATTTTTTTCTAATATTAAATAACAATTTAAAAATTTGAATAAATTATGGTGTAATCTAGACACTTGAACGAAAAAAACCTCGGTGAAAAAAAATTTTTTTGACAATTTTTCAAAAAGTTACACCATTGTTAATTAACTAATTTTTTTCCAATCTCTGTTTTTATAAATTACGGCATAAAAGTTTAAATAATTAGTCTATAAATTTTTCGCTTCGTGGAGCTCTTCTTATTTAGGTACTTAATAAAGTTATGCAAAAAAATTTTATTAAAGTTTATTATTTTGTTAATTATAATTTTTTTAAATTAACTAAAAATGAAATTTATAAAAAATGTTACAAAAAAATTTTTTTTTTGGTAATATCTTATTATTGCTGTTTTTGCATCTAATATAGGTAATAATTAACATTGGAAAAAAAAAATTTCCGTCATTTGTTAAGAAATTGTTTATAAACAAATAGACTATTTTGGGATTTTGAAAAAAATTTTTATTACTATCTTATTGCATAGGTAAAATGATGATTTTTTTTAAAAAAAATTTTTCTTAAATAAAATTTTTTATTGTTTTTAATCGTTTTTTTATATTTCAATTGTTTAAATAATTAGTTAAGAAATTATTTTATTCTTAAAAATCATCATTGAACCTTTTCAATGGAATAACAGAAAAAGATTTTTTTTTATAAATAATTTAATTGTTTATTAACTTTACAATTTGTTATAAACAAATAATATTAACCGTTTTATTTTTTTTCGAAAACTTCAAAAAATTACAAAAACAACCATACATAACAAAGTTAAGAAAAATTTTTTTTGTATTTTTTACAAACAAAAAAACAAAAAAAATTTTTTCTTAACTTTGTTATATATGGTTGTTTTTGTAATTTTCATAATTCCTTAAATATCATTATTTTAAAAGTTATTAACGAAAAACTAAATCCCTTTTTTTTTAATCTTATTTTGTTAATAACAATTGCAATTTTTTATGTGCTAATATGCCCTTAAAAAATATTTTTCTAGACGTCATTCCGAATAGAATGAGCTATGGCACATATTTTTAGGAGCTTTATATCTATTTAACACGTTTTTGAACTTGTTGACTAGACTATAAACGAAATGAGTTCCTAAGTATAATCGCATAGGAAATCTAATATATTTTGATACGTAAAATACATATTTACCTATTAGATATTCATATCTTACAATATTATCCGCTGGCACCGACTGCGAAAATATCTGATTAGGTATCTATTCTAAATGAAAACCTCCGTTTAGTTATTTTTTACATTTTAGTGCCTGGAAGTCGGTTTTTTTTTAAGTTTTTATTTTTATATTTTTAGTGTAGACGTAATACGCAGGTAATTTGTAAGAAGAAAGTTTTAAATAACATATTCGATTAAACAATTTGTTAAAAAATATATTTATTGTTGATTTTTTTAAAACCGCTCGACCGATTTCGATAAAATTTATATGGGACCACCTGGGAAGTATACCCTTTCAAACAAAATAAAATTTTTCCAAATCGGTTCAGGCGTCTTCGAGTAATCGGTGAACATACATAAAAAAAATAAGATTCCGACGAATTGAGAACCTCCTCGTTTTTGGAAGTCGGTTAAAAACAAATGTACACTTAGTTATTACTGTACAAGTCATGTCCGCGTGGAATAGTGGCAAGAATGCTAGCCGCATTCCCCCGTTGAGTGGCAATGCCGATTCTTTGGGCGAAAAATGCGCCAGCCCATAGATTTAATTAGATTTATAAAAAAAAACTGAAAAAAGAAACGTAATTAGATCTAATTTAATTGAGTGCAGTACAGTCATGGACTTAAATATTTTGTGAAATAAAAACAAAGATGTTTATGAAAA
This sequence comes from Brenthis daphne, assembly GCA_947093115.1. Taxonomy (NCBI): domain Eukaryota; kingdom Metazoa; phylum Arthropoda; class Insecta; order Lepidoptera; family Nymphalidae; genus Brenthis; species Brenthis daphne. The sequence goes on from OX352471.1 coordinate 9,325,583, forward strand.
TTTTAAATTATACATTTCAACATCATTTATTATTCTTACATTATGTAAAAAGGAGTTGCCAGTGAATATCTGTCTGTACGTATGTGATAATCTTGAGAACTTCTGAACGAATTTAAAAGCGATTTTTACTGTTTCTCTAGAAAGGTATTAGAAATTAGCACTAATAGAAGCCCAGCGCAGACCAGTGAGAGTTAAGGCGCAGGACCGACAGCTTTACGTGCTCTCCGAGGCACGGGGGTGAAACACCGCCAATTTCCCAACTCCGGGCTGTTACTGAGGCTTGCTATACAGAAAATTCAATAACTAAACTTGGCCCGACCCGGGAGACTCGAACCCAGGACCTCTGGGTGTGCAGCCGTACATGCTAGCCACTATCTATACTTGCTTGCGTTGCAATAGCTAGCAGCTGCCACTCCCTAACATAAAATGCCATCTAGAAATATGTAGACTAACTATTGCGAACTTACTTAAAATGTAAAAAAAAGGTCTGAGTGAAAACCTCTGCATTAAACGAAAACTGAAATATATGCCAACATCTGATGTTATTTAAAAGAAAATGATTATATATTTTAGTTTCATAAGATTGTACTAGTTTACCTAACTTTCAATGCTTGACGCCATACCGAGATGATAATAGAATATTATTATGGAGATTGAATCAGGAAACCGTCCCTATAAGGCCGACCAACCGAAAAATATACATACATATACATATTATGTCAATGTAGTCGACCATTTTGGGTTCACTTTTAATCGTGATGAGACCCATGTTACACGAAATCTCTGTAGATGTAGTTAATTCTATTCAAAACTAATGAGCATAAGTGATATTTCAGAATGAAAATTTCTGTAATATATTACACATTATATTATACGAGTATTTTAATATATATTTGCAATGTTGAAATAATTATTAAAATCAGTCAGTAGCTTCTTTTTAATAAATTACAAACAAACAAATCCTTCCAATTCATAATATTAGTACAGATTAAAAACAAATAAATATTTAAATATAATCGCGACAGTGCTTTTGGCTTAACTCAATCTCTGAACACTATTTTCCACCACTACTTACATTTGCATTAACACTTCACTGCATTTTAATTCACTTTCTCATTTTTTCGTATTTTTTCTTAAACTTCTCGTAGATTCAAAATTCGACTGAATTCTCGATACATGGCAGTGTATCAAAAAGATTTGCAGCAGTTCTCCCTTTACCGAAAATAGGTTTTTCTGGTAAGGCAACTCGTAGGTACCGACTCGGCCGATCAATGGACTCTGTCAACAATCTTGGTAAACAGAAACTCCTGCAACCTTTTGGGATAAGTTTTCGAGATGAAGGTTGTAGAATATCAACAAATTATCGTAATTTATTTGCTCATAATAAAATAAATATATTCGTAAAATTTGTGCTTGGTATGTTTGAAATGTAATAGAAGGGCATACAATGTTTTTTAATCACTGTATTTCAAAAATATCTGGCCAAATTTTACTTATTGTAGGTATAGATAATATAAAACAATAATTATTATCCATAGCTATTTTTCGTAAGTTTAGTTTCAATTGCACTACCTTCCCGTTTTTGCACGTTCTTATACAAATCTAAGGAGTGTTAAATTGCCAACTAAATACTTAATACACGTGGCTGAGTTGAATGAAATATTTTATTTATTTATTACATAATAAGCACATAGACATTTTTATTGGCGTTAATATGAGAGATGTTAATGGCATACACACAGCAAAACTGTAGGTGGATCTATTCCTATAAAGCATCTCTTCAATTTTTCTGATTGGAATGGATAATAGGATAAACTTGACTTAATAGGATTTATTTTTTAACAAAATTGAATATGTTTTAAATCAACTATTTATAATAATAGTTAATATCATTATGAAATAAAATGTTTTAATCTGAAATACAACGGACTAATCACACGGTATAAAATATTTAATAAATATAACAATAATTCCAATTAAATAGTTAACCTTGACAATACAGCCAAGCACTTGCCGAGTATCGCAATCATTGCCTCATGTTGGTACTGAGAAAATTGATTGGTAGTGTTTATAAAACGTTGTTGACGATAAAAATATCCATAGATAAACAGTTGGCAGTCTATATAAGAGCAAATATGAAAGTGCCTTTCCTGCTAGGGTGTCTCGTAGCACTTTTAGTATTGACAAGTGCACGAGACATCAGACAGAAGCGCGAAGCAGATCTCGAACCTGCAGCATCTCATCATGAAAAAGGAGGAGGTCACGAACATCACGGACACCATCACCACGAACACGGTGGAAAGGGCTTCAAAGATTACAAAGGACACCACCACCACGAACATGGCAAAAAAGGGCACCATGACCACGAAGGACACAAAGGGCATCATGAACAACACGGAGGACAAAAAAAACACCACCATCATGATGATGGCCACTACCATGAACATCATCACGGTGAAAAAGGAGAAAAAGGACACGGGTTCGAAGAAAAGGGGCATTATCATAAAGGTCATTCTACCAAGGGGCACCATGGAGTTCATAAAATAGACGAATTTAAGAAAAACAAACATTTCCACGATAAACATGGGGAGCATGGTTTTGAAGAAGGCTATGGTGGACACCATGACGAACATGGCCATAAGAAAGGTGGGCACTTCCATAAGGGCCATGAGCATCATGGACACCATGAACATCATCATGGCAAAAAGGGCTACCATGAGAAGGGAGGTCACCACCATGAACATAAAGGACACCATGATGAAGGCGATCACCACGAACACCATCACCACCACAGCGGCCATGGAAAGAAGGGTGGCCACGAAGATCACAAACACTGGGGCTTCAAAAAGGGTCATTAAGCTGTTATGGAACTGTTGTTTTCCAAATACTTTATTATGGATTAATTTTTTTTGTTATTACATTATTTCTAAAGAGATACTACATGTATAATAAACACGTATTTTCTAAAATCGCAATGTTTCCTTACAACGTAAAATTCTTTTAATAACATAACGATTTTCGTTCTATCTTTATACTCTTTTCCCTTGTGGTACCATTCAATTCTAATTCATAACACCTTGCCGACAGTTGAAGATTGAAGTCATTAGTTTAAGATTTAATTTTAAGATACGTTAGATCATACTACTGAGACTGAGTGCTTACTACCCTGAACTAACTGATTATGCTAGCTTGATCTTTTTATACTTTCATCGTTTATGTACCACTAGCGACTTACACTTGCTTCGCTCGGGTGCGTCCCTAGGTACGTTTTAAATAGATATAAATAGTTATAACCAGCGTAAGCCATGTAAATTTAATAAAAAAAAATCGTTAATTTTTACGATGTTTTAATCAATACAATTATAAAGAGGTAAAGTTTGTGAGTTTGTGGGGTAATCGCTGGATCTACTGAACCGATTTAGATGAAATTTGGCAAGAAGATAGTTTGAGACCCTGGGATGGACGTAGGATTTTTATCCCGGAAATCATTCCTTAAGGGGGTTAAAATGAGGATGAATGTTTGTATGGGGAATCAAAGTCTGTATAGGGACGAACCCGAGCGAAGCGAGGGTGAGTTGCTAATAGTTCTTATATTGCAAGCGGAGACAAATCCAACAAATCGGAGATCATAAAAATCTGTACAAACGTAACTGACTTTATTTAGTTTTCATGTTGCGCGTGTAAAATGACAAAGATAATGCCAAAAAAAATTGTTATAATAGATATTGATAAATTAATTATTATAATGCCTCCATATGCCATATAACGAAAAATCCTATCTGTCCACTTTTTAACGAAATATATTATGATTTTTTCTTTATGGTTATAAATATAATAATGGCAACACTAACAATGTAGATTAATTATTAATATTTTTTTAAATTGTAATAATTATAATAATAACAGATTTAATTAAATAAATAATATTCTATATTCAATTATAAAGCTAATTAAAATTATATAAAAGTGTTTAAAGTTAAAATATTGTAAGGTACTTTAGTGCCATTTTTCAATTTTTTGAATTCATTTTGTTAATTTGTGGGTAGGCTGTCTGTAACAACTATATAATACCTTTGAGACATCTAACACCTCAGTCTCTCCCGTGACCATGATTGCTGTAAAGCATTCGAAACATCGGGAACCAAAAATCAAAATAAATTCGCGAAAAAATCCGAAAAGATAGTTTTATTTAAAACTATGGTTCGGCCTCTGTATCGATAATAATGTTTATTTCAATAAGATTTTCCAAAAAATATTTAATGTACAGTTCGGCTTAGTTAAAATTTTATTATATGTATAGATTAATAATTAATCATATTTTTGTGTGATTTAATTAAAGCACATTTATTGTTAATTTCCTAACTTGTGCTATAAGATTGCTTCTTCTAACTCTAATTATAGACCAAAGGAGCGTACCATGTTGCTTATGATAAGTAGGTAAGTATGCGAGAAATGAAATAACATATTTTGCCTTTTAATTGATTGTGTTGACTGAAGCTTATTATATTTTTAGATCTCCAAGGAATCTAAGACCTTAATATTTCTACTAATTGGTACTTGATATCTGTACGTTTGCTGCTCTTGGTTGCTGTTGTCTGCGAATAAACAGAGAGTCAGAACAAAAAGAAAATAAGATAATTCAGTAATAAGTCTATTACTTTGCTCATTATTATAATATCTACTTCCAGGAGAGATAAATAATCATTTAAAAATTTATAAATTACAATCAAACAAGAAACACTAAAACTTCTGTATGTTATCTAAAGCAAATATGAATACAAAAACTCCACAAGACATATTAGAAAAGAAGTAAGAAGTGCTACGTAGTGTTGTGTTAAATCGTATGTATATTTTAAACACCCATCTAAGTTATCGCTCTATCGCGGGGATTACTATAGAACAAATACTTCGAGATACTGCAATGCTTTGGCGCTACTAGTTTTTAAGATGACAATAACTTTAATATAAAGCTGATAGTTCAAACCATAAGTACCTTTTACTATCGGATGAGGTAATTAGTGAAAATATCCCTCAGCTTAATATCACATTAGCTTCAGTAGGTGAAGGATTTAACGTGACATTAGATGAAGCCATAAATCTAGTGTGAGGTGTGACATCGCTAAGCCCTCACCCGCTCATTAATTAGTGTAAAAGCATTATCACCGGATTGTATCTTATCTATACGTGAATGTGTCCGAAAAATCACCCTAATGATTTAGGGTGATCCCTAAGCTGGAAAACGAGATCTTTTGACGAAGTAGATGTTTTTGTATATTGGGCACATTACCTCCGCTCCATAAAAAATCAGTGAAATAATAGTAGGACTTGCTCATTAAGAATTCAGTACCATAATAATTAATAAGGTACAATTTTGTGATATGTAGGTATTATTAATTAATTGCGATTTCATGTTGTACAGTGAAGAGCAGCTTTTATTGTATTCAGCCTTTTCTAATGTCCCACTACTGGGCACGGGCCTCCCTTCAGTATGAAGGGAACCACGCTTGCCAAGTGCGAGTTGACGGACTTCACGTCACGTCAGAAATGTCGGTGTCCTCACGATGTTTTCCTTCACCGTAAGACAAGTGGTAATCATGTTGAAAAATCAGCTTTTATTACAAGTTTTTTTTTTACTTTAGCATTTGCGTTACTATTTTATAACGGTAAGATTAAGACCTGAATATTAGATTTAAAATAAACCCCGAATACTGCCTTTCATTCGTAATACAGGCGGACGGACGTGTAGACAGCATGGGAATACATATTAATAGGGTTCGATCCAACCTTTTAAGTTCAAAAAGATTAAAAAGTGCTTGTTATATCTTAGCCTTAAGTAGATATCATTTTCATATAGAAAAACAAAAAAATATTGCTCTTTATAATACAAAGACGAAAATATTTAGGCCTACCTGTTAAATTTTTTAAAACAATCGAAGACGCCGCAGATTATATATGTAAATCAGTCTGTCTACCTTGAAATTTTGCAAATACAATTTTAATCATCATTTTATTTCACAACATACACTTAAAAAACAATTTAAAAAGTTTGCTGTCCTAAAGGTACTTTAAGAATTCGAGCAATACAGATATTTACTGTGGGTTGGTACTCACGAATTACTACTATAGACGAAATTGAATAAAACAATGATGCTTTATTGCCTGCTGCAGCCCGCTTTATGGAACTAGGAAGTTGGCTCGGTTTCTGAGAGCACGTAAAGCCATCGGATATGCACCTGAACTTAAAAACTGTTTTTGTTTAATATGAGAACAAAAGAAATACAGAGTATCTGCATCTGCATTTGTAGACTATAACATTTCTTCAGTGGTGATACTATTACGTGGATCATAAATTCGCTAGGTAACTGTTAACACGCTAATTTTACTATTCGTTTTTTCTATTGTTTTTAATGGAGAGCTTGAATCACTTAACAATTTCATTATAAAAATACCTTTAGCCTTATAACTTAAGTTATAAGCATATCTACACTTTCTGAAGTTACTTTATCATTTAAGACAATAATTTGTTGGCCTCCAAAAGTGCTAGCAAGTCTGCGATGATCGATATCGTTTTACTAGTATGTACAAAATTTACTAGTATGTACAAAAGTTAGGTTAGAAGAGATCAATTTAGCTACTAAATATAAATCCTCATAAAAATAAATGGGCTGAACACTCAAACCATAAGTGTAGTTAGATAACTTTTATAAATTAAAATCTAAGTTGATTAACTGGGTAAAAGTTATTGTGAAAAGCATGAGATTCCCTTGGCTCAAAAACAGCAAAGTGTAAGCCAGAATACGAAAAAATCATTTTAATTTAATAAATTATTATTTATTATTTTATGATTAAATTTTACATTATTTAAAATACTTATTATTTAAATAACGTTATTATCTATTTGATCTGTCTCAGTGTCAATATTAATGTTCTAACTACAAATAAATAAATGACCAGACATTCTGCATAATACGTTATAGCGCGCCATGTACATGTAAACTGTTGAAAGTCTATAATAAGATTATTTTGATAGCCCTCAATTGCCTTTTTTATATCCATACTTCTTATGATGTTCATGTTCTCCCTTTTTAGCGTGGTCGTGGTGATGATGATGATGTTCGTCATGACCTGCAGATTCCTTGTGACCTTTATGCTCGTGGTGATGACCTCCCTTTTCGTGATGACCTTTTTCTCCGTGTTCATGTTCGTGATGTCCACCATTGTGATGACCTTTCTTAAAGTGCCCGCCTTTTTTATGCCCATGTTCTTCATGGAAACCACCATGCTTCTCTTCATGTCCAGAATCTCCTTCTTCATCAAAGAAATGTTTATCTTTTTTAAACTCGTCGAGCTTGTGTATTTCATGATGTCCTTTAGTGGAGTGTCCTTTATTGTAATGGCCCTTTTCTTCATATTTATGGCCCTTTTCTCCTTTTTCACCCTTATGGTGTTCGTCATAGTGACCATCTTCATGATGATGCTCCTTTTCATGACCGCCATGATCATCATATTCACCTTTGTGATGTTCCTTATCATGGTGACCTTTCTTACCCTCTTCATGATGATGATGACCCTTGTAACCTTTATGACCCTTCTCTCCATGTTCATCATGATGATGAGCATGATGTTCCTTGCCACCCCCTTTTTTGAATTCGTGATTCTTACTTTGTTCTTTTTTATGCTCAGTGGCTGCGTCATCTTGATCAATTAATTTTTCTGAAGATTGCTCATTCTTCTTTGATGGAAGCCGTCGACTATGAGTTACAGCTATTAATGTCACTAAGCCTAATACTAATATTAACCTCATGATTGAAATTTATTCAGACGCCCCGATACTGATCACTTTTATTTAAAATTGGCGATTGGCGATATTACTGCGACGCAGTAGTTTTATATAAGGAGTTGAGTAAGCGATGTCAAGTGACGCGTCGCGAGACAATCTCGCAGTTCATTGTCGCAAGAATGCTTAACTATTTCTGGTTTGAAATCCATATATTTTCATATATTTAAAAATTATAATCGATCTCTCAAATATATACAAACTAGGCTCTACTCACAGTTTCAGTTTTAAGACAGGAATTTAATATTTCCTTTGACTTGTTCATTATATCTTTTTTCTTACAAAATACATCTTTTACAGAGTTTTATTACTTATAAGTAAATAGATGTTTTTTTCCTAAAATTATTTCAGGAGTGATAACCTTTTACTTTTATTATTAAACAGATTTACCTTTCAGCATTAGCAACTAGTATAACACGTTTTGATTGTTGTGTTAAATTATGTATTGTGGTTTACCTGTGTAAAACTTAGTTAGTTACTGATGTACCTATATTCTGCACATTCTGTGCAATAATTCATATAATTATCCATCCCTAAAGGTTCCTTATTACTTGTAATTATGAAATTTTTAAAATATTAATTCTAAACATACTTTTATTCAGTTATCGGGAAAAATTGACAATAACTCGTATAATTCAATGATCAATTTTATCATAATATTAACCCTGACCCGTACTTACTTTACTTATTGATAAATGATTGAAGGTTTTTGATTTCATAATACCTATTACTTATTGTCTAATAAAAATATTACTATTGAAAAAAAAACAGAAATTTTAATCTACATAAATAAAATAATAAACATGTATAACGTTTATTTAAGAATTGGTGGCCCTGGTATTTAATAAGCATATATAAAAAAAATGAGTTTTTTTTATTTGTAGATAGGAAAGTATTAAATTAAAAGTATATCTTTATTTATTATATACGCTACCATAACTCTATTTTTACTCGTATACACTACTCATTATGATATTAACAACTACGCTGTACATGTTGATTGAACGAAATAATATCTAACTTTTAATCTATTCTTCGGACTACTATGAAGTTTAAAAAAACAATTGCCACATCGGTTCAGCCGTTCTCAAGTAATGCGCTGACCAACGAAAAGCATTTAATATATACAATCAATTTTCTTTGCTAAATATATTGTATGCAATGTAATTCTTATAAAATTCAAACGCAGTTGACTTCCGACTCGAACTGTGCAAGGTGAGAATAGGGTAACTCCCGTGTTAGCCTTCTCATTAGGTAATTTTATTTGAGATCGCAAACTAAGAAGTCCTTAGTATCCCCAATGTTATATGTAAAATTCAAGTTTAATAGTATATTATTCTTGTGATAAACAGATCGTCAAACGTCGAAATTTAGAGATAGACCAGCGATAGTAGAATACATATCATAAAATGTCATCATTTTATGAAATGTTCAACTACTTCATACATAATATCAATTTTACTGGTTATACTAACATATTATATTCTTTACTTGACTGTTTTTTCTATGAACATTTTTAAAATTATTGGTTTAATGCAATAATTTTATTAATGAAAATTGTTAACATATATAAATATTCCATATTTATCTGCTAAAAAAGAAATAAATAACAAATAATATTTAAAAATAATTTAATTTTTCATCATCTCATTAATGTATATTAATATTATTTGACTAACATAATATAATATATAAACCTTGTGGGTCTCAATAATTGATACACTAGTTTTTTACCTACAAAACGTCATATTATTATAATAGGTAAGCGCAATGATTAACTAATAATTTTTCTATATAACCAGAAAAGCACAAACAGATCTATCCCATAGGAACCGTTCATTTTTTCGGGATAAAAAGTAACCTGTTGTTTGACCGGCAATATCAGCATGCCAAATTTTACTAAATTTGGTGCATAAGTGGTTGTGTACTAAGCTGTATACGTTACTATATTTTTTAACTATCCCACGGGAACTTTAATTTTCCAGGATAAAAGGTATCTAAAATGTTGACCGGGGATATAAGGTATCAACATGCAAAATTTCATTTATATCGGTCCAACAGCTTCGGAGATTAGCCCGTACACAGAGACAAACAGACAGAGAAACAAAAAAATAAAAAAATCTGAATTATTTTTATTTCTCTTCTTACATCTCTCTGACTCGGTATTTAGCATATTTTTTCTATCTACAGACATTCGACCTCTACAGTTTTATTATACCTACCTATGTAGGTATACATTATATTGAAAACTAAAAATTTTGCAGCAAGAGAAACAGCTACGAAATTGTGTGAAGCTAACGAATTTCTACATGGTGAATACATCTTTCAACCCTTGCTAGCTTTAAACCTGTGATTTATCCCCGCTATTGCTAAAACACCTATTTGAAACATTTTTAACTGTAGATAATTCTAGGTGCCATGAGATTACAATAACTCAATAAGTAATTAAGCTCATAGTCCAGTCAAAATAGACGTAAAAATAGAGGTACGTTTACATTATTATGTATCAACTACCGTACTTATGATAGTAAGACTAGCGACTCACCCTCGCTTCGCTCGGGCTAGACCCTAGCTTGCTTCGCAATACAAACTTTCATCCTCATTTTCACCCCCTTAATAGGTGATTTCCGGGATAAAAAGTATGATATGTCCTTCCCAGGGTTTCAGACCATCTTCCTACCAAATTTCATCTAAATCGGTTCAGTAGATCCAAAGATTAACCCCTACAACATCACAAACTCACAAACTTTACTTCTTTATAATATTAGTATAGATAAAATATATATTATTTTGTTGATTAGTGTGTACCAATTGCCAAGACCAGTCTTGCTCCATTGTTAAAGCAAATGCGACAGATAAGGATTTTCATGATACATATCAATAAAAAGACAAGTGATGCATCTTTCCTAGATCAGTTTACGGATATCCAGCAAGAAGAAGAAGGGGTAGCGAAAGTAGCATTTAAAGATTATCGACTGACTAAAATGTTCACCTAAAATAGCACCATTTTTTAGTTAATAGAATTTGGCCTTGAATAGATTTTTAGCAGATGAAGTATCTGTGGGGTTTTGATATTTTATTTTTAATAGTCTTCCTGGGTATTTCTCTGATTTCACGCCAATCGCATGTTTTATAGTACAAAAAAATAAATATCTATATTTCGAGCAATTTAATAACTGTAATGCAACCTAATTACACTTATCTAGCTAGTACACTAAAATACGACAGTAAAAAAGTAAGCCCATAAAAAGAAAAAAAATATTTTAATGCCAAAATGTCACCACCTTCAGTGTCCTCAACGTGACTACAAAAGAAAACAATTTTAAATTTCAATGAAATAACAGTTTCATATACCTATAATTTATTTATTGCGTTAAGCCAATTGTAAAGTTGACATTTTTATCCTATATAAATATACAAAACGTTAAGTTATTTTTAAAACAATATAATTATCTTTGTCACGAAAAAAATGTCATTTCCGTAAGCCGGGGAGGAAATTCAAATATGTTTTTACGTGAACATCCTACTATCTTCTCGCTTATCCCGTTCGCTTCCGCACAGCTCAGACGACCAAGAGAACCCGACGGAGAAACCCGTGCGTTTGAGTGAAAAAAAAAATTTACGTTAGTGTTGTAAGAAATCACGTTTGTCACATTTTGGTGGTCTTTACCGTAACCAAAATATTTCGGGTGAGTAAATTTATTTATGTTTATTTAATACGTCTACAATGTTCGTCCTTAGTTCAATTTTTACGAGTAAATTTATATATTTTTTTACATTTCTAATAACGGAATTAAAAATTAAAATAACACAAAACGTCACTACCCTCTTAGTCACTACCATCAATTACCATCAGTTTTAAAGTGTAAAGGTAATGACGCAAAAGTAATGGTGATGATCCAGACTTGATTTATTGTTTATTTTTCTTGTTTTTATTAAAATACGCAAGTTAGATAAAGTTAGGTTGATTAATATGTATAATCCAACAAAACACTGCAGTAGCTCAAAATTTTAATAACCATTGCTACTAATATTTTGTTTATTAACATGGTTTTTTAAGTAGGGATAGTTTTGAGTCCAAAATATGGCTAAGAGTACTTTTATCGTAGTCATGTACTCTATGTCATAGGAACGGAGCTGCGAGTAAAACTAGTCCACCATAAATTGAACAATGAAGAACACTTATAATATATTTAATATATTTTCTCGCTTTTGTTTTGAAATGTTGTTCGCTATACTATTTTCTTAAGTTTCTTCCAGGGTTTTAACGTAATATTATTGCTTAATGCCTGACGATTTTTTTCTCCTTTAAGGTAAAATTATGACAAGTTAAGACTAAGAAAACCCGTGAGGAAAAATTGGCTCAGGCTCGACTTTATAAGAGGCTAAAATACGCAGACATAAAAGAAGATCCAGAAAAATATTCAATTGAAAAAGAAAGATTAAGATATTTACAGTGAAGAGAGCAAAATATGCTTAAAACTATTAGAGATTTAACTCCAAAGGAACAGCGTAAAAAAAGAAGAAATTGGAGAGAGAGTTGCAAACGCTATTTGGAAAAAAAGAAAAAAGAAAGAACAATAGCGCAATTGATTGACAATTCTCCCCCTGGCAGTGACCTAGATCCAGTACCCGCAGCAGTTGTAGATCCTTTAGAAGGACCATCGGCGCACATCTTTGAAGCGAGCAATTTCACTTCAATAATAAAATAACAAATCCAAATATTTGTACTGATTGCATTAAAAACGACGTATATCATAAAAGAATGTTAGAACCGAAAAGAGACTTAGAAGAAACACAAAAAAAGAAGGCAGCAATGCAGAGAACTTTACATAGACTCATCAAAGACCAAAGAAAATCGCAAGTAAATAATCCATCGACAGAACAGAAAGTACCAGTTTTAGTTGAGAATATAGAAGAAAGTTAAAAAGAAGAGGTAAAGAAAAGACTTATTTTTGGTGAAATCGTTACTAGAAAAATAAAACCTGGATACAAAACTATGCCAAAAAATGATAAACGCAAATTTAGCGATTTATTTGTCAAAGAAGACTTCAAAAAACACAAAATTTTGAATACTATGACTTCATTTACGGTAAAATAACAAAAAACTAAAGAAAATAATGAAAAACAAATTAAACAGGAAATTGAAAACTTTTTCGAAGATGATAGTAACAGCAGAATAGCAGCGGATAAAAAAGAATTTAAAAAAGTAACTGGATTAGTTACGCAGAAGCGGTACCTAACCGATACACTAACAAATGTGCATGCGAAATTTCTTAAGACTCACGACTGTGAAGTTGGATATTTAACATTCTGCAAATATCGTCTATTTTGGGTAGTGTTCCCAAAAGAATCTAATAGAAATACTTGTTCTTGCATAGTACATGTAAACATGGACCTTTTGATTAAATCTCTAAATAAAAACTGATTTGATTAAATACCCTGTGATTTAATAACAGTCAAAGTAATAACCCTAATTAAGTACACAGTAATTGCTAAACTGAATAAGTCATAAAATAAGTTTAATTTTTTCAGATTGAAGACTGTTAAACAAGTTGATACATGTGCTATTGTTAGGAACTGATTCCAAAAAAGAGGTTATGTTACAATTTATTTTTATTTAACGAGAGTTTATTATAGCAATATCATAATATGATTATGTAAACCTGTAGAGCTAATAATTATATACAGAAAATAAATGAAATGTCATTACTAGTAGTCACTGTGTCATTACCGTCACAACGTAATCATAACCGTTACCCTAAAAATCATTACCGTAATAATAATAAAAAACCAAAGGCCTATATCTTCGCTATTTATAGGTGCAATTAAAAAAAAAAGTTATTCCTTAGTTGTTTATAGTCATTTTTTCAAAATATATCAAAATTTTGAAAATCTAATAATTTCTCTCATTTTTACCGAATTGGATCGAAATCGTAGAATCAGCCAGGTAGGGGTTGATATAGTCCACTATATCAACCCCTACAGGTCTGTACTACATAATTTTCAGCTATGCGAAAAATTATAAATTAAAATGTCTGTTTTGAGCGGACTATAAGTAAAAAGAACGCATAATTTTAACTGGAAATTCGGCCGAACCAAAATTTTTCAAAAAAATATCATTATACATCTGTGATAGGTAAATCATGAGATATACGAGTATAATGGACAAGATCCTTGCGAAAAATAGATACCTACCTGTAGTGTTTGCTTAAATTCTTTAAATTTTTGTTGAACTCCTAACATTGAACCCTATTCAAATCACGATCTAGCAAACTTATTTAATATATACTAGGGGTTCACCCTCCCTAGAGTCCCTAGGTACGTTATATAGATATAAAAAGTTATTAGCTAGCGTTAGCCCTATAATTTTTTTTTGTGAATTTTTCTGCTTAGATACTATGCCATTCGGGACGCAGACAAATCCAACAAATCAAAAATCATGAAAATCGGTCCAGCAGTTCTTGTAGCAGTGTTGTAACAATCCCGACTTTGTTTAATATATACATAGATATTAATAAATATACGTAATGTCTATATGTGTTTGTTTTAATCATTTTTAATGATCTCTCCTAAATCATTCATTCGATTGCCATCTTTGTGGAGTTTTTGTACGCCCGTCCGGGAAGGTTAATGGTTATTGACATAGTGAAACTTTTAATTTACGATAGGTGGCACGCGATTTATACGGGATAATTTGAAATTTATTAGCATAGAGTGGCACTGCGCAAAGCCGAAAGGTGCTGCGAGTTGTGTATAAAAATTTAAATCTTTTTTAAAGGATTACAAACTTCATTTCAATCAATCAATAAACGATTAAAAACTGAGGTCCAACAATAATTTATTACCCTCATTTATAAAATCTCACTAGTCATATAAATGTTGTGTGGGTAACTAAAACTATTCAGAAATAATGTCTTCAATTCATGTTCCTAAACATATATAGGTGTGATATGAAATACCACAAAATATTCCTAACGTGTTTTTAAAGAATCCTATTTCATAAACAAAACCTGATAGTACATCCATACTTTGATATTATAAATGTGAAAGTGTGTTTGTTTGTTAATTTGTTTGTTTCTCCTTCTTTCACGTCGAAACGGATTGGCGTGATTTTTTATGTGGAGATAGTTGGAGGGCTGGACATTTTTTACCGCGGGAGATTTCCGTAATTCCCACGGGAAAATACTTTATAATACAATCCAAAAAAATTATTATGATCAGAATTATTTGAATCTTAGTATTAATTAATGCTCTTCAATAAAATTAAATAAATACGTGTTTTAACACGTATTTATTTAATTTTATTGAAGAGCATTAATACCAAGCATATGCTAAAGCATTTTTCGAAATTCATTCCATACGGGGGTAAAATAGGGATGAAAGTTTGTATAAAACTACCTTTTTAGAGATTTTTTGGAGTTTCAGCGCGAGCGAAGCCGAGGGTTCTGCTAGTAATATATAAACTTCACTACATAGTATAAACCAAAGTCGCTTCCCGCTGTCTGTCTGTCCCTATGTATGCTTAGATCTTTAAAACTACGCAACGGATTTTAATGTGGTTTTTTTAATAGATAGAGTGATTCAAGAGGAAGGTTTTAGTATATAATTTGTTGAGTTTTTGTATACATTGGCTAAAATATAACGATATTTGTTGGAGGTGTCGGAAAAAAATAAGCCGTCTGAACCCTTTGAGCTATATCAAAATAATGTATGGTGAAATTGTGTATCTTATACAGAAAATGCGATGGCATATGTATATCGCGTAAGGATAATATTATAATATATTATAATAATATTATAATAATATTATAATATTATAATATACTATATCCATTTTTATTTAAAACGTACCTAGGGACGAACCCGAGCGAAGCGAGGGTGAGTCGCTATTATACGATAATATAGAGGCCCATTAACTAAAAGTTTGACGAAGTTAAGGGGAATAGAAACAACACTTGTTTGTAACTACGTAGTATATAATTATACGTAGCAACTTAACCCCAAGTGCTATTGTTTAGATACTGCCAGAATTATTTTGTTTTAACAAAAACAGTCTTAAATATTTGCTTATCTCATTTTTTACTCTACACGTAAGCAAATGATTTATTTTTATTTAGTAGGAACTACACATTATAAACATTATAAAAATATTATCATCACAGATCATATAATACTATACCTATAATAAAGATATATGTAGCTTTACACTCAACCCTTTATCATATATGGAAGTTGTCAAGTGATTAGTGAACATATTGATTCATGCCTCTGGTAGATGTCATCGATCTTTTAGTTCTCGTACCTATTTCATATTATGTACACACATCATCTTTACCTTTTCTTTATTAAAGTATAATATATCATTTGATTTATTAAATACAAAGGATATTTGATATTCATTTTATTGTGTTTCTAATAAATCAAAATCATTATTTAACTTAAAAATATTTTGTTATTTCTATGTTTAAAAACAAAAATAACAAAATATTTTTATGGAATAATCGGAATACACAAATACTCGTGATACCAGGTTCGAGTTCTTTTTCACTTATCTCTTCTCTGTCAATAGTTCAATACCAAGTAGCGATCCCACATTAGCGTCTTAACCGCAAGGATTGGACGAGATTTATCTACGCTTTTCTCAGCCCAATAGCTGTAACTTATTGACTTAGAAGTACCGACTTATTGAGAAATGCTATCAATTTCAGTTTGAATGCAAGTCTTTTCTATAGCAAACGGTCGATTGCAGTTGCAGCCAAGGTTTATTTATTGTTTATGTCAAAGTAGGTCGATATTGGACACTGATCTACTTTCTCAATATTTATTTAAACTACCGATGTAGTCCGTAAATAACTTACTAATAAACCATAACCAAGGAATTTACGTAACTTTGTTGTCGAAACAAATGTACTGTGAAATTGTTTGATATAGACATCTCATTGCAAAAACTGTTTTTTAGCAACTATAGTACCTGTAACTGACAATAAAAATAGGTTTAACTAAACAAAAAATACAGTAACATATTTTTATTATTAACAAAACATCACAGTCAACATAAATTGTAATAAAAACTTAACAAAAGGTGAGCTTACTTAAACAAACCTAGTTAATGGCTTAACTGACTTTCTACATGTCATTGACTTATTTGTGCCCCTTCTTGTAGCCCCAATGCTTGTGGTCCTCGTGTCCACCTTTCTTTCCATGATCATGATGATGATGATGATGCTCATGGTGACCACCCTCATCATGATGATCTTTATGGTCATGATGATGTCCTCCTTTTTCGTGGTGACCCTTTTTGCCGTGTTCATGGTGATGGTGACCTCCGTGTTTATGTCCCTTATGGAATTCACCGCCCTTTTTGTGTCCATGTTCTTCATGGTGTCCACCGTGATGTTCGTGATGGCCGCCATCATGATGATGGTCATGGAAGTGCTTTTCTTTCTTAAATTCGTCATGTTTATGCACACCGTGGTGTCCTTTAGTCGAATGCCCTTTATGATAATGTCCCTCTTCGTGATGACCATGCCCTTTGTGGCCCTTTTCGCCATGATGATGTTCGTGATGATGACCATCATCGTGATGGTGATGCTTCTTATGACCACCATGCTCATCGTGATGCCCTTTGTGCCCTTCATGGTGATGATGACCCTTTTTGCCATGCTCATGGTGATGGTGACCCTTATAACCTTTATGTCCTTTTTCGCCGTGGTCATGATGATGATGTTCATGGTGTTCCTTACCGCCTCCCTTATCCCATTTTCCGCCGTGGTCGCTCGCAGCTTCTGCTAAATCAGCTTCTCTTTTTTCTTTGGGCACCTCCCGACAACTGACGTATGCCAGCGCCGCTACAGTAATACAACAAAGTAATATTATTTTCATGATTCCACTATATCACCTGAATGGAAGCAGGTGACTGATAATTTTGCCAATCACGAGTAACGTTTTATACTAGTTAATTTCTTTAGTAAATACTTGTGTAACTTAAAGTACCAAGGTTGCAACTCTATCGATGATGGTTGCGTCGCAGAAATTGCTCTCTTATAGAAACTATTGGCTAATGTAAGCTTTCATAGAAAAATGATTGAACCCCTATAGGTAATTCAACTTGGTTTTTCCACATTTAGAAACTTATGATGATTATTTCTACTATGCGATTTTTTAATTAAATATATACGTCTCTGTCTACCTATAATGTATAAATGTATATATTAATGTAGGATCAGAGAATGCAACTAAAAGTATGCACTTGATAGCTCACCAACTATTTATTATATTAACATCGTGTCGCCATTATGAGTATAGGTACTCGCTAGCTTGGCTAGGCGGCCCGTTTACAGGTAGCAAGCAGGTAGAAAGGTAGGCAAAAATATCACTTTTCTTAAATTCGAAACGCTGATTTTTATTATATGTTTCATAGAATATTATGAAAAATAAATATTTCATATTGCCAGACCTTTTATGTGGGCGATAACTTGCACCAGACGCTTTAAATCTCATAACCTTTATACCATTTTATTATATATTAAACTTTACTTATATTTGAAGTCTTTATAAAATACGTAGGCGACTATTTTAATGCCTTTTCTAGACTTGTTTTGTTGTTTTTATTTAAAAGTTCTTTTGATCATTGGCTTCTGTGATTTTATTTTTTTATTCATTTTAAGTTTTAACTGGCATTACCTACCTCACTAATGACAGATATGTTACTCTTGTATTTATCGGAATATTTCTCTTTTAAATTTTTCTTGGTATAAGTTTTTTTTGTAAATGCATTTCGATTTTCCAATTTTTTGTTCAGACTTGGACTGTCTGATACTGTAATTGCGCCTCTTTCATAAGCTCCGAACATGACATATTTTGACATTCTGTTGACGAAGTTACTCGAAGATATGCAATTATATGCGTTGGCTGCAGATCGATATTCGTTTCTATTGGCCGATTTCACCAACGTCACCTAAGTTTAAGGGATCCTCTAAGCATGGTTAGGGGACAGTTTCTGTTTCACCGACAGTTAGGGGTCACCTAAATATTAAAAGGCCCCCTAAATTTAGGTGCTCGAAATATGGGCTTAAAGACGATCGTAAAACGAAATTTAATTTAGGGGCTGGTTTAGGGGACTTTTAAGCTAGGGATCCCATACGTAGGTGGTAGCTTATGGGTTGTTGGTGAAATCGGGCATATGACCTGTTGAACTTATGTGACTAAACGCATTGCATTTAAAACATTTAACCCCTTTGTCTTTATCTGGGCAATCCATCGAAGACCTGTAGAATTTTTGTTTCTTTTCGATTCTTTCATTTATTTTACTAACTACTAACTGTATCATATATTTTAAACTTCTCCTTAAATTCTTCATAAGTACTTACTCCGTAACATATCATTTTATTAACTTCTTTATCTAAAATTCTATCAAAATATATTGATTAGATTCTTAATCTTCCATTTTCCGTCGTTGACCTATCTCCTTCATTATCTATACTATAATAATATTATAGAGGTAAAGTTTGTGAGTTTGTGACATTGCAGGGGCCACGGGGTAATCTCTGGATCTACTGAACCGATTTAATTAAGTCTTTTAAAACTTAAAAGAAGGTTGTAAAAGGATATCGTAATCTTCATTAGTGGTAACTGGTACTGGAACTAGTTAATAAAAAATATTTTTGAAGTGAAACTTCTTTAGAATTGTTGTGATTTGAAACTCGATGAAACGAAAATGCAACACTAACAAGAGACAAACACATAAATTTATACGATTAAGCCGGCTAGAGAATGAGATAGAATACATTGCCATGTTGCCATGGTAACTGTTGTTATTGACTGACCAATATAATATAATATTCTTTCCCTTTAAATATATGATTGTAATATGGCTAATATGCTTTATTTAATTGATGATTTAATTTAATTGCGATATTTG
The DNA here is from genome assembly GCA_947093115.1 of Brenthis daphne. Taxonomy (NCBI): domain Eukaryota; kingdom Metazoa; phylum Arthropoda; class Insecta; order Lepidoptera; family Nymphalidae; genus Brenthis; species Brenthis daphne. The sequence goes on from OX352471.1 coordinate 9,345,343, forward strand.
CCAAAAAAGTTTTACTTTAACCGCGCGTAAAAATTAGACGCGCCCATCTTTTGTATATACAATATTTTCAAATTATGTAATGTAAAAGAAAAAACAATGTTACTTTTCTTATTTTATTCATACAATCTTCAACAAAATAATGGATTACAGACTACATTAACTATACTAAGCCCTATTCAATTCAAACTAAATATATTTCATCCATATATATTTATATCATAAATCACAATACCAACTTTTAGTTGAGGAAAATATTTAAATAAGGAACATACAACTAATCATTTACACACGTTAAACAAGTGTTACACACCTTAGAAAAAAATATGAATAAATGTTTCAGTCCTACATTGGCTACAACATAGCATGGTTTACACATCTGATCGCATAGATATGCCCTCACTGTAAGTATAGTGCCTTAAATTAAAGAAATATTATGAATTTTATTATTCAATATAAACAATTTGTTAAGATTTACGTCAAGGCATATTCATGAGTCGACGGTTGACTCTATATGGTTAATATATTCAGAAGATTATTGTTGGTATTGGAAATGAGATTATTTTAACTGAAACACATAATACCATAAATGTCTACAGTAAAACAAGTCAGGCTATTTACATAAACGGACAATTCGCCGTTATTAACTACAAACAATGGGAGTGAAGTTTGTATGTTATAAAAGACGTAAACGCTTTGATATATTATATTTACTAAAAAGTTCCTTGTTTATATTGTTTAGACTAAATGAAGCCAGAAATTTCAATTTTTTTATAAAACCACAAAGCTTACCTTAACTATAAACTTTAAAATTTAAATTGTAGATTTCAAATTTATGATAAAGTAAACCATATTATGTATAGTAACAAATCCTTAACTACATTTATTTTTCTATAAACCACGAATATATATTATAAATTAAAAATTTCTCAATATATTTTATTTCAGATCACATATGGTATATTGCGTAATAAACACATGTTAAATAACAAAAATGACTTAACGAAAAGAGTATAATATAGCTTCTGATAACCAGAAGTATTTGATAAACTTATAAACTAATTAAATTATTACACTTTTAAATTGATGGTATTATAAATATGGAAAATATTTTCATATTATCTACTTATGTATCACTCTTCCTGTTTCACTTATATCGATTGTATCCAAATTCATAAATAAAGAAATATTGTCCAGCGTACCTGTTTAGATTCAACAGAGAGATCGCAAGAAATACGTGAAACATTAGAAAGCCTCTTTTCGGTTATAATGTATAAATAATATAAAATACATCCATATTAAGTAATTAAGCATGCTTTCACATCTAAACCCAGTCAGTACAGAAAAGGTAAAAAGGTAAGTCTTGATTTAATTTAACAGATTTCAAAATTTAAGTGTAACTCCTTTATTTTAAATATTTTAGAATATCAATAACATTATAAAATCATAATAAATTCGATACACAATCCCGGAATCTTAAAATTTCAGATTTTTTTAAACTTATGGTGTACAAATATTTAAGCAGAAGTTTATATATTTCTTTATAAATTTTATAGAACAGTTCTTGAATAACTACAGATAAAGCATCATTTCCTTAAACAATACGCGCACATTGGCAAAATTATTTTATGCAAGCCATAGCTTGATTATAAAAAATGTGTATATTACAAAAATGATTATGAATTAAATGATATATGCAGCAAGGTGTACTATAAAATTTATATTAATATATCGTTTTTAATGAAACATGTATTTGCTATGAATGTAATTCATACATACATTACATAAATAATTACCATAACGCATCTCACGTCGGTAGATTGTAAACAAATATAAGCCTGCGCGCGCCAGTCTAAGGTCTAGTTCACACAGCACTGCAACGCACATTTCTTTTGCAAGCACAATGAAGGGATCATGGCATATTAACAATGGTCTAGTGTATATAATGAAGACTTGGATATAATAAACGTGCGGTACACTCAAGTATGAAAATATTTTAAAAACGTGTATTCTATTTATAAAGATTTGAAATATGTCTCAATTAAGATGGAAGCCCCGCTCGTTGGTGGCGGCCAGTAATCTTTCACGGAGTACTTCTTTGCATGAATATTCCGGAAGTTTTAGGTAGTGAACGCAAGTGTTGACTGAGGGATATGAACCATCTCCTGCGTCCACCTGTAAAAGAGATTAAAATAAATTAAGTTTAAACCTTAATAACATATAAATTATAATGATAATTTGTTTTATTGACGTTGGACTCAATCTTAAAACTTTTCTCCAGTTTTAGTGTTAGTTACTTTTATAGCAAAAGGACAACATTTTAACAGCACTAATAATTGTAAAGAAAGAAATCTAAAATCGTAATTTACGTAAGTCATACTAGTAGAGATAGCCCATCTCATACGAAGACATTTGTCATTTAATAAATGTACTATTATTATATAATAATAAATTAAATTTAAAATTTTAAAAAATCCCGACATGTAATTCGCCATTTTGTGATGGCGGTCATCTTGGATTTGAAATTTATCATAGTGTATAGTACTCTACTAGTCAAGCCCTTTCATTTGATACCCGCATTCAGAGAGTTGTGAAAAAATATGTAATCCGCCATTTTGTGGACTGCGGCCATAATGGACCAATTTTCACCAAACAGCCAAGAACACTCCTGACTAATTCACCTTTCAAACAAAATAAAGCAAAATCAAAATTGTTTCATCGGTTCGGGAGCCACGATGCCACACACAGACACATCAAACTTATACTAACACATCGTCGTTTTTGCGTCGGGGGTTAAAAATAAATTTTCTTCCCGAAACACCGTACCAAGGGCTCCAGATTCGATTCCCGAGTCATCACTGTAGGACGTTTATATAAAACAGAACTTGCCTTCCTAACAACTGTGAGTCTCGGGTGCAGGTTGGCGAGGCCGCCGGGCGGCAGACTGCTGCAGCCTGTCGCAAACTGCAGGAACGCCTTGCGCTCGCGCCACGACATCTCCACCAACACGTCCACGAGGCGCAGGAATCCAGGGCTGAGGAGGAAATGTACTCATTATATGTATGTCAAATTAATTTAACAGGAAACAGCTAAAATCAATAATCTTGAAGATATTACTAAGTTGTGTGAACAGCAATATCCGAATTTAAGATAAGCTCAGCCTTTTAGTTTACAGTATGATATTTTTTTGTAAAAATTTAATTCTTTTAAATAATACTGTACGTTGGCATAATAATTCAATTATTATGAGTTCGATTTCGGGCTTGACATTTCTTAACATATCATCATGATAAAAATGATTTTAATGTAAGCTAAAATGCAGTAGTGTAATATCTAGCCAGTACTTGCTCCCACGGAGAAAGCCCGTGGTTGTAGTGGTCTGCTTTCAAGCCAGGCCGGCCGTCGCGGCGTCATGGTTGAGTGCATAAGCAATACTGTGACGTCGCATATGAAGGGGAAGATTCTATTAAGTTTTAGTGGGTAGCACTAGCTTTTCATGACAGTGAGTTTCCATATGTTTAAATGATGATAGTGTCCTCCTAACTGATGTTGGCGGCTAATCTCACTGAGACAAGCCAACCGCGCAGAAGATATTATAATGCATAAGTGTATGCGCAAACACAACGATTACTCTCTATTTCTATCACTCTCATACTTCCTTGGGACAACAATTCGACACTACCGGATAGAAATCAAGGCACGGAGATGAAACACCGCCAACTTCATAACTTCGGGTTGTTACTGAGAATTTCTAGACAGAAAAATCAATAACTAAACTTGTACCTAACCGGTACTGAAACACAAGACTTAATCAGCAGCCGTCCACGCTAGCCGCAAGTCCACCGAGGCGGTTTAGATATAATATTCGAGTGTACCTATCCCTCGTGTAGCCCAGCTTGGGTTCGGTGTACTGCAGCAGGTGTTCGCGCGTCCAGGCGGGCCCGCGCTCGCCGCACAGCAGCAGCCGCAGCTCGGCCGGCGAGAAGGCGCGCAGGCGACGCGGCGGGAACACTGCCGCGAACCCGCGCCGGAACGCGGCCGCCTGCCGCGCCACGCCCGCCGACACCATCCACCGCGCGCTGCTCTCCGCGTACGTGCGCGCGTTCGTTGCGTTCACCTGTATTGCGCATAGGTATATGGTTAATACGTGAACGTTGGCCTTCTTTACTATAAACGGAGGTGATGGGTATCTGTTCGAATAGTTAAAATAAAAGGAAACATACGCATGAATTCGCTTTAAAAAAGACTTCAATTAAATGAAAGTATTTTCACTTACTATATTTCTGTAACTTCCAGCATGGGATAGAATTAATTACATTGTAATATTATTATAATTTAAAAGTTATAATATTACGAGAGGAGTTAATGTAGAGCGAGATCTCCGAAAATGTCAAATGACACCGAATATTTACTCTTTGCGGGCTTTTCATCGTGGATTTTCACTAATTATTCATGATTATTGTAAAAATTGTGCGATTCATGATTAATCATGGCGGACACAGTACAGCTCAACATTTATTGTTTAAAAAAAAGCTAATAAAAAGTCAATATTTTACCTATTTGGTTATTATAGATTAACTATTTATTTATATAACCTGGTGACGCGTGAACTATTATTATTATTTATGGCTCTGCCGCACTAACAAATACTTTTTTAACAACAGCGATAGGATCTTACTCGCCAGTGGCGCCAACTGTTGTTCACGAAGAAACAATAACCTTTAACGGACGGCAGACGATTGTGACTTTATTACCTACACATTTTAATATCAATGAATAACCTTAAAAATAAGTTGAAACAAAAACTTAAAAGTACAATAAACATATTATATGAGTAATAAGTAAAGACCTCGATATGTTCTCCGCCGTCGCACAGTGGGTACACGGCGAGTTCGGGCGCGGTGTTAGAGGCCACGTGAGTCATAGTGAGAGCCAGCTGGTCGAAGGTAGCGCCGTCTACAGTCAAATCAGCAATACGCTTGTCACGATCCGCCTCCGATATAGACGAATCGCGCTGCAAAGCGTCATATTCTTCCGCGGCCTCTAGGACACTCGCCAAGAACCTAAAATACAAAATGAAATATTAATTATGTATAAAAAATACATACCAAAAATAAAACTAACATGTCTAAGGCACTGTATACAAGATTAGTGCAAGAGCACTAATCTGCCTTCATCACTAGTCCCTGTAAAAGCAAAGTTACCTGTGCCTAATTGGATCGATATCCTGCAAGTCTTCACTCGTTAATTCATCACCACACATTATCCGCAAGAATGGATCAGATAAAGGTAAATCGACTAACCGCCCATCTTGAAGAACCTATAAATTGTAAAAGTAATTAAATAAAGATCAAAACATCCAAAGTACACATAATATTTTAATACTTATTAAATAGATTCTTACCTTAGCTAAAAATACTCCTAGGAACCAGAAATATTTGCATACTTTATCACAGATAGGAGAGTCTTGTGGTAGCGGTGCTGGGAACAGACCTCCTGCACGCGTTACGTAGTAACCTGGCGGCTTTTCTGAAGAAATAAAAAATAATCGTGTTATAATTTCAAGTTAAAGTTTAAATTGAGGCATTAAAAAATTACTAATACCCGTTTATAATAAAGGTAATCTTTACAGTATAAATTTTAGTAGTTTTTATATATAAAATGAGCTTGAATTCCATTATTTGATAGCTACTTTTGAATGCTTAGTACCACATAAAAAACAAACGTCCAAAGAAAAAACTCTTTTTTGTTAGGTATCAGCGAGGCGCAGAGCCCATCCCGCCATTAAGTTTGCATCGAACTGTAATTCGCTAGTATATATTAAAGATAAACATGTAATATAAAGGTTTCTGCCCACTACACCGTCTCATACCATGACCGTGCTAGAACCATGTCAGGCAAAAACAAATTCTTTGTACTGAAAAGTATGAGACTCTGCCACTAGACCGTTCCGTCACCGGACCGGCACCGTCGCATGCTGTGCACGGAGCGGTAACAATTGTCGGCGCAAATATTTTGCCGGTGCCGGTACACTCCGTGCCTGGCACGCGACGTCGCGGACCTGGTGCGCGCGGGCGGCGCAATGGTGAGCATACGCAGCACTAAAATTGTTATGTACGGGTATGATACGCGATTGATACGTATTAGTGGGAATAGTAGTCCGTGTTATGCTCGTTTCCGTGCCTGATACGTTCATAGCACGGTCATGGTAAGAGACGGTGCAGTAGGCCAGACTGTTTAAAGTGTAGCTCACTCACCATCGGGCAGCGTGAGCGGCAGCGGGGCCAGGTCATCGTGCGCGTGCGCGGGCGCGTCGCCGAGCCACATGGCGAGGTCGGCGCGCTGCAGCTCGGCCGCCACCAGCGCGTAGAACTCCAGCGTGGGGCCGAGCCCCGTGCCCTCCTCGCCCGCGAACTCCACCTCCAGCACGGACTTGCGGCCCGCGTGCACTTGCATCACCTGTACATGCACGGCATTCGTTTGTACTCACCATTTCGGTTTTTATTATATTCCAAAAAACTTTTATCAACATACATTTTTTACAATTAATATCGCACTGTAGCTAGCAACATTTAAATATTATTAATTTATTGGTTAAATAAAATTTGTATGTTAATAGCAACATGTGATGTCAATTATTTGCACATTCAATTGACCATTTATTGATCTCAAAGCGACTAAAAAAATAATTTTACTGATAATTGAAAATTAATGGGTTTAAGGCCTACAACACGTGCTTTTAGAGAAATTATCTTGAAATTATTGATTAATGGTTTGAATCAAATTTTTGTTATCTATTTTATTACAAATATTGTTAATAATTGTAAAAAACACAATTGTATGAACAAAGTATTAATAAAAATATCTCAATAACCTGCATAGCAGATCTTAATAAATTGGGGTGACGCGGTATCCGCACTCGCTCGTGTCTTAAGCGACCCATTCGGAATTCTGTTGCCTCCAACTCGGCTCGCCTTGGTGACACAGTATTTCCAGTCCTAAAACAAAATAAACATTACTTACTGAGAATAATTTCTTCCATCAACTAAAGCTTTTTTTCATAGGAAAAATATATATTTTTTTCTAATAAAAATAATAATAATATAAGGAAATAGTATTAACATTCAATATTTATATAACCAATTTTTTTTCCAAAATGCATCTCTAAATATATACATATTTAACCACGTACGTATTGCTTACCTTTGTCTGTCGAGCGCGCGGTCGCGCTGCGCCTGCAACCATACAATAGTCCGGGAAGTACCAAAAGCTGTACATGCAAAGAACATTTGCCTCGTCTCCAACGGGAACAGGAATGGACACCAGTCGTTTAGTTGCTGGCACCTATCGAAAAGTAAATAGAACTCATTCTTTTAACTAACCAATCTATCTTCTATCTATATAAATAAAAATGAATCACCGAAATATATGTACGCGCATAACTTCCAATTGACGTTGCCCGTGTCATAAACACGACAGTACCGCGCGTCGACAGCAAGTAGAAACCCTTATTTCATTACAGATAATGGTTATATAATGATACATTATTTAAAAGAAAAAAATATTTCAACTCCAGGAAAAAGGGCTGAATAAAATGCGAAACACCACTTATTCAATTAATGATAATTTATGACCTCTGGAAATCTACTTCATGAAATTGGCATTTTAAATTGGCAGACAGGTACTTTATTATTAGATAGAAGATGTCAGCGAAATTCGGCGAGTGGACAGAATAAAGGGTGGTATTAGGTCGGTCAGAGGGGTCAGTTTATATGAAAGTCCTGTTTATGGCGATATGAGAGACGTAAATGTGAGATATTCCGATTGCAAATAAATCAAATAGCGGGCGAAGTCGCCAGTAACGTAGTACATATGATCTCCAAGCTAGCCATGACCAGCGCTGCCAATTGGTGGGTAAATTACCTGAGAAGCGGGTAATTTTAAGCGATTTTTGGTGGCGGGTAATTTTGACGGGTATTTGCATTGAGCGGGATCAAAGCAGGTATTTTAGTTTAGCTGATTAATTTGATATTTTAAGCTTTTTATGTCTGATTCAATAATTTAGAGCTGTTTAATTGAAAACTTATTACAATGACTTCTTTTCTAACATTAGTACTTACTTTTATTCTATAGAAAACATGAATAAATTACTTAAACAAACTATTTTCGGGTATTCTGCTCGTGGTTGGCGCCGGCGGGACAAACCGGGTATTTTGAGGTTTATCGGTCGGGTAAATCAACGAGTGTTATCTGGCAGCCGTGGCCACGACATACCAGTGCGGCGTGGCGGCGGCGGCGAGCGTGAGCGGGTCCTGCAGCTGGTGGTGCAGCTTGTTGGTGAGCTTGGTGGAGAGGAAGGCGGCGGCGGGCAGGCCGGGCGCGGCCGCGCGCAGCCGCCGCAGCGCGCGCACGCAGCAGCTTACCATGGCGCCCGTCGGCCCTTCCGCGCCCCACACGCCGCGCTCTGTCGTGTGGAATTTATGGTAATCATCACTTTTAACGTACGAGATACAAAATAATTATAACTAAATGATGTCAAGGCAGTGATAGCCCAATGGTAACGCGCTCGATTGGGAAACAGAGTGAAGCGAGTTCAAATCTCGGATCTCGCAACTCTGACATTTTCATGTGCGAACCATTTCCAACTTGATAATTATTTGTTAACGGTGAAGGAAAACAACGTAGGAAACCTGCGTGTCTAAGAGAACCTAGCCAGTTTTCAAAAGACATGTGAAGTCCGCCAACCCGCACTTGTAGAGCGCGGTGAACTATGGTCCGATTCCCCTCGTACTGAAGGGAAGCCCGTGCCCAGCAGTGGGATGTTAAAATGGGCTGAATACATACATACTAAATGATGTTAATTTTAATTAATTATAATAATAATGTGTGAGCATACTTTCGAGACGTCTAAAATCTTCAGTCTGTCATGTGATCATGATTGCTGTAAAGCATTCGAAATGTCGAGAACCAAAAATTTAAAATAAATCCATTTGTTTTATTTAATATGCCAAACATTCGCGTAAATCTAAGAAAGTATAAGTAAGGAGCAAAAAATATACTTAAGTTAAAAATATGTATATGTACAACAATATATTTATTTAAGTAAGTTACAAGTATTATATGTATATTAGTATATATTGTTGCAAATATTCCAAACAAAAATTATCACATAAATAAATTGTCACACATAAACGTAACTCAGATTGTAGGTACAAGAGTCCTAAGATTTTATCACTCACCCGGATCGCCTGGCTCATCGTCTTCACTATCACTAGAAGAAGCGAATGTATCAGCACTCTCAATTTCTTTATACGTCAACCTGCAAAGAAATAATTTATTTACTGCTTTTATTTAACACTTAAAAACAAAATTATCCAAAAGTAAACTAAATTAAACATAACTTACGTATACGTCATATCTCTGTGAGTATCATGGGAAGGCAATCGAGAATTCAGCGCTAGAACAGCTCTATAGATGGTCCAAGAAGGTCTCTCTAGCGGGAAAGACACTCCTCCAGCACTCAGGACCAAACGTAATGCCGGTAGTTTAGTACTTGCTGGTGGCGTATTGCCATTGGCTTCGGGAACCGTGGCACTTGTTGTCGCTTCCATGGTGTCTTCAACGTCAGAATCGTCGTTTAGGGGGATATCGAGATCTAAAATTTAACAAAAACATCATATTATTATACTATGATCTACTTTTCGCCTTTGCTCTACTACTTAACAAGCTCTGAAAAACAATAGACAGACAGTCAGGCAGTATATTATAAGTTTATAAATGAAAATTTGTTTTTAAGGACATTCATATTGAGCCAAAATTTATGAAATAGTTTTTCAATCGTTCATAACTAAGAATGATATATGAACAATATTGTTTTTTTAATAATTAAAAAAACTTCCTTTTATAGCCCCTGAAAACGCCCTATAATAATTTTATATACTTTTTTACAGTACAAAATTTAAAAAGTTAATAAACTTTAAGCATAACTTAAAATAGGAAGGAAGGATAGCCCAAATTAGGTTCGTATACTTTCCTTTACATTCAATGTGATATCTGTACTATACCATTTGTGCTATTAAACACTATTTCGTTTTCTAAATGATATTAATGAACTCCCAACATATCACTCACCAACAGTTTGATTAAGATTGGTTCGTCCAGGACGCGGGTCGAACGCTGGTATGAGCGCGGAGAACTGTCGCTTGAGCACAAAGTCGTCCTCCCAGGGCTTGCGCGAGCGCGCGCCGCCGCCCGCGCCCGCGCCGCCTCGCACCGCCTCTAACGCCTCCTCCTCCATTAGCGACAGGAGATTTCGTGATACCTGTTAAAATTGCACTTGTGTACTCAGAGGAGGATCTATATATAGGCTTTTTGGGCTGCAGCCCAAGGTCCCTAAGATATAACGAATTTATAAACTAAAATAATATCTAAAATAAAAAAATTAAGACCCTAAGATCAATTAAGACAACAAAACAATAGCATTATTTTAATTTCATCTATAGTCTGATTTTTAATTCGAAGGAATTCTGACATTTCAGAAGTGTTGTAAACTTTGAAACATTGTCACTAAAAACGGAAAGCATTTTAGCAAAATAAAAAAAAAATGGTAATTTTTTATTATTATCATATTATTGAAGTTAAAATAATTATTAAGGAAATTATTTTTCTATTACAGGAATCCCTGTCCAATAATCCATAGGTTGCAAACCTTTTTTAGAAAAACCCCTTTGTAAAATATTTTGTTTTACTCCGTTTTATTCATTTAACCATTAAAAATTTACAATATAGTTAGCATGCATTGATTTCACAAAATAAAAACTTTGTACAATGTCATACATACAGTTTACTTGATCTAATTCTGTTTCATATTTTTTGTTATTTTATATTAAAAAAATACAAAGCAGAAAAGGTTTATGATATCTGAATTGTCAAAGAATGATAGTTGTCATATTTCCGTGGAATTAAAAATCAGACTTTAGTACCATCTATCTTATAGATTTGATAAAGACAAAATGACAATTATTTAAGGCCCCCAAGAAGTGTTAGCCCAGGGCCACCCCAAATACACAATCCACCCCTGTGTGTACTATTTATAAAGTGAGAATTTCTATAGAATTTACTTAAATTAAATAAATTCATGTAAGTCGTCATCGACAGGGTCACGTGACGTGTTAACGCTAACACTCAAGAGTGCCGATAGATGTCAAAACCAGATAAATGTAAACTGTTTTAATTTACAAATTTTAATTTATGATCAAAAAATTAATTTAAATATTCAATTATAACAACTGTCTGTTTATGTGTAGTTTTAAATTTTCACTTCCGTCGGCAGTCCTCATGACTGCTTTTTTTTATTATATTGTTATTTGGCCCTTTTTAACGTCCCTCTGCTGGGCTTCAATTCGAGAGAGATCAGGCCATAGTCCACCACGATGGCCAAGTGCAGATTGGCGTACTTCTCATGTCTTTCTAAGTATAAAAACTTGCTAGGTTTTCTTACAGATGAAGGATTCCTTATAATGTTCTCTTTCGCCGTTAGACAAGTGGTAATCATGTTGAAAACACTTCGCTTATAAAATATCATAGGTGCGACACCCGGGATTTGAACCCTCTTCACTTGTTTTTGCAAGCAAGCGCGTTACCACTGGGCTACCACTGCCTCGATTTTATGACCCTTTTTTTGTATTTCTTGTGATTTTCGACCAAGATATTGATATATAAGTTGTTGGGATAAAAAGTAGCCAATATCCTCCACCGACCCATTTTTAATAATTCCGTTAGGGAAAACCCTCATGGGATCGTTGCCGACTATCAGCGGTCAGAGGACTGTGAGACTCTTACTCACTAATAACCACAACGGAACCTTATCGCCACAGTGCTATGGGGCGTTTCGGGATTACTTGCGCACACACTACAAAACCCCTATTATTCTCCGAACCATATACAATCTCAAAATAAAAAAAAAACTATGTTGACACGTTGACAATGTAAGTATTAGTAAGAATATAATTCCAATTCACAAAAAGATTATATCCATTTTTGTTACCAATCAATATTCTTACTGGATAGTCAGAATATTTATATGTCGATTTCTTGTAACAAAATTCAAATATTACTTACCACTTCTTGATATGAAGGTTCGTTTTCTTTGTCACTGTCGAGAGCGTCGTCACCTTCATCATCGTCTTCCAGTTCCGTAAGAAGAGCCGGAGCTCGACACGATTCAAGAAAATCTTCCAATGATACCTGCAAAACAATAATTTTATAATATGAACAAAAACTCTATAATAAAAACAAAATATTAAAAACATATTTTAATAGGAAAAGACTGTCGTAACAACAAGAGTGCGTAGTATCTTATCAATAAAGAAAATTAAAACACATTATAGTAAATAGAAATTTAATAAAAATACAAGTTCATTAACATCAGTGAAAAAATGAAATAAAATGCACATTTTAACACATTATTGTAATATACTACTAGTCTGACATCTAACTAAATATAACAATTACCTGTTCACTTTCGCTAGTAGTAGAAGATAGAGATAATGTCAATGCGTTTTGCGCATTGGGCGCTAGAGATGGGTAGCTCTGTGCTGCAGACAGCAGGCCGCCGGGGAAATTACTGGACAACGCTAAACGCACCAAACTAAAACACAAACACGAATCGGGTATAAGTATAATATGAAAACAATTGTTTATTTTTTGTAATTGTTATATACTCGTACTAGACATTATTATTGCCTATATTTTACTGCAGGTCATAGATACATAGGTCTGTATATCAAATATCATCCGTCCAGCCATTTCAGCGCGAAAGAGTAACAAAAATACACATACAACACAAAATATATACAAACTTTCACAATTATAATGTCAGGTTATATTAAAATAGGTTTGTACGTACCTGGGAAATAGTCCCGTAGAATGATTAGACCGTGCGACGCGTTGCGTTGCGGACCCGCGGCCGACGCCCGCGCCGCGGCCGACGCCCAACGACTCGAGCAACCTGGCCGCACCCTGCACAACAGAAATGTACATAATTCTGTCCCAATAAAATCCAAAACATGCAATAAATCTAATTGTAAGAGAAAAACTTCCCTATTAGCCGGATATACAAATACCCGAATGCAATGCTAACGTATTCATGAGGGTTTAGTATTATAGGAAAAACTTACGGCACAGTGTAAGCGTGCCTGTTTCAAAGTGAAAAAATGTTAAAACTAAGGACCTATTACAAAAAAAGGGTACATGTTTTCATGTATTAGTCCCGTTCACATTATACCTACTAAATAAATATAATTTTAAATGGAATTTTATGAGAATTATTCGCGTATAATTTATTTAAATCTATAAAAGACTAACCTGTTGCGTGAGATCAGGCTCACTGGCACTCATCGCGCCTCCTGAAGCTTGAGCGTCCTTCTTGTGCTCGCCAAACTGACCTTCGCCGCCTTCATTTTCCTCGCACTATAACAAAAATAATATAAGGAATTTAAATATTATAATAACGATATATTGTAAAGCATATAACATTAAAATAGAATTTTATAGCTTAATTATTTAAATTTTAGTACACAACAAACGATGCTTGTTATATCAACAAATCAGTTAAGCAATAATACTCTTATAGCTTTTATTTTACATTTATTAAATTTTATTAAGATACATAAGGTTACGATAACATTTGTAAATATATTAAAGTTATGTGTTCATTCTGCAAATAGTTAGTCAATAATAAACCTATTACTTATTATTTTAGATATCGTAACGTTACATGCTTCGAACGACAATACAGCAACGCTATGACCATCGCATTTTAACCTATATGATAAAAATCAAAGCTGTTAGTTAGTAAGCCGTACATAAGAACGTCTAGCCGATTTGGTTATTTATTAAAACATATACATAATAGTCTATATAAGGCTTTTAGATGAAAAAAATAAGGCAAGTTACGAAATAAATAGGAAATTCGGAACAAACTGAAAGTGTTTTAATCTATACATTTTGTATAACCTACAACATAAATAAAACAGAAATTGACACAGGACGTCTGTCGGGTGAGCTGTCGGTGTGAGTGGTGGGTGTTGAACGCGATGGTGATACGCGTGTGCTGTATGTACCTGTATATGCAGCCTGTTTGCGTTATTGCGCAGCGTGTGCAGCAGCGAGGCGGGCAGCGCGGGCAGCGCGAGCAGCTCGCTGGACAGCAGCGCGTTGGCGCTGTTGCGCATCGCGTCGCCCGCGCGGCGGCGGGCCCGCTCCTTGCGCACACGACACATGCTGGCGTCACCGTCGCACCCGTCACGCACACGTCACGGGTGCGGTGGTGACGCCGGACAATAACACAAACGTAACTAGCATATCCGGTTAGTGAGTTGTCACTACGTCGTTACATTTATATTTGTTAGTTGAAAGGTTTTTATTTAAAATTTTATTAACACACTTATCAAAAACACATCTAGTGAGCTATAATAAGTCAGATTATAAAAAAATTAGATAGAGGGTAGCAATTGGAGTCTGAAATGGTATGTCATTTATAACGCAATGTTCACCCGCAGTATATCCAAAGTAACAGAAAGAAGCTAAATTAAAGTGTTATACTAATATGCATTTGTAAAACAATTAAAATCTTGTATTAGAATCGATTTCTTATATAGTATTAAAAATGAATCGATTTTTCCTCTTTCTATTTCGCTTCACTTTATTTATAAACTTACCTCTTGCGAGGTAGAGTCCGGTAAAGGTTCTTTGGCAGGATACGGTTTTGTTATATCCGTTATACTTGTAGGTCCCATTTCCATATTAGTGAATGATGTGTTTCCTAAATCTGTCATACAGTTGTTGCCTTCTGCGCCCAATGTAAGTGATTCTACTATTGTAGCTAAATCTAAAAATAAAATTTAATAAAAATTTCTATTTGTGTGAACATACATATGTGCATACATATGGGAATTTTTACGTATTTCAAATATCATCTCGTTTAAGATCTATAATATAAAGTATTACCAATATTACCAGTATTGATATGATGTGTCGATGTGTTAATGGCGGATAAGTCAGTAGCGTGACCGCGCGGCCGCGCCATGTTGCCGCCTACTTCTTCCGATATATTGTCAGCTGACGACGCCTGTTCTGTTGACGCGACTGATACCTATATGAATATAAGTAGATTAATAAACATCACCTTCATATCTATCTTGCATTTATTATTTATTTTGCTCACTTTTATATAAAACTAGCAAACAGACTGCTCCAGCCTCGCTGGGTTTTAAATCTATATTATATTCTAAATAAAACTTTGCCACTTCTTTTAACCTCTTTACTGTTTTTATGTTCAGTTTACTGTTTGTTCAGAAGCAATTATCCTAATTTTTATTTATAATATAATAAGCATGGACGAATTAGAGACTGGACCTGACATAAAATACAAATGTATGAAAACTAGTTCAACCAAGTGACGCATAACGCACACAAAGATTTTATTACATTATTATAAACACTGATATACAATACAATATTTCTAGTGCTTGAACGTAATCGATAAAATACATATATCGATGAACCAATGAATGACATTTTAGACATTTGTAAGCATAGTCATCATATTTTACATCTTTTAATTTAAAATATCTGTATTTATTATAATAAATTAAAATAAATGAATTAAAGAGGCAATAATAATGTGTCAAATAATAATTATTTTTTAATTTGATTTATATAAATGGCATTGATGGCAACATTCTGTTGGCCTATAATAATGTTAATGAACAAATGAATATCGGGTGTATATTCCATTAATATATAATAAATATTATTTTGTAAAGATTAAAAAATATTAAGCTAATTTAATTAAATAAAGTGATTTTGTTGATTCTGTCATTGTACTATTTTAATTGGCAATTGATTGTCTCGGTAGTTATAATAATGTGACACTGACCTAATATTGCTCAGTTCTTCATAAACATTTGTGAAATTAGGAAAAAGAAGAAGTGATTGCAAATTGTGAAAAAGTGGATTCACTCGACAGTTTTGTCATTTGTTCTGAATGGTATAATCCAGCCATTTTATGATGGTTGTCAGATGTCAACAATACATAGAAATATCGACTATATTTAACATAGTTGTATATTATGACATTTTATTTTACATTTAATTAAATTTTGTAATAAATAACAATAAATATAATAAAATAATGTATTTACAAGTGAAAAGAAATACTGCTGCTTCCGCCGTTATAGTTTTTACACCATTTAACAGAACATTTAGTCATTTTTGGGAGATGTTTTGTTGACAAGTAAGTGCTTGAGACTGACGCAAAAAACAAACAACCTAGGCTAAAATTCCCTGGTTACTGACATGACCGGTAAAGGTACGTCCGCTTATATGTCTGGTCCAGTGGTTAATTCGTTCATGATAATAAGGTATTATACCTGTTGATCGGCCGTGGCATCGGGTAGGCTTGGTGTGGAGTGACTCTTACGCGAGGAGCGCGCCCCCTCCCCCGCACCGCCCGCGCCGGCGCCACCGCCGCCGCCTGCACCGCCGCTAACCACCTTCAAATCGAATTTACCCTCGGCGCCCATACGGTAAGAATTTCGTCCACCGTGGTCCCACCTAGTATTAATTAATGTAGGTAAGATAACAAGTGATAAATTAAAAATTTTAAAAACCCCCAACCATCTTGGACCGTTTTGCATAAAACATAGCTAAGAACAGTCCTCCCGACTAATTCACCTTTCAAACAAAAACAAACAATCAAAATCAGTTCATCCGTTCGGAAGCTACGATGCCACTCACACATTTACACACATCAGACTTATAACAACCCGGCGTTTTTGCGTCAGGGGTTAAAAATCGATTAATTTAATAATGATTTTTAAGCTTCTGTTCACTGTTTGCAGGAACATTCATTTAATTTAATTTAAACTTGGTCTTTATTTCTTACTAGCGGCTCAAACTCACTTCGCTCGGATTCGCCTTTAGAAAAACAAAAACAAATCTATCTCACGGGAACCATACATTTTTTTGAGATAAAAAGTAGCCGATGTGTTATTCTGATGTATAAGCTACATTATTAAAGTTTCATTAAAATGCATTCGATACTTTGCGAGTGAAAGAGTGAACAAACACTCGCATTTATAATATTAGTATAAATTATATTATGAGATTAAATAGCTGAAGTTGATCGTTAGACGAAGTAATCTTATACTGTATATAAAAATAAGTGAACAATAAAAAAGTCCTACCTAACATCGACCCATCCGTTATGCAAATCGGAGGTAACCGTGCCCATGGCGGGGTGCGGCCCGTCCTGGTCGCGCCACTTCCAGTCGGGGCCGCGCAGCACGCGCGCGCCGGCGCCCACGCCGCGCGCGCCGCGCGACCAGCGCCGCGCGCGCGCACCGCCCGCCCCCGTGCTCGCTGTTGCACTCGCGCCGCCCACTTGCCGCGGGGGCGTTTCTACAACGCTTACCACCTTGGATACAATTTTCAACTTAATTAATATACATTTTTTACATGCGATTCTGATCGCATAATTAAAAAAAAAATTCCATTTAAATCTGTTGAGCCGTAAAAAGAAGTGGTAGCCAGTGGGGCTCATTAGCGTCCGGAACCCAACTAAGCGCCAAGCCAAGAGACACACAAGAAGGTGGCCCACTTCGGTGGGCAGTGTACCATGTGGGTAGCACCTAGTACTTCTCTGACAGCAGGGTGGACCGTGGGAACCCCTTGTTTGTGTAGTCTGTTTCAGCAGTCAGGACGTCGTGGTCAAGTGCGTAAGCAATCCTGCGACGCCCTATTAAGACGGGGGAGGTTCTGTTGGATTTTAGTGGGTATTACTGGCTTTTCTAGCCGGTGGAGTCCCACATAATTAATTACCTGTATGTATACAGGTGGTATGCGTAAATGCATTTCCCAACATTAAAAAAAGGGGTAACGCGCTCGTTTGGGAAATCGATTCGCACCTCTAATATTTTCATGTGCGAATCATTTCCAATATGATTACCACTTGTCTTACGGTAAAGGAAAACATCATAAAGAGACCTACATATCTGACAAAACCTATTAGTTCTCAAACACACACGAAAAAATCTAATAAAATATTTTAAAGTGTATATCTTTATGTGAAAATGTGTTTTATGAAACCATAATGATGAAACCATTTTCAATATCTAAGTACACTTACAACTCACAGTTTATAAGTAACTGGGACTCGCATTAAACTATATTATTTCTTGTATTCATTCAAAACGTGTTAAAGTCCCCATCACATCAATCATATAAGTTAATAGGTTGATTGTTGAGCAGCACCAACCTTGCCATATATCTCGAGGCCAGAGAGCGACAGGTAGCAGCTCTGCCCGCTGGCGTTCTTCCCGTTCTGCTGCACGCGCAGGTAGCGGTAGAGCGCGTCGCAGCGCACGCGCCACGTGGCCGTGCTGCCCGGCTCCTGCAGCGCCTGCTCGTCGCTGTGCGCCACCAGCGTGTTCCAGCTCACTCCGTCCATTGACATCTGGTGGGTGTCATGGTTAAATGAAGTAAAACCTTATTTATTCACTTACTAGCGACTCGGTTTCATCCCTAGGTACGTTTTAATTTTTTTGAACGGAAGGCTAATTCTTTTTCTAAAATAAAAGTAGCCTATGTTACTCCCTATAACATCAGCTATCTTCCAGTGAAAGTCCCGTCAAAATCAGTCCAGCCGTTTCGGAGGTTATCCGGAACAAACAGACAAATATTTAAAAAGTTGCGTTTTTCTTATAAGTACCGTATATAATTTCAATGCATTAAGTAAAACGCTGTTACTTTGACATACAAACAGGCACTTTTATTTATCTGTATAGACTAGCGACTAACCCTCGCTTTGCTCCGTCGTCTGAGTACTTTCTTAGATGTCTAACAATAGCCTGTGTTACTCTAGGTTTTTTCTAATTCCGTCCAAACGTTTCAGCATGAAGAAACAAAGATAAGCTTTCGCATTTATAATGGACCGACTATATATACTATTCTTTATTGCACTTATATGTAAAATACAGAGAGTAACAATAAAATTAGTTAGCAAAGACTATTATAAATTAGAACGTGTGAAATTTAACTCGTGCGGTGGTGGGAAGGGTTATGGGAAGGACTATTTAAATCGATTAAATAAAGTGCTTTCCATAACATGTCAGCTATTGTAATTGTTACTATACTCAATATAAAAGGGATATTTAAAAACATTTTAGCAAACATACCTACGTTTTAGTAGAGAACGTTTTCAGTTAATATTAGTTTAAATTGTATAATATGTGAACTTAAAAATTGACTTAAATTAAAAAAAAACAACATATTAATAAAAATCATGTACATTGAACCACTTTATGTTGTTGTTCTGATTATCACTCTTAATTGGTGAAAGTATAGAATACATTCACCAATTGAAATAATCACACAAATTGAACGCCAAGCTTTGTCTTAACGTAAGAAACAAATATTTACATGATTGGTCACTAATCACTTGGGCACAAACTATTAATAAAGTATATTTAATTTAGAATTTTTGAAATTAGTAGCAAATAAAAAATGAAAAGGGTCACTAACTTGGAACAACCAATTTCTGAGAGCAGATCGTCCATATCCTCTAGCATGTCTTAGTGTATAAGCTGATGGTATAATGTGTACTCCTAAATCCACAGCTATAAAGGCTCGTCTGTCGTCATTGGTGTGAACATTTAGAGGTTCTGGTGACCTGGAGAGAGCATCCTCTGCACGTCCATATGGCAACTGACGACCGTCCGAAGACCATACGCTGACTAATCCATGTGCCCCAGGATTCACCCATTCACAGGTCCCACCATTGCTTCCGATAAAGTATAAAACACCATTTTCGTCAAAATCATGCTGAAAAAGAAGATCAATGTTCTATGAAAATAGGAATTGACACTATATGTAAAAACTAGAACTATTAATAACTATAAAATAAAACCTTTATGTGTAATGCAGCCAGTATTCTATTCATATAATACTAACGACTCGACCTTCACTTGGGTTCCTCCCTAATTAATCATATACAGGCAACGATTTGGCTAGTGCAGGCAGGTATAGCGGCTATTTAGCGCATTTTACTCAGATTTTATTTGCAAATATTAAGATTTAAAATAGCCTAAATCAGTCAGGGATAGTGTTACTTTCTACTAGTGAAAGAATTTTTGGAATCGGTTCAGTAGTTGCAGAGATTACCCCATGCATACAAACAAAGTTTACCTTTATTATATACTACTATTGCCCGCGGCTCCGCCCGCGTTCAGATGACAAAAAACCAAACTCTTAGGTTTTACATATTAGTATACTCTTACATTGCAGTTTTTCTATTTTTCTCAAAAATAAGATATTTTACTGCGGTAAAAAGTATCCTACATGTTGACCCGGATAACCAGCTATCACCATACAAAATTACATCAATATCCCTCCAGTGGTTTTTCTGTGATGCGGTAACAGACAGACAGACAAACAGTAATTCTAAAAACAATTCGGCCTCTTTATCGATAATAATGTTTATTTCAATAAGATTTTCCAAAAAATATCTAATGTACAGATTCGGCTTGGTTACAATTTTATTATATGTAAATAGTAGTATAGATTAAAATAAACTATTTTATTATTGAGTATTAGTTTTGTATCTTTCTTATACTTACATCATATGTAAAATTAAGTGGTGCTTCAGCCTTTATCTTCTGTACAAAATGGAAGGTAGATCGCTCCATGTCATACCACTGGCGAGCGACAGATTTCGCCAGGAATCTCTCGAGCTGACGTACTGTCGTTAAAGCTTCGACTTTTAGGTTTCGTCCCGCATTGTTATTGACGACGGATTCCTCTGATATATCGTCGCTTGCACGCTCGACGCGAAGTCTGCATGTTACAAAATGTTTAAATTATAATTACTTTGAAAAACAAAACGTTACATTGAATTTAATTGTAATAAATAATAATAATGTCTTCCGAACTGATTTCAGACACGGCGACCAAACTTATTCAGACTGGCTAGCTGTAAGGAAGATATTATAGTGCACAAGTGTAGAAAGTCAAATATATGACACTTAATATTATCTCCTTCGCGATGAGTATATATATTAATGCACAAGAGCAAACAATTTAAATGTCCGAACTAGGCCAAAGATAATAGTTATTCTCACGGAGAGACTACGAGGACTGTTCGAGAGTGAGCGCCGCGTGAAATATAATGCTCTAAATACATGAAAGCCGAACCACATAAATGCAATATACAACGAAGTCTTAACTAGTAAGTTTCCATAATATTTTGTTCGACTTACGTGAATATTTGACATTTATAATAAAATTTTTTTTTTTTGGTTTTTAGCAAGCGAACGATTCTATGCGAGCAGAGCCGCAGGTGTACAGTAGATATATTAACATACCTAGTCCGTAAATAAAACTATCTTTTTGGTTTATTTCGCGGATTTATTTTGATTTTTGGTTCCCGGCGTTTCGAATACTTTACAGCAGTCATGATCACGGGAGAGACTAAGTTTTAGACGTCTAAAAGAACATTTATATACTTATATATATAATGATTACTTGTATATAAATCCATGAAAAAATCCGAAAAGATAGTTTTATTTAAAATGTCAAATATTAGCGTAAATCTAAGTATAATACCTAATCCGCTTGGTGAGGTGATGCAGCGCGGCGGGCTGGTGCGCGGGCGCGTCGGGCGCCGGCGTCAGCACGGGCAGGCGCTCCACGCTCTCCAGCACGCCCACCAGCCGCGCCGCCAGCGCCGCGCCCGCCGCCTCCGGCCGCGCCCACGTGCGGACGATACGCTCTCGCTCCGCCAGTTGGCCCGGTGCGTCTAAACACATGGGGAGACGAAGCGGTTTTTTTTATTATAATGGATCGAGATCCCACTGCAAGATTACTATGTTCATTGCGTATTTATTCAAAATCATTTTTATATACAATAATAAAAGGGACAATATGTTTTGACCGGGGTGCGTATTCAAATGTGCTCGCTAGTATGTTTAATTAACTAAATAATAATTGACTTTTTGGAATAAAAACGATGCATTTGTTATTACAATGAATTATACTCCACTTCACAGAGCTATACGTAGAGATCTTGAAAAATGATAGCTGCCGTTGCGCATTTGGCCGCAACCTCTTTGCAGCCAGGTATAGCGGGTCATATTTTGGTATGTTTATGCGTTCATAGCGTATGCATCATTTATATATCAAATTAAAGCTAATTTTTTTTCTGTGCATGATAAAATACCTCTCACCTAAAAAAGTAGTAAAAGTGGCACATTAGACTTTAGCTTTTAGATGATCGGATATTTACCAAGTTAGGACAATTAAAATAAATTACGAAGAACTATGATGATTAAAACAATAATTTATAAACAAAGCTAATACTTGATAAACCACATTTTTATTCTACCTTAGCTTCTTCTATCTTACCATTCGGCTGTGGTGACAACACTTGCAGTAGAGCTGGCGCAAGGCCCGAAGACTGAAGTTCATAGGCTGACAATAATTCCTCGCCACATAATAACTCCGTTAACTGATCTAATGACTCCCTCAATTCTTGACGCCAATCTCCTGAAACAGGAAAGATATACATTAAACTAAAATTTTGCTAAAATAATAAATACAATAGTTAAGAGTGTATATGTAAACTTCTTCGTCCTGAAACGACTTACGGCTTTGAATGATATTTCAAATAGCGATCCATGCCCAACTACGCAAGTGAAGCCGCGGAACTAAAAGACTCGTGGTATATAAGCTCAATCTTATTAGTGTTAGGAAAAACTTTTGAAGAATGAAACCACTTGCTACATTTACTTTCATTGCCTTTTAAATAAAACTACCTTTCTTACTTGCTTCCGAAAACTTAACTGTAAAGATAGAATTTTGACGTCTCAACAATTATTATAGGTATTCCGACTAAAGAATTATATAAACGGGATCCGCCCAAAATAGTCTCAGTAGCGTGATTTTTCTGTTTTTACTATTAATCCCGATTTCCTGATGTTATAGAAGTCGATACATTCTTCAATGAAAAAAGGTTTTTTTATTAATTTTTATAGTTAAAAAACATGTTTAATATTTTTATAATCATTTTTTTTTTAAATTAACGATTATAAATTGAATACCACCAAACCAAAACCAATAAAAACAATTATTTATATTTTTTTCAGGAGATTACATGAACACCGGTAACTCTACTAACACCTTGACATTATTGCCTAAATTCATATTTAATTCTATGACACTGTATATAATATGATTATTTTATTCTATTTTTTTTTTAAATTAACGATTATAAATTGAATACCACCAAACCAAAACCAATAAAAACAATTATTTATATTTTTTTCAGGAGATTACATGAACACCGGTAACTCTACTAACACCTTGACATTATTGCCTAAATTCATATTTAATTCTATGACACTGTATATAATATGATTATTTTATTCTACTTATTACAGACAATAAGTATTACATTTTATAGCATTAAATGAGTAATTCTTCTATAAATTACATATATATTTATTTTGTGTATTAAATAAACAATTCGGATCAAATATTTACGAAGGTTTTACTTTTTAAATTTGTCTATAGTATGTATAGGTGTATTTTCTGAAAAACTCAATTTTTATCTTTTCCATAAACCACCGAGCGAAGTTCTGTCGTCCAGTTGCTATACTGTATTTGCCGAATGAACTAAGCACTGAGATTTTGCGCTTCCACGTGATTAGTTGCAGATAAGACTCTTAGGCCGCGATCACAATGCAAGTCATAATAATTATTAGTCCGTCGTTGCATTCCGTACCGTTCAGACGTCTCTCGTGTAATTACTTGATTTATTATCAATGTAGGAGATGGCAGTGATACGTCGGAAAGTGAAAATTAATAAATAATGTATAAAAATATTTTAAAATAATTAATTACTAAAGCATTACCAACATGTGCGAGCCCTACGATTTCAAACCAGTTGCAAGCGTTAGTGGGCGGAGCTAGATAGCTTTCTGTCCTTATCAGTTTGTATGCTAATGTGGGACAGAGAAAGCGCTTTGCATGGTTGACTCCGTGAATAGAGTGAAATCAAATACAGTGTAAGCATGTTTGTTACCAGTGGGCTGCACGGCGAGGCACTGCAGCCGCGCCAGCAGTGCGCGCAGCCGCGCCACGGGCGCGCGCGGCTGCCGGCCCGCGGCCGACGCCAGGTGGCGCGTGTACAGGGCGCGTGCGCGTTCACCTACCTGCGCCGGTTATGCACGTGTTTATAAATATACCGATGCTAAATCGTCATTTGGTAATACATTAACTATAGCATTGTAATACTCTTCAGATATTGTGAAATAGTACATGTAGTCTACGAGTAAATAATAAGTCAGGAACTCTAATTCAGAACAAATTTCACACGAAAAATGGGATTCAAAGCACTAATCACTTTTGAGGTTACAAACACATGTTTGGTGATTAGTTTAAATTCAGGACGAAATCATAGTAGGGGAGCCCAAGAGGGGATTTTCTGTAGTTACTCGAGCGCGGCAGATTAACATAAAAGAGGTTACCTTGCACTCTATTGAGTACTTTCACCACAATATAAGTCTTCTATATAAAGGGGCGCGTCTAGGGAAGCCGATTAAAATATTTAAAAAATGTTTTGATAAGGTAAAAATACTTGAAACCGTCAGATTAAGATGTGGTAGGCTAGTCACATCCTGAAAAGTGTCCAATTTAATAATCTGCCGATTTGCACAAGCCTAAGAGGCAAAAATCATCATAAACTTTATAGTTGATTTTTGCCTCTTCGGCTTGTGCAAATCGGCAGATTATTGAATTGGACACTTTTCAGGATGTGACTAGCCTACCACACCTTAATCTGACGGTTTCAAGTATTTCTACCATATCAAAACATTTTTTAAATATTTTAATCGGCTTCCCTAGACGCGCCTCTTTATATAGAAGACTTATATTGTGGTGAAAGTACTCAATAGAGTGCAAGGTAACCTCTTTTATGTTAATCTGCCGCGCTCGAGTAACTACAGAAAATCCCCTCTTGGGCTCCCCTACTATCAGGGATTGGTTTGCACGTATACTGCAATGTCTGCTATGACAGCTGAGTTATAGAGGCGTGGACAATGTTATACAATAAGTGGACTGGACCAAGTCAATAATAAAACATGCATTATGTATTAGAACATATTATTTTAATATATTTTTATTTATATATATTTTTCTTTTGGGTTACTTTTTACAATTCAATGAACTCTATGTGCCGCAAAATATAATGAAATTATGAAGTTTTTGTCTAGAAGACATTAAAAGAGAATTTTTCTTCGCAATGTAGTGAAGACTGATTCTGAAGTTAAACTAAAAGAAAACAAATTTATTTTTCTTTTTTTTTAGATTTACATTTCAATATTTTATCAAGAAGAAAAAAACCGTCCAAATTAGGCCAAAAATTGACTGACATTATTTTGTATAGTATTGGCAATCTCAGTTTGACAACATATTTATCATTTGAACATCTTTGAATATAATTATTATAATTTTGCTACAACTTACTAGTGAAATATGATTCCTGGACATTTTAATATTGTATCGCTCCTGCACCACTTCACAACACATACTGGCACTATGATTCCCAGCTGTAGTTCACAATGATAAAAATTTAAACATACGCGAATATTTGACATGTGCTCGCTTGAAAGAACAATATTTGACTGAAGACGACTTTTAAGCCCCGCCTACTTGAACACGACTTTCGTTGGGTAATTTTTTAACGCAGTTACATTTCTTATTATTTATTCGTAGCATGTAGAAGTCTATTTTTAGTGAAAATTTAAAGCAAAGTAGTCATTGAAGTAAACTAGTCGATTTATTAGCCCAAACTCAAATACAATATAAAGATGATGATGATGTTCTCCTGACCGGTTTCGGCCACGGCGGCCAATCTCATTGAGACTAGCCAACTGCGCAGGAGATATTATAGTGCAAAAGTGTACGCGCAGACACAAGTGCACTCTCTATTCCTGTCACTCTCATACTCTGGTGGGACGACCACTCGACACGACCGGTGAGAGTTAAGGCGCAGGACCGACGGCTTTACGTGCTCTCCGAGGCACTGGGATGAAACACCACCAACTTCCCAACTCCGGGCTGTTACTGAGGCTTACTATACAGAAAGACTCAATAACTAAACTTGGCCCAACCCGGGACTCGAACCCAGGACCTCCGGGTGTGCAGCCGTACATAATAGCCACTAACACCACCGAGGCAGTTAATTACAATATAAAACATAGAACTATAAAGTAAACAAAAACAGAAGAATAATGTATGATTAATTTTTTAAAAAGGTGACTAAGTTCAATTAAGCCAATACTTGAGGCGTCTGAAGTAAAAACAGTCTTGGATATTGGGGTTTACTATGATATCAAAATGATGACTAACCTGTGCCTTTTGCGCTTCAGTTTTAGCTGAAAGTCGACTACGAGTTGACGAAATATTTCCATTATTAGGCGCTGTTACTCTACGATCAGCCCAACCACTGGCTAATTCTGGGCCTGGATAAAATATGTTACAATAAATAGATAATTATTTTAATTCATATACAAGTAATATTAACTGCTCATAATATATACATATGTTTGTATAATGTATATACATACCCAAAAATGTTTCAGCAGTAAATGAATGTTTAGTGCCTCTATTCGATTCGAAGATAAAACCCGGTAAATCTTCTCTTAGTATTGTAGTCTGCTGCTGCCCATCGGTATTATGAATATGAAGTTCTTTTTCTCTGAAACACATCACCCGTCAGTATCATTTAAATTATTAATATGTATATAAGAATAAATCTATTTTGCACGTAACAGTCAGTGTACTCACTTTTTGCATGACAAAACCCAGTTGCCAAGTATCAATTTGGTTGGGCCTGGTTTAGATAATATGCTTTGAGGTACACAATTTTTTACGGATCCTCTAGCTCTTTGGAGTTTGTCAATAAATTCACCTCGGTTTTCTGCAATAAGATAATGATAACGATAAAAACAATTTTCGTTCATAATAAAGTCATTTACGCAACGCAGTGGTAGCCCAGTGGTGACTCGCTCGCTTGGGTAACCGAGTGAAGCGGGTTCAAATCCCGGGTCTCGCACCTCTGATATTTTCATGTGCGAATCATTTTCAACATGATTACCACTTGCCTTACGGTGAAAGAAAAACATCGTGAGGAAACCTGCATGTCTGAGAGAACCTAACAAGTTTTCGAAAGACATGTGGAGTCTGCCAACCTGCACTTGGCCAGCGTGGTGGACTATGGCCTGATCCCCCTCATATTGAAGGGAGGCCCGTGCTCAGCAGTGGGACGTTAAGAAGGGCTGAATACAAAGTCATTTACATCCCCTTTTTTCTAATTAACATTTACCAATTTGTACCAACAGTATCAATCTAAACAAATCTACACTTCTAGACTACTATTATAAAGAGAAAAGGTTTGTATTTTTGTATGCTTAAACTCAAAAACTACTAGACCGATTTAGATGAAATTTGGTAAGAAAAAAGTTTGAGATCGTGGGAAAGACTGGACGGTTTGTAACGGCTTATATTAAGAAACTATCGAAATCTTTTAACCTACTGAATTAGATATTTGACTGTTAGATAGCTTCCGTCAATCTCCTATTACTAATAGATAAAACATGTTATTTAATACCTGTATTATCAGTCTGGTGTTCAGGCGAGCCGCTCGAGTACATGGTGGCGAGCTTGCCGTCGAGCAGAAAGCGAAACCAGCCGTTGGAGCCGGTGCTGAGCTCGAGCGCGGCCGCGTCGCTCCACACGTACAGCGCGTCGCGGCCGCGGCACAGCGACCACTCGCCCCAGCAGTACGCGCAGCCGCTGGACAGACTCGTCGCGTCTTCGCCCGGACCTGTCACAATATATGCATCAAATAAAATTGAAGTGTCTGTTCGTAATGTCAAAATTTAACAACTTTTTACTAAATGTATACGGTACTTATAAGACAAACAAAATTATTCATTTTTTTGTCTGTCTGTTTGTTCCGGCTAATCTCCGAAACGATTGGACTGAATTTGACGGGACTATCACTGG
Organism: Brenthis daphne; assembly: GCA_947093115.1. Lineage (NCBI taxonomy): Eukaryota > Metazoa > Arthropoda > Insecta > Lepidoptera > Nymphalidae > Brenthis > Brenthis daphne. Next base: position 9,373,465 of record OX352471.1, read on the forward strand.
CAGGTAGCTTATGTTATAAGGAGTAACTTAGGTCACTTTTATTTTTGATAAATAATCCGGGTTTCGCAAAAAAAATTAAACGTTCCTAGGGACGCAAGCGAGGGTAAGTCGCTTGTATAATATTATATAGCCAGATTTATTACCTTTCAATATTGGATGGATGTATTAAATGTCTATAAGAAACAAGTAGGTTTTATACACATGCTAGATATATAGAACAAATAGAAGATTTTTATTACATGTGATGTGGTATTTTTCAGTGATGAAAAATAGCTTCTAATAATTTCTTATTCAGACTTTATTGCTGTAAAATTATATAAACGAAAAAGAAACAAAAGAACAAATAAACTATCACATTTATGACATAAAGCATGAAAAATAAATAAGTTAATATATTTTCTTCTTCTCCTTTATGACATCAAACAACAGCTATATGAAAAACCTTAAATTTAAGAACCAAAAAATTTATTTAAGTTAAATACACGTATCTTGCAATTAAATATGTTTAACAACTTTAATATTTGGTAGTAGGTTTTGCATTATATTTTTTATTGTTGCGCTTAAGTTAAATTATACTATATTATTAGCCAAAAAACGCACAGGGAGGTGGCCCAGCTCGGTGGGCGGTGTGCCGTGCGGGTTGCTCTTAATACTTCTCTAATAGCAGAGAGGACTATTGGAGCAACCCCAAGACTATTGTGGTATGATTCGGCAGACATGCCGTCGGGGCGTCGTGGTTGAGTGCATAAGCGATCTTGCGATGCCCCATTAAGACGGGGGAGATTCCGTTGGCTTTTAGTGGGTAGTACTGGCTTTGCCGGTGAGACTCACACATCGTGCGCAAATGCATTTCCCAACGTTAGAAAAAAGATAGAAAATTTTATAGAACTAGCGACCTCAAAAATATCTTGAAAAAACTCACCAGCAGCTATAACAGTTTCCTCATCAGCAGAGAGCTGCGCGGCGGGCACAGCGGCCAACGCCTCCACCTTGCTGAACACGCCGAGCCGAGCGAACTGCTCTAAGTAAATGTCAGCGGCTTTCACCATCAACTCCTCGGCGATGCCTATCACGGTCAAGTGACCATCGTCATCGTCCTGCGTTAAACATTTTGTAAATTATTAAATGCAAGCAAGTATACAATATAGTCTAAGCAGGAATAGAATGTGTTATCATTAATATAAAATAATATCACAAAATTTAGTAACCTAAAAATTAGTACCGTTGTTCAATGGTCAACGTTTTAAGCATCACAAAGGAACAGACGCAAACTTTACACTTGATACAAAAACAACACAAATGCTATATCTAGAGCAGAAAAAACACAAATAGGACGGGCAGTTTAATTCGGGTAAAGTTCGATGGTGTGATTTTTTTGTATAAAACTATGCTGTAATTAATTATTTTAATGTGAACAATAAGAGCAACATCACAGTGCCATTATGTGAAATTATTTTATTAGTCATTTTAAAGGAACATGGCATATTTTTAATTAGAAGCAACATAAGATGATTTGAAACTGCAGGAATAGTTTGTTCGAAAGAAAATCTTATTATTAATAACATATAATATGAATCAATTGAGTAAGGACCAAATTTAAAGGTGGTGTCCGATCAAACCATCTATTATATACAAAAATGTTAAATATACTAAAGACTAACTTATTAAATAATTCTCACCATGACACTGTTAAAGGAACTTGGGAGTTATTTTTACAAAAAATCAACATAAACGGCTCTAATGTGGATACTATGCAACTATTGACAATTTTTTTGAAATATGAAGCCCTGGTTATTAAAAAAAGGGAGGAAATTAAGTTTAATGATTAATTTGCTTTCTAAAAAAAATTATGGAAATCGATTGAGAAATCAAAAAAGAAAATAACTAAACATGGCCCGGCTAGAGGGCGCTGTGATCAAATAATCAAACATTTCATATTCTAGAGAGGGAATAACAATGTCTGCAGGGCTAGCTAGTATTTTATGATCTTTCTTACATTCCATCAATGTTTTCGAGGTTAATACTGAAAACAAATTTCTATTATGATTTACATCATTAATTTTCGTTTCTCATCGAGTTGCGCGTCCAGTGATTAGAAGCCGCGTGAGGGATAACAAAAGACAATAGGGTACATGACTAACATTAAATATTAAAAACACAGTAAGCGTTATTACAAAAAAAAAACATTTCTTTCTACCATACGATAGGTAAGTAGATTAAAAATTAAAACCAAAATTGAATGGGATACAAAAAGAATAATAGTCATGTGCCCTACATCGAGGTCGATCACACCATCGGAACATTACCGCGGGCGGTCGGATATAGCGGCTGCGCAGGTGGCGCGGCGGCGGCCGCCGGCCCCAGCACTCGCCCTGGCCGCACAAAGCCTCACCTCAATAACATCCTACCATGGTGTTCTATATAACTCTTTCTTAGAAAAACGTCATTATCATATTATTTTCTTTGATTTCTAAGTATAAATGATCATTTTCAAATCATTTGTTGTTTCCTACTTATATGTCTCACATAATATCTCAGATATTCATGCGCAAATCTTATTTTCAACATGATTAGCACTTGATAATTAAAAAAATAAACGAAAATATTGGGACGAAAGTTGTGTTTCTAGCACTTAATTTCATAAGCAGTTAAAAGCGCGTAAACTACATTTAGTCATCGTGGTGGACTACGGCTTTTTCACCTTACGACCCAGAAGTGGGATATTACAAAGACAACTCTATAGTTACATTTAGAGAGTTTCTAAATGTCCATTGTAGTTTTTATATGTATTTATGTTTGTTACTTCTTTATGCTGAAATTGTTGAACGAATTTGGATGAAATTTAATATACAGATAGATGAGCACGGTCTTGACCTGGGCTAATACTTGGCTACCGTTAGGCACACTGAGGGGTAGGTACCTGCGTGTCGAGCACCTGCGCGACGAGGCGCGTGAGCAGCGCGGCGGCGCGCGGCGCGGACAGCGCGCGCAGCAGCGGCGCGGGCGCGTAGTGCACCATCTTGCGCACCAGCGACAGACACGCGCGCCGCACGCCCGCGCCGCCCGCGCCCACGTAGCGCGCGCAGAACACCGGCACCAACCGTCTGACAGGCGACATCACAAATATATCATATTGTTTTATTTGACGACACGTTTGGCTCAGTTTGTTGTGATCCTACTTGCTGGGCCAGCGGTCGCGGGTTCGAGCCCCGCTGGGGGCATTCATTTGTGTGATTAGCACGAATTAAATCTAATGAAACACAAGAATAAAGATGAGAATAGGAAAGTAAAATTTTATGGAGCACTGAATATATATATTTGAGATCCGTTGTTGAAATAATAAAAAAAGATATGCTCACTCTAAATATATAGCAGCCATTTCCTTGTCACCAGTTTCGGGAAAATCTTCATCATTGGATGATGCAGGCGAGTCTTGATTACTCACTACTAACCACTCCCCAGGACATTGTAATATTGCAGCCACTTCTCTGTGACCTAAAAAATATTAAACAGTAGTAAATATTACTAGCTATTTTGAAATAATACAGTATGAAAGAATAGAAAACCGTTTGCCTTTGTATTTTTACTGGATACTATTTTACAAGATTGACTACAAGTACAGGGTTTTATTAATTAAATTTAATGTTTTATTTTGGGAATCTTATTAACTACACTAAAAAAAATAACTACTTCTAATATTTAAGCCAATATGTTCTTTATTGGAATATTATCAAACCGTGCCAAAAGTTTTGATAATTTTAAGGTACAGTTAAAATCATATTATTTGTCTCTATAGTACCTTATATTGAACTTTTTATACTTTTTCATCTGATCTACATTTATGTATGTATGCATTGTATTTATGCATTTATGTATGTATATATGTATGCATTTATGTATATCTGTATTTAGGATATGCAATTGTGTGTAGTAAGTACACCGCCTACCATTTCGTATAATTTCTCCTACGCCCTAAGGTTGCCTGGAAGAGATGGCTTATAGCGATAAGACCGCCTGCTGTGCATCATCTATTGTTTATATCTTCTTTTTGTATATTTATTTGTGGTGTACAATAAAGCATCTATCTATCTATCTATCAGTAGAAATTCTGTTTCGTTCCTTCATTAGTAGGACTAAATTTTACTACATATTTATTTTGTATGAAATCCATTATACCTAATGAATTCTGAACAATTATTAATAATTATTAATGAAATTATATGCTCACATAAAATGTATTATATTTGTACCTTGGTCATGTCTTTCCCTAGCTTTGTCTAATGGGGTCTTGCCATCCTCATCCCGAAGATCAGCGTTAGCGCCGTACCGAAGAAGCACCTTAGCAATAGCCGGCCTGCCGAAGCAAGCGGCATAGTGAAGAGAGGAACTCCGTTGACCACGATTTACGTCTGCTCCTGTTTATAAATAAAATTATCATTTTAAAGTTATCATTCTAAATTAGTATTAAATATAACAAATTTGTACAAGCTATATTATTTTATCGAAACATTTAATAAAAGAACTATGATATTTTTTACCCTCAGGCAATTTAGCAAAATCTCTTTTCGACCTATCCTTTCAAAATACGATTTACATTACTTCACTCGCTTTCACATCACATAATTAATTTCAATCGACCATGGCCGCTTAACAATAGCACAATTTCTTATCCTTACCTTTTTCACACAAGAACTCGACCATTTCGCGTGTCCCGAACGCAGCGGCCCAATTGAGTAGTGTCTGTCCGACGTCGTCCGTGAAGTTGACGTCGACGGTGCCGGCGGTGACGGCCGCCACGAGCGCGTCCGTGTCCTTGCCGCGGATGCAGTCGATGAGCTGGCGGTGCGACTTGTCGCGCGGCGGCGGCGTGCACGCCGCGCTCGAGTTCTCGCCGCTCGCGCCGCTCCCGCCGCTCGAGCTGGATGCTCCGTTGCGATTGGCACCACTGTACGTTGAATGTTTTTTATACAGTAAAAATAATTATATTATAGCTCATAAATATTTTTGTTGGAATTATAATATATGAATATAAAACATATTGGTTAAAATGAGAATTAAAAAATAAGATTTGGCGTATAGTTTGCATAAGTATACAAGAAACATACACCCCACAATAGAAGACCTTCTCTTTATCGTCGGTTTATAATAACATTTATGATGTAAATGACAATACACACATCCTACCTTTAATATATATTAAAATAGTTTTAAAATATATTAAAATTGAACACGTAATTTGTTGGTTATTCCTTCTTTTTCACCCGACTTCAAAAAGGAGAGGTTCTTAATTCGGCTGTATTTTTTTAATGTTTATTACCTCAGAACTCCGCCATTTATTAGCCGATTTTGTCAATTTTTGTGTTGTTTGAAAGTGTATACTTCCACTTTGTTCTCACTTAAATTTGAACAAAAAATACGACCCCTAAGAATGGAAAAATAGCTAATGAAAATTTAACCTCCTTCTAATTGTCATATTGACTTGAAACTTTGCAAATGTTTCTATTGCCGTTTATGATGCAGTGATTCGGTATCGTCGAATTGTATGACGGTAAGGCCAGAAGGTGGATAGGTGGAACTTTTCAGCAGCTAATAGTAAATACTTTGAGTATGGGCTTATTTTGTTTGATTTGACAAGCCCAGTACGTTAGAATTGAATTTTAGAGCCTGATTTCTAGTGTTACTAATACTAATAATATTAGTAATAATAAAAGCGAGTTTTAATTTGTCAGTATGCATATAAAAATTGGCATCAAATTAACTTAAACGACTTAAACGAATATTTTATTAAAATACTTTCTTTTTCTTTGCTTTACTACTATGCCTACACTAAAAGTGGTAAAATAAAAACTTAAAAAAATAAATTAAATAGTACCAACTTCAAAAAAAATTACTAAAAAGTTAAAAATAACTGACTAGCAGTTTTCATTTACTATAGACCTAATCAGATTTTCTTGAAGTTGATGCCAGCCTATACAATTTAATGTTTTTTCTAAGTCGGTTTTTCGCTTTTTTTTTAATTATCCGTTTACATCAATTGCATCATATGGGTTTTAGTATAGATTGAAAAGTGAATGATGATGTTCTCCCGACCGATTCCGGCCACGGCGGCCAATCTCATTGAGACTAGCCAACTGCGCAGGAGATATTATAGTGCACAAGTGTACGCGCAGACACAACGTGCACTCTCTATTCCTGTCACTCTCATACTCTGGTGGGACGACCACTCGACACGACCAGTGAGAGTTAAGGCGCAGGACCGACGGCTTTACGTGCTCTCCGAGGCATGGGGGTGAAACACCGCCATCTTGACAGCTTTGAGCTGTTACTAAGGCTTACTATACAGAAAGATTCAATAACTAAACTTAGCCCGACCCGGGACTCGAACCCAGGACGTCCGGGTGTGCAGCCGTACATGCTAGCCACTACACCACCGAGGCAGAAAAGAGAATATCATATTAGATACATTTTATTGCTCTTAGTTGGTATGGTATGGTATGGTATGTTCGGGCTGTTTTCCGCAACTCGACGACTATGCGCCTATTTTGCGTGTGATTGCTCTTAGTTATTATATTTAACTCATTTTCGTTGTCCGCCTTCGATAAAGAAATTTAATTTAAAGTAGGAATATACATTTTTATTACATTATCTTCTTTTGTTAATTTCACATACACATTATTCAAATAATTTTATATTTTAAGTTTTCCCCGATCCCAATCTTTTTCGGTACATGATAATATAAACAAATGCACGTCTCACGTCTGTATAGCGTGCCGCCCCTCGCACAGCAGCACCAGCAGCAGGTCGACGAGGCGCATGCACTCCAGGCACCAGCGCTCGTCCGCCTGCACCGCCGCCTCTATGGCCGAGCACAGGTCCAGGCGCACCAGGTCCTACTCATTTATTTGTACATAAATAAATATATACAATAATAATACTATATTATAATGTATATAATTAAGTATTGACACAAGTAAATATATCTACCTCGATTTAATAATCATATTGACGGAGTCTGCCAAAAAAATTACATAGTCAATAGTAGTCATTTTACTATTTTTTATGTTACTATTCTAGATTTCTTCATGTTGTCGTCATACAACAAATCCATTTCAATCATTAATTATTAAAATTTTCGATAAGAAAATATTTGTAAACTAGCGACTCACACTCGCCTCGCTCGGGTTCATCATCCATAGATGACTCTTTAAATTGACATAACTTTTTTATTTATAAACCGATTGAAATAATACAAATACTAAATGTTAAGTGAAGCTTACCACAAAATATTAGTGAAAACCGCATGCAAATCAGTTAAGCCGTTTGTGAGATTAGCGCGCACAAACGGACAGACAAAAATCTAGAAATCAAAGAAGTTTTGGGTTCTATTGCGTTTATAAAAACCCCCAATAATAGTTTTTCTCAAATATCTTACAATACAGACCGCTATTAGTTACACTTTAATTATATTTATAGATTATAGAAAATAAAAATAATAATTGTAATACTTTATTGTTTTGTGTATTTTATAACATAATATTACCATTTTTTTTTTCATTGCGAGAAAACGTTAGCAGATATTTTTATTTATTGTAAAAATAATGACTATCATATAATATAAAGCATATGATGTGCTTTTTAAAAATATTGTAGGGTTAATTATGATCATGTTAATTAATTTTTATATTTTTGAAATTACAAAACAAATTTATAAACACTTCATGTTTAGTTGTAAGAGACACTCCATCTATATTATTTTACTTGGAGATTGGAGTTCGAGATCCCTACATAGACATAATTTCATTAGGAATGAGATATTATTTACTTTATACAAACGTGTGCAATAAAATGTAAAAAAAACTGAATATATAGAAAAAATAAGTCATTATAACTAGTATTAAAAAGTCCATATACCAACAGCATCATCTATTAATAAATAGTATCTTGTCGAGTGTGATTTATATTTTGATATAAAATTATAAAAACAATCTATGTGATGCATAATAATACCACAGATCACATAATACTATACTAGTACAGAAGCCTCATCCCAAGTAAAGAAATTGGACAGCGCCAATTCGGGCTATTCTTGTGGTTATTTTTGTTTGCTTGAATAGAAAATAGATGTCATTGACTCACAAATACACAAAACATTTATGCATTTATATATTTATGCATTTGAATTAAAAAAATCTGTAATTTTAACAATTTTTAACTGTGATAAACACTATGTGGTGATACACTACAAACCCATCATTTGATCGCTAATATTTCCATAATTGGTAAAATTACGCAAATTTGATTTACAGGCGCTTTATTTCTTTTCCCTTCACTTACAATATTTTTCAAAACAATAATATACCTTTTGGGATTTTTTTTTATTTTTTGTTCATTTAACAACACTTTAATAACAAATCGACACATATAACGTCATCTATTGACATTTTTTCGATCTGATTTTTCTTGTTTGTGATGAGAGCCCATGATAATACTAACGTGTGTAATTTGCGCGGAGCCTCTGCAGAGAGTTGATAGTAGGCTAACAGTGGTGGATACTGACGGCATGAGACATTTGTCGTCAGAACTCTCTGTTGCCCCCAGTCGTCGAACCAGCTCTTCAATCAAACCTGCCAAAACCCAACACATAAGATAAATATAATGATTAAAATATTCAATTCTGACTATTAATACAACAATGACAATGTGTGATAGTCTCGTATAGACTATTCAATCGCACATAAAATATAGGGCATCTCAAACACGGGAGATGTAAAACTTCCCAATTTCAGGCTTAGAGAGGCTACTGAAAATTTCTTCTAAGAAAAATCTAATCATTATTTTTGACCCGATCTGGGTCTCGAACATACATTCTAGTAACTCAACCAACAAGGCATATATAGAATTTATTAAAAATTAGATCAATTAAAAATAGCTTAATTTTACAAAAATGACAGTACCATGTTCAGCAAGCGGAGCGGGGTCAGCGTGTGCCCGAGCGAAGCGATCAGCAAGCGAAGCGAAGCAGCGCAGCGCGGCGTCAGCGACGCGTGCGTCGCTGTGCCGCAGCAGCGCTGACAGCGACGACACCGCGTCGCCTACACGAGCGTCCCCTGGCTCCATCTTACCACATACCCTATAATAAGAAAATATGTATAACTTAAATCAATATGTATCAATAAGTCTCTATTCCAATTGATATTATGTAGAAATATGCAATAATCGAGCAATGTTATTTTATTGTTCATAGTGCTTTGGTATTTCAATTCTTATTAAACCAGTTATTTTGTTTATGTAAAAATCAAATAGAACTTCGCTCGTTATAAATGTACATTGAGTACATACTATTCATATATACATAATATATTATATGTACATTAAGGGTTCTTTAAATGTTAGTAAGGGAACTAGGGACCATTCTAAAATAAATTCGCCATATGAATTAACTAGTTTTTATGAAGTTAGAGAAACCCTTGCCTACAATTGACATTTAAAATGTGACATGTTTTGAAAAAAAAGTGGTGTTGATATCCTTACCTAGAAACAACCGCCATGGCAGAGTGAAGTGTGTCCTTATGAACTGATGTTCCATGGTGTGTGATGAAGTGTAATACTGAAGGCAGGCCACCTCCTTCCCAAACTGCCCCAGCTTCACGAGTGCATACAAGTTCTAGCACCTAAAGCATACAAAAATAAAAAAATTGTACTGACACTCAAAATACAAAATGTGCCTTCTAATATAATATTACAACTAAAATAACTATAGGAAAATAAGATTTATCTATTGTGACAGAGATCATAAATTCTATAATTCTTACCAATCAATACTTATGTGTATTTGTTAAGAACAAGAGCAATTAAAAATTACCATCTGGCATGCTATTGATATATTTATTCATAATTCACATCCATGTCCATCATAGTCTCTATACCAATCTACATAGCAAAATTTTAACATTTTTTGACCAAACATTTAAAAAAATAAGGTGTAACAGACAGACAGGAATACATAATCCTGAAAGTGGTATCCATATTTTTCTTTTAAAATAGTATTCACCCCTTTCTAACATCCCACTGCTGGGCATAGGCCTCCCTTCAATACAAGGGAATCAGGCCCTAGTCTACCACACTGAATGAGTCTGAGTTGATGGATTTCACATATCTTACAAAAACTTTATAGGTTCTTACAGGGTTTCTTCACGATGTTTTCCGTTATCGTTGGACAAGTGGTAATCATGTCGAAAATGGCTTGCATGTAAAAATATTAGAGGTCACACGTCTGATATTTTGATCCAGGATTTATACCACTGCAATTGGCTTTCCAAACAAGTGTGTTACATTGAATATTGAGAAACTTGCCATTGGGAAAATTTCGATGGGGCATTTTTAAAGAACAGTAATATTTAGAGATATTTAGAGAAGTTTTGTGTTTTGTTATGCACACCTGTCATATTTCTATGCTCTAGACAACCTAACACATACTATATGGACAAATTAATATTCCATGTTAAACACACATTATTTAAGACCATATGTGATATAATAAACATAACCTATACTATATAGACAACTTAATATTCCATGTCAAACAAGTATTCTTTAAGACCATAGAATTAACATAACCAATATTTACTGTCTTTTCCTTCTTAGAATGTGTATCCAAAACAGGTTGTCTATACTCACTTTTATGCATTGTTCAGCTAAATCTTTACTCGTTCTATTATTAGGATCAACTGTCAGCAATCTACTACAAATTGCTTTTACAGCCCCCTCAATTGCTACAATTCTTCTAGTACATTCAGCTGAAATAAGGAACAAAAGATAAGAGAATTAATAAATATAATAAAATAAGGTATTCATATATTTTTTTATATATTCATGGAAAAACGAAATTGAAAAAACTGATTTCTAAATCAATACATACCTGAGACATCTAAGTAATATGTTATAGCTCTAGCTGTAACTTCTAACACATTGTCTGGAGCACATTCATCGAGAAATATTTTACACAAGGCTGGTAAAAAAGTCCTTGGTGGACAACTGAAACATAAATGCATCGCAATAAAAATTTTAGCACAAAAAGTCTGCATTGATTTCATATATATAGTTTTTTTTATTTTATTACATTACAGAAAAATACAGTGTAGTTTTGTGAAGTTAATTGCACATTGAGCATAACCATTGTAAAAGTAAATTTTAAACCTTTTGAATTATAACTATTAGAAAAAAAGTTAAGAAATACTAACTAAATGAAGTCTAACTTCACTATCCATAAGTATTAAAAGCATAATCAATATATAAATTAAAATATATATATTGGAAAATAAAATGTATTTAAACTCAATAACTGGTTACCTTTCAAAGCATCTGTCCACATTGTCTGACATGAGCAACAGCATGCACAGTTGCTCAAGAGCAATGAGCTGCATATCCCGCTCATCTCCTTGACCTGTCAGCAACCACTCCAACAATGTTTCAGGATCCACTTCAGCCATCTTGTAAATTGATAAAATAAAACTTTAAATTCAACAGTGTAGTACAATAAAAAAAAATGTGTTTTTGATTAAATAATGAATGTACGAATTAAAGACCTTCTTACCTTTAGGCCTAAGTGAATGAAACCAAACCTGAAACAAGCATATATTGGTAATTTATCTTATATGCATTTCATATTCACATTTTTAAAGACAATTCATATTTATATAATGTTTATGAGTAATGAGTATATTATGACAGATTAAAATAAATTATTTATAACTACCTTATTATTCTCATAAATAGATAATAATTATTATTCCATAAATAATAAAATGAACATGTTAAGTGATTATTTTTTAATCTCTACTAAATGTTTACATATTATAGTAAAAATAATATAATTTGTTATCAATAATACCTATTTGTTTATATATGTGACTTTATCAATTATCATTTTAAATAGAAGACAAGCTTAACAAATGCAGATAATGTTCTATTGTTTTGAATTATCATGCTTATAACATAATTTTATCCAAAACTAAGACGAGCGAAAGTTATTTAATCATACATTTAGATAATTTATTTTTTATTACATACTAAGTATAATCCAAATTATTCAAGCTGTACGGAATCAATCTTAATTATTATGTAGGTTACTGTTCCATTATATTACGAAGAATGATGCACCTTTCTCTTTTCTAACCCGTATAGATAACGTACGTTTTCTATTGCTTTATAAATGATTAAATTAAATATTTTAGTTTAAAACAACGAAACATACTTTTACAATAAACGCAAACAAATAATAAATAGGTAGAATAGAATAATGAGCTTTGTAATGTCTCCCACTTACACTCAATGAACCATGACGCTAAGGCGCTCTCCAATATTAATTTCACTAATTATGAAACTAAAACGTGTAAATCTAAATAACAGTGTCTTAAGATTCTAATACAATTCGTTTACTCGTAAATCAATTTTATAATCTTTTAACTAATTTCACGTATCACTCGTTTTCATCAACCATATAAAATGAACCACAGATTATAGAATTAGATTTTATACAACAAATAAATGACAATAACATAATAATGTTACCAGAAGTAACATTTTTTCTTCTAATATAAATATAGATAAATAAGTAAACGAATAAAAATTGTTCAAGTGTGAGTCGCGCTCGTATATAACAATGAAATATTATTATTTGATGTATTATTTAAAAGTCAGCGAAATAACCAAGCTAAAGTTAAGACCCACACTTATTTTTTTATTTTTATAAAATAAAAACCTTTTCTTAATGTTTTGGTTGTAAATTTTGTGATATGTGATCACACACAATACAACCTAATGTATGTTTAAGTCATAGAATATAAATCTAATGAGGAAGAATTTTGCCTTTTCGTTCCACCAAATGTCACGATCACTATGATCCTCAGTATAATGTAAAGCTCTATAGCGTGGATGTTTTTTTTAATTTGAAATTTAATTAAAATGACAAATTGTGCAGTGCCAGGATGTAAATAAATTTCATTGATGTTCATGATTTTTGTTTCCCAAAAGACAAAAACTATAGAAATTGTGGGCTAAAGCAATATTTCGACCTAAATTGAGAAATCACAATCTTTATATTTAAGGCTATGTGGACGTTACTTTACAAAAAATGAATTCTGTGCCTCCTGTGACGAGTGCTATAAGTCGAATTGTACCCTTTTGTACCTTGTACCTTGTGTACCCACACGGACAGTTGCAATTCGTAGTTGCCGAACTGAATCAGATAGGTGTACCTTCTTACAGACATTTTTGTTATCATTTCCGAAATCTCGAATTGCTAAAATTATAGATTTAGCCACTAGTCACATGGCGAACATGAGTTCACAAGACCATATTGAAGCTTAAATTGAACGAACAGAACAAAATAATAATACCAATGAAGACGGCTATGGATATCATGTAAGAGAACTTATTGAAGGATCGCGGCCAGTAGTAGAGAACCTATAGAAAGTCCAGTCCCTTCTATCCACGAACACAAAAATTCTGAAAAATCTGCAGAGAATTTAACAGAAATGGTTATTAACAATTATAATAAGACAAACGAAATAAATGACAAAGATTCCAAAAACCCTATGATGATTTGAACCTTACGGATTCATCCAGCTATGGTGATTTTGTGATGCGCAACATGGACACACCACCTTAGAAGATGCTCTTCAACTGAACTTGACTGTGACGTGAAGCTCCGGAGTGTGTTGAGATAGCGCTGCCCAGCACTCGCCTCCGTATAAAAGGACTGGTCGGATGATGGTCTTATTTATCTGTCCTTTGAGCTTGGCGGTATTCTGCAATCACAAACCACACCTGTGACTTCCAGCTTCCCATATACACGCTTAAACGTCGTGATCGATGCTTTCTACATTTCTTCGATTTAACGGCTGGTTCAAGCCATATGTGGATGGTGCTGGAGTCCAGACTCCCACAAGCCATATACTCGGTCTTTGTGAGATTTAGTTTGACACCGCCGTTCTCAAGCGTACCCTTCCAAAGGTTCACTCTACGCTCCAGCTCTACACGGCTCTTATCAACGAGCTATATTATCGGCATACATCATCAGCCATGGAGGCTGGTCCTGGATGCATGCCGAGACAACATCTAGTACTACGTTGAATAAGAATGAACAGTTCTGACCACGGAACCACCGCCTTTTTATCTAACTTTTGTGAAACTATATTAGTTCCCATTGAGAATAGTTAAGTTACATTCGTATTCTAAAATGATAGTGATAAGATCTCAATTTACCGCTCTTAAGAATTTTGATAAAGCTGTGCCTGATTTGTAAGTAAATTATTGATTTTCAAGAAGTTTAATAAACGATGATTGTTTTTCTAAAACTTGTATTTATTTACACAATAAATATGCATTTTAGTGAGGGGTATAACTTGAGTTGTATTATTTAACACATATTTCAAAAAGCCAAGATTTTAGCAAAGTGATACAATTCAGCTAAAATATGATTTCAAAAAATGCTAAAACACATATTTATTTAATTGTATTGAAGAGCATCAATAACAAGTTTCAAGTAATTCCAATTATAATAATTCTTTGTCTATATAAACTTTATTACCCCTTTCACCCCTTTAAGAGATGAATTTCGAAAGAAATCAAATAAATATATTTTTTATCTTTAAGTTAAACACCACTTTCTCTATATATCACATTAAGAATGACAGAGTTTCATACAATCTTTAATCCACTAGTTTACCCGCTTAGGGGATGAATTTCGAGAAATCCTTTCTTAACTGATGCCTACATCATATAAGGAATATGTCCTCCAAATTTCACGTTTCTGCGACCAGCGGCTTAGGCTGTGTGTTGATCCATCAGTCAGTCAGGACCACCGCAGGATGCACCTGTCCTCCTCAATTCTTCCTTCAGCTGGTCTAGCTTCCACGTACAATGTGTGAACACAATAGAAGCAAAGACCAACAGACACAAAAGAGATATCATAATAAGTTGCTTACTTCAGACTGAATGTAAATAGATCATACGTGTAGCTCCCTCCTTTCACGAAATCTTCCCCATTAGCACAATGTAATCTTATTCATAATTAAAATCCAGAAGGCATCCTCTAAAAATAGCAAAACTGAGATGTAAGTGTTATTATCAGTTTTCGAGATTGAGATACATATGTATCTCAATCTCGATTTGCTTTGTATGGGCTGGCACCGATTTCGAAAATATTTGATTAGGTAGACTTTAATTACATAGCCAAAGCACACCGACTTCGAAAATATTTGATTAGGTATGTATAGTAAATGAAAACTACCAATCAGTTATTTTTTACTATTTAGTGCTTTTGTTTGAAGTCGGTTTTTATTTTTTTGTTAAAAAGTTTTTATTTTTCCCTTTTTAGTGTGGACAGTAGTAGCAAAGTAAGAATTCTAACGTGTTAGGCTTGTCAAATCAAACAAAATAAGCCCAAACTCAAAGTATCTACTCTTAGAGTTCCACCTATCCACCTTCTGGCCTTACCATCAGATCAGGTCAACAATACCGAACCACTGTACTATCAACGGAAATAGAAACACTTGCAAAGTTTCAAGTCAATATGACAATCAGAAGTAGGTTAAATTCATCATTAGCTATTTTTCCACCCTTAGGGGTGGTTTTTTTTTTTTTGAAATTTAAATGGGACCAATCTGGAAGTATACACTTTCAAACAACACAAAAATTGTCCAAATCGGTTAATAAATGACGGAGTCCTGAGGTAACAAACATAAAAAAAACAGTCGAATTGAGAACCTCCTCCTTTTTGAAGTCGGTTGAAAATAGAAACAGAAAGAAAAATACTTGCTCGCGCGATATGTTTTATTTGTTGTTTCATCATATAGTAGCTATACCTATAATAAATTGCAAGTTACATTCTGTTTGACAAACTACATTTATTTAAAACTTATGCATCCAGTAGTCATAACAACAAAAAATATTATTCTATTAATTGTAAGTAAGTATATCCAATGGTGATTACGAGTAAGTCATTGCTACATTCACTCTTTTTGACAATGATAGCATGCACAAGATACAGCAGACTTAAATATTAAATTTCTTTCTCCGTCCAAGCATAAAACTTTTACAGGAATCTGAAAAAACAATATTCAATTATAATACACTTAACAGAGTTACTTACAATAATCAATGACATAATTAAAGACCAATTTATTATTGTAAAAGACAAGGGCTTCAGACTAAAAAGAAAGACGAACCTAGATTTAGGTACGGTAAATATTTTTAATAGTTATATATTTAGCCATACCAATTTTTACCCTCATAACCTACATACCCTAAGTCTATCTATACATATAATAAAGTTGTAACAAAGCTGAATTTGTACATTAAATATTTTTTGGAAAATCTTATTGAAATAAACATTATTATCGATACAGAGGCCGAATCTATATTTTATGAATTTTTGTCTGTCTACCTGTCTGTCTGTCTATCTGTCAGAAAAACCACTGAAGGAATTTTGATGAAATTCGGTATGGTGATAGCTGGTTATCGGGGTCAACTTATAGGATACTTTTTACCGCGGGAAAATATCTCATTTCTGAGAAAAAATACAAAAACTGCAATGTAAGAGTATACTAATATGTAAAACCTAAGAATTTGCTTTTTTGTCATCTGAACGCGGGCGGAGCCGCGGGCAATGCTAGTATAATTTTCTATATATATATATATATATATATATATATATATATATTTGTATAGGTACTAACTTAAAAGCCTAAAAGATTGTGATTGTACTCTCAATTTTTTAGTCATGTACATTAAAACTATAAGCAGGACCTTGCAAATCTGTTACAGTCACAGAACTTAGGTCTTATAAAAATATATTTCTATTGTAAAAAAAATAAAAAAGACGTACATCTTCAGACTCCATGATGTTACAACACTGTCCCAAAGAGGTCACGGGATGCCGCTTGAATCCTAACATTATACTGGGTAGAGACCATGATTCACAGTATCCACGGCAAGCATTTGTAGTTATCTCAAATTTAAGACAATCCGGTATTGTTATGTTTTTCTTGTAACCTATATAAAATTAATTAAAGAGATTAAGATTACATCAATGAAGACTGTATTGGCACATTTATGTTTTCAGTCGACACTGCCAGGCCAGCTGTGTGTTGACCGCAGTGTGAGGTTTAAAATTTCATATTATTTTTTATTTTAGATTACTTTTCATTTTACGGTATCGACTTGTATTTTTAACTTTGTATTTTTACCTTAATTAAATTTAATTTACTACAGTAATTAGGTTAGAGGAATATTTGTTTCTTGCAGCCGAGAGCAGAGTTTTAGATACTTACCTCTAACGTGGCAACCTGGTTTCTTCCATAGTTCAATAGCAAATAGGTTACTAATAGACAAGAAAAATATTAAAATTCTTAAAAACATTGTGTTTATCTCAAGCTTAGATTCTGTAACTGTAAATCCTGCCCTTTTTCGTCTATTTTTATTTGTTTCTTACAGCATTTTATCAGTGTCTCTAAACCATTGGACATTTTTAATACTATTGAGCGTTAATATTTTTTGAAAAACAGGATACATCCAATTTTTTTTAATACAATTAGAATAGAAACTTTGCCAGATGTTGTCATCTTGACTTTTAATAAAAATAAATTTTAATAACTAGGCAGTAGGTACCTGAGTTATAGTTACATTCTAGCACTATGTTAAGGTTGTTTTATTATGCTCCTAGCTTTAATAATGTAAACTTAAGTAAAATATGTATATCGTGAACCTGTTCCATTAATGCGAACTTCTATTGAAAAATATTTGTACTACACTTAAATTCCAGCTTCCTCCTGCGTGGTAGGTTAGGTTAGCCATGAGTTCCCTCCAAAGTGCGTTCACCTTGTCGTTTGGGCCGTCATTAGCGGCCAGCAGTTCAGCCGGGCGCGAAGCCAAGTAACGCAAAGGGTCCCACTTCGGTGCGCGGTGTATCATGCAGGTTGCTAGTACGTAGGTACTTCTCTGGTAGTAGAGTGGACTGTGGAGCAACCCCATGGTTCTTGTGGTTTGCTTCAGCAGACCTGCCGTCAGAGTGTCGTAATTGAGTGCGTAAGCGATCCTGTGACGCCCCATTAAAACAGGGGAAGGTTTTGTTGAGTTTTAGTGGGTAGTACTGGCTTTTCTAGATACTGAGCCTGAGTCCCACATAACCACCTGTATGCCTACAGGTGGTATGAGTAAATGCATTTCCTAACATTAAAAAAAGATTAGCCATGGCCAACTATAGAAACCTTTTTAACGCTTTAAGCGTGAAAATGTAGGTAGGTAATAGACAGACAAAGTTACTTTCCGGTAAAAATACTATTAGAATGAATTATAAGCTTGAGTAATCTATACATATAATAAAATTGTAACTAAGTCAAATATGTACATTAAATATTTTTTAGAAAATCTTATTGAAATTGACATTATTCTCGATACAGAGGCTGAATCTATAGTTTTTAGAATTTTTGTCTGTCTGTCTGTCTGTTACCGCATCACAGAAAAACTACTGGACGGATTTTGATGAAATTTGGTATGGTCATAGCGGATTATCCGGGTCAACATATATGATACTTTTTATCGCAGATAAATGTCTCATTTCTGAGAAAAAATACAAAAACTGGTTAGAATAAAAAACGATAATACTATATAGATTTTAGCAAGTTAACTTACTAAATATGTCGAAAACTATTAAAAACAGATAATATTGAAAAAGTCTATCAATAGCACTATTTTATTCATTAAAAAAATATTTCAATGAAATTATTTTTTGTATTATTTAGATATTTGTCAATAGATGTCGCCATGTGTCTTTAAAATACGTCGTTTTAATTCCATAAAATTGAATGTACAAATTCGACCTTTCTATGATTTTATTAGAATTACTACTAAATTACCCGCGGCCCCGCCCGTGTTTAAATTATCAAAAAAAAAACTTTTTGGCGTTATAAATTAATTACATCTATAGATACATGAAAATTTAATGAAGCAGTATCTGTGCTTTAAATATTTTTTGGAAACTTTTATTAAAATACACATTATTATCGCTAACAGAGGCCGAACCTATAGTTTTAAGAATTTTTGTGTGTCTGTCTGTCTGTGACCGCATTACAGAAAAATCACTGGAGGGATTTTGAAGAAATTTGGTATGGTAATAGCTGGTTATCCGGGTCAACTAATATACTAATACGAGTATACTAATATATAAAATCTTAGAATTTGGTTTTGGTCATATTAACGTGGGCGGAGCCGCGTGCAATGCTAGTACATATAATAAAATTGTAACTAAACCGAATCTGTCCATTAAATATTTGTTGGAAAATCTTATTAAATAGACATTATTATCGATACAGAGGCCGAATTTATAGTTTTTAGAATTTTTGTCTGTCTGTATGTCTGTTACCGCATCACGAGAAAACCATTGGACAGATTTTGATGAAATTTGGTATGATGATAGCTGGTTATCCGAGTCAACATATAGGATACTTTTTACCGCGGGAAAATATCTCATTTCTGAGAAAAAATACAAAAACTGCACTATAGGAGTATACTAATATGTAAATTTTGGTTATCTGAACGCGGGCGGAGCCGCGGGTTATGCTAGTATACTTAAATTATGTAAATATTCGGTATATACCTAATTATAGTTATTAGGTACTGCTTTAATAACAGACAAGAATATACCTACATTAATAATCCTCCTCGTATTGAAGGGAGACCCGTGCCCAGCAGGGGGGCGTTAAAGAGGGCTGAAAACAATACAATACTAGTACCTGGCGATCGAGCTTCGCTCGGAGTTCTTTTTTGTTATATCGTAATTTTTAGACGATAATCTAATTTTTGGCCAAAAGTACAATTTTCTTTTTAATTTGGTTTAAAAACAAAAGAAATTAAAAACTTGAATAAATAAAAAATACAAAGAAAACAAAAGTAAAAACTTTGTATCCGACAGAGATGCGAACCCAGACACCTATTATTGTCAATCTTGCGCCTTGGGCGCTTAACCACGATGCTTATAATGGAGTAATGAGAAAGAAAATCGCATAAAAAATTGAAAACACATATTTTACCAGATATAAGACTAATCTAGATCAATTTTTCACCCCCAAAACCCTCACCATACCAGATTTCAGCCAAATCGTTGGAGCCGTTTCAGAGATCACCGGTATATATAAATAAATATGTAAATAAATAAACAGACAAGAATTGCTCGTTTAAAGGTGTTAGATATGCTTCGACAAAAAAAATATTTATCAAGATAATCAGCAAAAATGTTTAGACTTACTGAAAAATTACCATTAAGAGGCTATAATTTTTATAAGCTTCAGGACACTTCATTAAACGAAAGTGTTATGACCCGAAAGATTTATATTGTCTGTAAGTGATGACCTATACTTAAATTGAATATTCTAATACTTAGTAAATTACCTGACGTAATAAGATAGTGACTTTTTTGTCAAGAGATACATTCTACCATGGACGAATTAGAGACTGGACCTGACATAAAATACAAATGTATGAAAACTAGTTCAACCAAGTGACGCATAACGCACACAAAGATTTTATTACATTATTATAAACACTGATACACAATACAATATTTCTAGTGCTTGAACGTAATCGATAAAATACATATATCGATGAACCAATGAATGACATTTTAGACATTGGTTAGCATAGTCATCATATTTTACATCTTTTAATTTAAAATATCTGTATTTATTATAATAAATTAAAATAAATGAATTAAAGAGGCAATAATAATGTGTCAAATAATAATTATTTTTTAATTTGATTTATATAAATACGATGGCATTGATGGCAACATTCTGTTGGCCTATAATAATGTTAATAAACAAATGAATATCGGGTGTATATTCCATTAATATATAATAAATATTATTTTGTAAAGATAAAAAAAATATGAAGCTAATTTAATTAAATAAAGTGATTTTGTTGATTCTGTTATTGAACTATTTTAATTGGCAATTGTCTCGGGTAGTTATAAAAATGTGACACTGTCCTAATATTGCTCAGTTCTTAATAAACATTTGTGAAATTAGGAAAAAGAAAAAGTGATTGCAAATTGTGCAAAAGTGAGTGTTGGATCGTGAAAGTAAAATAATTAATGCAAGTGGTAAAGTGTTTTATTACAAATCGCCAACCCAGAAGTTTAGTGCTAAAACATTATTGTTTGATTTTGTGTAATTTATGTGTTGAAATAAAATGATCTTTATTATTATTACAATGGAATAATATTCCAAAGTATATAAATGTGGTATAAAATAAAAAATTAAGTACACATACTAATTATAATTTTTGCATTTATATTTTTATTTGATTTAGAAAATATTTTTATAAATTTATTGTCATCAGATTGTGGGATACTGTGATAAAAGTATTTTATGTTATTGTACTGTACAAATAACACAATTCGTTCAGTTATTTCGTCAAATATCGATATATTTTTCGACATTGTCAAGCACTAGTCGATGTTAAATGGACTCACTCGACAGTTTTGTCATTTGTTCTGAATGGTATAATCCAGCCCGCTTATGATGGTTGTCAGATGTCAACAATACATAGAAATATCGACTATATTAAACATAGTTGGATAATATGACATTTTATTTTACATTTAATTAAATTTTGTGATAAATAACAATAAATGTAATAAAATAATGTATTTACAAGTGAAAAGAAATAGTGCTGCTTCCGCCGTTATAGTTTTTACACCAATTAACAGAACATTTAGTCATTTTTGGGAGATGTTTTGTTGTCAAGTAAGTGCTTGAGACTGACACAAAAAACAAACGACCTAGGCTAAAATTCCCTGGTTACTGACATGACCGTTAAAGGTACGTCCGCTTATATGTCTGGTCCAGTGGTTAATTCGTTCATGCATTCTACATATTGTGTTGACAATTATTTAATGTAAAATTTTTATGATTACGAGGATTTTTATAAAGCTTTCAATTTCCAATTCATGTACTAGGTGTAATTTTATTTTTTATGAAATCTCTCTCACTTCATTCTCATTCTCATATCAAGTTTCTTAAGTTTATCAGAGTATAAAAATTCCGATAATATTAATATAGAAATAAATGAATGCGTGTAAACTTTACGTGCTGTTGAAGTAAAACTTCTTTGGTACTGCGGTAGATACCGCAATTAAATTAAGAGAAATCAAAATATAATATTTTTTTTAAAATTACCTATACATATAATAAAACTGTAACTAAGCTGAATGAAACAAACATTATTATCGATATAGAGGCCAAATATATAGTTTTTAGAATTTTTGTCTGTCTGTCTGTTACCGCATCACAGAAAAACCACTGGAGGAATTTTGATGGGTATGGTGATAGCTGGTCATCCGGGTCTACATATAGGATACTTTTTACCGCGGGAAAATATCTAATTTATGAGAAAAAATACAAAAACTGCATTGTAAGAGTATACTAATATGTAAAACTTAAGAATTTGGTTTTTTATCATCAGAACGCGGGCGGAGCCGCGGGCAATGCTAGTTAGTAATAAATATTCATATTTATAAGTAAAAACGTGTGTGTGTACCTATGAAATGCATGTAAGCAGTTATACTTCTTTGGCGTAACAGAACAAAAATAGCTAAAGATTTCATCCCGTATGTCAACTCTGTTTGTAAAAAGAATGATAAATTTTAATAAAAATAATTAAATAACGCATATTACAATCATATATTTATAGAATATCATTAAAGGAAAGAATATAATATTATATATCAGTTGTCAGACAACAAAAATGGTTACGATGGCAACAAACGTTTGCCTCTCCCGATCACACTTTTCGTAACGCTCTCGTCACGCATTGACCAGCTCCCCAAGTCAAGCGTGCAAAAAAAGTTTTACTTCAAAAAATAAAATTATGGTTCTGCTAGTGTGCAAAACATTTACGAAAGATATTTTCGCAATAAAGTATTGAAGTTGTTAAAACAAACCATAGCACCAGAAACCGGAACCATAGAACCCGAAACCGGATTTTCTAATGGTCATTAAAAAAATCGATTATCACACTTTAGGCTTCTCAAGTCAATAAGTTGAAATTGACTAAAATGATATACTAACATAGATAAAATTTAGCTAATTTTATAGTTTTGAGGGTTCCATAGCCGGATCGCAAAAACGGAACCCTTATAATTTCGTCATGTCCGCCTGACTGTCATAGTCATTTTACTAGAAACTATTGGTTAACAAGTATTCTCTAGTCATATTTCGTAAAAGCGTCTAGATATCTCTCTAAAATGCAAGTTTTATTTTAAAAAAGTAGAAATTTACGCAACAAGTAAGAGGGCCTTGGGCCCCCATCAGCTGCTGGCATACCTCGATAAGCTATCTTTCTCGCACCTTTGGCTACGCATAGGACTTTTTTTCGTACTCATTTGTAAACTGGCGATTTGCAGGTGTTATTGAAATTACTCAATACGTGATAAATACCTACGTGATTGGTGAATATGAAAAATGGGGATCAATTCATTTTTATTGAAATTAACATAATGATTTTCTACCACAGGCTCTATATTCTGATGATGTTGCATCGATCAAAAAAGTATTTTCTTGATCAATGTTGTTATGTGTATATACTACAAGTAGAGATTAAAAAATAATTGCTATTTCAATTTTTATTTATATTAACTTGTTGAAATCGAACGGACACCACGCGTTCTCGTCTCGAAAAAACCCAGCTTTTAGACGTCTACTGCCGACTAGCCGACTTCTCGTTTAACGCTCGGCAATCCACATTCGATTTCATAATAGGCAAAGGCGGGCATTTCTATTTTTTTTTGCATTAAAGCCCAAGAAAATTAGTTACGCCACTGTCTTCGTCTATATCTAAACACACCTAGTAGGTATGAAACAAAGTCGCTGTTTGCCTCTGTCTGTTTCTCCGCATACCTTCTAAACCACACCAAGAATTTTGATACAGTTTTTACTAACAGAATAAGCGATAAACGAGGAATGTCTATTATATGTATATCATTAGTAAATAATTTGTAGAAGATGGCTGAACTATGACAGTATTGTGTCAAAAATAAAAACTTTTTAACAAAAAAATAAAAACCGACTTCAAACAAAAGCACTAAAAAGTTAAAAATAACTGATTGGTAGTTTTCATTTACTATACATACCTAATCGAATATTTTCGAAGTCGGTGTGCTTCGCTTTGTATGGGCTGGCACCGATTTCGAAGGTATGTATTTAATAGGTAGGCTTTAATTACTTAGCCAAAGCACACCGACTTCGAAAATATTTGATTAGGTATGTATAGTAAATGAAAACTACCAATCAGTTATTTTTAACTTTTTAGTGCTTTTGTTTGAAGTCGGTTTTTATTTTTTTTGTTAAAAAGTTTTTATTTTTCCCTTTTTAGTGTAGACAGTAGTAGCAAAGTACGAATTCTAAAGTGTTAGGCTTGTCGAATCAAACAAAATAAGCCCAAACTCAAAGTATCTACTATTAGCCGTTGAAGAGTTCCACCTATCCACCTTCTGGCCTTACCATCAAATCAGGTCAACAATACCGAACAACTGTACTATCAACGAAAATAGAAACACTTGCAAAGTTTCAAGTCAATATGACAATTAGAAGTAGGTTAAATTCATTATTAGCTATTTTTCCACCCTTAGGGGTGGTATTTTTTTTTGAAATGGGACCAATCTGGAAGTATACTCTTTCAAACAAAACAAAAGTTGTCCAAATCGGTTAATAAATGACGAAGTTCTGAGGTAACAAACATAAAAAAAAAAAAATACAGTCGAATTGAGAACCTCCTCCTTTTTGAAGTCGGTTGAAAAAACTGGTTTCGTGCGCTTTTATGGCTAACGCTGACTTAATCTTAAGAGATAAATCAAAACAATGTACTAAAATAGTTTATTCGAATCTCGGGTCTCGCACCTCTGATATTTTTATATGCGAATAATTTCTAACATGATGACCATTTATCTTACGGTGAAGGAAAACATCGTGAGGAAACCTGCAATCTGCATGTCTAAGAAAACCTACCAAGTCTTCCAAAGACATGTGAAATCCGCCAACCCGCACTTGGCCAGCGTAGTGGACTATGGCCTGATCCCCCTCGTATTGAAGGAATGCCCGTGCCCAGCAGTGGGACGTTAAAAAGGGTTGCATACAATACAATACAATACGAAGGGAAGCGAGGGTAAGTCACTAGTTAATTATAAATGCGACAATATATTTAAGTATCTCTCTGTTTTTTACAAATCTTTACTAAAATTTCGCATTATATAGATAGCTTTTTTTGATGATCATCACTCTGACACCTGACGATTAAATACTTGTCATACTATTATTAAATAAGAGCCTTATTTCGAATTTATATTTTAGATTTTTATATTCCTTGCACGTAGCCGCATATCCATTGCCTGCAACGCCCGGCGAGCGGGTCCATGTTCATAGATTGCTACACTCGCTAGAAGACACCTTCGAGCCAGTGTCATGTCGCCTGTCGACTGTAAATTCATAAAAGTTGTTTAAAAAATATTTTAATACTACCAGTTTCAACTCTTCAGCTTAATTACAAACCAAAAGAAGTCAAAATCATATTGAAATAATTAATTTTGTAAAAAATAATAAGTCGGTCATTACCAGTGCAACATGTGCTAAGTTAAACCAGATGTCAGAACGAGTGTCTGGACTAGAGGCAAAATACAGAGCTTGTCTAAAACAAGGCAGCGTAAGATCCCATTGGTTACAGTAGAGACAACAAAGCCCCATGTTATTGTATATTTCAGCACCAGGGGGACTCATTGCTAACAGCCTCCTAAAAATAAGAAGTATTTAAAAGTATCCAATAAAATAAAATTAGTATGTATGAAAAAATAATATATATTATGCTATCGATAAAAATAGAATAATCAAAATAACAGGCCGTGGAATTACAACGGCTAGACCAATTTCGTTTAGCAGCCGATAATAGGACGAATCGTTTTAATCGATAAAATTCTAAACGATGTAAGCTCCTCTCGGCTCCCGTAAGCCAGTAGATAATCTCACCCAGTTTTCCAATTACAGAGCATAATGCCGCACTATGGCGCACAATGCCGAAGTGTGCTAATGCTTAATTAGAACGTAAATTAGTTTTCAAGTGCACCAGCAGAGGGCACTAGGTTCAGTGTTGAAAGAAAAAATATAACTAACTAATAAATATAATATAAATAAAGTATAAACAAATATTACTAACGATAATGTAAATAAAATTTTGTTCAATGCCACCTTGAAGAAAAAACACTTCTTATATTTTCTGCTACTGAGTTGGTGTCCTTGCACACATCACACCAAAGCAATAATTTTCATAATGCTCGATTGAGCGGAGCGTTGCTGTAGTTGAAGCATTCGTAGTTAGCATTATGCCGCATAATACGCTTTAGTGCTCTAATTGGAAAACTGGGAATGTAACGTAAGAATAATAAGTACCTGCCTACTATTTTGTAATGCAGCGTATTGAAACCTACCTGTAATATCTTAAAGCTATTTCTGGTTGATCATTATAAAAATTATACATAGCAATATTAGATATTGATTCCATATTTGTGGGGTCTTTAGTAGCAACCATTCGATAATAGTTTACTGCGACAGCAAAGTTGCCTAATTGCTCGTGTATGCGAGCTTGTTCTAACAACAACGGAGTACATTCATGAAATACTACAAGACCTTGCTTGCAAATTTCAACAGCTGATAGTGGCTGATTTAGGCTAACGTACATAGCAATTAGTCTTAAATATATAGAAATGTGTTTATTCATTTTGAGCGCTTGTCGCAAACTTTCTTCTACATTTCTGAACATGCCAAGAGTCTCGTAACAACGTGCAAGAGAAAAACTCCACCACCAATCTACATTATCATCTGCTTTTTGAGCTTGGAAAGCGACCTCCATAGCCTGTGGAAACAGCAAGGGCAAAGTGAAGGTTTTGAGTACATTTTATAACATAATGATACATATTTATACTTACTAATCATAACAAGAATTTTAACGAACCTTTCGCACGTTGCCTTCGCAGTAGTAGATATATTCGAATAAAGTTTTCGCAGCTGGTGCAAAAAGTTTATCGTCTTTGTTTAAGAACCTCAAAGTAACTGGTGCATCTAAAGCAAATGCAGTGCCGCCAGCGAGGGCCGTGGCGGCGCGGGAAGCTCGTGATGCGGTACGTAAGGCAGATCGTGCAGTGCTAGCACGTGCTGTACTCGTACCGGCTCTAGATTTGATTCTAGCTGTTACGGGTATACCATCCTAAAAATAGATGTACTTTGCGAAAAAAGTAAAATTAAAACAAATTTATTACCTATACAATCGCATTTATTTTTACTCTACATAAAATTAAGTTTAAGAACAATTCCTATATCAATAAAATCTTTATAAGAACACATATATGAACGTATTATTTACAATTTAATCATATTGATGAGGCTACCTAATGTATGCCTACATTTTTCTGCGAAGTTTGACAGCACGACCATTCCAGTACTAACGACGATGGAAGATATTTCAATCAATAACGTACATCATGTATATTTTATAATCCTCGCCAAAATGTTGACCGTCCTGAATATGCGTGTGATTTAAATAAAGATGTAATATATTTTTTATAATCTTTATTGGTTTTGAATTAAGCCTATATGATAATACTTGGACGTCATATTCGGTCTGACCAATGGAGTGCGTTTCAACTACTTTGAATTTCCCACCTATATTTGCACTTCTTAATAATTATTTTCTTAATCCCTCAACGACCACGGCCACGCCGGTGTTACAGTTAACAATAGATTTCTTAGAAATTTACCTGTAGAAATTACATCAAAAAATATTGATAACAGAGGGATTATCGATTTTGTCGCTACAAACTAAAATCGTCGTTTTTCTATGAATGACACTTTGACGTCACACGCAAAACGGCGGAAGTTTAAGTACCCATTTCAGTATGTTTTTTTTATACTAAATTTTAGTTTTTTTGGAGCTGGATATTTTTTTTTACAATTATGAGACATTTGTAGTCTGTATATAAACTACATGCACACAAAACACTCGAGTAAAAAACTACTTTTTGTTGTAATATTCATTTTGTTACTTTTTGTTGTGTTTAACTTTTTTTATTTAATTATGTCTTACAATATATGAAAAGTAACTTCGAAAAGGACTTCAATTTGACATTTAAAATGTCTTTGATGATGAAATATATTTAATTTCCAAATCCTATTCATTGACTTAATTTATCAATATTATAATTAATAATTATATTTATTAAAACTAAATAAAATAAATCGTTGCATATGAAAAAGTAGTAAATAACAATATTATGTTACTTTATTAACGTATATTTAATATTTATAATTGCACTAACTTTTGTTTACTTGAATTAAGAGTGCACGATATATATCGATATTTAATAAAATATCTATTATATATGTACGCGATATATCGTTTCAACCCGATATTATCGAATCATCTAGTATCGATATTATATATCGATATATTTCATCCGATATATCAAATATCGTGAGAAATTAAAAGCACATTTCCATTTCTATTTTTTTATATTGATTACTTTATGGATGGCAACTTGAGTAAAAATAAAACGAAAAACTAGACTTCGCAATAACGAAATGCAAAGACACGAAAATCGAAAACTATTCTCCTACTCTCCGTGAAGGTAGACTAGTAGTAGTAAAAATTTTATAATCTGTGACTGTAGTCGTAACTCGTAGTGTATCAGTGCCTCGAGAGTCTCACTCACTTCTGAAATCCGAGTTCCCACTTCCGTATCGTTTATCGTTCTCAGTTCTCACTTCTCAGTACAAATTACAAAACTTTGTGTAATACAAGTACTGTACAATACAGTTTGCGTAACGATATATAAAAACGGTTATTTTAACTCTGCAGTTCTCTGCT
The DNA here is from genome assembly GCA_947093115.1 of Brenthis daphne. Taxonomy (NCBI): domain Eukaryota; kingdom Metazoa; phylum Arthropoda; class Insecta; order Lepidoptera; family Nymphalidae; genus Brenthis; species Brenthis daphne. Next base: position 9,402,427 of record OX352471.1, read on the forward strand.
GAGTTAAAATAGCGCATAATAAATAATAAAGCAGATTGCAAGCCAAAAGAGTTAATAAAATTTGTTCTTGCAAGGTCTAGAGAAAAAGTATTGGGATTAATGAATAAATAAAATGTTTTGTTTATTCACTAACTGTTTTTACTCATATTAACCTGATCCCTATCTTATATTTAATATTATAGACTAGTTAAATACAAACAAATAACTTACGACTTACGATATTTCGAAAATATTGATATATTTATACGATATATCGCAAATTATCGATATAACAATACGATATATTATATCGAAAAAAATATCGATATTTTTTTTACATGAACATCCCTAACTTGAATGTATCTGCGCAAGGTCAGACAGACAGACGGATAGACGAACGGACGGATGGGCGGACGGGCGGACGGATGGACGGACAGACAGACAGACAGACAGACAAAAATTCTTTAATGTACCCACAGATTTGACACAGAATTTTATTATATGTATAGAATATTGCTCTAACTAGAAATCTGGTTTCTTCCAATTTCTTTACCTGTACATTTTGTGACGTTTTGGTGACTCTTTGAAATGATGTACCGGGACGAGGCGTTTTAGCTACTGATGTTGAACTAAGATCGTCTTCGTGCGGGTAATAACACATTTCTTCATACCCGTTACCAGCTATCTTAGCTTGAATAGTCATTGCGCGCATACGAATATATTCGATCATTCGGTCACTTTTGTCTTGCAATACCAAATCACACAATTTTAAGCATTTATCAAACTGTCTAGTTTTATATAAGTTTAAAATATTATATTCTACGTCCACGTCCATTCTTGGAAAAATGTTTTAATATTTTGTTTGTATTACATTGTTACTAAGAAACGGGCCTATATGTACCTATTACCTAGTATTTATAGAATTTTTACTTACACATATACTTAACTTTATAAGGAAAGTATGCCTTCCATCAACAATACTACTGTTGATCGAAGAAGTGTGCACAATAATTAATACTACACACACTAACTTCGTCCGGGAGCGCCTATAGAAGAGACGTAATACTTAACTTTAATTTATAATAATATGTAGTGATACTAATTTAAACTCGCTGCTCCTTTCGATTGTACACTAAATACAATATGGCTGTTTTTCTTTTTAGTAAAATTATTGGTCTCATCAGGAACAAAGGAAAATTAATTCAAATAAACATCAATAGATGGCATTACATGTATCGATTTGTTATTAAAGCTTGTCTAAAATAATAAAACAATAAAGTAGTAAAGTGAAGGATTTTTTTACTGATTGTTGAAAATCATCAATCAGGTATAAATAAAATAGCAGGTATTTATATATTTTAGCTTTCACATACATATCGTTATTTACATACATATCATAAACTGGTTCGATAATGAAAAAGAAGTTTGCCTTTTTCTCCCGCCAGATGTCGCGATCACTATGGCCCTCAGTATACTATAAAGTTTCCTGATCAAAATTTTATATTGCGCAAAATCAAAGGTTTTAGATTAATCACAGAATATCCCAAGTGCATATTGTGCTCTTTCTTAAGCCATATGAATATATTTTACCAGTTCAACACTAGCACCTGGCAGCTGTGGAGCAGACTCTCGTAAAGGACATGGAGGGTAGAAGAAAGGAGAACCATCTCAGTGTACCAGAAAGTGTCCGTTGAAAGGGAGCAAATTAAGTTGGCGCTAAATTATTAGAATAGGACACTAAATTAAAAAAGGAAAGAAAAATTTCCGCTTTGTTACAGCGCATTTTTTTTAAATTATTATAAATAATATACAGACATGAATATGGAATAAAATTATACAGTATTTTTAAGTACCCCAATTATTTGTAAATTAAATTATTATTATTTGTAAATTATATTAAACTTAAAATAATAATTTATAAAATAATATTATTTGTAAATTATATGAAATTTTTCAACTCAGCACACTGCACTGTTTATAACTGCTAAGTTCATATCATTTCCATTTCCTACATTAGCGCTATTTCGGTGAGTGTTCGAACAATAATTTGCTGTTTGCAAGTGGAAACTTTTTCAACTAATCCCCCATACAAGACAGTCCTCCTTACATCCACCCTCCATAGTAAAGGAAAACTGTTTCTAATGAAGTAGATTGTGTACTTAAGTGAAAGTCCTCCTAAAGTGATTTATTCACTTTACATTAGTTTAAAATTAACAATATTATACATTAATATATTGAGGAAAGAGTTCTCAAATGCAACTAGAGATATTACCTATACATGATAAAAAAAATGATTGAAAAAATACAAAAGTCAGTAAATATAAAAAGATGATTTATTAATACATAGTAATAGTAATAAAGTAGTGGTCCTTTTTAATCCCTGACGCCAAAAGAGGGATGTTATAAGTTTGACGTCGATGTCTGTCTGCGTGTGTGTGTGTGTGTGTCTGTGGAATCGTAGCTCTCAAACGGATGGACCGATTTCGATACCGTTTTATTTCATTTGAAAGCCAGTTTCCTTGCGGTAGCTCTTAGCTATGTTTGGTTAATATCGGTCCAGCAGTGTAAAAGTATCAGCTCAAGTAAAAGTGTAAATGTGCAAATCAGTAAAAGTGCCAGTGTAATCGTTAAATGACAATTAATTTGCGTAGACGGTTTTTTAAATTTTTAATTTATAATTGATAATGTGTATTGTGGTTTGTATAGTAATATTTTTCATAATTATTGTAGCAAACTTAAATAATTGTCGATACACGGATCATACAAGTCCATATTTCGAAGATCTTCGTATTTCAGAGCCGCTAGTGAATCCAATATTGGTTCAGGATGACTACGCGGAAGGAGTTTAATGTCTTCTTTAATTTTAGCTTCAGGCGCTATACGCGAAAAGTGACGCTCTCTTATCTGAAATGTTTAAATGTTCATAATTGTTGTACCCTGGTAGGGTTATGTATGAAAGTATAGTAGTAGTAAGGTACCTTTAGTTATGTGGCGATTCCAAAAGATTTGTGAACATAAGAATATGTTCTATCAAATTATTATTACCTAATTTTATTATCAATAATAATGTTAGAATGATCTCTTATTTTACAAACAATATTAAATGTAAAAATTATCAAACCTGTTCTATAGTAGATGCTGGGCATCCAATATTGTCCCATGTATCAAATCCCTTTGGTATAAGGAGAGGCTTATTAAAGTTTGTATTTTTTTCTTTAAGAGTAACGCCATTACCAAAACCAATATTATTAAACATGTCTTTAGCTTTTTTTACTAGTTGTGTCTCCTTAGACGAATAAAATATTATATTTGCATCATGTAGTAAAGCGAAACTTCTTATAGTTGTACATATACATTTCTTAATTTCACTATCTGGAAGAGCATATATTTAATTCATTTTATTAGTTGAATTTCTTTAGATATTTTAAACGATTTCAAATAAGAGATTAAGGTGTTTTATGCTTCATTTTTGTATATACTTAGATACGCCATCTTAGCCTACTTTCCTATTGTTATGTAAGTTTTTAAATTCTCGCGTCTCATAAAATCACACAAAAAATACCTGGTTCCCGACGTTTCGACTGGTTCTTATATAAAAACTTTTAATTTATTTTAAAGTCAGTGTAATTTTTTTGCTAAAAATTTATATAGGTATTTTACAGTTTAAGGACATCAGTCCTGACTGATTTTAGCCACAGCGGTAAATCTCTATGAGACTAGCTGTCCCCCTGGAGATATGAAGTACATTGCAAAAATATACGCTCATTCATAAGTGCGCTCTCTGTTCATATATTTATGTTAGTCCCAAACTTCGGTGTGACAATTCGAATTATTAGGCGAGTTATGTGTTCTCCGAAGCACGGGGATAAATGAAACACTGCACACAAACAGGCTGTTACTGAAAAATGAGAATTTCTTAACAGAAATACTCAATAACTGGACTTAGTCCAATCTGGGACTCCAACCCAAGACCTCCAGATATGCAACCAAATGCTGGCCACTTGACCACCGAGAGTAGTAGGTATATAGTCCAAGTATTGAATCAATAAAGGTACTTATACCTACTCCATTTTGGTAAAAATACATTTACGTTTGCTATAAATTAGTAATTATACGTAGGTACTAGGTATGTTTTAGGTATAAAACGAACCTACCAATCGCATAATACCTGATAAGTAATAAAAATAATTCAAGACGCCATTGGTTTAGAGAATGGCTTTTGAAGCTCTACATTTCTAAGTTTATTATACTTATAAAGAGTTGTTTTTGAGCTATTAGGTGAAAAGCTATTACATGAAAATGCGATTTGAAATAACTCGCTTTATAGAAAATGACAAAACAGAATTAACAAATAAAGATGAACACAAATTTGATAAAGATTTGGTTATATTTCAGGCTAAAACCTATTCTATTTCAGGTTTCATATTAAATATTTATATGAATTTTTGAATGTAGGTATATTTCAGCCTTCTAATGTTGAAAGGGTTAGTAAAATCGGTTCAGCGTTTCAGAATTAATAAAGAATAGATAAATTAAAGTAAAGTGTGTCAAACACATCCCTTTGCAGAAGAATCTAAGTTGCTAATTTTATAAAATATGTAACAAGTACCATAATTTTTAAACAAATCATATTTCCCTCCAACAATAATTAATTCAGGAAGAGATGCTGCATCTTTATAATTATCTATCATTACTTGAACACATATTTCCAATGTATTCCAAAGACCTTTAATCTTACTCAAATCAAGTACAACGCAAAAATAACATGCTCCTTGCACGGGAATCGAAGATAAGACATTTTTTAACATTTCCAATCTTCCTCCATACTCCCAGACGTGACAAATTGTTTTTTCTATACTTTGTTTTTGGGAAGACTTCCTACCAAATGAGTATTCTAAAACTAATGTTTCTTTAGGTACATCAGTTTTTTCCAGAAAAATGTGTAATAACGTTGATTTTCCCTGTAAAACAGTAAAAGAAATTTAGCCATTTTAATATAGCTATGGCCAATGAGGTCTTATCAAGAGAAAAGAATAATTTCAAATAATTATTATAATATATTAACTATAACTTTTAATAGATAGTTATAGTAGGTAAAGTTACCATTAGTTATTCATTAATAGAAAATCAAATACCTAAATTTTTTTATACCTGTAACACTCAATGAAAATATAATTAAATGTATACTTAATAGCCGTTTATGAACTATTTTTTACACAAAGAGTTTTTATTTTATAACTTTACTAGCATTTCCCGCGGCTCCACTCGCGTTCAGATGACCAAAAACCAAATTCTTAGGTTTTACATATTAGTATACTCTTACATTGCAGTTTTTGTATTTTTTCTCAGAAATGAGATATTTTCCCGTGGTAAAAAGTATCCTATATGTTGACCCGGATAACCAGCTATCACCATACCAAATTTCATCAAAATCCCTCCAGTGGTTTTTCCGTGATACGGTAACAGACAGATATAGACAGACAGACAAAAATTCTAAAAACTATAGATTTAGCCTCTGTATCGATAATTATGTCTATTTCAATTAGATTTTCCAAAAAATATTTAATTAATGTGCAGATTCGGCTTAGAATTTTATTATATGTATAGATTATAGTTTTCATCAATACCCAAAGAGGACAGGCGGCCGCTAATACCTACAACTTTTGCCAAAACCGATCAGCAGTATGGAAGACGTACTGCGCCAACCCCAAGTATACCTAATTTATAAAATGGGGAGAAGAATCATGATGACCATCTATTTATTATCAGGTGGCGATACCTAATTATTCTGTACAAGTAAAATATTCTAATTTGGTGGTGTGGTATTAAACTATTTTCTACTGTCCATTCACAATCTTCACATTACATACCGCAGATTTACTTCCGACTATAATAATAGTACGAGCATTCTCGTCGCTTGAATCAGTTGTAGTTTTAACTATTTCAACAGCTAAATCAGGTATGGACATTTTCACAGTAAAATAAATGAAACCAAGTGTTTTTTTCTCTAATTGCTGCAAATTATGTTGTTTTATTACTTAAAGTAACAAATATTAAATGTTTTTGTTTTCTGTTGCTAGGAAACAGGACAGGCCTAAGGTAAGGTGTACTTATAGCTAAAGAGTAAAGACCTCTATTGGATCGAGATCCCACTGCAAGATTACTACGTTCATAGCGTATTTAATCGAAATCAATTTTTTATATACAATAATAAAAGGTTCAATATGTTTTGATCGGGGTGCTTATTCAAATGTGCTCGCTAGTATGTTTAATGAACTAAATAATAGTTGCCTTTTTGGAATAAAAACGATGCATTTGTTATTACAATGAATTATACTCCACTTCACAGAACTATACGTAGAGATCTTAGAAAATGATAGCTGCCGTTGCGCATTTGGCCGCACAACCTCTTCGCAGCCAGGTGTAAGCAGGTCATATTTTGGTATGTTTATGCGTTTATAGCGTACATGCATCATTTATATATCAAATTAAAGCTAATTTTTTTCTGTACCTGATAAACTATGCCTGCCTATGTAAAAGTGGCCGCAAAAGTGGTTGCGAGTCATTAAAAGTGTTTTTGTTACATTTATACGTTCATGGCGTATATTCATCATTTACATATCAAATTAAAGCTAATTTTTTTCTGTGCATGATAAAATACCTCTCACCTTTGTAAAAGTGGCCGCAATGGAAAGAAAAGAAGGAAAGAATTTAATATTGTGTCATTTGTCAGACAATAACAACGGTTTCGGGTTCAAAAAATTAAAATCCATGAAATTGTGAACAAAAACCGCGTACTTAGCGCGGACGCACCCGAGCGGAGCTAGGGTAAGTCGCTAATCGCAAATACAAACATTAAAGTCGTCTATGTAAAAATTATCCCATACCACTGCTGTTTTTCAAGAGCTATCCATCTGCTGGAAAGTAAAGTACACGGATCGGTCAATGGTTAAATGACGATCTAAACGTGACTTACGGCTTTCCGCAATGTACACTACATCTTGGCCTTACTTTGTTCTTACTACAATAATATATAAACGACCTTTATAATATAGACCTGTATGATGGACATGTCTTCTGTCATGCCGATGATACTACCTTTATTAGTTTTTTAACACCTCCAGGTTTTCTAAGACATTTATTAAATTTCTAAGAAATCTATTGTTAACTGACATGCCGGCGTGTCCACGGTCGTGGGGGGTTTAAGGCTCATCATAGGAAGATGTTTGTAAAATATACAGAAATTGGACTTGCTCTAGTTTCTGATTGGCTTGAAAAAAATCCTAACATGAACGCGACTAGGAATAAATATGTTATAGTTTATTTTTCTACAACTCCACAGAAACGCCAAAAAGCTTCAATATTATAATTCATAGAGGCAAAACCAAAAATACACTTGTGATATGATCGATAAAATTAGTTCCATTAAAAATCTTGGTGTTATCTATGATCTCTCCCGGCGATCCCATAGTGAACTGGTTTCAAGTAGAAAGTAGCGATGGGCGTTGAATGAACGGACTATAGTTCAATCAACCGGTCGACGATGCGTCGACGGTTCACGTATTTCAAATGAACTAGTTCAATTCATAGACTAAGAAAGTCCGTCTCGCAACGTAAACACTAAACTAGTAACTATAGACTGTCTAGCGTCTACAACTACATTGAAGCGTACGTGAACCACAGTCCACGATTTGAACTAGTCGACGAAGGAAAATGAACGGTCTAGTTTCGTTCACGCTAAATACGTCGACGACCCATCGCTAGTAGAAAGCTATTGTGGATCTTTAGGACCGTATGGTGTATTACTACGAAAATACTTATCAACAGAATACATGACAGTAGTTCTGGCGCAATTTATTATAACCTACTTACTGTATTTCCCTTTGAGGTTGCGTGTCCAAAAGTAAATTACTAAGAGTCGAGCGCGCTCAACGATACTTATTAAAGGTTGTGTTCTATCTTTTGATAATAATTCAGAGTCTCTTAATAAAATTGTTTAAGCTGTCTTAAGATTTTGATTTACATTTTAAAGCTCCAAAATGAAAATGCATCCATTAAAATCAAAATATTTAAGCATAGTATTACCCTGTTCAATGGTTTCTTGTAGATCTCTGGTATTTTAACTGAAATAGGTACACCGATTGCATTATCAATAAAAAGTAAAGTCATTCCACTCTCAGGAGTTCTATTAATATATTTTTTATTTATATGGGACCGCCCATGTGCAAGCGATCCTATAACGTTCAACTTTCCGCCGAGGCTTGTAGTCAATCTCACAGTCCCTAAATCTTATCATTGTTAATGCGCAGCTGGCAAAGATATCGCTCGATACGAACAAAAAACGTCCTAAATTGAGTACCTCCTCCTTTTTGAAATCGATAAACAATCAATTAATTCAAATGCAGGATATGTTACTTTATTAATTGCAAGCTTTTCTAAACAGAACGGTATTCTTAATCGAACTTCCTCCATGTACTGATAACTCAACAGTGTGTACAGTTGGACTTTCTTAATGTTCGGGTCTTTCCTTCACGAAAGAAACATCATTTTTGGCACTTCTACATATTATATTTATGGCATTAATTACAAAAATAAGACTTTACAAGTTTAATTAATCTAATTCATTTATTCAATATTTATTCCAATTAACATATTTAAGAATATTCTGGACTATTTTCTAATTTCAAGAACTAAGTACATATGTTACATGATAAAACAATAAAGTATTATTACCTATTTCTTGCACAAGTACAGGTAAATGGACTAAAGAGTAACAAAAGCTCTTTAGGATTCTTCAGCCATAAGGTAAAAACAAAACATATATTCTTGGTATGTCCATATTTTTGGTTTGTCGGGAATATTAGTATGACATAGCTAAAATGTGAAAGGTATAATTCTTGCACATCAATTAATTTACATTTAATCACAAATTAGATTTATACATAACAAAGAAAATGTTAATACTGAATAAATATTTGTTTAACTTATTTTAACTGTGATTTCAGATTTTGATATTCCATTTCCTTTATCACTATATCTTTATTGAGTGATTTTAATATATCTTGAAATCTTTGTTTTAAAGTCATATTTTCTATTCCAAATATTTCAACTTGAGTCCTTTGTTTACGTTGTTTTAACTCCTCTAATTCAGTTACAAGTTCCTGTAATCTTGATGAGTCTTTAAAACCACTGAAGCTTTGATGCTTAATCATATCAACTTGATAACTACTGCCAGTACCTTTTTCATTTAAAGCACTACTTTTATGAGTTACTGATTTCTTTAAAGAACAGTCAAACATTTCAGATTTAAATTCTGTTACTAAATGAGTTGCTTTCATACTTTCTCCCACATGTAACGAATTAGTGTCAGATAAGGGCTCATCATATGCAGATAATCTACTATCATCTATATCAATGTTTACGTTGTCATCTTCTATGTCACTGTCGCTGAGAGCACCTCCAAATATGTCTTCTACTTTAGAAGATTGATTTGGTACACTTGGAATTGCTTTTGTAGATTCTTTTTTAATTTTTACTTTCTGGGATGGTCCACTTGCTTCATTTTTAGAAGTATTTCCCTCATCCTCTTTAACAACCTCCCATGTAACGCTAACTGCTTCATTATCAGCTCTTAATAATCTCTTTACTTCCTTTTCTATTTCAGGTGCCTCAGTACATTTTTTCCTTAATGTCTTTCTAAATCTTCTTTTTCTAACATTTTTTGTTGGAGGAGTTATGCCATGAGGCCACAAATATTTTTTATCTACTTTTAGAGGATCCTTTTTTTTATTTTTTGTGGGTAATTCATCTTCTGTAATAGGGTCTAATTCCTCTTTACACAGCATCATTTGACAGATATCAGCACATTTATATAGGCTTTTTCTATCTATACTTTTCCATGATTCAACTATTGTAGGTAAATCTACTATTTTAGCGTATAACAACCAATGATCAAGTCTAACCTCTCCATGTCGCATATCATCATGGATATGAATTGAAAGCCTATTTTTAAAATTTTCTCCTGATTTTATTAACTCGCCTAAAACTTTTCCAGGTTCTTCAGGCATCCTCATAATAAACTGTGATTCTAATTCTACTGGATAATCCGCTTCCCGTTTTTCTCGGCTCATCTTATAACCTTATAGTGACTAGAGGTTTAAATGTTTTTTTTTTGGATTTTGTTTTCGTTACAATCCTTGTATTTTAATAAACGTATTTTATTCAGAATGAGAAACACAACGCTCACAATACACAAACTTTAAAGAGATGTGTAAATAGTAAATACTGATCGATACTATGAACTAGGTAAGATAGGAATTATAGTTACTTTTGTTCCTGGTCTATGCTAGGTAGTTAGTACCATTATTTGTCATCCATGGTAGGTACTAAGTAGGTCGTAGGTAACAACTAACAACTGTCGTCTATTGATTTATCCACATTCCACACATTGAATAAGTAATCACTACGATCCACAGATGAGACCAGGAACAAGAGATCCATCCATCTTCACATATGCCATTTGACAAATGACAATTGACCTTTCTATTTTCTATATAGTTTGTGATTTATGCCTACAAACTATAGAAATTCTATATAAGCTATTGATTCCAAACCATAGATGAATAAGTATTCAAATTAATCAAAACAACTATGGATACGATCTTAAGAAATAAAATCCTACAGGTAAGCTACATTTCTATATAGTTTGTGACTACAACCTATGGAGGGTAGAAGTAAGGAGAACCAAATTATATGGGAAACAAGTTGAAAAAAGAAATTTGAAAAAGTATCCACTTCTAGTAGTGAGCAGCAAATTGTAATTCAGAATCTCACCAATATAGCGCTAGCGTAGCAAGTAGAAGTGATATGAATTTAGCAGTTTTAAACAGAGTAAAGTCTGCTGAATTATTATTACTTGAAAATAATATGTAATTATATTCTTTATCGGTGTTTGCCATATGTTAGAACTATTTTGAAAAGTGCGCCACAACAAGAAAAAAGCGAAAATATTTCTTTTTTAATTCACCATCTTACTTTTATGGCTTTTGGCGCTATGTTTCAAATTCATCTACTTGTTTTCTGTGGCGCCACCAATCTGATGCTTATTAGCGGTCACCTTTTTAACACAGAGATAATCCTCCCTAAAAGAGATTAAAGTGCTATTAATAAACGTAGAGTTCTAGTGTCAACTGTCATTTGTCAAATCAAATGGATGGAATGTCATTTTGACGGCCTATGTACTTTCATCAATATAATGAATTCTTTAATATATTCTGATAATTTAATATTTAGATGATATTAAAAATATAACTAGAATTTTTACTCTACATTAAGACAAAGATGTTATGGAGGACAAGACCATCTCAATTAAGACGCCAATATGGCAAAACTGTGTCCATTGCCCGAACCTGCTGTTTAACACTGCCACGGAATTCGAAAGGTTAATATTAGATTTATAAGTCGACCATCTATTTAATATTAAGTCAATCCTTCAAAATTACAATCCTGGTTATATTTCTTACCCTCATTTCTATCATGAAATAACTTCAGAATAAATTAACTAAAATTTCATAACTTAACTTGATGTTTTTATTTTAGGCACATTCAAGAAAAACATAGCATTAAAGAAGGCAGTATTATACTTTGTCAATATGGACAAAACGGTATATGTTCGGCATTACAATTTGGAGATTTACGAAAGGCTGGATTTAAATATCATGTAAGACAATATCATCTATACAAAAATAATGTTACAGACGATTGGACTTTTTACTCTTCATCACAAAATCTTCCTGCTGTACTAAATGATCCAAACAGAGGAAAGCAGAGCAATTTTTTTACTAAGACATGGGGTGATGGTTTTGTAGATAAAGTAGAAATTTATCCTAGTCCATATTTACCAGAAATAACATTATTACATTTTGAATCTTACTGTAAAAAAATATCTAAAAGATATAGAAGGCACTGTCAGTTAAAAGTTAATGTACCAAGTAAAGCTAAAGCACCAGTTGTAGAAACTGTTTGTGAAGTACCACATATTTTTTATGAACAATCTTTAGCTTTAAATAATCCTGAAATATTTTGCCAAGTTTTTCCTGGTCTTTCAAACAGTAATGACATTAATAATACAATAAGATCTTTACAAGAAACATTGAGCACATATCTTGATGTAATAGAAATGAAAATATCAAAGCAGGTTGCTCAAAAATCTGATGCTTTCTTTCATGCAATGCTTTCTCATGATACAATAATGGATCAAATGGCTAGAGCTCTTAGAACTGTCCAAAGTACAAGAAAAGATATAAAAGATGTTAAAGAAAATTTAACTGAAAATCCATTGAAACTGGTAAGCCTAACAAGAATTAATCAAAATCTTAATAATGTGCATGATCTTCTAAAACTAATGGGTACAGTACAACAAACTCAACCAATGATTCAACTGCTTCTCAGTACATCAGACTATGTTGCTGCATTGGATTTAATAAGTTCTACTCAAAAAGTATTGTCTACTCGATTGTCAGGAATTCAAGCTTTTCGTCATTTGTCACCACAATTAACAGAAATGAAAAGATTAATTCACAAGATGTTAAGTAATGAATTTTCAAGATTTATTGTGTCTGATCTTAATAGACCTCTTAAAGATCAATCCGAGCTACCAGATAGGGACAAAATAGTTTCTATTGTATCAGGAATACTTCGTTTAAAAGAATTTGATTTTCTTGATATTTTCAAAAATGAAGCAATGACATCAATTCAGGCTACAATTAAACAATGTGTCATTGAAATAATTTCTCAGAGAGATGGAAGTAATGAAATTGTTTTAAGAGGTTCTCATGCTGATACATGGTTACTCTGCAATGAGGGTATTATATTTCTTCAGAAAGTAACACCAAACTTGGTAAATTTATTTAAAAGAATTTTATCCATAAGCAATTTGGTTTTAGACATAAGCCAAATGAGTGACATAACTGGTAATGATAGTGAAGAAGTTTGGACACAGGAGGAATGGTTACATGTAGAGGAAAAAGTTAAAAAATTAACTATTGCCCTCTCCGACTACAGCAATGAAAGGTGTGCTAATCTTATAGTGACTAAGACTGAAAAGGAATTTGCATTAACAGACTTATCTCAACTGTCTAAACTATCTGATTTAATAGAGAAATTCTCTAGAGAATGTGAAAATATAACAGGTCACCACAGTAATGCCATGAAACTGGCATTAAGAAGTTTTGCTATGAAGTATATCCAAAATTTGCACTCTGAAAGGAGATCACAACTTACTGTTGCACTTAATGCTGAAAGATGGAAAATAGCAGATGTCCCATTTGAGTTACAAAGCGTAATAAATAAAATATGTGAAGCTGGTGAAATACCTCTAATAGTACAATATGAAAGCGGAAAACCAGATGGAAAATATTTAATTATTAATAAAGAAAATTATGCTGTTGTTGCTACAGTACAACTATTAATAAAAATTTTGTTAGAGTACTGTGATGCAACCAAACAGTCTCCAGATATAGTTCAATACTTAGTACATTGCATGTTGGAACTTATTAGATTGTTTAACTCTCGGTGCTGTCAGTTAGTTTTAGGTGCAGGTGCTATTCAGAGTGCTGGCTTAAAGACAATATCTACATCAAATTTGGCTCTAGTATCAAGGTCTTTGCAAGTTATTTTATGGTTGTTACCTTTAATGATAAAATTACTAGAAAGAGTGCATTCTAAGGACCTTTCTTTAAGTGGTTTTAACAGCTTAGAAAGTGATATAGCTGGTCATAAAAAAGAAATTGAAAGTAAAATTTGTTTAATAGTTAGTAATATGTTAAGCTCCCAGCTAGGAGGATGGGAAGCCAAACCTCCAGTCCCTTCACAAACATTCCGTAATATATCTAAACATTTAGTAAAATTACATGAAGCTCTAATTGATATTTTACCAATAGAACAAATACGTAACATATATATGAAAGTTCATAATAACTTCAAAGATAAATTAAGAGAACAGCTGAATAAAATGAATATAATCGCAAATGGCAGTCCTCAACATGGTGTTGTTACTTCTGAATTGACATTTTACTTACAAACCCTTAAAACACTAAGAGTAATTAATGAGAATGATTCTGAGGACAACATATTATATGATATATGGTTAAATTAGCATATATGAGAAAAGGCACAGGCATTTTATGTAACAAAAAAAAAATATACATAAAATAGCAAAGTTATATTTTATTGGAACTTTAAACAAAAATAATTGGGTTTGAATATATTCATTTATTTTAAAGAATAAACAACAATATTATTAAATAAACATTATATTATTCATATATTGTTAGTGTTGGCCATATAATAAACAATGACTAACTGGAATTATGACACTGCTTTAAACTCCTATAATGCACTTATTTGGTTTTTTATTTTTTTGACTGACTTGACTTGTATAAATACCATTTCTATATCATAAGTCAAAAAATGTGTATTAGTATTATCTCAAACATGTATAAAAGTCTGTGTGATATATTAAATTATTGTTTGTAAATAATATTTCTATAATACCTAAGCTCCAAAAAAATAATAAATAATATATGATAGTGATATACTTATACTTTTAAACCAAATGTTCCTATTTAATTGCCCAAAAACTTAAAAGTAAATAATATTTATCATAGTTTAGTTTACACATTTATAAAATCGAAAAATTCAAAAATTTACATATGAACGGAAAAATTAATTAGTAAACCATATTATACCTTTTCGGAATCTTATACTTTAATCGATCACTTACAAAACACACGTTCCAGATCGATATATCATATAATGCCATCTATCGACTTTTATTTGATGAGACCCTATGATTGAACGTGACCTAGGTATAACTGTTTTATGAATAAAAAATAACGCAAGTGTAGACATACATTACTAACATTTTTGGTTTATAAAAATTAAGTTTTAAATATATATTTTGTTATTTATCACAAACAGCCACATTATACATATGCATAACATTTTTGGCTTATCACATAAATATTTTTTATACACTAAAACTAAAAGAATAATATAGCATGCAAAGTACAATGTTGTCTTGCTTTATCAGTCAAATGCAATACAAAACCGGCTGTTTTATCCTCTTTTGATGTTGTTAAATAAATAATAATACTTATGAAATACGAAGCCAATTACACTTTTTTATATTATAAACCTACTTATATTTTTTTTAAAGTCAATGGAAAGGATTTCTTGAAAGGAGGGCGCTACACGTCTATTTACATTCAGTATGAGGTTAATGCAATTTTTATGATATCTCTTTTGTACCTAATTTTTTGCTTCTATTGTGTTTGCATCTTACCTGTGCAATGTATTGTACTTGGAAGTTAGACCACCTGAAGGAAGAATTGAGGAGAGGTGCGTCCTGCGGTGGTCCCGACTGATGGATCAACACCTAAACTGCTGGTCATAAAAACGTGAAATTTGGAGTACGTATTCCTTATATGATGTAGGCATCCTATAAGGAATTTTCGAAATTCATCCCATTAAGGGATAAAAGGAGATAAAAAGTTTATCTAGACAAAGAATTATTTATGATCTCTTTAATACAATCAAATAAATACATGTTTGAGCATTTTTCGAAACTGAATCCTATAAGGAGGTAAAATGGGAGGAGAAATTTTGTTTGACACTCTGTAATTAAAAAAGTACAAAAAATAAAATATTCATCTGAAGACAATTTAAGAGCTTTAAAATCACTTTCTGTAAAATGATATCTACATAGCCATAAATATAGATTGTGATTTCACCAATTTCGGTCGTCTTATTACTTTAGCTCACAATTTTTTCAATTTTTGTCTTTTGGGAACAAATGACATCGATTTTCTTTGCATCCTTTCACTGCACAATTTGTAATTTTAATTAAAATGAAAAAAAAAACGTTTACACTATAGAGCTCTAGAATATACAGAGGGCTATAGTGGCCGCGACATCTGGCGGGAGACATTGGCAAAATTCTTCCCCATTTGAGACACCAGAAAAATATTATTTTCTATACAAACACACACAGTTCTAAAGAGACACATGAAAATCTAATTTAGTTTTATATTTATTAGTATTTCTTCAGCTTATTTTATTCTTTTAGGTCTTTTATTAGAATATAGTATATGCAACACATTCTGTTAATTTATAACAAGTAAATTATATAATTATATCTATTTAACATCATAAAAATAAGAAGCCATAGGATATCTAATTAGAAAAGCTATACATGTACAAACTACTTGAAATAACAGCAAACATTTAGTTAGTTCAACTTCTCTAATTGGTCCTAATTTTATTAAAAATAAATTTATTAATGTCATATTATTCAGTACTATACAATCACCGTCCTCAACTTTGTCAAGCAGTCTAAGCCATGATAAGACAAGTATGATGGATTTACTTAAAAAAGTTAAATCACTTTTTGAAATGACCGTCTTACTGGGATAAAGTAAATTAGTTTCAGCACTGTATTTTGGCAGCCTGTGTCTAGGGCAAGGTATGATATGGAAGAGTTGGGGTATGGAATATATAAAATTAATTATTTGAGGTAGGAAAAATAACAATACAGTTTTACTGAAATGGCTGAGGATAGCAACAACAGCAAATGTCATACCCGATACATAGCAAAAAGTATCTCCAACAAAGACTTTAGATGGATACCTGCAAATATTTACAAAATTATTTTTTTCATTAATTATTATTATACGGAAATAGCTATAACTTATGAAGTAATAAATATTTAAATTCTATATAACCACGGAAGATCAAAAACAAGGAAAGTGCGATGTGACTATATTTGTATCGGAACCTTATGTCGCCAAACTCACACAAATTGACGCTGTATGTTTTATTTTAGTCAAAATTAGCATAATTATCAAGTACCTGGGCGACAGCAGAGTTTTTTGTAAAATCGTGTTTTTTCCGAAAATATATGTATAAAAATAGCGTTTTTTTCACGCAACGAAAATCAATGGACTATTATTAGATTTCAAAATATGACTTCATGGAAATTGCAGGTGAAGAGACTTTATTTTTTTTAAAAGAAAAGTGTTGAAGATCATACTATTCATATAGTTCCCATGGAAATATAATGTTTTACAGGCACAAGTGTAGTATATGGGACTCGACCCCTGGAGGAAAGGGTGGTATTTACGTGATACGGAGTCTTGTTAGAGTGCTCTATAAACATTAAAAAGGTGTTAAGATTTTCATGTTTATAAATTATAAGTAGACTTTTTCTGAACTTGAAGAGGATTATTAACTTGTAAGTTTTAGTTTTTGATTATGTGATAGGCCAGACTTGGATAAAATAGGTCGAGAAGGCGGGGACGAAGCGTAGCGTAGTATCCGCTCCCGCCTTCGCCGCTCGTTAAGTCTTTGTTTTTTATTTCAAACCCAGAACCCCTAATATCATAGATGCGGTTATTTTAATTAACTTGGTAACAGTTTCGATCGAAAAATCATGCTAACCGATGGATGATTTCCTTTGCTAAGATTTTTTCTGCTACTACCATATTTGCAATTCAAAATGGAACAATAGTTGCGGAGAATTAAGAATCTTCCTAGGCATGTAATCTGATGCGATGTTAGGACATTACTGGCATCTAATAAGGAGGCATCAATTAATTACGTGAGGTATTTAGGTGGGGGGAGGGGATCGTGCAAAACCTCACTCAATTTCACGTGATGGAGGGGGTGGTCTCGGCAAATGTCACGTAATTTATTTTCCACAAGAAACAATGTAAAATTGCGAGAAGACTGGATTAATTTAAGTAAAACATGTTTCTCCACTAAAATATGGCTAAATCATATATAATAATATTCATTGTTGTCAAAAAATCGCCAAAATTGTCTCACGTAATTAATGGATACCTTAAGCGTTGTTCCGCATAACTACGCGCCACACCTACTTAGTACTTCCCTTGTATTTATCTTCTGTGTATTTAACCATACAAATGCATTAAATATTACTTACCAATTGTGTTTTAATAATGCCAATGTAGTTGTTAAATAAGGGATCATAATATGTAATGAAAAACTATGTGCTTTAAATTGATCACCTCTCAACTCAATTATATCAAAAATAATTATAGATATAGCTATAATAACAGATTGACCAACTTCAAGACCATTAATACCAGCCAAAATGTTTATGGCATTGGTACAGAAAACTGCCAACATTCCCATATAAATATAATATAGGAATCCTGTAACAAATGAAATTATAAATTTATGTAACTTTACTAGTGGATCGAGTTCCGCCTGCAAGATTCCTACGTTCATAGCGTATTTAATCAAAATCATTTTTTTATATACAATAATAAAAGAGACAATATGTTTTGACTGGGATGCCTATTAAAATGTGCCCACTAGTATGTTTAATTAAATAATGATTGACTTTTTGGTTATTCCAAAACGATGCATTTGTTATTAAAATGAATTATACTCCACTGTCTCCACTTCACAGAAATATACATAGAGATCTTGAAAAGTGATAGCCGCTGTTGCGCACTTGGCCGCAACCTCTTCACAGCCAGGCCACTTTTACATAGGCAGATGTAGTTTATCAGGTACAGAAAAAAAATAGCTTTAATTTGATATACAAATGATGAATATTCGCGATGAACGTATAAACGTAGCAAAATATGGCCTGCTTACACCTGGCTGCGAAGAGGTTGCGGCCAGGTGCGCAACGGCAGGCATCACTTTTCAAGATCTCTACATATATTTCTGTGAAATGGAGTATAATTCATTTTAATAAGAAACGCATCGTTTTTGTTCCAAAAAGTCAATTATTTTTTATTTGAGATAAACATACTAGCGGGCACAATTTAATATACACCCCGGTCAAAACATATTGTCCCTTTTATTACTGTACCTACATAAAAAAATGATTTTGATTAAATATGTTATGAATGTAGCAATCTTTTAGCTTAGGATCTTAGTCCACAACTCAATGTTCCCGAAAAAAAACAATACTAACCAATATTAATAGAAGCTCCAAAAAACTGTCTTAATGGTATTGGTACAATAAATGTAGTTGAATTGAAATTTACATAATAAACAACAAGTAAAGGTAGTGATGCTATGGTTGGAAGCAATAACTTGTATCTCCATTTTAGATTTAATACATCATCTGCAAATCCCAGAAGTAACATGCAACATATTGACAGTAAAGCTGCCAGCAACTCTGCAAACTTAAAAAATATTGAATATTAGATATATTAAAAATTAAAAGGTCACACTCTTGACAAGTTATTTTTTTTATTACTGTAATTCTATTTTCTTATCAATAAGTGGTCTAACAAAAAATAAGCTATTAAAAACATAATGGTTTTTTTATTAGGTAAAAATTCATTTTAAAACATATTTAAGTAAAATTACTGTAACTTAAACAGATATCTGGCAGCCATTGTAATCCTGGATAATGGATGTTAGATAAATTACAAAATTGTATAAAAATTAAATTCTTTAGATAAGTCAAGTTACATGGTGTTATATGTACAAGTTTTAACTATAAAGTTATAGCCTAAGAGGCACATGCAAATTTTACTCGTGAACATGTATGTGGATTTCCTGTTGTTGCAAAAAAAGTTTCACGATTGTTCAAACAAATGGCGGAACATCAGCATGGCAACTGGGGCCATTAGGTCTGGGTGGAAAGACAAACATGCAAAAAGAAATCTTTTTGCCACGGCCAGATATGTGGCTGATATTTAGACAGAATATTAAAAATAGTAGTAGAAAAAGTTTGTTGAAACATTCGCCAGAAATCCGAGGACACCAGCGATCCAAACCCACTCCCAAGTGAAAGGGTTGATCGGATAAAATAAATGTTAAAAATAGTAGTAGAAAAAGTTTGTTGAAACATTCGCCAGAAATCCGAGGACACCAGCGATCCAAGCCCACTTCCAAGTGGAAGGGTTGATCGGATAAAATAAATGGTCTGATACATCGCTAATGTTTTAACAGTACATTCAAAACAGCATTTTAAATATAAAATTTGAACATCAGCCAGCAATCCTGGGACAATAGCCTAGGAAAATATATCAAAATGTATTGATTTTGTACACAGTTAACAGTTAAAATTTATGCCTGAATGGTTTATTGAATAAATTAAATTTGCATGTTAAAAAAATTCATTTACTGAAATATTTTAAATCAAAGATTTACGCCAAAATATTGATATTACTTATCATATTAATTTCATGTTTATATTACTTATTTTATTACTTATTTACCTCGTTATGAGGAAATTTTCCCCTGTCCATAAGTCCATTTCCAAACACAATTGGAATAAATAAAAATATAGTCACTAAAAAAACACATCCTGACAATACTCCAATTGCCTCTGGTCTGAAACATAACCAATTAATATTTATTGAATATAGTGTATAAACACAGTATTAGTGTTGAACATTCTTTAAAAATTTTATTTATAACTTACATCTTTTCTTTTGATACTTTACACAGGTCAACTCCAAACAAACCTGCATTTATGAAAAGGTTTTTCATTTTAGGTATTAATTCATCAGTAATACAGTAAGCTATCAGTGATAACATTGATAAAATTATTATAGACCACATTTTTAAAAGGTTTATTAATAAAATCGCAACTACAAATTACATTATTAAGTACTATTATTAAATATTTTCGTTTTTATTAAATATTAAATACTTTTAAAGTTTAAAACAATCGCCTGCTAACAGCGCCGCGCGACCGCGGATTGACAAAATATAAATGTGAATTGTGAAATGAGTTTTGAATTTTTAATTTTGATTAATGAGAGATGACATTAGATAATTGACATTTGTGATTTGACAAAAAAGATCACAGAGTATAATATTCTATTAACTATAAATACTATTTACGGATGAAAACATCGTGTTTTCCAATTAGAGCACTAAAGCGCTCTATGCGCCATAATGTTAACTTTGAATGATTCAATTACAGCAACGCTCTGCACAATCGAGTATTTTAACAAGTACTGATGTGGCTTGATGCGCAAAAGGATAACAATTTATTAGCAGAAAATATAAGACGTTTTTTTTCTTCAATGTGCCATTGATCAACATTTTATTTACAATTATCGTTAAAAATATTATTTATTGTTGAACTTATTTGTAAAGCTTTCGACGTAGCCCGTTAAAATACAAAAAAAGTTAATTTATGCTGCGTTCAAAAATAAATATTAGTATATATGAAGCTTCAAGGAGACATTGATCAAAATGTTGTTTACATAATTGTTAAAGTAATATTTGTTTATATTTTATTTATATTATTATATATTTATTAGTTAGTTATATTTTTCTCTTTCAACGCTGAACCTAGTGCTGGTGCACTTGAAAACTAATTCACGTTCCAATTAAGCATTAGCACACTCAGGCACATTATGCGCCAAAGTGCGGCAATGTGCTCTGTATTTGGAAAACAGGGACAATATGGTGGGTAGGAGTGATGAGAGGTGGTATAAGGAGAACCATCTTATATGAGAGACAAGTTACAAAAGTGTCCACCTGCAAGCGGTATAAAATTGGAGTATAGGTTCATATGATATAGAGCGCGCGTATCGCTCAATGTCCATTATGCGAAACGTAAATAGATGATCTATCAACACCTTTTCATACATACTTGTAGATGAAGCGGTTGAATAGTGTTTTTTTATGGGACTAAGAGGGCAAACGGACAGGAGGCTCACCTGATGGAAAGTGATCACCGCCGCCCTTGGACATCTGCAACACCGCAGGGCTTGCAGATGCGTTGCCAGCCTGCCTGGTTGCCTGATGCGCATAGTAACACTTTTAGAATTTAATTAAAAAAGAAGTATATTAACATAAACTATTTAACAGAACCATTTATTCACGCTCATATAGACTTTATTATCTAAAATAACAGTATTTCTAATCTTAATAACTAATTTCTTTCGTTTGTAAATCTATGTAGTGTTTCTTAATATTTTTTTTTTTCTTAATAATAGTAAACTAAATTAAAATTATATATTATTCCCTTTAACTTTTCACATTGATGCAACATGACTAATTAATAAAGTTTTCTAAAAAAATTTTAATAATTATAATAATAACAGCTAAAATGAAATAAATAATATTCCATGCAATTATAAAACTTATTAAAATTATAACAATGTTTAAAATTAACATTACGTGATATTATAAGGCACTTTGGTGCTATTAAAATTTAAAGGTTTTATTTTTGACAAATACGAAGAATCTTAATTTATAATACTATGGTTATATAAAATATTCGAGTAGTACAACGTGGTACAACACAAGCTCTTAATGAGGGAAACTAAGAAGCGGGGGGCACAGAAGCACGTGTTGTGTCGGCCCGCCCGCGCGCCTCCCGCAACACCCGCTCACGCCTGTGTAATTTTGTTAAAATCAGCGTTTTCTGATTAAAATATTATTTACCGATGCAAAGAAATATCTTTTTTCGTTTTAGTTTGCTTTCCTGAATCATTTTTACAGCTTGGAACTGCACATTTCACCATGATTACATAATACTTGCTTAGATTTACGCGAATATTTGACATTTTAAATAAAACTATCTTTTCGGATTATTTCGCGGTTTTATTTTGATTTTTGGTTCCCGACGTTTCGAATGCTTTACAGCATCCATGGTCACGGGAGAGACTGAGGTGTTACATGTCTTGAAGGTATAGTTGTTACAGACAGCCTACCCACAATTAACAAACTGAAAATTGCATCAATTACCTTACAATATTTTTAAACTTAAAATTTTTTATAATTTTAATTAGTTTTATAATAGAATATGGAATATTATTTATTTAATTTTGCTGTTATTCTTATAATTATTACAATTTTAAAAATATTCATTAGTAATCTATATTTACATAAATTCTAATAAATACCGACGAGAGAAACAGTCAGCCCTATTGACTTTTCGTGACTAATAGCGTCGCCCTTGACATTTCGAGACTGTTCATACCCGTGCTTACAGTTTATACTTGCTAGCACGCGCTTTATAGCTTAAGTATACTCTAAGGGTACAAAACAACAAAACAATATCCCGCTAGAATGACGCTAGTGTAGCAAGAGCGTAAGATATTAATGGGGACGAATTTTGCCTTTTTCTCCCGCCAGATGTCGCGATGACTATAGCCCTCAGTATATTGTAAAGCACGTGGATGGATTTTCTTTTTTAATTTTATTTAAAATTTAATGAAAATGACAAATTGTGTATTGCCAGGCTGCAAAGAAAATGAATAGCATTTGTTCCCAAGAAACAAAATCTGAAGAAATTGTGAGCTAAAGCAATAGGACGACTAAAAATTGACGAAATCACAATCAATATATTTTAGGCTATATGGACATCATTTTACAGAAAGTGATTTTAAACTCTTAAATCGTCTACAGGTGTATACATAGGTGTATTTTTTTTTTTGAACTTTTTTACATATTAATTCCAGAGTTTCATACAAATTTTCACCCTCTATTTTACCTCCTTATGGGATTGAATTACGAAAAATGCTGAAACGTGTATTTATTTAATTGTATAAAGAACATAAATACCAAGTTTCAAGTAATTCTTGTTATAAATAATTCTTGGTCCATATAAACTTTATTACCTCTTTTTACGCCTTTAAGGCACGAATTTCGAAACAAATCAAATAAATGTATTTCTAAGTTTTTATCTTAAAGCTAACACCACTTTCTGCATATTTCATATTAGGAATGACAGAGTGTCATACAATCTTTAATCCCCTAGTTTACCCACTTAGGGGAAGAATTTCGAAAAATCCTTTCTTATCGGATACCTACATCATATAAGGAATACGTCCTACAAAATTCACGTTTCTACAACCAGTGGTTTGGCGTGCGAGTTGGTGGTGGCTATGTGTTGATTCTTCAGTCTGCAGTCAATCAGGACCACCACAGGGTGCACCTCTCCTTCTCAATTCTTCCTTCTGCTGGTCTAACTTCCAGGTAAAATACATTGCCATTGTAAGGACCGAACACAATAGAAGCAAAAACCAAGTTCCAGAGAGATATCATAATAAATTGCTTAACCTCAAACTGAATGTAAATAGATCATACGTGTAGCGCCCTCCTTTGAAGAAATCTTCCCCATTAGCAGATGTAAACGAAGTGAACGATTGTGATTTGAAAAATTTAATATTTGAGATGCCTTGAGTAATTACTGAAACTATTTACGTAGTTGAAAATAACCTATTACATATAATAAAGTTCTAACTGAGTCGAATCTGTACATTAAATATTTTTCAGAAAAATCTTATTGAAATAGTTATTATCGATACACACAGACAGATCATTCATACAGAGGCTTTAACACGAGAAAACCATATAGGATACTTTTAACTGCGAGAAAATATCTCATCTCTGAGAAATCTATACTATACCTTAAAACATAACTAGGGACGAACCCGAGCGGAGCCAGGTTAATTCGCTAGTATTAGTATAAATTTCGACTATTAGTAAAGAATTCTTAATCCCTCCACGACCGCGGACACGTCAGCTTTACAGTTAACAATAGATTTCTTAGAAATTTACCTAGAGGTGTTAAACGATTTGGTTTTTGACATTATCATGTATACATGATGATGATGATATAGGCAGCCGCAGCACATGAGTAAAGAAAAGGAACAGAGACAAAGCTTCTAAGGAGCGGACAAAATGTTTACCTAGTCTGTTAGGGTTGACACAGGACTCAGGAGCATAAAATTAATAAACAAAACGTTTATCAGCTTTTTATTAAGCAACTATGATAGAATTTCTTTTTACAAATTATTTACTCTAAATATTTTTTTCTTGTTTTTCAATAATCTTTGTTTAATTGTACGGTGAATTGTAAATCTAAGCATTTTTTTTTAAATAATCTAATGGAAAGCACTCGCATGGCATAAAGGAGCGTATCTATCAAAGCGTGGTTGTATGAAGCTTTGTCACTGTTCCTTTTTTTTTACTCATGTGGCCGCATTCCTAAAACTGCCAAACTCAAACTCATAGAGAACTATTACTAACTGTAGTATCATAATATGTAGTACCTGAGCTACCGAGCCTTGCTCGGAGTTTTTGGCCTAAAGCACAATTTTTTTAAAAAAAAACAACAACTAGAATAAATATTAAAAAAAAAACAAAAGGAAAAACTTTGTATATGACCGAGATTCGAACCTGGACACCTTGATTGTTGATCTTGCACCTTAGCCGTTTGACCACGACGCTTATGCCCGAGTGTGCAAATTACTGAACATATTTTGCGTGGAATAATGTAAAAGAAAACTGCATGAAAACTCGAAAACACGCGTTTTCTCTAGACAAGAATAATCTAGATCGATTTATCGCCCCCGAAACTCCCTGTGTACTGAATTTCATGAAAATCGTTGCAGCCGTTTACGAGATTCAGATTATATATATATATATATACAAGAATTGCTCGTTTAAATATATAAGAATAAGTATTAAGCACCATGGATGAAAAATAAAGATAAGTATGAAAATCGGAAGTCGGAACTCAAACCATGGATGACAAATAAAACTCAAACTCACAGATTGTGGAGTCTTGTCAAACTTGACATTTTGCTAGATATCAAACAAATGACATTGTCATGTCCACCTATTTAAAATTTATATTTTTGTTGATAAAATTGATTAATTCTTAATTAAGAACTTGATGTATTAATTTAAATCAACTATAAACTATTTAATCTAATATTTTTCTTTACAATTGAATTTCTTATAGAAAATAAGAAAATTAGGGTGGTAACTGGTGCCTAAGGCTTATTATTTTTGTTAGCGTGAAAAAATATTTGATATATTTACGTTTAAGATGAGTACGATGGATGAAATTGAAGAAGAATCGAAAGCAGCAGCGGAAAAAATGGTCATGAATATGATGCAACGACCAGGACAACTTGAGAAAGTAACTAATAACTTATACACATTTGTTACTTGGCGTTATAATAGGTTTTCTTAAACGCAGTCTTAAATATCATTTATTAACTCTAGTAGAGTCAAATCTCTATCTTATTTGTTTGACGTTAAAACAGTATTTTATTGCCAATATTTATTACCTACTTGTTATCTTTCGAATTAAATATTTCAAGTCTTCATTAACCTATTGCAGCTATTTCTATTTGAGATATATACAAATACTGGTTTTTGTACTAATGATAGTTGAATTTATTTTAGGTTGAGCAGTATAAAAAAAGAATAACACACAAGAAAGCTTCAATTGAAGCTCAATTAAAATCTGCAGTGCAAGGGAAACTTGATGGTGTTAGTGTAGGATTAAGGCAATTACAAGAATGTCTAGATGATGTACAGCAAATTAGTGTGAAGTAAACTGTTATTTTTTTTTGAAAAATATATTAATGATACCACTTATTGCACATTTTACATTCTTTTTTGATTTTGAATAACAAGCAACTACACATTACCAATTTATAAATTATATAGAATATATATGAAATAACAGCTAAAAATGTATTCAGTGACTTTCATGTGGATAGCCACTTATCAAACCACACTAATATTATAAAGACAAACAAACATAAACACTTTCACATTTATAAATGTGAAAGTGTGTTTGTTTGTTTGTCTTTTTTTTCTCTTCTTTTATTTTTGGTGTGGAGATAGTTGGAAGGCTGGAGAGTGACATAGGCTACTTTTTACCACGGGAGATTATCTCTTTCCCACAGAAAAATATGTTATATTACAGTGCAAAAAGTCGGGGATAAAAATTTGGATGAATCTGGTGATGAAATAAGCTGGTCAAAAAAAAAATGTTCAACCATTACTCATGTGTATGGAGAGCCACCCCTGTTGTTTATTTTGACTACGGAATTATCTAGCACTTTAGATAAGACACCGACCTACCAAACTTCAATAATATTTCATCAACGGTCTGAGTGTCTAAAATGCCAACGACATATGGGCATATGCACAGCAAATATAATTCCATAGTTTTTAAGAGTAAAACATCAACCAAACATCTATCAATTGAAATTTACTATAAAAACAGTACAAAAATTCTATACATTTTTAACTCGGCCACAATATACAAATAGAAATTAAAATTCAAGATTTGATATTTTTCCAGAATGGATGAGCTAGAGGAGTTATTAAAAGGTGTTCCACCTCTAGTTGCATCTTTACAAGCTGTAAGAGAGGAAGACTCCAGACATTCTCAATATGTTACTGCTATGGACAGTTTGAAGCATATATTTACTGTACCAGAAAGTGTTGCCAAAACCAAACAGTGGATTGGTGAAGGGAAATTATTGCATGCTCATCAGGTACTCTACTTACTAGCGACTAAACTAGCGACTAACCCGAGCGAAGTGAGGGTGAGCCGCTAATTATGGGTAAAAATCTTAAATTACCCTTTAAAATGACCATATAAGTTATAGACTTAATGCAAGCATAAATAATCTATGATAAAGTTACTTTTCAATTAAGCAAAAAAAGCAAACATCTATATTACATATATAATATCAGCATTCAGCAACAGCATATAATCCAAAGTTATTCACTTGTTTTGACATGATATACTATATGGAATTTTTTAAATTTAAATATGGTGGACTGTATTTAAGGGTTTCAAAATGAAACTCCAATCAACGAGAGTTTTTCCTTCCTTAGCTTTTCTTGCTAGTTGCCTCTTCTATGGCTATCCGACGAATGGTGCACAATGAGCAAAACCACGTTTTTTCATATCTAGTTAACAATCTTGTTAGAGTGAGTCTAAATTCTTATCGTATTGTACATTAAAGGGACGTGACTTAAGCTAGATACTGCCATCGTGTAAACTCGTCGCCCGTAACATACATCATCAATTTAAATATTATATTGTATATAAATTTGTATGACTCTACATCAATTATTTTATCTATAACTACAGGTTAATAAAATTGAAATGTTCTGTTTGTAATGTAAAAACAACAGTTTTTTACTTAATGCAATGAAATGCATAATATACGGAATACATTTTGGAATAAATTTCTGTTTGTTCCGGCTAATCTCCGTAACGATTGGACTGAATTTGACGGAACTTTCACTGGAAGATAGCTGATGTTATAAGAAGTAACTCAGGCTACTTTTATTATAGAAAAAAAATCAGGGTTCCGAACAAAAAAATTAAAACCCAAGAAATTGTGAACAAAATCCGCGTACCTAGGGACGCACCCGAGCGAAGCGACAGTAATTCGCTAGTTGACAATTTGTGTTCAATTTTTTGTAATAAAAGGATAAGTGCCAATGAGTTCTTTGTTACCTTTAGTTAACTACCTAAGCCTATGGAGTAGATATAGGAAAATATTACTTTTGAGTGCATGCACATTTGATGATAATATTGCAGAACTTAAAATTATAAAATAAATAAACTCACGAAGAACCAAAAAAACGCATGATTATAATTAATTAATCATAATCCCTCTGTAACCTCTTCGTACATGACTGCGATGAACTGCGGTGAACGAATATTTGTTTTTAATATTTAAGAATGATATAATCATATTTGTACAAGTATTATAGGTTAATGTGAAAAAAAAATTGTAAAAAAAAAACGAAAAAGTTGTCGCCAGTCAGAATTTGATTTATTTTAATTTCTTTTGTGGGGGCCCCTCTCTTGTGGAGGCCCCGGGGCTCTAGCCCCGGTTACCCTCCCCTAAATCGGCCCTGAGTATTGTTAAATTGCTTATTATATGCGTTTATAAATTAAAAATTAAAACAAATATTGTTGTCTGTCTATTTTTTTATATCTTGTCAATATTTTCATAAACAAACTTTATTTCTAATTTCAACTTTTAGTGTCTGAGTGATTTGGAAAATTCAAGAGATGATTTACTGTATGAACTGCATAGATTGCCTAATCAATCATCTCATGACAAAATTATGTTAAAAGCATATTTTGAAGATGTTGAGATGGTTTCAAACTTGCTAGAGAAGCAAATAAAGCTAATTTTAGCAAGAACATTAAATACTGTCCGTAAGGAGCCTACAGTTATTGTGACTGCTTTAAGAATAATTGAAAGAGAAGAAAAACGAGACCAAATGGCAATTCAGGTATTCATTTTTGGTTTAATTCGATTTCACTTTAGACTGCAGCATTGCAGAAAAATAAGGTTCTCACTTGTTCTTCAATCCTTCCTCAATTTAAACTACTCTTATTTTGCTCTAATTTTAAATGAAAGTAAATCTTAATTAATTTGTTTTACATAAATTAATTATTTCTAGCAACAGGACCAGTCTGGGTTTATGCCTCCAGGGCGGCCTAAAAATTGGCGGACAAAAGCCTTTGAAGTATTAGAATGTGCCGTCGCTCAAAGAGTCGAAGGGACTCGTGTTGATGAGCGAGAAGATAATAAGCTGTGGCTAATCAGATATCTTGAGTTAACAAGAATGCTCATATTAGAAGACTTGAGAGTCGTCAAAACACTATGTGTACCATGTTTCCCACCTCACTATGATATTGTCAACAAATATGTTAACATGTACCATACATGTTTGTCAACTAGTGTAAGTAATTCGTTTTATTAATCAAGGTAATGCTTTGTTAATCGACCGGCTCCCAAAAAATAGGGTACATGTTATTTTGTCCATATAGCGCGATATCTTCGCAAATAATACTATTATAAACTGGGTGGTCTAAGCAAATCAATTTATCCCATTAGTGCAGTATATTTTTCCGGGATAAAATGTAACCTATGTGCTATTACAGACTATGATTTATCTCTGTGCCAAATTTCATCCAGATCCATCCAGCCGTATTAACATGATTGAGTAACAAACATCCATCCATCCAAACTTTCACATTTATAATATTAATGGGATTACTAAATTACAAGAAAAATACCACAATTTAGTGTAGATTATTAGGTAACTTTTCAGTTAAAGGTACTTACTGATGCAATTAAAAAGCTTCATTCAAAAGTAAACTTTGAAATTAAGTAATTTTAATTCTTAAAACAATTAAATCCATTTTTAAATTGTAGATATTTAAAAACTTTGGTTTCTTAAACATAAAATTTTAGTTACAAGATATAGTCCAAAATGGCTTGGAAGGAAATGAGTATGTGACATTATTGTCCTGGATTCTAAATACCTACTCGGGTGTGGAACTGATGGGAAGCCCAGAAGTGAATGTGGACGTTTCCACATTACCCCCGTTGTTAAGCAACGAAATTATGCAGAAATTACAAGATGAATACTTACAGGTATGTGAAGTGTTGAATGCTTTATCAAATATTATTATTAACACTAATGTTTTATATTTATAGTTAACTACAAATATATTTTATGCTTATTTTTATTTTTACCAACGTTATTAATATTACAAGAAAATTTCTATCTGTAATATGTACGCTTTACAACAAACAACTAAAACACCGTTTAAAATAAACAAATTAGAAGTAAAGGGTGTCAACAATATAAGGGATTTGATAGAAACTAGCTTAACTGTACCCTTTAGTTTACGTCGACAAAAGTTTCGTCTTACTGCAGGATATATGTAAGTTCTTCATTAAGAATTTCACTGAAATCCCTTGTGAATGTACAACGTGAAATATACCACTTTAACTGATTCACTCATAATATTATAGTGATTTTTGTTACGATTTAATAATAAGTATAATTAATTAAATAGCTAACTTATACTTTCTTAGATTTACGAAAATATTTGACATTAAATAAAACCATCTTTCGGTACGTCGGTTTCGATAAAGCATAGTTTTAGTTTACTTTTGTACCTACTATATTTTTATAAAATGTAGTTCGTGTTACTCTTATGCATAAACTATATCACTGTACAGTTTCATGTAAATCCGTTAAATAGTTTTTACATTAATTTAAAGAAATTGAAGAAGAAAGAAAATAGAGAATAATGCATCTATACATCCATTTTCATAAATCTATACTAATATTATAAAGAAGTAAAGTTTGTGAGTTTGTGACGTTGTAGAGGGTAATCTCTGTATCTAATTAAACGATTTGGATGAAATTTGGTAAGAAGATACTTTGAGACCCTGGGAAGGACATAGGATACTTTTTATCCCGAAAATCATCCCTTAAGGGGGTGAAAATGGGGATGAAAGTTTGTATTGGGAAGCAAGCTAGAGACGAACCCGAGCGAAGCGAGAGTGAGTCACTAGTATGAAATACATATGTGATACAGAAAATGGAGTCGAACTACATGGAGTGGATGGAGAAGGCGCTGGAGGCGGAGCGCGCGGAGTGGCGCGGCGAGCGCTCGCCCGACGTGGAGCCGCACACCAGCGCCTACCACACGCACGCGCCTGTCATCATCTTCCAGATGATCGACCAGAACTTGCAGGTCAGCGTGGAAAATCCTCTAAAAATTATATTAATTTTGATTTAGTAACCCCTAGGTATATATTATATATCTCTATTCAATGTATATGTATTGTTTTAAAATACGTATTTATTTGGGCGACAACATTTAGCGGGGACTAAAGGAAAATTAGGAGGTCACTTTGTCTACATTTCTATAGTTAGTAACATTTACACATTTTTAATATATAAAAAAAACTCATCTTTGTGCACACAGATTATGTAATTTATAACTTTTAAATTAAAATGTTTACCTACTGATTTTATTTTTGCGTAATTATTATTCAATCCTAAAGAATATAAACAAGCACACGGATAACCACAATGTGTTGATAACAACTAAATCAGACTGCTATCATACATACGAAAGGTTGTGTGTGCTTGCGCGATTGTGCTAATTGATAAAACAATAGAACTGGACACATGTCACTGTATAAAGAACTTATAGAAATCATTCGAAAAATTCTCAAACTCAAAGATTTTATTAGTAGTAAATAATTTTAAATCGGTAACGACAGCTTGAAGTATTAATTAAAAAAAAATTAAATTGTATTTTCTTTTCAATAATTTTTAATCATCATTGTAAATATTAAAAGGTATATTTCGAAAAGATTTTTGAGTTATCCAGTGAGGATCAACTCTATCTATAATGTCTGTTTATTTGTTAGCAATCATCTGATAAGGTTATAGGCAATTTAGTATCTCTCTACGGACTTTAGGGTCAAAATTACACAAAAATAAAGTACGCAGGCAGAGCCATGGGTAACTGTAGTATCTATATAAAAGGCTTCTTTTCAGGTCACCGAAACTATAAGTAAAGAGATTACTTATAAGGCCTTGCTGTTGAGTATTGATCAAGTTACTCGTTTTGGAAATATGTACAGAGATGGCGTAATACAATTTAAGGTAATTTTTTTAATAAAATTTTGTTTTAATATGAATTAGGTCTACCCACGTGTATACATATGTATGTATGTACAAGTAAAAGGCGTTCATACCCTTAAATCAAATAATCTTAATTAAATTTAATAACCATTTAGTTTTTAATAATTAAATAACTTACTTTTTCTGAATGTAATTTTTTGTAATGAAACTTCGATAAAGGTTTAAAAATATTCATTTATTTAAATGAATAATATTCAATTACAACTAGAAATTCCATTTCTATTATATCCCGATTACAAAATTGTCTAGCGATTTACATACCTTATTACATCAAATTTTGCTCCAATAGTCTTTGAGTAAAATGGCTGCGACGAACAAACGGACATGGTGATATTATAAGGATTCTGTTTCAGCCTTTTAGCTACGGAACCCTAAAAAACACAAAAAAAGTTAAATTGATTTTAACAGAAATGCTGTCCAATGCAATGGTTGTCCAAAATACCAATATTTATTCTATGCCAAATCGTTTCAAAGCAGAAGTGGTAATGATAACAATTTAATTCAAACTAATGTTATAAATGCGAAAGTAACTGTCTATCTGTCTGTTACATTTTCACGCTTAATCCGCTAAACCGATTTAGATTACATTTGATATGGAGATAGTTTGAGACCCTGGGAAGGACATAGGATAGTTTTTATCCCGGAAATCATCCCTTAAAGCGATGAAAAGGGGATTGGAAGTTTGTATGTGGAATTAATAATTTCTCAAGTAAGGGATATAAAAGTCAAAACACCCATGTATACAGGGTCATTTTTAATTTACTGAAGACCTCTTGGGAATATACTACGTACATCATAACAACAACATCTGTAACAAGAAAAAATATATTTCTTGAATTTTTATGTTCATACAAAAATTAAAAAAAAAATGGAAGATTCAATAAAAATATTTTTAATTTTGTAAAATTTACGAAATATTCTTTTTTTTCTTACAGATGTTGTTGTTATGATGTAAGTAGTATATTACCAAAAGGATTTCAGTGAATTAAAAATGAGCCTGTATACAGTGTATCTATTTGCTGTACTGTCCTGTACCTGTGTGTGTATGTGTGTGTGACAGGAGACGCACTTCGCGGACCGGTCGCGCGTGGCGTACTTCACGCACCACATGATCACGATCGTCAACAACAGCGAGCAGATGCTGCGCCTCGCCGCGCAGACGCAGCTGCGGCGCCGCGCGCCCGCCGACGCCGGCTTCGCGCGCCTGCTGGACGTCTTCCAGGTGACGGGATCATCATCCTTTTTGTTTTTCATTTTTTGAAGTAAAACTTCTTTACGCACGCTTGACTTGGGGAGTAAGCTGGTGAGTGCGCGGCGAAAAGTGTAAATCGGGCGAGGCGAACGTTTGTTGCCATGGTAACCGAATTGAATTTCATATAGAGTACCGATAACCTACACAAGTTTTACTTCTTGCGCATGTACAGATTCATACACGCATTCTTTAATTTTTTTTATTAAAAGAATGTTTACTTTTAATAATTTAAGTTCTAACAATAAATTATGTACTCGTATTTTTTTTTAAAACATTTGCAAATTTTATATATATACTCTTTATTGCAAATAAAAACAAAAATACAAATATTAAAAGAAAATTGAAGGCAAAGGTGAACTTATCTCTAAAAGAGATCTTGACAATTAAAGATTATTTTCTTTTCTTTATAAATTGTCACGGACTGAAATTAACGGTTAAATGATAAATGATCAGTTTTACTCAAAATAATTGTTAATTGATTTTTATTCGACGACAACATATTTTTTTTGGTGCAACAAAAAAAATATGTATTTGTAACTAAAATGTATTTGTGACTAAAAAGTAGTTATGAAAATAATATTTTAAAATATTCATTTTTGTTATAGAAATTAAGAGATGAAGCAGCTCAATTCTTATTAGATGAGGCGTTCTTGGATTTGGAAGAACATTTTGACGATCTGTTCACTACCAAATGGCTCACATCAAGCATTCCAGTCGACACCATCTGCGTAACACTCGAAGATTATTTCCAAGATTATAATCATTTAAGAGAGAAAAATTTCGAGTATGTTATCAATGAAGCCCAAAATCTTGTGTATAAGAAGTATATAACAGCAATGTTGTCGAAGAAAATAACATTCAAAACTGTTGAGGAGGCTCAGCAGGCTGCTACTAAGATCGTAAAAGAAGCGAATCAGATTAGATCATTCTTTAGGAAAATAGCATTGAACGCGGAAGGTGTCAATGTGGACTGGCCGTTTGATGTCATTAAAATGTTGGCTGAGGTATGTGTCTCTTTACTTTGTATATTTTACTTTCATTTATAGTCAGGTCAAAGTAGACATTATTAACAATAATTCGCATAGAACTGAAAATTGGGACAGCCGTTGGGTACACAATTACAAATTAAATTTGGAAAATCACCATCGATCCTACACTGGCTAAGAAAATTATTTAAAGGCAAATATCGAAATTAAGTCGAGATAGTAATGTCATGTGCTTGCAGAGAGTACAAAACAACATACTGAGGAGTATCGCAAATGCCCCTTGGTTCACGAGGATCGACGAGATACATGAGTATCTGAATATTGCAACAGTAGCCTCAGAAATAGAACGCTACAAAAAACTGTACAGCGAACGTCTTGCCCATCACCCCACTTGCTTCTGGATTGCTTGACAACGCCAACGTGGTTAAGAGGCTGAAAAGAAACCACGTACTTTGAGTAGACAGCGAGGCATTGGCCTTGCTGCTCTATCAGTCATTACCTACCGCTCAACCTACCTGCTTATAGTTTGGCGACTGGACTACCACAAAAAAAAATATCGAAATTATTGGTTATTTTAAGGTTTTATCATAAAAATAGGTTTCGCAAAAATTGTAGATCATGCAATTATTTACTAAAATGGTCCTTGCACCTTTTTTTCCTAAGAATCACTATGTCTAACTATAATGACTCTTTAAAGTTGAAGAAGCATTCATAAAGCTTAATTTTGTATAATGACAAAATTTTCACTTTCGAGGCGTATATAGGCGAATTGAGTAGATTAAGCTGTTATATCGCAGCCCCAACATGAGACGCCGTCTCTCTTACATGGGACGAGGCTATCCTGTCAATAATATAAACTAATAACACGCATTACACGGTCACCAGGTGATCCGTTGCCAGGACATCGAGATGCTCTCGCTGGACCTGCACGGGCTGCTGGAAAAGTGTCCGGACGTATCGGAGGAGCAGCTGGTGCGGCTGCTGGCACTGCGCGGGGACGTGCCGCGCGCGCACGTGCGCGACACGGTGGCGCACGCGCGCGCCGCGCACCGCCCGCGTGCGCCCCCGCTGGCGGCCACGCCGCGACTGTTCGCTGGCATCACATTTAACGACAGGCTGCTGTCACACTTCACACTATAGGACGTTTTCCAATTACAGCACTAAAGCGCACTATGTGGCATAGTACTCAACTTCGAATGTTTCACAATCAGGCACTTTGAAAAGTACTGCTTCAGCGTGATGCGCTCAACGGATACCAAAAAATATAAGAAGTGTTTTTTCGCATTGTTCATGTTTGTGTGCCAAAGTGCAGCATTATGCTCTGTAATTGGAAAACAGGGATAGTCACAGAATAAACTCCATACAGTAGGCGATCCTCTTATTTTTCACGGAAATGCTGTCAAATGCAAGGGTTGTAAATCTTTATGGCGAACAATTGCAAAATTATAGCGCTATAGAGCTATCTCGTGAAGAATTACAGTTATACCTGTCAACCCTAAAGTCGTTTCCCGAATTATTCCCGAAGTTCAGTAAACTGACGTTTGCCAGAGGCTCCCGCGCCTTCTGTTAACTTCAAACTAGCCAACTTATTTTTCTATTGCCAGCGAACGGCTAATCAAGATAATTGTCAGAATTTTTATTTATTTAATTAACATATATATATATATATATATATATATATATATATATATATTAGACTGATTCAAAAAAACCGACTATTTTTTTTTTTTTTTAATATTGAAAATATTGTCAGAAATGACGAAAAAAAAATCCTGTGAAAGTTAGAGCTCTTAATATTAATATTAAGAGGTGCCGAGTGGAAAATTTCGATTTCCCATTTGATTAACGTGGGAAAATTTTTTTTTTTACTTTGGAATTCTGTAGCTCTTTAACAAGTCATCGGATTGGTTGAGTCAGAACATATTCTTGTAGAGAATTGAACGCTCTACAAAAAAGGTCTCTTATGATTTTTTGATATATTTACTTTTTCAAAAGTTATTCAACCCTAAAGATGAATTGATTCAAAATTTTTACATTTTTCTAATTTTCCGACGCAACCATCAACTTTATGAGAAAATTTAATAGGACTTTTTTGTAAAACATTCAATTTCCTATAACTTATCTCTCAAAAAATTAAAATTTTTTTTACAGATCGTAAGTTATTTGCAAAAAACTAAAAATTTTTTTAAAAAGTTGTCATTTTGATTCTTAAAATTAATTATCATGTTAAACAAATAAAGTTTTAACCTAAAAATTGAATGTTTATTATAATTTAATCAATAAATGGAAAAGCTTTTTTTTTTAACAAATAATGCTGATTTATGTTATTCGATTTTTGGAAATCATTTCAAGGTCAAGACGAACAATTCTCAAAAGCAAATAAAAACATTTTTTATCTATTTTATATTTAATATGACTCTACTATCCATATCAATTAAAAATCCTTTCAAGCTCGCCCCCCTCTACCTATATTTGATATACTTCAACGCTGTTGTGATTCCAAGAAAAATCTAAAAATGAAGATCAACTACAATACTTATTGCTAATTATTAGTGAATACAGAAAAAAAGTGCCCAATTGTAATAGAAATTTTTTAGTTTAACGATATAAATTGCTTTGATTATAATAAACATTCAATTTTTAGGTTAAAACTTTATTTGTTTAACATGATAATTAATTTTAAGAATCAAAATGACAACTTTTTAAAAAAAATTTTAGTTTTTTGCAAATAACTTACGATCTGTAAAAAAAATTTTAATTTTTTGAGAGATAAGTTATAGGAAATTGAATGTTTTACAAAAAAGTCCTATTAAATTTTCTCATAAAGTTGATGGTTGCGTCGGAAAATTAGAAAAATGTAAAAATTTTGAATCAATTCATCTTTAGGGTTGAATAACTTTTGAAAAAGTAAATATATCAAAAAATCATAAGAGACCTTTTTTGTAGAGCGTTCAATTCTCTACAAGAATATGTTCTGACTCAACCAATCCGATGACTTGTTAAAGAGCTACAGAATTCCAAAGTAAAAAAAAATTTTTCCCACGTTAATCAAATGGGAAATCGAAATTTTCCACTCGGCACCTCTTAATATTAATATTAAGAGCTCTAACTTTCACAGGACTTTTTTTTCGTCATTTCTGACAATATTTTCAATATTAAAAAAATAAAAAAAAATAGTCGGTTTTTTTGAATCAGTCTAATATATATATATAGTAAATGAACTCATTAACTTGAACTCAACCCGCTCCTATTCGCCCTGTCACCTTCAATGACAGGTTGCTCTCTCACATTATGTTTTAGTTCCATCCTGAACAATAACTTAAGTCTTAAATAATGCTTGATTTTTTTCTTTAAAGAGATACGTATTTTTGTCATTACACTTTTCTCGGTGTCACTTCCTACGACAGGCTGTTCGCACACTAATTGGCGAAGCTCCAAGTCGAGGGTGATGACTGGGTAATGGTTAACTTTATGTCGATACAGAAATCGAATTTTAATTTTTGGATTATAATATATTAAAAAAATCTGAAATTGGATTTTTTTTCTAATAAGTAACTTATATTATTGAAATAAATAAAGTTTTAGTGCCACCTGAAAATATCACTGAAACAAAGTTAGTTTGCGAAGTATTAGGTATCGATACATAATTTTATTGTCTAACGCAGAATATATTAATCATATATTAATTTGTTATGCAACCTCAATATAAAATATAATTTTTGTTCTATTTCATCAGCTTTGATGTAAAGAACAAGCTGTCAAACCAGTGCTATCATGTCGGTGCACGTCAAACGACCATCTAAAATTTAGATCTATATTGACGTCATAACTCATAGCCATTTGAATGATGCGCGTGCAACGGTGCAGATAGACATTGTAAACTGGTTCCCATTCGATGCCCTACACAATACCCAAAGTAGGCAATTTTTGGTTTACAAAATATTTGCATGTAACCGAACTTAACCGATTACACTATAAATTGGCAATGCAACTTTGTTTTGTTGATAATATTTTAATATAAAATAATGTAAAAGTAAATTAATATCTTGTATTCAGCCCTTTTTAACGTCCCACTGCTATGGCCATAGTCCACCACGCTGGCCAAGTGCGGGTTGGCGGACTTTCAAACTTATATTTTTACTATCTGATACTATCAAATTTATATTTCTTAGAATGGATTGTTCACAAAAAATACCTACATAACAAAAATACATACAAATACAAACAAAAATACATACAAATACGTTCGTTTGATCCCTTGCTGTATTGTTATTACTAAAACTTTAATTATGCAATTAATATGTAGGATATTTAAGGATTTATTCTATAAATCGTACACTTTAGAAACACGACTAGGCTTGTAGTTACCTCGATAGAAAAAAAATCCAAAATGATCTCTACAAAACAAAATAAACCCTTAGTGCGGCGTAAATAGTTCAAGGAAGTTCATCAGGTTTTTAATAATAATAAAACTGTACGTTTTCTATAACGTATACACTTTACATTTTCAAAATATGTATTTATGTAATAATACCAAGGAATTACCTAAATTCGCACGCGTTCCGTCCATCCTAGCCCCCCCTGCCCGCTGTCGTCCTACTAAAAGAAAAAGCTCGGTGCCCTCTTAAGTAAACAGTATTTTTTTTTGTAAATTTAACTTTTTTTGATTTTCTTTGTTATTCTCTTGACACCTTAAAAAGGAATCAATGAAATTTACTTAAAACAGATCAACTTTGAAGTTATATCGCAGATGTTGATGAGAATGCGTCACACGGCGGACGTACTCGTATGTATCTCTTGCACCTTGTATAAACAACTATTGTTACTAACAAGTTAAAACTGACCTGTTACTAAGAGAACATATTTTATATGTAAATATGTTTTCGTCTTTAAGTTTATAGTTAAAAACATGTACGAATATATTATCAAATATTATTAGATGTGCATATTATATGTATATTTTTTTAAATGTAATTTTATAAAAGACAACTCAGAGTTGGTTTTAAGAACTGCCTATTTATTCAAAAAGATTGTATAAATTTATAAATTGTTTATTTTCAAAAATAATTGCGGTAACTTATTATTCTTTGTTAATAGTTTTAATTCGTTTTATTTTTAAGTGCTATTATTTATCACATATTTCTTAAGGTTCAATAAACTCTTTGATAAAAAAAACTTTTATTTTGAGTCACGGCTAAGTCGCGTTCCCTACACGTGTGGTATTACATATTATGATCAAATCTATTTCAAGTTTTAACGTAAATTGGCATCAGCAGGCAAA
The DNA here is from genome assembly GCA_947093115.1 of Brenthis daphne. Classification (NCBI taxonomy): domain Eukaryota; kingdom Metazoa; phylum Arthropoda; class Insecta; order Lepidoptera; family Nymphalidae; genus Brenthis; species Brenthis daphne. The sequence goes on from OX352471.1 coordinate 9,442,241, forward strand.
AATATTTAGTAGGTGAGCGACTTCCTACGTCGAAACATCTGCTTGTCTTCAACGCGATTTGTTAATATCCAATGCTTAAGCGGACGGTGATACATGAATTATATTCAAATGTGATAAAGGAGTGCTTTGGTAGTGATTGGTTAAAAGAAAGTCCTAGATAATAGTGATATATTGTGATCTCGCAGTCGCGCGGTGCGATTATCTCGCGGTAACTAAAGGCCAATTTGTGGCAGAAGGGCGGGCGGCAGTCAGTCGCACGCGCGTTGTTTGCAGCGATGTGGGGTACTCTTCTGCTCCTCTATTTCGTCGCAGGTGAGCGCCTTCCGATACATATAACGCTTGTTATGTGCAAATATAGTAAAGATATGAATTAGCTTAATAGCCTCTAAGACTAATATATACATATATATTATTGATTTGGAATAAACGTAGTTCAAAGTCACAGGACTGGTATATTAATTTTAATAATTTGTTCAAACATGTTTGATGATAATCATATTTTTTCTTCCCATCAATATATGTCGTGTAATATTCTCAAATTGAATATGGCGTCATCTTATTATTGTTTAATGTATATATATGAAAATTAAGCAAAAATAAAACCACTAACATGATTATGGACCGAAAAGCAGTTATTTCGTCCTTGCCAGTTTTAAGTGTCGTTAAATTAACGAATTTGGGATTGTTCCAATATTGCAAACGAAACATGCAATACCTACGAACCAGTGTGCTTCTTACGATGTTAACTATTTTTTAAAAGATGTTTGAGGTTGTGGAGAAACATATATTTTTTACCGCATCGTCTTATTCTTTCTCTCATTTCATTTTTGACTTGAGTCAGTCAGGGAAAAAGTCTTTCAGCATCTTAAGGATTAAAATCGCATTGCTTTGAAACTATAAAAATATTTTTAAAACTTTTTTAAATTGTTTCATTTTAAAATATAAACGTTATTTTAAATGTTTACGTAGTTTACGTGTTTGTTTGCTAGTAGCTTAATGAAATATATATGTATGTATAAAAAATATTAAACTTTTTCGTTATGTTTACACTATATCGAATGAATTCTGAAACTGTAGTTCATTTTTTGCTTTAAAATTTTGAAATAAAATGAAATAAACCTTGTTTATTTTAAATAAAACTATCTTTTCGGATTATTTCGCGGATTTCTTTTGATTTTTGGTTCCCGACGTTTCGAATGCTTTACAGCAATCATGGTCACGGGAGAGACAATTGTCAAATATTCGCGTAAATCTAAGACAGTATTAAAATTTATTCAGTTAATTTTAATATTCTTTCTCAAAATTATTTCATGTGACTATATTGAAGGGAAGTCGAGAAGTGACAAGCCATTGAAGCTTGTACCTAGTCAATGAAGCGATGTTACTCGGGATTAGATAATAATAGTGACTTATCTATGTATCGAGTAATTCGAATAAACGGCGCGTGCGAGCCACACTTGAGGTCGTCGCGGACCGCGGAGGTATTTTTAACATTCCCGGACCAACTCAAGGTTGCCTAAGATAGTCGCTTATTCATCGGGATATGACCTAATTTTCTATTAAAATTATAAATAGTTCCCATTCGTCGTGATTTCAATGTTCTCGATATAATGCGGTGATTAAAAGTTTTACAGCATTCCTTTTGTACATACGTTCGGCTTGGTTTATAAATTCCAATGCCATCAGAAGTTCACGTCCAAGGATCTATTAATACTCTTTACGGTGTTATAATTCTTAATTCTGAATCTCTATCAATGATCTTTTAATATTTATGTAGTTATACCTGTTTTATATTACGAGTATAAGTAGCCACATATTGTTTGACTGCGCAATAGTTGTAGTGGGTGGCTATAACAATGTTTTGAAGTACCTAAATGGCTTAGATTTATAGGACATGAAATAAAATAATGATGATTTATTAGACAAGAAAAAATAATGTGGATGATTCTACGTTTGCTATCAGTGTTTCCTCTTACATAAAAAACATGTAAGTATATATATATATGACCAAACCGTCTTCTTTGTGATCTTTCAGGCAGTTATCAAATATCCATATCGGAATTTTCAGTACCACAATCAATAGAGTTCGGAGAAAACGCCACCTTAAAATGTTTGTATGAGCTATCTCCGGAAGAAAATGATAAGGCACTTTTTGTAAAATGGTGGTGGACTCCAATAAATGGCACAAGCGACATTCGCCACCAACTTTATCAAAGGATAGCCGGACATTCCCCAGAAGTTATACGCAAGGATATCAGTAAGCATAAATAATGTAATTAGAGACGATATATTCTTCATTACATTACATTTCTTCATTACATCATAAACTTTATAGTCGATTTTTGCCTCTTCGGCTTGTGCAAATCGGCAGATTATTGAATTGGACACTTTTCAGGATGTGACTAGCCTACCACACCTTAATCTGACGGTTTCAAGTATTTCTACCTTATCAAAACATTTTTTAAATATTTTAATCGGCTTCCCTAGACGCGCCTCTTTATATAGAAGACTTATATTGTGGTGAAAGTACTCAATAGAGTGCAAGGTAACCTCTTTTATGTTAATCTGCCGCGCTCGAGTAACTACAGAAAATCCCCTCTTGGGCTCCCCTACTATTAGGTGTAATTGCATTTTTATTTACAAATTTTTTTTTTTTACAAATATGTTGACTAAAATTATTAATGTTGCATATTTAATTATTATTAACGTCGTCTGAAGTCTATTCAAATCGATTTTAATAAATTGTTACATAATTTTTTCAGTTATAAATGAAAATGATGGTATTTCGCTAGAAAATGTAACGGCTGAAGACTCTGGCATTTACGAGTGCGAAGTTTCTAACATTGACGAGGTTCGCAAACATGGCGAGCTTATTGTTTATAGTGAGTATATTAAATTACCATTTTGTCTATAGCCCTTGACCCTTGTTGTGTGTGGCGTCGATTGGCATAGCGTCTTTTTTTTAATGTTGAGAAATGCATTTGCACGTACTACCTGTAGACAGGTTATGTGGTGCTCACCGGCTCAAAAGTACCGGTACTACTTACTAAAATCCAACAAAACTTTCCTCGTCTTATTATGGGGCGTCGCAGGACCGCTTACCATGGGGTTGCTCCAACGGTCCACTGCCGTCAGAGTACTACGAGCAACCCGCATGGTACACCGCCCACTGAAGTGGGCCACCTCCCTATGCGTTCGCGCCCGGCTGCATTGCCGGATGCTAATGAGCCCCCCATTCATGACAAGGTAACAAGGTAAACGCACTTTGGGGATTGGATGCGAAGGCCTTACTGGCACAGCTTCCTGCGTTAAAGATTGCAAGTTCAATTCTTATGCAGGTGTCTGTTTGTCAAGTAGATATAGTCGATAGAACCGGCGCGCTATGAACTGTCTTTGAATGTGTTAAAGGAAATAACATACAAAAGTTCGGTAATTAAAGGAATATAACGTGTATTGATAATTATTTATACATGAAATGAAATTTCAAAAATTCGCATATTATTATGCTATTTATATAAATGATGGCTTGTAGCTTTGATCTACATATTTGTTTAGTTTACCTATTTCATTATTCGTAGATATGTCAGTGGAATATTGGCGTAAAAAATGTAAATATTTCTCAAATTTCTATTTTAATCAGAATTGGGTGAGGGTCCAGAGCTAAATATCACTCTCAATGTAACGGCCGACGGGCCCGATGAAGATTCCGAGGAAGACGTGTCAGTGTTGGTGACGTGCGCCGCGAGCGACGTCGCGCCCGAGCCTAACCTCATCATCACTGTTAACGGGTATCGTATTTAGCCCTTTTTAACGACCCACTGCAAATCAAATCAAAATATACTTTATTCATATAGACTTTTACAAGTGCTTTTGAATCGTCAATTTTACATTTCCGCTCAAATCCTTTTATACATTACAGCATAAAGAATCAACAATTAAACTGAAATACAAAGTTATGTGTTATTTTTGCTTCGTCTAAGAATTTTTTTATTGATAGTATAGTAGTGGCGTAGATAATTTTAAAATATTTACCAGCTAGAACTAACTCATCTCAGGAAAGCCTTCTCTAGCTGGAGCTGCGGCGTATTGTTGTAATAGATAATTCTGAATTTATTAATTATAGCAATGAAGTTGAAACAGAGAAAATGATAGAGCCTTCCTCAGAAAACACCTACGATATATTGGAAACTGCGATTCTTACTAAACAAAATGCCGACGGAGCAGATATAGTCTGTCAACTCGTCATCGAACCAGTAAACGTCACGCATCCTCACGTCGGCGCACAAACCTTCTACTTCAATCCGACAGGTATGAATGTCTTATTTTCTACACACTCTAGAAAATACGAATATCTCACAAAATGCAATTACTGCCTAAGATATATTATTTAAAATACCTAGAAAGTTAATTGGATCTTATTTGAATATAAAGACAAATTATACACGGTTCTGGTGCTGTCGTTTTATAGACCCTGAGTGCGATGAGCGCTCCATGTTGTAATTTTGAGTAATGTGTCCAATGTAAACTAGTTTTCGCATATTATCGCGCAATGATAATATGATACATGAAAAAAGAATTAACAATGATGGTAAATAAAACCTACCTAAAAAATTATATACACATAAAATGAAAGTTTAACTGATCGCTGCCTGTACATGGAAGATATTTGAGAAAAGCTATGATTGAGGGTCTTTATACACGCAACAGAAACCAAAACAATGATTTTTTTCGAATTTTTGTCTGTTTGTCTAGGCGATTGTGCGCGCTAATCACAGAAACGGCTTAACCGATTAGGGTACGGTTTTCACTAATTTATTGTGGTAAGCTTCACTTAACATTTAGTATTTCAATCGATTCATAAATAAAAAAAATATGTCAATTTAAAGAAACACCCAGGGACGAACCCGAGTGAAGCGAGGGTGAGTTTCTAGTAATAACTATTTTTAACTAAAACGATTCATCTTTAACGTAACAGTCAATTTATTAAAATCGGTTTATAGTAGGCGAACATTCACGCGATTGACAGTAATTTTACACCCAAACTTAGTATATTCTTTTTCCTATACTTGGTCAAAAATGAGTCGATTGTAAAACAATGTTTCATGAACCACATTAAAATATGCCTGTATTTTTTCTGCTATATAACTATGAGCATTTGTAGAAGTTTAAGTTTTTAGAAAAATATCTATTTTTTTAAAATGCATAATATAGATTTCTAGTAGCTATACTAAAGCTATGAGCGCAGTGCAAATTATCTTTCGCTTAAAACTTACACTAATGTCCAGGAACATACTTGGAAGCTTATGGCATAAGCAGTTACAAGCTTATTTTAACAACAGAGAGTGCCTATATTATTGTTGTATGAAACTGAGGGCGAAAATTAGAGTTGGTGGCAAATTTTACATAATTAGACAAATACTTAAAATATAAAAAAAAAAACAATTTTACGCTTATTTGAACCATATACCTAACCAACCCTCATTTTTAAATTCACATAATCTCTGGCGGCTCCTTAAACTTCACAGTTCGATTTGTACCTTAATTAGTTGTTTATTATGTTATACTCGTATATAAATGATGATAAAAACAAAATATTTAATGACACAATCAAGAAAATCGTTTAGTAAATTTAATTTCAAAATAAACATTAAGGGCTTCTCTTTTTGCTGTGTGAATGTACTATGCTGACAATTTGTATTTGTTTTCGATGTTGATACGATCATTACCTTTTAACAAAAACAAATATTTAATAACATATTTAATTATTTGAATGAAAAATTAAGTTCTATTTCTTTTTTTTTAATATTTATAAGGTAATGGTCGTATAAAAATGCTTTAGTGAAGTACGTAGCTTGTGTTGTCTATACTAACGTGCGTTGGTTGTCGATGCGCAGCGCAGACCACTACGGAGGATGCCGAAGACCTCTCTACTACAGAAGCTTCTTCAGATCCGTTACAATATACTAGTAAGTCTACTGACCCCCACTTTTATATCAAACATTTCGGATTGTAAAAACCATACACAAAAACAATTATTTTCTTCATCTTATTTGCTCCCGTTAGAACTTTATAAAAGTATTTTGAAAAAGTATCTAAAAGTACTTTAGTATAATTACTGATAATTTTGATCCAAAATTTCTGTAAATATTTCCAAAATTATAGTTGTTTAAAAAAAAACAATATACTTTTTAGAAAATTTATCTATTTTGTAGATATTGTAACCTACCTGTACAATATCTACGTACAATATAGACAAAATTAGCTAATAGGTTAAATTTATTGAGTGGCTTACACGAAATCTATATTTGAACTAATATTACGTAAATACGTATCCTTCCTCACATTATAATTTAACACATAGCAGACTAACCTACGACACCATTGATGAGCTTTATACCACCTTTGCAATACTTATCTTTATATTAATAGTATTTAACTTTGTAACACATGATTACGCGATCTATTAAATAAACCTTTAATTAATACCACAAACAAAAACTGTTGGAATTATTAACACAGACACACACACACACACACGCGCGCGCGCTCGCTCACACACGCACACACACACACACACCCACACACACCCAAATTTTCCTTTAACTTAAACGACTTATTTACAAACAACCTACCTATTTAATGCTCAATTCTTCCATGAAGTACTTGTAAAAGTCTAATAAAGTTCATTTTTTCTTTTCACTGTTATAGTCAAAATTAGGGATTGAAACAAGTATATTTTTTACAATCGAATTCAACTTTAACTGTTTAAAAATAACTTTTATCAATAAGTGATTTGTCATAAAACTTTTTTAATATCTAAGACATCTAGGTATATAATTGTCACAAAAAAGTTTTTGTTAAACTTTTACTTATTTATTCTTTGTATAAAAAAAAATTCAGATAAAATTAATTATGATGGAAGGCCATAATTATTAAATCTAATGAATTTCGGTAATCCAATAAAATATTTCAATGTTAACTATAAGGGATGGTTTATAGTATGAATTTTTACTTGCTAATCACAATTTTATTGAAAGTAAGCTTTAATTTTCTTTTTTTTATATATATATATCATAATATTTTCTTGTCACAAAGCTTAATATTATTAATACTCACTGTATCAATGTGTAGGTTTTCGAATAAGTGGTTTATTATAACTGTTAACAAAATCTTAAGTTAGAATATAAAGTTTTGGAAATAACTGTTTTGAAATTACTTCTATAGATACATAGAAGTAAAAGTTAAAAAAAGCTTTTATACATCTACTTATTTATAAATATAAAACTTAAACTTTTACTTTTAATTATAAAAGTTAACTGGTTAATTCGGTCACAAGTCAAACTAATAGCCAGTTATAGTATTGGAGATTTACCTAGATAGAGAGCGACTAGAGTTGCATGTGCATAACGATGCAGAACCAGACTTACAGACAGAAACAGCCGTTTGTTGTATCTCTCATTTCGTTAGTTTTAAAAAATATGAGACAACGCTACTCAGCGCTGTAAACTCTTAGTGACATCTTATTTCAGTCACTGAGTGAAGCTGATAGAATTTAGTATTCCGCCACAAGCGCTGCACTTTATTTTTTACGTCTGCATACCTTCACAATCTTCACTACTAACTCATACTATTAAGTCCATTCGCGTTAAGAAAATAGTGAGTCATCTAGTGCAACGGCAGGTAAAGGTGTATACAAAGTGGGAGTAAAAATTCAATTCAAATTCAATATTTCAAAACATTAAGCTTAAGGGATAAAAATCAACTTAAATATCTTACTTATTTCAAACAAAAATTTCAACCACTGAACCTATAAGGCTTAGAAACCCCAAAGCTACCTCGTGGGTAGACTTCAAAAACCTGCTCGCTGAGGCAGCTAAGGATTTCCCAAAATCAATAAAGACACCCGACTCCCTCAACATTTTAAACAACTTACTAACGGATGGCATCTTAAATGCCTATGAAAATAGTTGTCCTGTTAGGGAATTCATGGTTACCACCAATACTCCGTGGTGGAACAAAAAGCTAGAACGACTTAGAGTATCCACACGTCGCTTATTTAATCAGGCCACTACACCGTATGGGTGGGAACGGTATAAGAAGGCTCTGACTAAATACCACAAAGAGATCAGAAAAGCTAAAAGAGCATCTTGGAAACGATTCTGTGAGAATATCGCCCAAACACATAAAGAAGCGAGAATCCACAAGGTCCTTGCCAAGACACCAAACATCTTTCTCGGCTTTTTAAAAAAGCGAGACCACAGAGATGGAGACGCTGGAACTTTTAAGAGCAACCCATTTCCCAGGATCGTACCCTGTCACCGGCAGTGAATCAAACCCAAAGGAAAACTACATCCACAGGGCAAATAGTTGCGACTGGAAGATGGCCAACACCATATTTAGGCCTAACCAGATTAGATGGGCTTTGAAAAAATTCAAACCATTTAAATCAGCAGGGGAAGACGGAATTTTTCCACCTCTGCTTCAACAGGGCATGGAACTCCTTATCCCGCATCTGGTAAAATTATTTAGAGCAAGCTTTGCTTGGGGCATTATACCAGAACAATGGACTAAGGTCAAGGTTATCTTTATACCGAAGATCGGTAAAAACGACTACTCTCAGCCCAAATCCTTTAGACCTATTAGTCTTACTTCTTTCCTACTAAAAACAATGGAAAAAGTAATCGATCAGCACATTAGAACAAGGTATCTTGTGGCTAGACCACTTTCCTGCAACCAACATGCTTACCAAAAGGGTAAATCCACAGAATCTGCCTTAGTAGCTCTGATCGACAAGGCAGAAAGGTCCCTAGAGGATAAGCAGACAGCTCTATGTGCATTTTTGGACATTGAGGAAGCCTTTGATAACACACTTACGGCAACCATCCTGAAAGGATTAAATGCAAAAGGTGTTGATATCACAACCACCAGATGGGTGGAATATATGCTCTCCAACCGGTGTGCAAAAGTTACGTTAAACGAACACTCGCACAACTTCTACACTACAAGAGGCTGTCCGCAAGGAGGAGTGCTTTCACCCCTATTATGGACACTAGCTGTAGACCTACTACTTGTAATCATGGCAGATCTTGACTACGATACACAGGGCTATGCAGATGACCTTGTTGTAGTAGTAAGAGGTCCCTGCCTGAACACAATTTCGACCAGGCTACAAGGAGCTCTCAATACCATCACAAGATGGTGCAGAGAAAATGAATTATCTATAAACGCTGATAAAACAGTTATTGTACCATTTACCAGGAAAAGGAAGCTTGAAAGGCTGACTGAACTCAGACTCAATGGCAAAACCCTTAACCTATCAAATGAGGTAAAGTACCTTGGAGTCACTATTGATCAAAAGTTGACCTGGAACTCTCACCTCAACAACATTATACAAAAAGCCAAAATGGCCCTCTGGATATGTTGTCGAATGACTGGAGCCAAGTAGGGCCTCAAGTCCAAAATGGCTCTCTGGATGTAGACCGCCGTGGTAAGGCCGATCATAACATACGCCTCAGTCGTATGGTGTAACAAAACCAAACAAAAGACAACTATGAGTAAACTAGACAGCATACAACGGATGGCATGTCTAACTATCACGGGAGCCTTCCATTCGGCACCAGGCGACGCTCTAAATGCTTTGTTGGACATAGCTCCGCTATATCTCCACGTGCAAAAAGAAGCTAAATCTTGCCTCTACAGGCTCTGTACACAATCGAATGTAAAGTTGCAATCGCAATATATGAACAAACTCAAGGAGTTGACATTCGAACACAAAACTCTGAAAATGCCAGTCGATGGCATGAGTACAGAGTTTAACTTTGCAAAACAGTACCGAATAGATCTTCCCAACCGGGACATGTGGCTAAAAAACCAAGAGTCTCACAAAAAGGGCAGTCATGTTTGGTATACAGATGGATCCAAGAAAGGATCTGATGTAGGGTGCGGTATCTATGGCCTTAAGCCTAGATTTGACATGAGTGTCAATCTGGGCAAGGAGGCCACCATCTTCCAAGCCGAGGTCTTCGCCATCAACAAATGTGCTGAAGTCATCCGAGAGAGAAAGCTTAGAAACCAAAATATCTACATCAACTCAGATAGCCAAGCAGCACTTCTGGCTATAGATTCTCTTGAGACCAACTCTAAGTTGGTCAAAGACTGTATGGATAATCTGAATGTCCTGGGCACATCCAACAGAGTCACTCTCAGATAGGTCCCGGGTCACTCAGGCATAGATGGGAATGAAAAGGCTGATGCATTGGCAAGAAGAAGCGCTGAAACCCCAGATTGTGGCCCAGAACCATTCTGTGGCATTGCAAAACAACATGCCTATTCAATTCTCAAAATTCACTGCAATCGCCAAGCACTTCAAGAGTGGCAATCCACTTCTGGACAAATACACTCTAAAGCGCTAATTAAAGGATATCGCAAAAAGTTTACAAAAGAGTTGCTTCAACTCAACAAGTATAAAACCAGTGCGGTAACCAGAATACTTACTGGTCACTGCAAACTCAATAAACATATGTTTACCCTCGGCCTCAGTCAGACCGCAATGTGCAGACCATGCCATGAGACAGAGGAAACTGCTATGCACATCCTCTGCTCGTGCGGTCCACTCATGCACCGCAGAAGTATCTATCTAGGGCAGCATATTATGCAACCGGAAGAGATACAGATGCTCCCCGCTCAGAAAATCTGGAAGTTCCTGGAGTCAACAGGACTAAGCGGAGAACTTTGAACTCACTATAAAGGGAGCTACAATGGACCAAAACTGGTCGACGTAGCTAGGGCCGACCTCGGCACCACACCCAACACTAATAATAATAAAATAATACTTATTTCAAATCTTCATTTGAGATGATAGTGACTTTATTTTGATTTGAGATAATTATGTTCATTAATATTATATTTAAGTCTGCCTTCAACGGGTCATTGTGAAATATGACTTTATAAATTCAATGCAATCTAATTGGTCGGGGGGCGTGGCTAGGCCGGTGGACATCGATGACTCGCTATTTTCTTATCGCGAATGAATTATAGTCTGGGGAACTCGTACTGACAATGGGGAAGAATTTTGCCTTTTTCTCCCACCAGAAGTCACGATCACTATGATCCTCACTATATTTAGCGTGGATGGATTTTTTCATTTTATTTAAAATTTAATCAAAATGACAAATTGTGCAGTGCCAGGTTGCAAAGAAAAGCGATATCATTTGTTCCTAAAAGACAAAAACTGAAGAAATTGTGGGCTAAAGCAAATGACCGAAATTGGCGAAATCGCAATCTTTATATTTAAGGCTAGATGTGAACATCATTTTCGGAAAGCGATTTTAAAACTTAAATCTTCTACTGTTAAATATTATTTATTATTTTTTGTACTTTTTTACACATTAATTACAGAGTTTCATACAAACTTTCATCCCCTATTTCACCCCTTATGGGCTTGAATTTCGAAAAATGCTAAAACACGTATTTATTTAATTATATTAAATAGCATCAATAACAAATTTTATAAATTCTGATCCTAAATAATTCTTTGCCTATATAAACTTTATTGCCCCCCTTTGATATAATCAAAACTATCCCCTTTTCATCCATTTAAGGAATGAATTTCAAAAAAGATCAAATAAATACATTTCTTATTTTTTATCTTCAAAATAAACAACACTTTCTGTGTATTTCACATTAAGAATGACAGAGTTTTATACAATCTTTAATCCCCTATTTTATTAGGAAATGAATTTCGACAAATCCTTTCTTATCGGACAATCTATTTTTTTTTTATTCTCATTTAAAGAGCTGAGTCTGAATGCAGTGAAAATGTTCAAAGCTGATTGTAAATCATTGGTAGCGATAGTCAAGTTCTTATTTGAAGTATACAAAACAAAATCATCTGCATATTGTGAGATAAAAACATTTTTATAGATTGGCATATGTGAGCTGTCGCAATATTAAATAGTAAAGGCGATAAAGGATCTCCTTGAGCTAAGCCCTGGTTACAACATCTAGTTAACGATAACGTATCTAAATGAATATTTAGAGATCTATGATTAAGAAAATTCCATAAATAATTGCATATTTTTGATCCCACCCCATAATTGTCCATCAAAGTTAAAAGTTTAGATATATCTATGTTATTATATGCTCCATCAATGTCAATGAAACAGCAAGAGGTAGAATTGCCTACTCCAAATCCTTTTTGTATACATAAAACTAGTTTGCATAAGTTGTCTAAACAAGAATGAGCTTTACTGAAACCCGTTGTATCCACAGAGAAGGTATTTGATCTTTCAAAATACCATTCAAGTCTTTTGTTTAGGATTGAATGAAAAACTACATATACAGGACATTAAAGATACACGTCTTAAAGATGATACTGAGTGTGGATCTCGTCCAGGTTTCGGTAAAGGAATAATAGCTATCTCTCGCCACTGCTTTGGAACTATTCCATCTTTGAGAAATATGTTGAAAAGATTCAAAAGCCAATCTTTACCACTTTCAGGCAAGTTTTTTATCATTGAAAATGAAATCATATCTATTCCTGGATCCGTATCTTTAGATTTGATAGAAAATTCTAATTCCTTTCTAGAAATTGATGATTCTAAATTGTAGTTACTCGATTTAAACGTAGGACAATTATTAACAACAAAATCAGGAGCAAGACTTTGAAGGAGGTCCCTTGCACTATCACTACTAATACAAGATTTTTTAGAATATCTCCCTTTTATCCATTTCATTCGAAACCACATTTCGTTTATTGAAGAAACTTCACATATACAATTACAAAGTTTTTGCCATGATTTTGATTTGGACTGACGTAATATTCTTTGAGCTTCACCTACTTTATTTTGTAAAATATCAAGGTTATTTGGCGTTGGGTTATCTCTAAATACAACAAGTGCTAAACGTCGTTCAGCTATAGACTTCGAAACAATCATATTCCAAAATTTTTTGGGTTTACAGACATCACTAGGGTTTAGGCTAAATTTAATAAAAGGGATATACTTGTCTGCTGCACGGCTCATACAATCAAGCAACATATCGTACCCTAATTGCGCGTTTACGGGAAAGTCGAGATCATGCAGTGACGAATTGATTTCGGAACGATATGGCTCCCCCTCACGGGGCCTCACCTAATTTAAAGTTCCGCTTTTTTATAAAGTGATTAGGAGGTACGCTGTAATTTAGAGTTAACTTAATTATTAGATGATCACTTCCTAGGGACTCATTTGTTACAAACCATTCACAATTTAAGGCAATGTCCGATGATACTAAGGATAAATCCGCAGAGGATTTTTGCAAATTATTATTTACAAATTTAACACGGGTTGGTAAACTACTATTATTGAGGATTACGTAGCGACTATCTACAAGTCAAGTAGAATAAAAAATCTGAATTCCTCTTCTATCTGTTCTATTTGACCAGCTATGATGATGGCCATTAAAATCACCTAATATTATAGATCTTTGCGTGATTATTGAAAAAATTTCATCCGAATTACTTTAACGCAATCTATGGAAGAACAAATAATTTTAAATTTAAGGCCATTTTAACCAATTCGATTATATATTTTTTAATAATTATAATAAATAATTAATGATTGTACACTTCATATTTTTATATCTTATACGCGTATATATAATACGCGTATAAGATATAAAGCAATGATATTTTGTAAAAATTGTAATTAGTTATTGCGTATTTTAAATATACTTCGTCGACTTTTTATGTACTATATAAATAAAATAGATTTTAAAGACAGTAAATAAACTTAATTTATAATAAGAAATATATTTTTATAGGTGATGCCAGCTTGGTACTTTCCTCCTGTGCTCTTCTAGTCATCGCAACGTTCCTGTTCCGTCTTGCCGTAAATTAAATATTACTATGTGATACTAATACTATTGTATTGTTAAATATATTTTTACTATTAAACTTTTAACTTTTTTATATATATATATATATATATATATATATATATATATATATATATTTATTTTAATATCCTGCTACTCACAATAAATATGCTAACAATTTATTGTGAATCAAAAACGCCATAGTGACTTTCCCAAAAAAAAAATTTTTTTTATAATCTCGTGGTATAGTGTTCAAAAAACATCGCAATATTGGTATTTGCAACCGTGGACGCGCGAGGTTCGGGTTGCTGTAGGTAGATGTTTGACATTTGTACTATGTCCCCATTTTTATCCAACACATTTTGGTAATTTTACCCCATTTTTTTTTTAGTTTTTTATGTTCGAACATTACCTGAATACTGTCGTACAACTAAAATTTCAATGAACCGACTTATGTTTTAGATTTTTGGATTTATCTCAAAATTAAATGTAAATATGAAAAATAAAATATCACGGCATAAGAGCATTGGTTAGCTAATATTATACTCGTAGTTAATGAAGTCAGTTAAAAGAGGAAATGGTTGCATTTAAAAAATATAATAAAAATCCAAATTCAGTCCACAAAATGTATGTAAATAAATTTACTCTTTAACATTATCAATACTTTTAAACAGCAAATTAATGAAGGCGCTGACAACATTTTAGTACCTACTACATATATATAGAAAAGTAATCTAACGTTGAATTGAAATTAGCTTTTTATAAATCATAAGAATCAAGAATTATAACGCAAGTCTACAACATCGTTTTATAAAATTTCAATTACACTTACGTACATTAAAATTTTATTTTATTTTTAACCGATTTAAATTTTGACCTTATAAAAAGCAATTTCGCCGTAGCAATAAAAAGTATTACAAATAACAATCGGCTATAATTCATTCATCATTGGTTGTCACTTATACTTCATAGGCGTTGAACAGATTCTCGAAGAGGTCACAGAACTAACTTCAACCAATCAAGTCAATATTAATACTTTAGAGCCACAGACAGCAAAATAATAGGGAATATACGTGTTTTTTTTATACTATAGTTAACATCGTTATATATAAAAAATAGCCAAGGCCAAAAACCTAAAATTTGTATAATTTATTTTTTACATATACCGATACGATACTTTAAAAACCTGCCATTTCGCGCATTTGGCGTGATGTCACAGTATGATATATACACAGAAAAATTACGACTCAACTTGTAGCGACAAAATCGCTAATCACTTTGTTATGTTAATACTTGGACTTCACATTCGGTCTGACCAATGGCGTGCGTTTCAACTACTTTTAATTTTCCACCTATATTTGGACTTTTTAATAATTAAATTCTTAACCAAAAAAAAATTACATTAAAAAATATTGATATAGGCTTAATTCAAAAGCAATAAAGATTATAAAAAAAATCACCTTTATTTAAATCACACGCATATTCCCTATTAGTAGACCTACATAATACATTGTCTTGTCTATTACTGTTCGTCGTTAAGTAGGTAGGTAGGTTACACTCGAAACGATCCACTAGAGAAATCTAGTCACCGCCAATATCTTGGAAGACAAAATTAAATACACATATATGATCACATTTGTCAACATTTATATCTAAAATGTGATGCATTATTTAACTACATTTCTCACAGTAGGCTTAAAACTACATTTTTTTAAATTATGCATCAAACTGTAGGGAAAACCATTTCCAACATGAATTATACTAAGGTACAGTTAACAAATAGCCATACATAAATCTATAGCCGTAATCTATTATCATACAAATACATTTAAAAACATTGACGTGATGACACTAGTACAGCGGTAATTCTAGTTATTGGATAAAATTACTAACAAAAAAGATTTTATTTTACTATTCATTTTACAGTTTGTTTAACGGAAATATCCTAAAAAAAATTACATAAAGAAAAAAAAAATATTTACTAAAATGCAAATAATTTTTCAAGTAACGATATCGGTATGTAAGCTCATTAACGTCATTGTAAACTACAGCATCGTTTATTTCAATACTTTGTTTCATAAAAAAACCCAAGTGATTAATAAATAAGTATGCTATCATTTGAATCATTCCCTTAAAATTAATATGGCATTTTTTCTAGCAAGCATCTGGCAAATGGCATTGTTTGATCGTATCTCGTAAGAAGTGATCAGTGGTCAGTGGTCATCTTTTCACCAGTTTCGTAAATGTAAAAAAATCTTTGGTAATTATTAAAGTACCATTTTCGCATAATATCACGTATTACACTTTTATTAAATGCAGAACATCTTTTTATATATAAATAATAACAGGACAAAAGCTGCATAACTGCAAACATAATAAAATCAAAAGTGTAAAACGTGAAGAGGTCTTAAGATTATGATTTGGTATATATACTAATATAAAAATTAAAATTGTATAGACTATAACACTAACTTAACAGTCTAAGCGATTTAATTACCTTTTAATGGCGCATACGTTTAAATGGAATAAATTTAGGAACTTGTTAAAATAATATGCTCAGGCCAAATTTAGTAATAACTGCTCAAATGATATGATTTGGCAGTAGGCTATCTACACACGTTGTGTAGTATCTAGCTACCTTTATACTTATTATGTTATCTAATATCTAATCTATACATAATACATATATTATTTATGCACAATCTTATAAGTATTTTACATATTCATAAACATTGAATACTCTTATACCATTAATTTACTATGTAAAATCATGATAATTTTGTAGTATTATTTAGTGTCTATAAAGCACAATAAGAGAGCAGACAACATTTTTGCAACGTGAGTTGAAGTTGTAAATATGTAATATTCTATAATATAACATGCACATAGACACAGATAATCTCCTAGAAAATAATTTAATCTTTCCTTTAGTACTATGTAAATTATCTCTTATTTAGGTAAATATAAATAACATATAAAGTAGAAAAATCTTTGAATATTGAAGTAAATAGATAAGAGATGTAGGAAAATACACTTTCAATAAATGATGATTGAAGTACCCCAAAAGATAAAACCGAATGAGTTAGAATATTAGAAGACTAATCAATTTGAAACAATCTGACACACTGTTTGTTACCTCTTATACTTACTATAATGTATAATTATTATTAGTAGGTATAGTGTGCATGCTGAGCTTTGTGCATACCCATAGGGAAAACCTGGCTACATAATGTTTATATAACATTTTAAATATAAAATTACTTACAATAAATAAGCAACTTGTAGCCATTCCACAACACTGCAATAAATATAATTACACAATTGAAACTACATATACTAATCAAAATATTCAAAGATTTGGATGGAATAGTGAATAGCCCAAATGTCAACTTCGATGTACTATGTTAAAAATTCCAAAGTAAAAATATACACTAAGAAAAGCATTTATTATATTGTGTGATAGAATACCTTACACACTCTGCCTTATATCTTTAGTATTAAAAACGTCACAATAATAAATCTCACAAATAATGAAATAAATAGTGGATCGTAAGTCCAAAATGTTACTAATAAATTGTAAAAATATTATGGAATAAGCTTTGGTTTTATTATGAATAAATAGAATTTTCCTTTGGATTTTTAGTTTTGGCATCTCATCAATATATGTATAATAGTATCGCTTATATACAAGCCGTACGTAATAATCTAAAAATTTGACTACATACATAGAAATTGTAATCAAGGTTTACCTGGGAAGATCCAAAAAGAAGATGTGTCAATTCTTTCTTCTGAATCTTGCGAAAATTTGACCTCAGTTGTTCCCTCTGGTCTTCTCTCCGGTGGCGGGGCTGCCGCAGAGGATGCTGCAGGAGTTGTGCCTGTTCTTCCTGCCGCCGTCCATGTTGCCCTCCGCCCCCGCCGCCACCGACGTGAGCGCCACGGTCTTGTCGAAGTCGATGGTGGTGTAGCCGATGCTGGCCGGCGGCGGCCCGCGCTCGACGCTCGCCTGCGACGCCAGGCGCCCGCGCGGCTGCGACGAGCACGACGCCGTGCTCTCCTGCTTCGAACTGTTATACGACTGACTCTCCGGAGAGGCTAACTCTCGTGCCACTTTGATCGTCTCTTTATTGGAATCTATATCTAAAACCGCGTAATTCACTTCCATGTCTTCTATCGGTGACATGGACACTACAGTGTCGGATTCGGAAAATTTTTGGTTACTCTTTTGAGCGTCGGAACTGTTGAAAAATTGTTTATTTATAATACCACTATCTGTTTTGTCACCGAGCATTAAATTAGCGTAGGAATTTACTTCTGGTTTCATGCCGATTGGGAAATTGTAATATTCCACCTGTTTTGGTGTGATTGGTGTATTTGGAATTGTGTCATTTTTATTAGCGTCAAATACGCCAGCGTCATTAGTAGCTATATTTACATATAATCTAGAAGCTTGTTGTTGTTCTTGTTGTTCTATACTAAGCTGAGCGTAATGTTCGCTCGAGTTGCTCACTGTGGGAGACAGATGAGTGTTAGTCGAAATACTTGCTGTATTTTCGTTTACATATCTATTTTCCAGAAAACGTGTTTCGTCCTCAATATCCTTTAAAGTATTTAATACAGTCTCTTGCCGCAAAGTGTTTCGAAGCATTGCTAAATCTCTATTAAAATCATTGGTGTACACATGTCGATTATCCATAGTTGGTTCTGCTTGGTTATTGTTATGTTCACGTTTAAAATCGCGTACTTGATAAACATTAGTGACGTGGTTACTGCTGGCCTGAGAGCGAGGATACAAGGGCATTACTTCAAGTATATCTGCACTAGATGGCGAGCGGGGTGATTGTGGCAACATCGGCGGTACTCCCGGTGTGATCATATTTGAAAGATTATTATTCTCTGGCTGGCCGTTGTCTAAAGACGAACGATGTACGACGCTTGCTTGTAATGTTTGACGGCCTTGAGGTGATGGAGTCATCCTAGAAACCGGGTATGGCACTGTGTCATGAACAACATTCCGTAATTGTATTTGTTGTTGAAGAGTTTGAAATAGTATTGTTGCCCTTCGACATCTAAATGCATATATACCTTCACCAGTTTCACATCTTCTACCTGAAAATCAAGTTAATTTTTAATCAATATATTTACTTTATCAAAAGTTATCTATAATATAAAAATGAATCGCTGAATGTGTTGGTAGCTGAACCGATTTCGCTAATTCTTTTTTTAGAATATTCCTTGAAATACGATGGTTCTTACAGAGAAAAAATTAAAAAATTTCCTGAAAAAGTATAAAAACAACACATTTTTATACTCCCATACAAAAGATTCGTAATAATACTTAAAAGCCAATTTGAACTTTAATACCATAATATAAAGTTTAAGTGTTAGTGGAGAGGTTCCATGAAGGCAAAACATTGATGGCAATTGAGTGACGTTAGAATCGTATCAATATTAATGTCAATATTTGTCAATATTATTAACAAAAAAAAATTATATGGCTAATGCTGGCTAATAACTATTTATATCTATTTAAAACGTACCTCGCGACGAACCCGAGCGAAGCGAGGGTGAGCCGCTAGTATGTTATAAATTATAAAACAAGTAGTAAGGTAATACAAATACAATTTTACTTGAAATTGACCTAAAGACCTCGATGTCTATAAGAAAAATTTTAACTCAATCTTTGACGATTATGTGTTTGAATTATAATTTATATTCATAGTAAACAAAAAATGTTTTTTTTTTGTGCACAAGTCAGCACCAGCGTCTATTAAGTATAATTAATAATTTCGGAAATATATTTAACAAATTTAGAAAAATATAATTAACAATTTCTACCGAATAAGACAACGATAGGAATCAATTGAGATCGTTTATAAATATCGTTGTTCTTTTAAAGAAGAAACACAAATGCATAAACAAGTTGGATTTTTCATAAAATTAAATAAAAACAACAAAGAGAAAATTATTAGTGTAACGGAAAGAATATATGCCCGATTTCACCAACAACTCAGAAGCTACCACCTACGTATGGGATCCCTAGCTTAAAAGTCCCCTAAACTAGCCCCTAAATTAAATTACGTTTTACAATCGTCTTTAAGCCCATATTTCGAGCACCTAAATTTAGGGGGCCTTTTAATATTTAGGTTACCCCTAACTGTCGGTGAAACAGAAACTGTCCCCTAAAACAGCCCCTTAACCATGCTTAGGGGATCCCCTATACTTAGGTGACGTTGGTTAAATCGGCCAATAGAGTGCTAGAAAATGCCAAAATGTCCAAAACGCTAAACAATAATAATAGTTTAAGCTATATCTAGGATTAGATGTATCTGACATACAAATTTTTATTATATATTATAAAAGATTGAACACAAATAATTAAAGGCAGTGGTAGCCCAGTAGTAACGCGCTCGCTTGGGAAACCGAGTGAAGCGGGTTCAAATCCCAGATCTCCTCCTCCTCTGATACTATCATGTGCGAATCATTTCTAACATGATTACCACTTGTCTTATGGTGAAGAAAAACATCGTGAGGAAACCTGCATGTCTGAGAAAACCTAGCAAGATTTCAAAAAGACAAGTGTAGTTCGCCAACCCGCACTTGGCCAGCGTGATGGACTATGGCCTGATCCACCTCGTACTGAAGGAAGGCCCGTGCCCAGCAGTGGGACGTTAAAAGGGCTGAATACAGTATACAATTAAAGAAGGGATTAGTAGACATGTACCTAATCAGATATTGTGGAAGTCAGTGTGCTTTGATTTGCATGGGCTGGCACCGACTTTGAAAATATTTGATTAGGTATCTAGATAGTAAATGAAAACCTCCAATCAGTTATTTTTTACTTTTTAGTGGTTTTTTTTGAAGTCTGTTTTTAATTTTTGTAAAAAGTATTTATTTTCCCCTTTTAGTGTAGACATAGTAGTAAAAAAGTAAGAAGAAAGTATTTTAATAAAATATAACTTAAGCAGTTCAAGTTAGTTTGATGCCAATTTTTTATGAAGACTGACAAACTAAAATTTGCTTTTATAAATAAAATTAAAAAATCTGGCTCTGAAATACAATTGTAACGTATTGGACTTGTCAATTCAAACAAAATAAACCCAAACTCAAAGTATCTACTATTAGCCGTTGAAGAGTTCTACTTATCCACCTTACCATCAGATAAGGTCAACAATATTGAACTACTGCACTATCAACGGAAATATAAACACTTGCAAAGTTTCAAGTCAATATGACAATATGAAGTAGGTTAAATTCATCATTAGCTATTTTTTTTTTAAATTTAAATGCTACTAAATTGGAAGTATACACTTTCAAACAAAACAAAAATTGACCAAATTGGTTAATAAATGATGAAGTTCTGAGGTAATAAATATAAAAAAAATACAGATGAATTGAGAGCCTCCTCCTTTTTGAAATCGGTCTAAAATACAAAAATGAAGGTGGCATTCCATACATGTAACTGAGGGGTGATTTTTTTTAAGTCTACAATAAACATGAATATCTTTGTATAGATCTTAAAAATTTAGATAGATATCTCTCATTGACTTTTTTATGTAAACTAAGACTTACAAAATTATATGCTTCTTAAATAGTAAACATTGTGTTTCACTTTAAAATTATTAATATTAATGTTTTAATTTCGTCTCAGGATGAATAACTATTTTTTATCTAATATATTTAAACAAGCAATTCTTGTATATATATATAATCTGAATTTCGGAAACGGCTCCAACGATTTTCATGAAATTTAGTATACAGGTTTCGGGGGCGTGAAATCGATCTAGATTAGTTTTATGTCTGGGAAAACCCGTGTTTTCGAGGTTTTATGCGGTTTTGTTTCGCATTTTTTCACGTAAAATATGTTCGCTAATTCGCACGCTAGGACATGAGCGTCGTGGTCAAGCGGCCAAGGCACAAGTTTGACAACCACCGGTGTCTGGGTTCATATCCCGGTCGGATACAAAGTTTTTACTTTTGTTTTTTTTGTATTTATTCAAATTTTTAGTTTATTTTTTTTAAATGCATTCATAGCCAAAACTCCGAGCGAAGCTCGGTAGCTCAGGTACTTTATTTAATAACAACTACCAACAGGCAATAAAATTGGTTAGGTAATATTTAAAAAAAAATCAATTCTAAGCATCTAAACTTCTTTTTCATTTCCTTAACATATTCTTAAATGTCTAGACTTTAATCTTCATTCCCCAAATCAAGAAATATATAGCAATAGAATATAGTAAATATATAATCAGACTTCCATTAGCAAGTATAAAATTTATTAGCACATAATATTTAATAAAGGTCCCAAAAAATTAATCATCAACATTCATACTACGAACAACAAGCCAATAAGACAAAGAAGATAGTTAAGTGAGATAACTAAAACATTAGAAGAAAATAGTGCATAGTAATAAGTGAATATCTTGAGTATTAAGTTTTAGAAAAGGAAGAGAGATTTCATTATATCACATTAGGCAATTCAGTAATATCAGGGAGTCATTAATAGAGTTAAAGCAAATAGAAAAGAAAAAATGGGTTTGGTATATGAAAAAATATATTATAAATCACTTAAAACACAATTATGTACAGAAAAGAAAGATCATTCCTACATTATAAATGAATGTTAAGAAACAAAGTTCACATTTACCTGATTCAAAACTAAATATTTCTCCTTCAAAACCATATCGTCGCAAAGAATGAAGTGGCCATACAGTAGAATCTCTTCCCTCTCTATATAGTATTATATCTGACTCAGTAATTTCTAACTGCCCCGTACACAAGTCAGAGCCATTCTCGTCAATATTAACAACTCGAAATACGTTTGGATGTAAATCAGATATTTCCTTCTTGCTTTGTAAACATCCCATTTTGAATATATCGAATATGTTCAATCATATAATATGATAGATGGCTATCTGTAATAAAACATTTACGAAATACTACGATATTAATGCAATTATTATTTTTTTAATATGTAAAATAAATTTTGATAAGTTTCTTACATGAAGGTTAAATATGATGAAGTGTAACTTATTACTAAATAACAAATTTTGTATTTATTTACATTATTCTTAATTTATATCATTTCACAAATGATTACTTCATAGTTCATTACTTGTAAACAAAAATTATATCAAAACTATCATTTCGTCAATTGACATTTGAGCTTCGATTTGATCATTGATGTCAAAGCTGATCTGTGACGTTAATCTGTGATCACAGACAACGAAATATTAGGTGAGAATGGGGAAGAATTTTGCCATTTTCTCCCGCCAGATGTCACGATCACTATGACCTTCATCATTCAGTTCTAAAGCTCTATATATATCGTAGATAGGATTATTCTCATTTTATTTAAAATTTATTTCAATTTGTGCAGAGCAAGTGTGCAAGTGTGTAGGATGCAAAGAAAATGGATAAATTTGTTCCCAAAAGACAAAAACTGAAGAAATTATGGGCTGAAGAAATAAGACGATCAAATTGGCAAAATCATCTTTTATTTAAGGCTAGTTGTAAGTGGACACCAGTTTATAGAAAGTGATAAAACTGTGAAATCGTCTACAAGTTAAAAAAAAATTGTTTAATATAAAATGTTATTAAAAGGTGGCATTTATTACATTGTACTCTTTATTTTATAATGTTTAAAAAGTGTATTTAGATACATAATATATTACTAAATTATAATTTACGTCTTATTAATAGTTCACAGCTCTCAATAATAAGCCGAGCTAATTTAATATTTTGGAGGAGATCTTCCATATCAGAAGATCTTTTTACTATTTGAGAAATTAATTTTTGTAGCACCAGTACTGTGGTTTGTAGTGATGGATGCGCTGGAATCGACGTGTCCAAAGTCTGAAATTAAATATAATAGAATTAAATATAATGCCATTATGCATCAAATTCAGTAAATATAATATTATGCTTTCTTTTTTTACTTTAACATCTGTGCCTAATTTTATTTATTTTTTAAGTTTTATAGTAAAATACAAGATCTAATATTAGTCATAAGATATCAACTTTGTTCCCGTGTTAGTCGTAGCTGATAGCAGTAATACGTTCCACATTCAAGTTTTTGTAATTTCCACTACAAGCAAGCGTAAAAATACCCTCTTGTAAATTCAGGATATGTTCGTTTCTTGGATAAAAGGTAGATGTTGTTTATGTGAAAAACTGCGTTGTTCATGTAAAAAAAAATAGCATTTTATTTTATAAATACTTATTATTCAAATATGTAAATTATAGCAAAATTCATTTTGCATTCAATAAAATAAATTTCTAGCCATTTTTAACCCTGACAAAGAACTCATAATAAGTAAACAGAGCATACTATGAATATTATAAACTTAGAGTATTTTTTAAAAACAAAATATATTTTTTTCGGATACACTCACTTCATTTACGTCTAAACTTAATTTTACACAAATATTAGTAACAAATCGATAAATATAACGCCATCTATTAGATATTTATTGGATATATTTTTATTCCAGATGATATAGAGTCTCATTATAACTATATGTTGTACAAATGATCCTAGTGAAGAATTCAATTTGTAATTAGTTTGGGTTAAGTATTTCAAATAAAGTTAAAAATTCAATTAAGTAGGCCCAAATTATATACCCCCCTTTTTTATAAATATAAATGTTAAAACAAACATACTTTAGAATTTTAGGAATATCTCACCGTGTTCTGCAGTCTCTTATAAAGTTGTGGTGGCATAGATACAATCCATTCTGATTGATTTGGCGAATTCTCCAGACTTCGTTTTAGCCTCTGTATAGTTATTGCTATTATCGGCGACAACACTAGCTCCGGCTCCGTGATCACACCCAGTATACTCTCAGCCAATTCGTCGTAACCCATGTGATACAAACCAACTACCTGCAATTATATATTTGATAAAATTAAAAAAAAAGTCAAATTTATCTTGCAAGATTTGATTACAAACAGACACCGGGACTAACTTCGCACTATAGCCATAAACCACTAACTTCATACTGTGGTCTAAATCTATCGCATCGTTAAAAAATCACTCCCATCATTCATTGTTGTTATCGCGCTAAAAGAAGTATAACTTCAAAAATAAGCAAATGTAAAATGATATAAACATATGGTATAACTATTTATTCAATTGTCTATTATTTTGAAATAAGAACTTACATGTTGCCTTCTGACGAAGTTGTTATCAATGCCCCATAATTCCGCAAGATTGCAAATATTTTCAATCCAATGTAGACACTCTTCGTTGTTGTATGATTTATTTCTTTGATCATTGTCTACAAATGTTATGGTCTCAATGGCAGTGCGTATGAGTTTAGTCAAATATTTCATTCTTGGACCCATTAGCTTTTCAGAACTTTTCATGCTGATATCTCGCTGAGCAACATCGCCGGTTAAAGCTTCTAATATGTATTGATAGTCGATATCGTAAAGAGTGTCAAGTGGTTTTGAAAATTTCAACTTAAAATGACACTGATAATAAATAGTACATGAAATTTGATAGTTCAAATTTAAAATATCATGATTGACATTTTTTGTATCTTGAGCAACTTCTACTAAAGAAGGCATGCTCTCATCCCATATTTTTTCAAATTGTATATGTTGCTTTTCATGTTCAAAAGGCGTTGTTGCACAAGAATAAAATTTGTCTAAATATTCATTTGAAATCTTCAGAAAGTTTAATAGGCTTTCACTATTAAGTCCAATATCTTGCAAGCATAAGTGATCCTTAGGCAACTTGCCAACTTTATTAACTAACCGACAACTTGACTCAAATACGTGTTTTATATAAGTAGACCAAATAATAGAAAATAATCCCAATTGCAAATGGGAGTCTGTAATATTTTGCAAGCAATGTATAACAGCAGCTAGTTTATCATTTTTGTTCATAAATTTCTGCCAGTCCATGGCGTATTCCCAGCACATATTTGCTATTATATAATTTGCTTTAGTACTTAATGGAAATTGTCTTCTAAGAAGAGATAACCACTTAAATATTTGTGGATTATTATCAACGTGATAGCGATTATTTTCCATAAGGAAAAACTCGGGCTTATCATCATCTTCTACTGAAGATGATTGTATGTTTATAGCATCAAAAGTTTCCATTAATTCATTTGCTACTATAGCTTCTGGAGGAATTCCCATTCCACAGAGCCATTTTGCGATTAGCTCTGTTACTGAACCTTTCCCTCTAGTGTATATGTATTTTAAATTAACATTTATATCCTCAAATTGCAATTTTGGCATTGATTCCCCCATAAAATTGGCTTTAAACATTAAAATTATACTCAATATAGATATGTCTTCTAACTTGCCAATCAAAATACCCCATTTCGCATTCTCCTTAGTGACAGATTCCCAGGCACCTTCTTTTTCAGAAACACCACTTTCAAAAATATTTGCAACTGCCTTACAAGCCATGGCTACTATCATTGTTCTTAGAGGACAGGGTAAATCTACCAACATGGTACGTATATATTCCCACCATGGCGACAATTCATTGTATATAATTTTAGTTGCATTTTCGGACACTCTAATGACGTAATAAAGTATTGCAATTATTTTCTCTATCAAATCAATATTTATTTGATTTAGAGGCATATTCGTTAAATATATTATAACAAGTTTTACGATTTCTTTGGGTTCAATTTTACTGACTTCGACATCTTTACTCAACAGAGCAAAATCATTTAATTTTAATATCGACTTGAAAATGTCAGAAGATAAATTGAGCATTTTTTCTGTCGGTATATCTGGTTTCAAAGTGATATATTCATTTCTTTCGTCTAACACAAAGCACGAAACAAAATCTCTGTAATTGTTAATTCGATTATCCGCGAATGTAACTTTTGTATGTTGTTGTTCTCTAAAGTTGCTTTCTTGAGCCAAAATTAATAATCGTTCTAATATACAATTATCATCTTCCAAAAGTTGGAAATCGTGGTCTGAATCATCGTCTAAAATTTTTTCTTGTAATTGAAATGTTTCATACACCTTTGCGACCAAACTTTGCATATCGTCAACATTTTCGTTACACATACGTCGATAAAAGAGAGTAATTAGCGCTAAGTTTCCAAAATAGTTTTTAATTTTCTCACTGTGTGCGTTTAAGTCTCCGCCAGTCAAACTGTCCCAAAACAATTCTAAACACGCAATTAATATTTCGGTAGATTTTTCGCAGGATTTAATTAATAATTCCAAACAATGTTTTTTAATTTCTAGTGTTTTTAATTTTTCTGCACTTTGAAAAATTTCGACTTTAACATCTTCCGAAAAATTAGATGTCTTTTTTATGATATCACGAATGCTTCTCAACACATGCAGATCTTTAGATCTATCGAGATGCTCACCTCCCAAAGAATAATAAAATGGAATGTTAAACTTTTTTAATTTGCCATCCGGGTCAATTAGTACACATTGAAACTCTGGTAAATTTAACTTCTTATGGGTATAATTTCTTTCTGCACCAACCAGCCCACAAGTGTTGTATAAAAGTTTTCCATTTCTTGTTGCAGTAAAAACTGCAACACGACTACCTCTTTGCATCAATCTTATATCGATTAAGCCCTTTTTAGGATTATAAATGATAAGAAATATTGCCCTTCTGATTTCCTTAATTACGGAAAGTTGAGGTTTTTTATTTTCAGCATCAAAAATCTGAAAATATAAAATACAATTAAATAAAAACTTTAATAAAATAAAAACCGACTTCGAGGCACTAAAATGTAAAAATAACTTAACGGGGGTTTTCATTTAGAATCTATACCTTTTAGTATAATCAGATATTTTCAAAGTCGGTGCCAGCCGACGCACCGACTTCGAAAATATCTGATTAGGTATCTATTCTAAATGAAAACCCCCGTTTAGTAATTTTTTACATTTTAGTGCCTGGAAGTCGGTTCTTTTTTTAAGTTTTTATTTTTCCATTTTTAGTGTAGATGTAATAAGCAGGTAATTTGTAAGAAGGAAAGTTTTTTAGTAACATATTCGATTAAGCAATTTATTTTAAAAAATAATTTATTGTTGATTTCTTTTAAAACCGCTCGACCGATTTCGATAAAATGTAAATGGGACCACTTGGGAAGTATACCCTTTGAAACAAAAAAAAAATTCCAAATCGGTTCAGGTGTCTTCGAGTAATCAGTGAACATACATTAAAAAAAATTCCGAGGAATTGAGAACCTCCTCCTTTTTGGAAGTCGCTTAATTAAATGCGAAATTGATCTAGTGCATGTAATTTTTCTTAGGAGCTACATTGAAACAAATAAAAAGAAATAAAATTGATTCTGTCTCACTTTCATCAATACACTACCAAATACAAATAGCAAATTAAACATGTAATAGCTAAATATATGTACTTGAACAAAGGCACACTGTGCATCTCTGCAGCCCTTAAGCAATCGTATGATATAGCCTTTAGTAATATCTAGAACTGCTACTCTTCCTAAATTATCTGTTAAAGCAGCAAGTCGACGATCTGGTGATATCGCAACAGTAGTGCCATGTCTTTGCACATCGAATATTCCATTGCGCATAGATAATTGTTCAGCTCTTATTAAGGGCTCCGTGTTTAATGGAGCATTTTCAGTGGATCCTCCCAACCAACCACTACAATAAGTGAAAGATGTTTGACTTTATTATAATGTTGAAATAAGATTCAGAAAAACAAACTTAAGAGACGAGATAAATATATATATATAAATCTATATAATCATCTTCTATTATTATAATCTTATATATTTTAAAAAGGATACTAACGGTAGTGCTGATTTAATTTTATTTGCTACTGCTCTAGCCACATCTTGCAATGGTGGTGTTGTGCCACCTTCTAAAGCATAATGAAATCCCATGAAAGGTGCTATCCCTGATGTAAGAATTAAAGTATTTACTGGAGGAATAGATCTATACCTGTAATAAATAATGTCTAATAATAACTATACAACAACACATTATAATTACATTTATCATAAATAAGTATTATGTATTCAGCCCTTTTTTAACATATTACTGCTCTGCATGGGTCTTCCTTTACTACAAGAGAGAAGGGCTATAATTCTCTATGTTGCCCAAGTGTGGCTTGGCAGACTTCACATTTCTTTTGAGAACTTGGTTCTCTCAGGTATGCAGGTTTCTTCACAATGTTTTCCTTCACCGTAAGACAAGTGGTAATCATGTGGGAAATGATTTGCACATCAAAATATCAAAGGTGCGAGACCCTTGATTTGAACCGGCTTCACTCGGTTTATCACACGAGCACATTACCACTTGGCTACCACTGTCTTCAAAAAGTATTATGTATAATTTTAATTAAGAACCATGTATCATATCCTCCATAAGTTGATGCAGCAAGGAAATGATCAAAAGAGTTTTTTAAATCTAAACCCACAACAGCAGCATCATTTATTTGCTCTTGATCTGAAAAAATCCATTTTCTTATTTGAATGCTTCTACTGTCTATTGCATATTCATCTTGGATGCCTGCCTGTACTGTAAATAGAATAAGACATTATTATACACCAATAAAGAGACCATTTTTTTTTTTTTGATTATTTTGTTGCCCCTTACCTTTAGCTAGTTGTGCTTTGGCATTTCTAAGAGTTTGAAATAAACTAGATCCAGAAAGTACACATATGCCATTTTGAAATAATATGTGAATATCATCAGGCAATGTTCCATATGTACCTGTATGGCATGATATTTTTAAAACAGGCTTTTCTTCTAATTTTTCAAGTAACAAAAGATGACCTGTATTTGTGTAAAATCCAATGCTTCCATTTATAAAACCAACAACAATGCAAAACCAATCTGGGCCATTCTATAAATAAATAATAAAAATTGAAGATTAAGAGAATTAATCCTGAAATCGGTAATTAGTTTTAAGTTTATTTAATTTACCTGAGAAGATTGTTGAGTAGGACATATAGATAATGCTAGGACATATGTTGCCTCTGTTGGAAGTGTACCACTCCATGATATTAAATAAGTATTACTATCAATAGAAGAGATCCACTGTGCAGTAAGAAAGCAAAGACGCTTTTTGTATGCTACTGCTAAGAAATTACCACAAGAAGATAATGATACTGTACATTTTGATAACCAAGATGTATCTAAAAATATAGAAGAAAATAATAATTAATAGATTGCTCCTACTTAATAAAATAATGTAAATTGAGAAAAACTAGCCTTCCTTTTCTGGTATGAAGAGTGCTCTTCCTAAAGTCAATATATCACCACAATCTGCTATTTGCTCTACATTGCACATTTCTAAGGCTAAAATAAATTTCCCAAGGTAAAAACGTATAAACAATAGAAAATTAGAAATAAATATGAAGATCAACAATAAATGTCAATTATTGACATGGAATGATGGATGACAAATAAAGATTATTGACATCTATCAAACAATACAGATACGTCTTAAAGTACCTAATATTATACTTTAGAATAATATTAATTTCAGTACTATTGAAAGAAAGATCATAGATTAAAGGTTAAGTTCTTGAACTAAGCCAAGTTTACGTTGAACGAACCTGGAAGTGAAACATTTGTCATCCATAATTGAAACCGTAGACAGATACAATCTACGCTACGAGTGAAACTGTTAACTGCGCATAAAATATCGCTTACCAATAACAGATTCTCTATAATAAAATAATTAATGATTCAATTCAATTATTTTGTTTAGTGGCTTGCAGGAGTGCCAGTTGGGTAATTAATGATAGTCTGTGACTTTATTGTTGACAATTTGAATTGACATTAACTTTTATTTGTCATCCATGACATTAACATTTGACAATATCAGCTGATTAAGTTAATGTCTCAGACGAAACATAATAATAAAAATTAAAAAGAAAATCATTTGTGGCCAACTGGCACTCCTGGAGGCTGGAAGCCACTAAGCAAAAGAATAGAATAGAAAAAGAAAATCTCAATTCATAAATTATTCATATCTACTATTTAGTTTTAATTGTATACATCATTAATGTATCAGGCTTTAAAAATGATCAAATGTAGAGCATGTCTTAAAACAGAAGAAAATCTTAAAATGTATCCATTAAATGACAAAATCATTGTATACTTTAATTTGCTCACTGAGATAAACGTAAGAAATTCTATATTTCAAGTGATTTTACATAAACCGTGTATGAACTTTAACTAAATCTCAAATTTAATTTACTAGGTAAAACTTAATGATAGTATGCCACAACAAATATGTGAATGCTGTCTTGATATGGTTAATTTGTTTATAGAATTTAGAGGTAAATGTATTTTGTCGAATTCTATTTTATTAGACAACAACATATATATACAGGTAGGTTTAAGATTATAGATTGATTCTTCTATATACTTAACAGAGTGTTCTAAGTGTTTTTCTGACGATTTTAGAATATTAAAGAGGAGAACAGAGAAAGCAAAACTGATAATGACAGTATTAAACAAGAAAAAAGTGAACTTCATAACAGTGATGGTGTTCATAGTGATGTTGACAGTAACTTCATATATGAGTTGGTGTTAAATGAAAAACAATTTGAAGGTAAATATTAAAAATGATAAATCGTCTTGTTTTTGTCTTAAAAATTTAATATCTCTGTATAGATTTTGTAATTCTATTGAATAAAAATATAAAATATTTTATTATAGTCTTAACATAAAAGATTACTGTGTACTGTCTTTTGTTTAAATAGTTTTAATATATGTATTACAGGAGCAAGTAATGATAAATTGAAAGGTAAATGCAAAAAAAAATTGGTGAAAAGCTTTTCTTGTGGTAATAAAATGTTAATTTTATATGAATGAATGTTGCTCTCTCTTATGTTTTGCTTTTTGAAGTTGATAATTTAAAATTAATCATCATGCAATTATAACTTAAATTTGATTATTAGACCAATCGGAATCCGATTATTTTTAAGAAAAAAATATATATTGAAAACCTTAAGTTTTATGATTTTAAAATGTTAGCAGGTATATAAGGAATAGAAATTCGTAAAATACTCCCTCTGCCCAGCTACCCCTGAGAAATGGGGGGACGCAAAGCATTGAAAAATAGTTTTTTTCAATTTTCGGCTTACTGTGACGTTCTATCGAAAAATGTTTTCTATAATAGTTGTAGGTCTAATAAAAATCTACAACTTTTATAAAGAACACTTTTTACAATAACTTCAAGGTTTTCGAGATATTTGCAAAAAACTCTGTTTTAACTTTATCTTGGTTTTTAATTTCTAGAATAATCTTGATTTTGACATTGAAATTGAAATGTTTTTTAGCCCTTACCGAGAAAAGCATGTTTTTGAAAAAGTAGAGTTCAAGATGAAAAAAATGAGCTCTATCTGAAAATTGAACGATTTTTTTTTAAATGTAAACGCCCACTTGAAGTTGGGGGTGATTTTCAGCCTCTGGAGACTATAAAACATACTTTTCTCGGAAATGGCTAAACATTTTAATTTCTTTTTTTTATATGTATTTCGAAGATTACATTCCTATAGTTTCGTAAAAATCAAAAAATTAATCCAGAAATTAAAAGTAAAAAACCAAGAAAAGTTCAAAAACTGAGTTTTTTGCAAATATCTCAAAAAATTTAAGGTTATTGTAAAAAGTGCTTTTTATAAAAGTTGTAGATTTTTACTAGACCTACAACTTTTATAGCAAACATTTTTCGATAGAACGTCACAGTAAGCCGGAAATTGAAAAAAAACTATTTTTCGACGCTTCTCGTCCCCCCATTTCTCAGGGGTAGCTGGGCAGAGTGGGTATTTTACGAATTTCTATTCCTTACCTTCCTTCTATTATTTACCTCCTTACATTTTAAAATCATAAAACTTCAGGTTTTCAATATTTTGTTCTCAAACCGGATTCCGATTGGACTATATATTCTTTAATAATAATTTAAATAATACAAATTATGAGTAATGGAACATATTTATGTTCCGATTATTACTTTTTCAGCATTCAAATTAAATTAATAAAAATTAAGTTATTTATTTTTTTATTGCATTTATTTGCTAATTGGCTTTTGAATATAAATTTTTACAGGCCTCTGTATTAAAGAATTCAAAGAAAGAAATTCATTAGTAGAACACTTAGATATTCATAAAATTAATGGTGACAATATTTGTGACTTGTGTATGCAAAATTTCTCTGACTGGCAGGAATTATTTTCACATAGATTAATACATTTGTCCAATAAGAATGACAAAGTTTGTCATATATGTTTTACAAAGTTTGTATCTCCTGCATTTTTAGAATATCATTATAAAGAGCAACATTTGAATAAGGAGGTAAGGATGTATAATAACTTAATCTATTAATTTTTAAAATAAAGGAAATAATTTTAATTATTAAATATACAGTAGCATATATAATAATTATTTTCAATGCTTACAGAATCCCATTCTACGCTGCTGTTCGTGTAAACAAAGTTACACTACTCCTCAGGAATTACAAGAGCATAAAGCAAGATGTCATGGAGAAGAATCATTTATCTGCAATTGCTGTTCAAAAATGTATTATAAGCATTTACTTAAGCGCCCCATGCACATGACGACGATGCGTCGCCTGCTTGTTCTGTTCTGCTCAGATAAACTTAAAACATTTCATTACATAAACCAGCTGATACACGTATCATGAACGCACGTCGTCTGCGCATATTCTACGTTGCACATTGCTTGCGTTTCGTATCGATGCAAATGCGCATCGCGTTCGTTGTGCGTCGTCGGCGCGTTAAAAAGTCGTCGTGTGCACTACCTCATTAACCTGACTTAAACAATAAACAGTGGTTGTATATATGTAGACTAATTATCTCTCACCTTTATTATAGGTTTACAAACGAAAAACAACTTAAGCAGCATGTAACTAAACATACAGAGAGAAAGACTGTCGAAGATGTTATTGAAAACTCCAGCAAAAATATTGGTATTTTAGAAGTAAGTTCTAACAACTAGTTAAAATTGATGTTAATTTGTTATCTAATAACGTCTTCTCTTTCTCCATGTTACCTTATTCCATTTCCCTCTATCTCAATCCGGATTCCGGAGTCCTGTTAAGGCCTACACACAACCGTCTTCTCAGCACACACACTTTTCACAAATTCACACACATATACATACTCTTTCATAAAGTCCATCCAGACTTGCCTCGGTCTACCACTACTTCTATGTCCACAAATCTTGTTACCTAATATCCTCTTACATACATGTATGATGTATGACTTTCTTCCCTCCTCATGATATGCCCAACGCTAGCATTACATATTATTTATGTACAGTTTTTTGTAAGGTTTTTTGAAATTAAACATTTTGCTTAAATCATTACAATAATAATAAGCCGATTTTACAATTTAGGTATAAGCCGAAACAAGGAGGATTTACTAGTAACCATTAAAAAGTCCCACTAATAACCTCGAGTTTTTATAAAATTTCAAATAATAATTATAAATAAGAAAAAAATCTCTTCCCAAAATTGATCACATAGATTGTCAGTTTAACCAACGTTTGAAAGTCCATTTTAACACCCCACTGCTGGGCACGGGCCTTCCTTCAAGTCAAGGGGAATCAGACACTATCATCAGGCAGATCAGGCATAGTCCACCACGCTAGCCAAGTACGGGTTGGCGGACTTTACATGTCTGTTAAAAGCTTGCTCACGTTATTTTCCTTTACCGTAGGGCAATTGGTAATCATGTTGCAAATGTTTCGCACATAAGAATTAAGAAGAGTTGCGAGATCCGAGATTTGAACCCACTTTAGTCGGTTTTACAAGCGAGCGCGTTACCATTGGGCTACCACTGCCTTCTAAATAAAATAAAATAAAAGTGTGATAAAAATGAATTTAAAGAATTCTCCTCTGTTTCCGTCAGGTGGGCTTGGGATTTGGATTTCACGAATTGGATATCAGTGGTTTGGTGAAAAATGAAAGAGTTTTTCCGTCACTACAAATGAAAAGTAATAACAGCTTCAATCTCCTCCCACACTTTGGCCTATTTTATCACCCCTGCCCTTTCCTACTCTCCTATCCCTACATTGGTATTTTTTGCAAATTATTTATTTACTATCGTTTATCGCTGTTTGATGTTTCATGTTATCATTTTATGATTATACAATTTATTGACGAAACATACTCCTGCACATTTTATATAGTTTAGTAATTTTATATAAATTATATTTATCTATTTTCAGACAAACCATAAAGTATCTAATGAACAGAAGGAAAAAGACTTAAATGCGAAAAAAAGTAAAAATATAAAAAAATTGGAAAACAGATTACTTTGCGGTAACAATTTCTTCTTTACAAGATTTCATTAAGTTTTGGTGTTGAATTAAATACTTCGATGAATATTACAAGTGAAGATTATTATTTACCTTTAAAAGTAATCATTTAAGTTTACTTAACGGCTGGTTGTATGGCCTGTGCATGCAGGGCCGAACTAAACATGCCGGGGGCCCCGAGGCAATGCAATTCTCGGGGCCCTTTAACCCTTTTCTAACTTATTAAAATATATTTTTCGTAATAACGCTATTAGGTAGATTTCATAGGAATTTGAGTGTTGCATTTGTCCTCATGGAGGGAAATTTCACCTATTTTTTAAATTAAATTTTCACTCGAGGATACATTTTCAATTTGCGGCCCCTAGCCGATGCGGGGCCCATAAGCAGTTGCCTAAACTGCCTTATGGATAATTCGGCCCTGCCTGTTCACACCACGTTTTGTAAACTTATTCTACGTTGATAAGCTTAAAAAGGCGTGTGTACACCAGCGTTCGTTTCGATACAAAGGCGTAATAAGCGCGCATCTACAGCGCATTCATTGCGCGTAGAGAGAGCAACGCCAGTGCGTCATCAATAATTAATTTGTCGTGTGCATAGGATATTTATAACTAAATACATACGTAAATCAAAATAAGCTACAAAATTATTGTTTCATCTCTATAGGTGTAATTTTTTCTTCATAATAATTTATACAATTTAGTCGATAGTTTAGTACTGTTTAGGCATAATTATCTCTTCCTCCTCTTTATGGCGGTCAAAAATATATATAGGTATATTAATGTTTGAGACAATAAAACCAGATAACAGTCCATAGTTTGGGCGGGTTCGTAATGAATAAGAATATTTTTATAAGTGCACATTACATTACAAATGTACAACAATTTCATGGTTTGAAGCGAGATGTTCACCTACCATGTTTTTACTTTCTTTTCTGAGTTTCCAAAATTTCGGCACTGCTGCAAGCGCCATTCATGGTCATGTCATGTTTCTAATAATAATAGTAATATCAGGAACCGTAAAAACTTAAAGACTTATATAGGAACGATTCAGTATCGCCTATCGACAAAAAGTTGAAAGGTAATAATCTGTAATCTTTTAGTTTAGTAGATATGGGCTCAACTGCAGCGCGAAGCACATGATGGCAAGCACAGTTATAGTTAGCATAATCACAGTTTAATACCTTAACCCTATTTAAAACCCCAATAGGATCTCATTAAAGTCGATAAAAGCCACATAGAAACCAATAAATATTTATTGGTTTCTATGTGGCTTTTGTCGCTTTTGATGAGATCCTATTGGAATTTTTCAATAGGCTTATATGCACACATCACATTTACGTATTTTTTCAGGGCTTTGTGAAACTATATATGAAAGTTTAGATTCTTTATTGGAACACTTGGATAGTCATAAGAATAACAGTGATAACACGTGCCGCGTGTGTGCGCAGACATTCACAGACTGGACACAGTTGTTTTCGCACAGATTACAACATTTACCTACGAAACAAAAAGCATGCCATATTTGCTTCAAAGGATTCCGATCACATGTATATTTGGAACACCATTACAATAAAATTCATTGCAACAATGAAGTGAGGCGTTTTATGTCATAGTATAGTATAATAATTTTTACTTATTGTGCTACTTGTTTAATATTTGATAGTTTTTTGATCTTGTATAATGATATGTTGTTAATATTTCAATAAAATATTTATGTATTTATAGAAGGCGATGGTTAACTGTTTGACCTGCAATAAAAGCTACAACACACCCATTAAATTACGAAAACATGTGTGGAGAAGTCATTCTAATAAAACCTTTATATGTGACTTTTGTTCAAGAACGTGAGTTATATGACCTACTAGCGAATTTGATTATTGTGTACTATTTCACTAGATAGAATATTAAAATAAATATATTTAAGACACGATTTTAAAGCTTATATTAAAAAGTAATAAAGATATTTTGAAAAGTGGTTGTTTTAAAGATTTTTAAATTTCAGATATTGTCAAAAAGATCAACTGAGAAAGCATATAAAGGGACACATGGGCCGCGAGTCTCTTGAGTGTGACCAATGCGATTACTCTACTAAATATATTACAAATCTAAAGGTGCGTAACTGATGGTGTCTGTCCATAAAGCATGGGGAGTAAATACTTGTATACGTTCGAGAAGTTTTCTCGGATTTGTCTGTCAGGGCAGAAATTAAATAGATGAAATAGTGTTATTTTATTATTAAATCAATAAACTTATTTAAATAAAAGTTTTTTAGTACGTATAATATGTAACAGGGTTTTAGGATTTGAGTTGACACACAGTAAGTAGGACGAATGAATGTACCTAAAATAGTTTTGCAAAAGTCTTAGTTGTTGTTAAATTTATTGTAGTTTAGTGTTGAATTTGATGTTTTTAGGAACACAAAATAAGGAAGCATACGCCGAAAAGAGTCTATTGCAAAGTGTGCTCTAGAGTATTTAGTGACCAACTCAAGCTCGACGCCCATAAGTGTAACGTACGATCGTTAATATGCTCCACATGCGGAAAAACGTTCAAAGGAAACAAACAGGTACACATAACGTTGGCTCACAATTACAAGGTTCTATGTTACTATTTTAGTACTTATTTAGTTATTAATGCTTCAAGGTTCTAAGTGTCATAAGCTACAGTTTTGCACAAACAAACCACTAGATAGCGGCACTTTCACTACAAAATATTTAATTTTACATAGTTCTATGTTGTTTTTTTTACGATAACGAAATAACGAAGTTCTATGTAAAAATTACTAAACTTCATTAAAATTAACATAGAATCTTGTAATAGTGAGCCAACGTATGTATATTCTATTTTTGATCATCGAATTATTCTATTTTTAATAAATTCTTAAATCTTTCATAAAACAATAAAAATTCATTACGGTGTATAAGATTTTAAGATACACACCTGTGCCACTATGAACATTACTTTAAAAATTAAAGTAATGTTATGTCTAATTTTCAATTATCAGACCTGGATTATTTAAAAATAACGTTATTGAATATCAAAAGAAACTGTGATATCTTGTCGAAGGCAAGCGTTCCGACATTGGTCGTATAGGCCAGTAAAAATAGACGTTTTTTTTTGGTAAACTTTGCACTAAATTTCCGATCCAAATTCCAATTTTTCTTTAATAAGGTTTTAGGATCACTTACTGAGTGACGGACATTAGAAAAAAAAGTTTATAAAAAAAAATGGATCGAATATTTAGTGAAAAGTTAAATTCTATTCGTACTGGTTTAGAAAGAGCAAAAAAAACAAAACATTTCATCGGTGTTAGCTCACGCGGCACATGGCGTCGCACGAGAGCGTGGGGCGCTTCCAGTGCGCGCGCTGCCCGGCGCGCTACCGCTCGCGCTCGGCGCTGCGCGCGCACCGCGACCGCCACGACGGCGTGCGCGCGCGCCGCTGCCCGCATTGCCCCGCCGCCTTCTACTCCTTCTCCGTGCTCACCAAGCACAAGCGCACACACACAGGTAAACTTCTTCAAACATATATGCTGACGGCATATACAACACACCTTTTGGGGCCTATGGGCTATGCACACCACTAACTAGGTATATGTTATTAAAAATATAGATTATAAAGACGCTGACGACTCTGTATCATATTTTGTGCTTATTAAAATAAAATTTGTATTCTTATAGATACAAACGTTTATAAGCGCGCGTCCACTGTGTCGACAGCGCGTTATAAGTTATCGTGTCAGCGTATCATTCTTGATATTACATGAAAGACTTATTTTTCTCTTTTAAATTTAAGTTATATTTTAGGGTTCCGTAATTCATAAAAAGGTTGGAAACCTTATATGATCACTCGTCTGTCAGTCGACTTTTTCAGGACGCACTGACGAAAATAAATAATAATGTACATAGATACAAGTATAAATTTTATAAGTCTCAATGACAAACATTTAGCGTAGACAAATTAGGCTCTAGGAAATCAGTGTGCAAACTTTCGAAATACTAAAAATATAACGAAGAAGTATTTTTAATTTCCATAATATTCGGAACACTCCTCCACATGAATTTGATTTGTTTATATTCTCTATATGTTATGTTGTTTTTTTAGGAATAAAACCATATGTTTGCAAAATTTGTCAAAAGGCATTCACTGGAAACAATAATTTAAAAGTCCACATGAGGGTCCATGGAGAATACTTAATCACGAAGAGAGTAACAAATAAATAAGAATATTAATAAAAGTTGGTGTCATTTCCTTAGCTTTAATGGGAGAAATAAAAATAATTGTATTTATATAAATTATTTATTTTAGAAATACCATTTATACCTAAGTAAAAAAGTAAGTAAACATATCACATACAAAAAAGTCTTTGGCGAGTACAGAAAAATGTACTAAACAGGTTCCTAACAAAGATTAAAGTGACGTGAACAGTCCTTCGTACTTACAAGTACTTGCTCACAATAAGGTAACAAAACTAATCAATTCGTCCAACTTATTACAATTTTCTTACGTTATATTAACTCACTAAACAGCACATAGAGTTTGTAAAACGCACTGTAGCTTGATATAAATATTCTAATTACGTTCGAACTCAATCCCAGTTAGCAATTCAAACTATAGTGTGTTTTAAATGAAAACAAGTAAAAATAAGTCCATCTGCAATTAGTGAACGGTTATTTCATACCTATTATTTTATAAACAAAACTATAAAAATGTTATTATTGTTAAATAAATATTGTTTAAAAATTCTGTGCAGTTTCTATCTGTAACGTAATCTAAAAATAATACAACAATAAAGTTTTAAATTCACTAAACCGCAGGGGTTCATTAAATGTACAATATATTATTGATACGGGTAAAAAAAATGTCTATCAAAAAATGTTTTTTTTTCGTAATTAGAAAATGTGGCAAGATTGGCAGCGTAGAAATAATGTTATTAAAAAAATGTATCCAATTAATGTCTAAGATTATACAAATGCGGTCACAAATGTCCTACTTAAGAAAAGGTACGACATAATGAAAAATAATCTACAATAAAGATAATACTTAAAAAAGGAACAATACTAAATAAATTTCTCTATTCAACATTCGAGAACTGCTTACGCTTTATTCCCTTTCTGCAACACACTGATTTGATTATGACTTTTACCTACACCATACAAACAATTCGACCAACAAAATGCCTTAAACATTTATGGACATAATAGTTTTACTAATAAATATGGACATTCTTTTTACGTTAATAAAAAAAAATTGTAATGTATAGACGTGCTTGCTTTGATCTTTTGTCATTTGAATAAATAAGTAATATTGAATGTAGCATAACATTTCTTTCTTTTATTTAAAATTTAGACATTTGTCTTTACCAATGCAATAAATTACTTCACTAGTGCTAGCAGTATGTGAGCCATACATGTTGTTACAGCATGTATGTTGATACTTAAAAGCACTTTATGTTACATGGAATGAACAGAAAATAGTACCTACTACTTATTTTATAACAAAATGATTGCACTTTTAATATGATCACACTAAAGTTGTTAAAGAGTATACTCGTAATAAACTTCCTATCATTATCCAATTTTATATATTTACTGTTATGATTAAGTTTAACATGTTTTTTCAAGAAAAAGAAATTTACCCAAATAAAGTAAAAAATTGAGCATCTCAAATATTCAATTTTAAGCAATTGTTATTTGAATATTTTTGTATTAGTAGTCATTTTTATGTTTATTATTATCAGCATAAACAACGAACAAGAGCAGGAACTGCTAAATTGCCATTAAAAATAAAATAGTGTCTTTTTATAAATAATATCTACTGTCTTTCAATAAATAATAAGGCGGAGTGTGTAAAGCCTATTACTAAAAATACTTATACTATATAGCAACGCTAATAATTTACTTACGATTATGTGACGTTTACCATTACAGCACAAATTTTAGCTAATAAGGGATCTAGCAATATTTAAGCTTAGATTTCATTGCCATAATGTTGGTTGGGTATTCTTACAATGGTTTCCTTGGTGCCAATTTTGTCAGTATCTATGAGAGAACCGGAGCTGTATTTCTTGGTTTTGGGTGCTAGGGGGGGTACTTCGCTACAGGTGGAGAAATTATCGTCCAATATTTTTGAACTAGACCCGGCAGTGCTAAACTTCTTCAAGCTGCTGGTGGCGAGGGAGCCGTTTGAAGAGGAGCAATGGGGAGGGAGTAGCGGGACTCTCTCTTGCTGCTCCTTGCCAGACGTGGTGGGGCGATGCCCGCAACTGCTTCCGGATTCAGATGCTGCTGTTTCTGGACAACCGCCCATGTGTATCCACTCTTGTATCCTGCAAATAAATACTTATACTTATTCGAGACGTCTAAAACCTAAGTCAATCCGGTAACTATGATTGTTGTAAAGCAATTAAAAACGTCGGGACTCAAAAATCAAATTAAATCTGCGAAAAAATTGCAAAAAGATAGTTTCGTACAATATATGTATATTGCCTGGAGGATAGAACGAAAGATATATGTATGTAGAAATAACATACTTTCAAAAACGCTAGGTTTCATTTTATACACATGGATCTTATTCCATCTTAATAATACGAGTATTATAAATGTGAAAGTTTAGATGGATGCTTGGATGATTGTTACTCAATCACGCCAGAACGGCTGAACGGATCTGGATGAAATTTGGCACAGACATAGATTATAGTCTAGAATAACACGTAGGCTACTTTTTATCGCGGAAAAATATACGGTTCCCGTGGGATAGATTTGTTTTTATTTTTCTAGAGGCGAACCCGAGCAAAACGAGAGTGAGCCGCTAGTTAATTAATATTATAAATGCGAAAGCTTGAATGGATATTTTTTATTCAATCACGCTAGAACGACTAAAAGGTTCTGGATGAAATTTGACATTTTAGGTTACTTTTTATTCCGATAAAATGTACGGTTCCCATGGGATACTTTTGTTTTGTATTTGAACAGTTTTTCGATGCTATACTAACCGTAAAACGTAAATACTTAGGGACCAATCTGAGCAAAACAAGGGTAAGTCGCTAGCATAAATAGAGCACAAATACAGTCACGACCATAAATATATGACTATGAACAATTCGGCAATAATATCTGATATCAAGATTCACTCATTAATAACAGATAACAACAACAATATGTGAAATCGAAGGAATAACAAAACAATTTGACTGGACACCTGATGTAAAAATATTGAATGCTCGTGACTGTACCTAGGTACATCAGCGGTAAAGCCTTTTTATATCAATACATGTATTGCATTAATATTATTCCTTCAACAAATTTATTTCAAACGTTCCGACTTCTGAACACATTTTTGTATCATCTCGGGGAAATAGCAGTTCCACTGTCGTAAACATGAGAGGAGTTGATAAAATTTAACGCACGTGATTGTAAATGTATAATTTATGTGAAAATATAAGAATATGTTTACATGTTCCTTACGCTATTACAAGCAACGTAATGATACGATCTTTTTATGGGCTACTTTTTATGCGCACTACATATTATAAAATAAACTCCCCCGCCGCGTCTGTCTGTCTGAACGCGATAAACTTATAAAAGGAATTTTTAGGTGTGTAATTCATCAAAGTTTTGTGTGAATTGACTGAAATATGACGATGATTGTTGAAAATGTAGGAAAAAATCATGTTGACTTCCCAGTCGGCTTTATTGGCTTGATTTATTAGCGTGCGCCGCATAAACTAATAAAGTTACATGAAAACAAAGTATTACGATACGATTGGAACGCACCCGAGAGAAGCGAGGGTAAGTCACTAGTAATATTTTTAAAAGTTATTGACGTCAAAACTTGATGTGCCATAAATACGAATTTACATACTAAATTTATATTAATGCTAGCAGAATCCGCGGCTTCGCTCGCGCTAAAACTACGAAAAAAAAACTCTAAAAAGGTAGGTTCAATACAAACTTTCATGCTCTATTTTACCCCCTTATTTCAAAATTCATCCCGAATTTTGAAAAATGCTAAAACACGTATTTATTTATTTGTATTGAAAAACATTAATACAAAGTTTCAAATAATTCTGATCACACTTATTTTTTTGGGTTGTATTATATCGTGTTTTCCCGTGGGAATGAGATATCCTCCTGCGGCAAAAAGCCTATGTTACTCTCCAGCCCTCTAACTGTCTTCAT
This sequence comes from Brenthis daphne, assembly GCA_947093115.1. Lineage (NCBI taxonomy): Eukaryota > Metazoa > Arthropoda > Insecta > Lepidoptera > Nymphalidae > Brenthis > Brenthis daphne. The sequence goes on from OX352471.1 coordinate 9,485,540, forward strand.
ACAAAAAATCACGCCAATCCGTCATTCCGTTTCGACGCGAAAGAAGGACAAACAAACAAACACACTTTCACATTTATAATATTAAGTATGGATTATAAAGAGGTATAGTTTATAAGTTTGTATGTTGTAATGTATGTGTAAGGGGGTAATCTCTGAAACTACTGATTCAATTCTGAAAATTCACTAATACGAAGCTACATTACCCCGGATGGCTATTATTTACTTCGATAAAAACGTGTTTACTTTCAGAAATCATAGTAACATGAATTGATGTAGGAAAAACTGGCAGTTGAATTACGTGTGTTGAATTATCTATGTATACTACATGAAATAAAGCAATAAAATGGGATGGGACGCACCCAAGCAAACAAAGGGTAAGTCACTAGTTTATTAATAGATGACAGTAAGAAGAATTAACCTGTTAACAATTTCTTCAAAGTTGGGCCTCCGTTGGGGAGTGTGCCTCCAGCACTCCTTCATGAGCGCGTACATGTGCGCGGGGCAGCCCGCCGGCGCCGCCAGCAGCTCGCCGCCGCGCACCATTGATATCACTTCTTGATTACTGTACCTGCGTCATGGAAATCGAACTACGGTTATATATGCGATAGTTGGTGGGTCTGTGTGCAAATGCATATGTGCAAGTACGCGAGGACCAGTGCGTGTATGTGTACGCTCCTGTGCGTATATATGTAATAAAATAAAATACATAAATAGAATAACACATAAACTACTTTACTATTGGCATATAAAACTTTGTGAGAGTTTTTCCTTAACTTTGTATACCTAACAACTCAACCGTATGGCCATTTTAGTATAATTCAGAATATATACTTTAATATATTGAATGTACATAATATAGTTTGTGTAAACATGCCTACCAGACTACTGAAGCTGCAAGCAAAACTATTACACAATATACTTGAAGATATATAGAGAAATGGTAACATCAATTTACCCATAATATGGTTGCAATCCATAGCTATAAATTTCCCACAATACAACTCCATAGGACCAGATGTCGCTTTCAGTTGTGAATTTACCATAGAGTATGGATTCTGGTGGCATCCATCTTACTGGTAAAAGGCTTTTAGATTGCACCTGAAATTAATATATTAAATGTAAGTTGAATGTTTTAAGGTAACTAAATATAAATCAAATATAAATAAATAATATACTCACTCTGTAATAATCTGAACTATAAATATCTCTAGAAAGTCCAAAGTCAGATATTTTTACAATAAAATCATCTGAGACAAGGCAGTTTCTTGCAGCCAAATCTCTATGAACATAGTGATGTGAAGCAAGATACTGCATTCCTGAAGCAATGTTGTAAGCTATGTTGAGCAATCGCATTGAAGGTAATCCTTTACCAGAGGGAGGTGCTCGTCCCATCAGGAACTCATGTAGATCTCCTCGAGCCATGAATTCAAACAGCATGCACAATGGTTCCTCTCTTAAAGCTACTCCTACTATACAGACTATATTTTCATGTGTTAATTCTGATATTAAGTCTATTTCCCTACGAAAGTCTGCTTTTGTTTTAGCAGATGCATTTTCTTTCAGAGCTTTTACAGCAACATATTGAGTTTCACCATTTTTTTTTAAAGCTCCTTTATATACTTTTCCAAATGCTCCTTCTCCCAACTCTTCTAAAAATTTTATTTGTGATAATGAGTATTGTGGTATTCGCAAAATACCATTACCACGTGATGTACTGGTCAAATGTGGTTGGCTACCACTGTTTTGATTAGTTAATAATTCATTCATTTCTATGGGCGAATTCAATCTAGAATTTCCATAAATATTTTTATCAGCATTAGGAAGATTTATGTCCCTTATGGTAGCAGCATTTCCTTTATTTTTATGTCTATAAAAGAGGCATATTACAAAAGCAACAATGACCAATGAAAACAGAAGAAAAATAACAACTATGTAAATCCAAATTTTATGAGCACATTTAGGAATGTCACATAGTTGCTCTTTAGATTTTCCATCATTATCAATAAAACACCATGGTTGTGTTTTAACACCACCAGGATTTCTACAATAACTATGTCTGCCAGTTAGCTCTGGATATTCAGATAATTTAACATAGAGTTGTTTGGACCACTCTATGCATGGTATGCCATTACTAGCCACACTTACTTTGCCCAAATACCCACTCCCATTCTCCCAGTAGCATTCATCATCTGACACCATTAAACTTCCAATACCAATCTTAAGACAATCTGAATCAACTTCTGGCAGATCTTGACATTCTTCAAGAGTTAATTGTTGACCAATATGAGGATGTCTTTTAGCTATAGCATATTCTTTTTGGCAGAGTTCATTTTCAAGTATTTCACAGTCTTGTTTACATACACGTTTTAATACTGTTGAATTATAACGATAATTAAATAAATCACCAGTTAAATTTTTATTTAATTTAAAAGGGACTATTATACTATTGTTTTCTAAGACCAATTTAGGTAAAACTTTTCCATCACTATTTTCATTAAGCTGATCTTTATCTAGCAAATTACTGTATATAACTTTAGCTTCTTTAAAAAAGTTTTCATTAGTTAATATTGGATGCCTACAAATAGGAAATGTGGAATAACATAAGCTTGGAAGTGCATAGCGTTCACAGTTAGAACTGATATCATTTGAATATTTAGTTACTTGAAAAGCTTTCATCAATTTATCTTCAAGGGCAATTTGTGATGTATCATAAGGTATATAAACAAAGTGGCCTTTTAGGTGAGAACTACAAACTTTACCCACATACTCCTGGCATATTGCCTCCAACTTTTGGGGTATAGCAGTATGATTTATATTTTTATCAAATTCAGATGTCATACCTTCAGAAACTAAATCAGGTGTAGTTTTAATATTCATCACAATTTCTTTATCATTATTAACATTTGGGAGTATAGATGTATATGTTGGCATTTCAAAAGTTTCAAATTGCATATCTTTTTCAACAATCAGCCTAGATGAGAGTCTTTTTTCATAATTTTGTTTGATAACACAAGTATAATTTCCAGTATCAGAAATACTTAATTTTTTAATTTTAAGGTTAGTGGCAATGGTGCCATTGGTTTTGTCAATTTTTGTTATAACTTTCATCCTTGCAGAATCTACTAATATTTTAGTATCCTTTAGCCAGTAAACTTTTACATTTTTCATTAAAGCTTCTTGAATATGATCCGGTGGAAATTCTTTTAAAGATGTTTCTACACCTTCCTTATTTTTAGTAAATCTTTCAACCTTAGTAAAATTCATCATAGCCTCACATTTAAATCGAACATCAGCTCCAGGACCTTTATGTAGCACAGGGGGAAGGGTTTTCGCAAAGTAAATATCCAGCTTTATATTCCATACTTTTTGTTCAGAAGTTGAGTTGGACTTCAACAATGAAAATGTATCACTTTTGTTGAAAATTGTTGATTGTGTTTCACGTGAGACGACAAAAACAATAATTATACAAAAGAATATCATGGTCGATATTTTCCATAACACTATTCTTTTATTTCATCTTAGAGCACCTCGGAGAAGTGAAATTTTTCTTGACAATTTATATATTAATTTCTTTTACATAACACGGCCAAGAATTAAATTTTCTGTCGAAAATAGACATTAATGACAAAGTTGATCACGATTCACGAAAGGGCAAATCAAATCATCAATAGCACTGAAAATCAGAAATCAGTGTAAAATGTAAATTGTATTCATCTGTGACTTTACGTGAAGTGTGTATACTGTGTAAGTTGAAGTAGGTAATTTAATCAGTATTCAGTAATCACAATCAGTATTCTTTTAATCTTCACCTATTGTCAATTTGTCACTGCTTTTATCACCACAGGCAGTTTATAACTATTTTTATTTGTCATCCATGCTAACTATACTCTTTGACCACAGGTAACAAATTTATTTCATCACTGACAGAAAAACACAGATAACATAAAGACACAGATAAATAAAACTTATTTTAATAGATGTTTTTTCTTTATGTTCATTACTAAGTGCATTTTTATAATTTTGCATCAATTAAATAATTTTAATTTGTAGTAATAATACTGGCCACTTATATATTGTATTAGAAACAAAGCTGACATATTATTCGTTAATTAATTCTTGGCCGTGTAGTAAAAGTTTTATCTGTCACAAAATTTCTGACGCCCGCCGGCACCACCCCGCAAACCTATTAGAAACTTCACTCCAGCGAATCTGACAATGAATTTTTTTCGCGGCGTCTGCTCCACTGAATGAATTTCTGATAAGTATGCAGGTATATATTCTAGTACATAATATATAGAGAACGCGCCCTCCGACGTTTTGATCAGAAAAATTCTGACGTGGACCCATAGATGGCATCCGGGACTCGTCAGAAGCCGACGTCAGACACGTCAGAATTCTGTTAATATGCGGGGGTCTAGACCAAAACATATGAGCAAAGTGCCTGAAAAATGTAAAAAAGGAACAAAAATTTTTTTTACTAAACTCTATGTCGATTATTTCCTGAGATATTCGACTTTCAATAAAAAAGGATCCTTCTCTTTTTTATCATCAATATCTTAGCATTTAATGGATGCACAGTAGATTAAAGGGATATTTTATAAATTTTAGTCATATTTCTAAAAGGTACTATCATAGTTTAAAAAAAACTTTAATTTTTTTATTTTTTTATGATTTTTTAGCAAAGCGATGAGTAAATTTTGTAAATGTCAACTTATTTTCTTCGAATATATTTTAAATATATTATTATTTTTCTTACTACTCGTCAAATTGCAAAGTTGGAATGTTTACGGTGACATTGTATAAATAAAAAAACGTCAAATTTAAAACTTAAGGATACCATCTCTTTAGTTTTTTCCCGAAAAATACAGTGGTGTAAAATTATTTATAAAAATTAGGTCAATATAGTAGGTACACTTCTTCAATGATAATTCAAAAAAATGTAGTTTACAAAGTAAAATAATTATCGATTTCTCCAATTTTAAGGGAGCTTTTATAGGACGACCATACTATGTTTTAATTTTTTCAAAAAGTAGTTCAAGACGAAAAGAATGAGCTTTATGAATTGAACGACTTTTTTTTAAATGTATGCGTCCACTTGAAGCTAGGGGTAATTTTCAGATGGGGGTAGGGGTGATAAAATCTACTTTTCTCGGAAAACGCTAAGCATTTCAATTTCTTTTTTTTATTGATTATATGTATTTCGATGATTATATTACCTTAGTTTCATGAAAATCAAAAGATTATTATAGAAATTTAAAATAAAAAACCAAGGAAAAGTTAAAAACTGAGTTTTTTGCAAATATCTCGAAAGCTTTTTACTAGACCTACAACTTGTGTGGAAAACATTTTTCAATAGAATGTCACAGTATACCGGAAATTGAAAAAAACTAGCTTTGCATCCTCACATTTTTCGGGGGTAGCTGGGCATAGGGGGCATTTTACGAATTTCTATTCCTTATATACCTGCTAACATTTTAAAATCATAAACCTTCAGGCTTTCAATATTTTGTTCCCAAACCAGGATTCCGATTGGACTACTAAGATATCTCACTGCATGAAGACTAGATTATAGATGTCTTTATTTTTCATGTCTCAATCTATGGTAATAACTTGTATTTTTTTATAATCTGTGGGTCTTCCTATACATTATGATTTATGAATAATAATTTGTATCTGTGGTGTCAGGTGTGGATAAAATCCATGGATGACAAAATCTAACCGACATCATCAGCATCACATTTCTTATTTTCTCAATTCTCTTTCATTTTTGTATATTTTTATAGCATTTTAATAATAAATTAATTAATTAAACATGCCTAAAAACAAGAAAAAAGCTGATAGTTCTAGCAGTGATAGCGATGACGGTCCAGTGGATGTAAGTTAAAATTTTGGACGTTATTGTTAATAATGTTTTCCTTCAAAGTTTGCTATTTAGATTTATAAATAAAATCTGGCAATATGAAACAACAATGTATTTTTTGTATTCAATGTCTTGTTATTGTAATTCTTATAAATTCTATTTTCTTTACAGAGAAATCCTCCTCCTGAAAAGAAGGCTAAAATGGGTTCCAGAACTGACGATAAAGAGCCTACTTGGGTATTGGAAGGAAAGAAGTTAGTCAAAGTGCGTGAGTTTAAAGGCAAAGTGTACATAGACATTAGAGAATTCTATGAAAAGAATGGAGAATTATTACCAGGAAAGAAAGGAATTAGTTTGAATCCCGATATGTGGAGAAAGCTGTTATCCTTAGGAGATGAAATTAATGAAACTGTTAGCTCTATGTGTTAATAAATTTTGTGTTTTTATAGATGTAATGATTAAAGGGGTCAATGTAATTAGATTTTTATCTTGCTGCCTGTTCCCTTCCCTTCAAATATTTTTGATATAAACTACCTATGTATTTGCTATTTTCCATTTCCTCTTAACTCTACTATAACTTTATAATTGCTCTGTTTATAATATACTAGCATTCACTATGTGTAACTCAGCTCAGAGCCGGTTCAAATATTCAGTTCACAGTAGCTAGAGCCGTTGAGCTGCGGCTCAGTTGCTAGATAATCGGTTCACAGCTCAATATTACTTAATATGGCTCCGTGCATCACTTCAGCGCCACCTAACGTCAGCTATTTCGATGGACCCGAGCCGACGGACCTGTACTATAGTCTATAATCTATATTATTATACTCTTTGCGTCGGACAGTATGACGTTTCATCGCGACGTAAAGATATAATTGCATGAAATTAGCATTCCCCTATAATTGTGTAAGAACGAAAAAATATGACTATAATAACTTCTTCGAAATGCTGCTTTATTACATACAAATATAATTTAGGTACATCATACATGTCATTTGTTTGAACAGTCATAAATTAGCTGTAAATCTATAGTTAAAAGTACCCATACAACATCAATTGAGCTGAACTGTGAGCCGGTGTACAGCTCCGGTTCAAGCATATGACTCATGAGCTGACCTGCAGCTCATAAAAATTCATTGAGTTACCCATGTCTAACTAGCATTGCCCGCGGCTCTGCCCGCGTTCAGATGACCAAATACTTAGGTTTTACATATTAGTATACTCTTACATTGCAGTTTTTGTATTTTTTCTCAGAAGTATGTAACATTACCACATTCATACAAACGGTCGGAAATCGAGTTATACCCCACGCGCGTCGCGTTCGGTATACACTCCGTAGACAACCGTGCGGGGCTGCCAGATCGCATACGTGTTTTCCTGTGTGAATTAGATAATCTCCCGAAGTAGAAAGTAGCCTATGTCACTCTTCAGTCCTCCAACTATCTCTACACAAAAAATCACGCCAATCCATCATCAGCCGTTTCGACGTGATAGAAGGACAAACAAACTTTAATATTTATAATAATATTAAAGTATGGATGTAGTTTGTAAATCGATGATGATTGAATGTTTATATTGACACAGCAAAGTCAAAAATCACTCGTAACAGCTAAAACTCGGCTTTTTTTTTAAATAATTCGAGTTCGGTGCAAAAAAATTAAAATCCATGAAATTGTTAACAAAATCCGCGTATAGGTACCTACCCAACCGAATCGAGGATAAGTCGTTTGTCTACCTAAATGGTATTTAAAAAATCTGGTTGATAGTGCAGTGTGCAATCTGTTGAACAATAATATAAAGTGTGTGCTAAATAGCATGATATGGACAATAAGAATTTTTTAGTCTTCATGTAGCGTGTAGGGAAAAACAAGCACGGGGGACCAGGTTTAATAAATTTCTGTTTTGCCAAATGTAAAATAAAAAAAGCATTTTCGATAACATCAACAATTTTAACATAATTTTTTTTCCCAAGCTCCGAATGTTGCAGCCCCTAAAAATTTGCCGCCCTGGGCACTAGCCGCAAGTGCTCCTAGTGTAAATCCAGCGCTGGGAAGATGGCTTACTTCGGTGGGAATGCCAAAACAAAGTTATATAAATTTTTGACCTTACTTTAGGTTTAAGTCATTTTTTGATTGAGCTATTGCCTACTCGCGTCACAAACTATGAAGTATAAAGCTCACGATACATTAATTTCATTCAGGCTAAAGAAAAATAGCCGAAATTGAAATGGTCCAATGTTTTGTATGGGATAGGAATTGGAACATTTATTAGTATAAAATATTCATATACCTGTTATGTCATCTGTGTTCAGAACAGAATAAATAATGTATTTAGCCTTTTTAATGTCCCACTGCTGGCGGTGGGCCTCCATTCGATACGAGGGGGATCAGGCCATAGTCTACCACGCTGGCCAAGTGCGGTTTGGCGGACTTCACTTTTTTAGAAAACTTGCTAGATTCTTTCAGATATGTAGGTTTCCCCACGATGTTTTCCTTCACCATAAGACAAGTGGTAGTCATGTTGGAAATGATTCGCACATGAATATCAGAGGCGCGAGAATAAAATAATGTAGAAACAATGTTTATTAGTTGGCAAACAAAATATATCCATTAGTTCCCTGGTGATATTATATAGAATTTTATTTATTAATGGCATAAAGGAAACCTTAAAAATAAACAGGTACATAAATATTGAGCACGTTATCACATCAACATAAAGTCTAGTAAATAATGCCTGGCGTTTTATAATTGACATTTATTTCCTTTCTTTGAATACCTACTTACAAAAGACGTGCCAGATAAAAAAACGTGTGTGTATACCGTGTACTTATGTACGCACGAAAGAAGTTATACTTCGTTGGCGTAACCGAACAAAAATAGCTAAAGATTTCATTCCGTATGTCACAACACTTCGTTTGTAAAAGAAATGCAGCAAACTTTATCATGTTGCCTTTTGCCTGTCGGTGTGCGCGCGCATCGTAATAATTTTATTCTCACATATTTTCGCAAACGTGCCAAAAGAAGTATAACTTCAAAAGACAAACAGCTAACATATTTACACCAAATAGGTAAGATACATACAATTGATGAATTAAAAGTCAACACAATTAGTGTCATCAATGATTTCAAGCCCAATAATTAATGGTAGTTAATAGTTATCCAAAAAGGGACCTTACAAATTATGGCTGATTTTATTTCATCATATTTTATTTAAGATATTTTTATGTAAAAGGGTTAAAAATAACAGCATCGTATATTTCTCGTTTCTATTTTTGTATTCAAAATTAAATTACTACATAATAAACGTAGATTTTTTTAAATACTTCGTAATTAATTTTTTTTTCAACATATCTATTAAAATTTGGAAGAAACTTGACATTACGCAGATGTTATTTCCAGTACATAAATAGGCTTGATTTTTCACTCTCAGATAAATGTAATAAACACAACACATCCTTTTGGTTTAAAGTACAATATAAATAAATTAAAAAATAGTTGTTTGAATGAAATAGTTCCAATATTTTACTTGTATGTTCAGTCAGGTTATATTATTTCTTGATGGATCACTTTTATCTGACGATTAAAAAACCAACCCTTATTGTAGTTAAACGTTTCAATAGGAATAGTGCTCAATATATTTAACAAAAAGTTCCGTGGAGAAGTGTCTTTAGAAAATCTTAATACCATAGGAATTACACCGTTACACATATAACACCGTTTCACCATCTTTGAACACACGAACTACACGCTATTTTTATTCAACATAATTCATAACTACATAGCTTATAACGTGAATAAGAAACATTCTACCTTAGTTATTACATACAAGATAAAAAGGAATTTAAGATTTTTTTATAAATATAATTATGTTAGATATAAGAACAAATTATAACATAATTAGGTACTACACCAATAGTTTACTATAAAATATAGTTAACCATTTTATTTCTTAGGCAAGATATATCGCAGGTTAAAGTAAACAAATATGAACGAAACATTACTAGGAATATAAGGACTTATCATTTCGTAATAGTTGAAATGACTGAGTATTCTGCCTTAACTTTCAATTATTAGAAAAAAACGTCATAAAGGTATTTAGGAATACAATAACTAGACACTAGTCTAATAAAAACAATGAGTGGGATTCATATTATACTATTTAGATACCTTATTACAACCATAATTCATATACTGTGGCCATCCTGCAGCGTCAGTTATTATTAATGAGATATTTTTTTTTGCGGAAATAATCTTTATGTAATTATTTCACAAACATGTCAAAAATTATACCTGAGATGTACTCGTATAGAAACTTTTACAAAAATAAGCGAATGCTGTGGAAAACTAAAATCACATAAATACCTCATCAGAACATCTACAGTACATATTTTGTAAAAAATAATCCAATTTCAACTATGACATGTTTATAATTATTTTGTGACTAGTAGTCAATATAACGAAGACATCTGTGTCTTCATGACAAGGAAATTATTATATTGGCATGATAAATAGTATTGGAATGACAATAATCATAAATATATATATGAAACGATTACAAACATACGATATTAAAATCAAAGTCTTAGTCGGTCAGTCATATCTTATCTAGTCCAAAGATGCGCGGCTTTGTTAGCAAAATGTAAATACACGCTTACTACATTTTGTTTATATAGAATTCATATTTTAATTAAATTTGGTTTTATAATGAACTTAGTTTTTTTATCGAAATTTACAGTTCAGTGCAAATATATAACTTATTGAAAATAATTTACTAGTATAACTAGATAGGATTGACATTAATGTATATCTGGAAGATATAAAACACTTTGCACATAATGGCAGTTTAAAATTACTAGCAGTCCTCGAATATTATTGTTACTATGCCAAAATGTCTTTATTAAATATTAACTAATACAAGTCTAATTCTGAGAGACCAAAAAGTATTAACAAAATAAATGCTAGGTATAAATAATTAACTCACATGTATATTTTTCTTTGTTTTATGCATTACCTAACTTGATACAAATGTTACAAATTATAAAACTTGCAATATTAGATCTTGGATCTTTATAAGAATAGAATATGCTATTTTAAATTACGACCAGATTATATTTTATATTAAATAAATGGTAACTCTTTATCTTACTTAAATCTTTGGTTTAATTTTGAAACATGAGATTTTGAAGTGCTCGCACATTTCCTGCACCTGAAATTAAATAAAGGAAATTCAATTTGGAAATAATAAAGTTTAATAATCTTTATGATTTGCTATTTGTGTAGACTTTTTATTGCAATCATTTGCATAATCAGCCTCAAGAGATTCCAGCAGCCATTAGGATGTATGTATGTCTGAAGATCCTGAGGTCCTGGGTTCGAGCCCCGGGTCGGTCCAAGTTTAGTTATCAAGCTTTTCTTTTAAGAAATTCTTAGTAACAGCCCGTAGTTGGAAAGTTTGGAGGCGATAATTCACCCCCGTGGCTAGAAAGACATATAATACCGTCGGTCTTGCGCCTGATCACCCTCATCGAATTGTCGTCCCATCGGAGTATAAGAGTTACAGGAATAGAGAGTGCGTTGTGTGTTTTGTGAGCGCATACGCGCGTTGCACTATATAGGAGTTTGCCCACTACACCGTCTTATACCATGACCATGCTATGAACGTATCAGGCACGGAAACGAGCGTGGCACGGACTACAAAGCCCACTAGAACGTATCAACAGCGTATCATATCCGTACATAACGGTTTTAGTGCTGCGTATTGCTCACCATTGCGCCGCCCGCGCGCACCGGGCCCGCAACGTCGCGTCCCAGGCACAGTGTACCGGCACCGGCTAAATATTCTCGTCAGCAATTATTACCGCTTCGTGCACGGCACGCCACGGTGCCGGTCCGGTGACGGAACGGTCTAGTGGGCAAAATCTCATACTTTTCAATACAAAGAATTTTTTTGCCTTACACGGTCCTAGCACGGTCATGGTATGAGACGGTGTAGTGGGCAGAAACCTTAATACAGTACAGAAACACATAGGTAGGTAGTAGGTACCACTCTGGTGCCGTAGTAGAGGTGCGCGGCTGAGGCGAACGCCGTGAGCGCGGCCAGCAGCAGCAGCTCGGCGGCGGGCGGCGGCGCGGCGCCCAGCGTCAGCGCCAGCGCCAGCGCGTACGGCACCAGCAGCGCGTTGAACGCCTCGCACCGCGTGTCGCTCATCTGCGACACTATCAGCCGGCACTGAAACATTATTACCTTTCAATTCAATTATTTTGTTCTGTGCCGTTTGGGCACAACAAAATTTACTTCGCTAATGTCACCTAAAATGTTATATATAGAATAACCAGTAAGAACAAAAAAACACTAGATCTGATTACATGTATAATTAGTTTTAAATACACTGAAAAAGACGCATTTGATTAAATTGGCTAGTTATAAATATAAATATGTCAGGACATTAACACACAACACCATCTAGTTCCATGGTAAGCTACGAGGCTTGTGTTATGGATACCAGATAGTTGATACATTATACATATATAACTTTAAATACATACATATTATAAATATAAACACCCATGACTGGAGTACAAACATTCGTGCTCATCACACAAATGAATGATCCCAGCGGGACTGGAACCCGCGACCACTGGCGCAGCAAGTAGGGTCACTACAAACTGAGCCAAGCGTGTCGTCGACAGTTGACACCACCAATCAATTCACATACTTTTCGAGAGCTGTCAAAACACGATTCCCCCATACATTTTCTTTGGGAATTAGTAAATAACCTGTAACGTCACTTATTTGCCAACTCAATTGATCATTATTGATTCCAAAGCAACTAAAACAATAATTTTACCGTTATTTAAACATTAATCAGGTGTTCGGGGTCAAAATGAAATATTTTTAAAAGAAGTTGATTCTTGGAATAAATGTATAATGGTGTCAATTATCCAATTGCAATGTATAGAAATAATCAAAACAACACATCTAAATTAATATTATAAAGAAGTAAAGTTTGTGAGTTTGTGACGTTGTAGGGTGTAATCTCTCTAAAGTAAATTAAGTAAAGGATCTACTGAACCGTTTTAGATGTTTGTTAAGAAGATAGTTTAAGACCCTGGGAAGAATATAGGATAGTTTTTATCCCGGAAATTATCCCTTAAGGGGATAAAAATGGGGATGAAAGTTTGTATGGGGTAGCAATCTAGAGACGATGTACTACATAGTATAGTGTTTTCATTGTAGCATGGTGCGGGTGACATTAAGTCAAACCGTTCCTTTTCACTTATAATTTACGAGCGACTCACTCTCGCTCCGCTCGGGTTTCTCCCTAGTTATGTTTTAACGTGTAGTTTAGAGTTGAAATATTTTCTCGCAGTAAAAAGTATCCTATATGTTGACCCGGATAACCAGCTATCATCATATCAATTTTCATCAAAATCTGTCCAGTGTTTATTTCATGATGCGGTAACAGACAGACAGACAAAAATTTTAAAAACTATAGATTTGGCCTCTATATCATCCCCATTTTCATCCCCTTAAGGGATGATTTTTCTTCCCAGGGTTTCAAACTATCTTCTTACCAAATTTCATCTAAATCAGCTTAGTAGATACAGAGATTACCCTACAACGTCACAAACTCTACAAACTTTTTACCTCTTTATACTATTAGTATAAATTAGCTAATAAAAGCTCTTTAGAACGGACATCCATACTATTTAAATTTTATATATTACTAGCAATTTAATAAAGTCGCATCGCTCAGTGCTAAAAATAAGAATTCGGGCCCGAAATAAGAGTTTTATTAGTTTTGGTTCATGGTTATCATGCTTCAGACATGCGCAAGCGTTACGAAATGGTTGAAAATTATATTTCTAATAGGTCAATACGATTTATGTAGTTATATTAGTATAATGGCGGTCTTTTTATATAAGTAATTATATGCTAACCATGAAACTTAAATTTATTAAACTTGCATTATAATCAATGTAATGTAATCTGTTGTTATAAAAATGATCTCATACATAACATTTACAATATAACGATTAATTTATAAATAAAATTAATGGAATTTGCATTTTTATCACCTTTATGTAACACAAAGTAACAATTTTTTTTGTTAATTGTTATGTGAAACTTTGGAACGTTTCCTACTGACGGTTCTATTAACATTATTAGATATTAATAATAATAATTGATATTAGATTATAAATTAATTAGCATACAAATTACTAAATACTAATTTAAAAAAATCGTGTATCAACGCTCTTCTTAATCAGCATTAGTATACATACTCAGTTAATTTCCGTATTTAACCATTACAAAAATAATCAATATTTTATTCACTTGTTTAATATCACTTTGGTCCCTAAATAATTTACCCAAAAAAATACATTGGTACTTAATTAAACTTTGCTGAGATTTTTTATTTGTACAAATCAATATTCGCATTGATAAAATACTTCAGATAATCAGAAATTACAAACTTACATTTATATTAGAAAATATAGTTCCATTGAGTATGTAGAAAAGCCTTGGCCCCCTGTTAATTATGTTGTTAGGGGAATATAGGGCCCAAATGGTGCTCAGGACGAAAAATATTGCGAGTGGTACGAGCGGCCTCACCGCTTCTACCAACGGACGCATCTTGCCGGTCCGGTTACGATAAGATCTGAAAAAAGTATTTTCGCTATTTGATTGCACTTAATTTTAACCATTATTTTCTAATTATATTATTCTCCTAATTAAGAAATGAAAGGCGTAATTGTATTCAGCCCTTATTAATTAACCTCACCGGTAAAAACAATAGAAACTACATTTAAAGCATCTGTTTCAAGTATCTTTAAATCTTAACAAATTATATTAGTCGAGTAAAATTAGGTTTATGCCTATATGCCGGAACCCAGCTATAATGAAAGGATTTGGCTGGTTTGGGATTTTTTGAATTTCTTATACTAAAAACTAAAAAGTTTATCTTTTGAAACCTTTCGCTACTGGTTTTTTGAAGGGTTGTCCCATGAAATGATGCGACTTCTAGTACAGTACATTCCTATTACAGCTATATTATTTTTTCTTTCCAGAATAACTCAAGTGTCGGCGCGTCTCTCTCTCACCGGGCGCGTGACGTATGAGTTGCGCAGGAGGGGGACCCTCCCCACCGCGAGACCATGTGATCTGACCGCGGCCACTTCGCCTACCTGCGCGCTGGACTACGGACACTTCCACAAACTCTAATTTGATTATACGTAGTTCATAATATACAGTCCACTGCTTTTATTTAAAGTCCCGTTAAGGCCTACACACTCAATTTCTATATAAAATACTTGACTGACTTGGGACTTCCTTTTTGGCTTCGCTGCTGGGTGCTAAGGTGCGTCCCTAGATACGTTATAGATATGAATAGTTATTACGAGTATACCTTATGAGAAAGACTTATGCGTTTGCAGTTTTTTTTTGTAGGCCTTACTAAAACCTACAATTTTCTAGTAAGTATATTATTTTGATGTATCTTAAGGTTTAGCCAGCGTTAGCCAAATAAATTTCTATGTACGACTTGATAGAACCATGTTAATTATAAAAGTTTCCATAAGAAATCTTGTATAAACGACCCCAAAAACTATAACAGTCATTATTTGAAGAACAAATAAATATTTAAGAATTCCTATAATTGTATTTTTTGTGGAGATTTCTAGAAAAATTGGTTTTTTTAATTTACGAATTTTCAAAAAAACAGTAATTTTTAAGGGGGTAAACTTTTTAGTTTATGGTACCTATTAAAAACTCAAAAAAGAAAAATCATTCAAATCCATTTACTATAACTGGGTTTTGTCATTTTTCATTTATAATTACTATTTGCACTCGATTATAGGAAAAAATTATATTTTAACAAATTCTATAACAAAAAATTATAATTACATTTATATATCGTTTATTTGTGTCGATTTCTTGTTGAACGTTCTATCTCTTTCATTGTCACGGCAATTTTTTATTTAATGTATTAAATTGACATGACAACAGCTAAAATTGAAGTCGAATTCACAAACGTGATGTCGGGAGCCACGCAACAGTCATTTAATAACTAGCAGAGAACCCGCGGCTTCGCTCGCACTGAAACTCATACAATATTTTATCAACTTATGGGAGTAATTTCGAAAAATGCTTAAGCATGTATTTATTTAGTTTTACTTAAGAGCATAATTACTAATTTTCAAGTAATTCAGATCGTAAATAATTTTTTGTCACTATCCAGACCTCCAACTATCTCCACACAAAAAATCAAGCCAATCCGTCAATCCATATCGACGTGAAAGAAGGATAAACAAACTAACATAGTTTCACATTTATAATATTAGTATGGATAACAAAAAACTTAACAAATACCAAAATGCTTAAATATATGTAAGAATTCCGATAATGTACATATATTATTATTTATTACTCTACTCTCGCTAAAACCATTTTTTTATTGACCATTGTTCTCACTCGTGCGTATGCGTTAACTTTTACACCTGTTTTAACTATAAGCAAATACAATATTATACACTTTCGCTATCCTTGGGTGCGTCTTTATCAATAATAGTCTACGTGTCACTTCAGGCCAGTCTCGCACCCCACACACATCACACACACACACACACTTTCCCATATGTATATAATAGATACTAATGTAATTACTGGTATATATTCCACAATATGACGGTCTGGCTGGTGATGATGGCCGAGAAGTAGAGCACGAACTCAAAGACGACGCCGGGCGTGAGGCCGCCGGGCAGCGCGGCGTGCCACGCCTGCGGGCCCACCGCCGACGTCACCAGCAGCAGGATGCACGAGCCCTGCCAACGCGTAGAGCGTCTCTATATTGGGAGCTAGATGTCTTTTTCTATAGTGGAACTCAAGGCATCGAGAGAAAAAATCTAAATGTCAAATGAATAATTAGATAATAAATTAGAGAAAAATTACTTAATTAAAGTGAAGCATTGTTTAACAGTAAGGAAGCAAATCATAAACGAATAACTAAAACTGAAATAATTTTTGTAATTACTACTTATAACAAAAACTATTTCAGTTTTTATTTAAAATTAAAAATTACGAATTAAAAAAGTAATTTAAAAAAATTAAACCAACTTTTAAACATGACAAGGTATAAAAATTAACTTTAATTATAGTTAAAATATTATACATCAATTTCGGACGTATTTATGGATATTAAAATACTTAGATTTACTTTACTTTGCGTCAGCTGGCACCCATTTCGAAATGTCTGATTAGGTATTAATAGGAATATCTAATATATTTAAACGAGCAGTTCTTGTATATATATATATATATATATATATATATATATATATATATATATATATATATATATATATATATATATATATATAGTACCTGGGCGACCGAGCTTTGCTCGGAGTTTTTGGCCAAAAAAAAAAACATTAAAAAAAACAAACAAAGAATTTAAGAATAAATACAAAAAAAAAACAAAATTAAAACTTTGTGTCCGACCGGGATACGAACCCAGATACCTGTGGTTGTCAAACTTGCGCATTGGCCGCTTGACCATGATGCTTATATCTGAGCGTGCGAAATTATCGAACATAATATTTTGCGTGGAATTATTAATTATTAATTTATTGAAATAATGCAAAAGAAATCATAATAATAATAAAGCTCTATTTATTCATTTATTTATTATAAAGGCTTACTAACTAAATTTACATAAAAACATTTATTTAACATTATAATTTTACCTATCTGTATATACATTTAATTTAAAAGTATGCACAGCTTTTTATAAAAGTATTCCATTAAAATTTTATTTGGTTAAGAGTATATAAGGAGCCATTTTAGTCGTACAATAAAAAAAATGTCTATATCACAATGCTGAAATATAAAATTATATAATTTAGTGACTATTTATTAACTTATAATTTTTTAACTAATAATTTTGTAATCTGGAATTAAATTATTTTAAAAATCTTCATATTATTTGAAATGATATTGTATATATGTAAATTATCATTAACAAATAAATAAATAAACCATCACAATAAATTAAATAATTCAATTGAGTAAATACTAAACATTTCACAATAATAAATATAAATAAAATTTCTTTCCATACATTAATTCTGACAATAGTTATAAATTAGGTATTTAATTTCATAATTAAATGTATTTATTTAGTAAATGTCTTTTTCATGTATAGACCCCTCTCGGTTAAAAGCCTCCTCCAAAGTAGTCCTGCATAGAGCTCTCCGTTGGAGATTATGCTTGTATGATTGCAAAGGGTTTCTTTTCAAATTTTGTTTTCAATATATAATTTGTTTCTGATATGCCTATAAAGTTTATAATTTTATCTTTGTGTTCTTTTGATTTGTTGTAGGAAATGCTGCTTTTAATTCTAGAAGTTTTTCTGGTGAAGATATGTATACCTTTGTTCATTGTATGTCTGTTTTTCTTTGGAGGGTTACGGTCGAACTCCCCCACAGTGACCGGCCGTACTGGTGGATAAAGATGAGGAGGTTCCTACGGTGTTTAATATACTGTATCTTGCTGTGTTGTTTTTAGATGTTCCTGGTTATCATTTGTGTGGTTGAAAGTTAACTTTGGTTTTTGTACTATTAAGTCTTTAATATTACCAGGTATGGTTTTCTTTGTATGTTGTTTATTTGTTAGTTTTTGTTTATAATTGAGGTAAGGCGTTTCTAGAGATACAGGCAGACTTCTTTTTTATTTCCGTTTAGTTTAAGACTATTTTTCCCTCTAGTTCATGATGGGAGTTCATGAAAGTTCTTGTGCCTAATATGTCTTTCTAAATTATTTATTGAGGTACTTTGTTCCTGGATTTTTTTCTCAAGAACTTCAATTTTTATTTCTAACTGTTTAAATTTCTCATTTAAGTATATTATTGTTGATTGTATTTTTAATGTCTTCTTTCATTTCTAACATTTCTGTTTTCTGCTGTCTTATTTCTTGTTGCATGTTTATTAGCAACTTTTTTATGTCCTCCATCTTATGTGTGAAGTTGGAAGTAGAAAAGCTGATTGAAAAAAGCACCAATTATACCAAGTTGAATTGCAATTTTATACAGAGTATTAGTTTTTGAGGTTATAAACTTATGTTTTAATATTTGACCCTTTCACTTCACAAATTATTTTGTTTTATTGTCATCACACACAGAAAAGATGGTTTTGCACTAATAGTATCTTTAAGTTATGTTTGTCACTTTTATATTTGTTTGGTAGGTGAATTTTTAAAAGCTCATTTGTTCTTCAACACATCAAGACTTGGTGATGTTTACATATTGCCCATAGGTTTTATTTAAAAATTTATTTTTATTATTTAAATTTATATTTATTCTTTAAATTATTTTCACTTAAATATATTTAAACTTGATGTAAATACGGACACGATGTTGACAGTTGCACAGTGGCGCCGCCCACTCACCAGAAGTGACAATGCAAAAATTGTGAAAATACAAAAGAAAATCGCATGAAAATTCGAAAATTCGCGTTTTTCCAGATATAAGACTAATCTAGATCGATTTACCGCCCCCGAAACCCCTTGCATGCTAAATTTCATGAAAATCGTTGGAGCCGTTTCCGAGATTCAGATTATATATTGATATATATATATATATACAAGAATAGCTCGTTTAAATATATAAGATATATATATATATATATATATATATATATATATATATCAATATATAATCTAAATCTCGGAAACAGCTCCAACGATTTTCATGAAATTATCATACAAGGGGTTTCGGGGGCGATAAATCGATCTAGATTAGTCTTATGTCTGGGAAAACGCGTGTTTTCGAGTTTTCTTTTGCATTATTCCACGCAAAATATGGTCGGTAATTTGCGCGCTCGTGTTCAAGCGGCCAAGGTGCAAGATCAACAATCACAGGTGTCCAGGTTCGAATCTCGGTATACAAAGTTTTTCCTTTTATTTATTTTTAATATTTATTCAAGTTTTTTTTTTTAAAAGACACAAGATTGACAATCATAGGTGTCCGGGTTCGAATGCCGGTCGGATACAAAGATATAATTTATTTTTGTATTTATTCAAGTTTTTAATTTTTTTTTAAAAGAAAATTATACTTTTTAACCAAAAACTCCGAGCGAAGCTCAGCGGCCCAGGTCCTAGTAAATTAAAACCCCCATTCAGTTACTTCTTTCCTTTTTGTATTTTTTTAAGTCAGTTAAATTTTTTTACTATATGTAATTTAAATAAAGAATACTTACGATCATTGTAAAATCATATCCCCAAGGTAGAAACATGACTCCGGTATTATATTTCTCCCAATGCGTTAGATAGAAGTTTAAAAATATATTCCACAATACGAAGTAAAATCTTAGCGGACTTAATTCATCCCTGTAATAAAACATAAAAATGTATAAAATCGTATTAAATAGTTAAAAGAATTTTTATGAAGAATCCATTACAATTTGCTAAGCATATTAATATATTATAACGTATTAAAGAAATATGTTAGGTAGGTACTTTAAAATATTTTTAATAAGATAATAAAAACTTCATGCTACCTTCCAAAAATGCTATATAGGCAAGTAGGTATAAGAACCGTGGAGTAAGAATCCAAGCCATGATCAAAAAGTTCACCTAGTGGGCCACTGCTGCCGGTGCGCCTAGCTTGTTTTCCATCAATTCCATCTGAAATTTTGTGACAGTATGGTATAAAATAATAAATGACTAGCGACTTACACCCGCTTCGCTCAGGTTCATCCCTGGGTTGATTACCCATACAAACTTTCATCCCCATTTTCACCCCTTTAAGGGGTGATTTCCGGGATAAAAAGTATCCTATGTCCTTCCCAGTCTCTAACTATCTTCTTACCAAATTTCATCTAAATCGGTTCAGTAGGTCCAGAGATTACTCCCTACAACGTCACAAACTCACAAACTTTACCTCTATATAATATAAGTATAGATTATAATTGATAAATTAAATGGAGCGAATTATGTAGGTATATGTATTATTAGCGCAAAAACATGTTGCTTTATAAATCTGGTGTAATTATTATAGCTACTTATCTATTCAGAAAAAGTAGGTTCAATACAATCGGTTTTTATATGTAGATTTCAGAATTATGTTTATGTATCTGCACAGTAATTAAATTATATAAAAACCATTTCAAGGTTATTAAAATATTCGTAAACAAAAAAACGTGTGTTTTAATGGTACTTAATATGTCCTATTTACAAATTAAATTAGATAATGAGTTTAAAATGCGATAAAAAATAGTATAACTACAATAGAACAAATTCATATGTTATATAATATTTTAAGTCTTATTGAGACATAATATAGCTTGTTTACTTAATTAAAACCACACTAGTTAGAATAAAAAAACACTGTAGATGTGGAAAAAGAAAGAGGAAGATAGCAAAAATCTGCAGAAAGAAAATTGAATTTTGTGCTTATATGTACTTATATGTAGAGTAATTTTAAACTGTTAAGGGAATACATACTCGTAATATTTGTTATCACACAAGGAATGAGGATGCATTGGTTTGGTAAACTATTATTATCAAAGCCAGACATTAAGAGATTGATAACATTAGGGGCAATAAGAATAAAAGATTAATTGGTTTGTTTAGTTATACTATAACTTAAATGTATTTTATAATTGTATGTATTTAACTTATGTAATAGTAATTTTTATTTTTACTCGTTTGAATATAGATAGTACTAAAAAAATATTACTTTTATATTCAAGCATTTTCACTGCAAGCTAGATTGCGAGAATATGAGATACTTAATCATTGATTTTATAAATTCTAACCATTAAATGTGTTATGTATAGATATAAAAAATAGTCAAAAATAATTTATCACCATAAATATATATAATTTTGAATGGATTATTTCTAAATTATATATATATATATATATATATATATATATATATATATATATTAAGGTGATGAATTACCGTTTAAGCAATTATTACATAGCTGGAAATAATAATATACATAATTGATGTCTCTTTCTCTTGATATATAGCCTTTTTTTTCAATGATTATCAAAAATCACTACTCTTCATAAATACACATTAGTCTATATATAATTCTTTGATTTAAATATAATCCTTAATATACCATTTTAATATATAGTTTAATTCAAACAACCAACTGATCCAACTCCTGGCCTTTCTATTACATTTTTTTTTAAACTTTATACTCTTACCAGGGTATTTAAAACAAAATTTTTAATTTATCATTGGTTAGTGTAAAAAACTCATTAGAAATTAAATTGGATTTAAATATTTGTAAACCAAAGTAGCTTAATTTCAATTTTAAATACGATAAAAAGTATAGACACGCATCTTAAAAACACACACATATCTTAAAAAAATAATTCTTAACATTTTAAAAAACTATTAAAATAATTTAACGACTTAGTACTTTAGTGTTTTGTCTTAGAATAAGAAGACCAATCATTTTATGTTATTCATGTATACACTTGTACAACAGGATCCCAGAAAATGTTCAAAAGGCTTCTATAGCCAAATTCAAAAAAATTGTTAAAGAATGTTTGTGTGCTAAAGGCATTTATACAATAGATGATTTTATAGAAGATGGCACACCTTGGGAATGAAATGATCGCCTCCAGGCTACTTTAACTTGATAGAAATATTGTAAATTATAATTTTATTTAAAAAAAAAGAAAACGAGTTAATATTAGTCCCCCTGAGTTTCTTTCGCCAGTTCTTCTCAGGTCTGAGGCAACTTCTTTCCGTACTGGTAGTAGACTCATGACATTCAGTAAAAAAATCTAATAATTTAATGCTGGATAAAATATTTTGAATTTGAATAAGTTATGACTGTTTCAATTTTCTTGTATTGGTCTTCAAAATGAAATATAAATAAAAATTTAGTTTAAATACATACACTTATCAGTAAAATAGTTATATTCTCTTGCAGTATTTGAGCCTGAACAACTTAATATTAGTTATGAAGTAGAATTTTAGAAAGTAGTTTTCACTGTTGAAATTAATTTAATATTAATATAAAATAAAATGGTTACAATAATTATGTAATTAAAGTGCAGTTTATCATGCTCACCAAGTGTATAAGCCACAAATAAGTTTATTGCCGATAATGCCCACACCCATCTGGGTATATGATCATTGTTGATATTCTCCTTTGTAAGGGCATGGAATCCATAGTCGTAATAGGAGAATAATAAAAAGTTAAGGACTGTCAGTAGAAAGCCTGAGAATGTTAGAAGGTTTGGTGCCACCCATACTGGACAAAACTGCAAAATTTTTCCTTTCATTAACTTCAAGAATCATAATATTTATTACTTATTTTTATTCAAAATCTTATTGTATTTTTACACAAAATAGATATAATGTTAATTTGTTGTTTGTTAATTGCAAAATTATTAGTTCTATGAAAGGAAAAGTATATTCTATTTTAATGATACTGATTTGTTATCAAAGCACATTTGCATAGTAAAATATACTCAAATTTTTCCTCAGTCATTTGTAAAAAAATTTGGTAAAATTATCTTTACGTTACCTGAACACACCCGTTCCAGAAAGGGTGCATCACATAATTACTTAGTATACTTGTATCAATCGAATTATACTGGAAAGGGAAAATAAATATTAATAAAATAATAATATATTTTTCTATATAATCGTGTCTAACATTTATTTATGATAAAGAAAAACAATACGCAATAAGCATACCGGCACTGAAAGATAATTTATTTCAAGGCATTGTAGTAATTGTGCACTTGAAGATATTATAATTAGTAATGAAAAAATATTACACTAACAGTCTTGTTCATATTTGGTAGTTAATTTTAAATAAGATTTAGTAGAAATACCTTGTATTTTTCGAAACCTTCTAATTTATCTCTTGACAGGAAGCGAGCCATTGTATATTTTTAAGGAACACAAAATATATGATAGAAAATAGATGTTAATATTCTCCAAGAATAATATTTATACATTTAATGATTATTAAAAACAACATTATTTTACCGACAAAACCTTCACTCTTCACTTATCACACACATGACACAACTGAACTTGAAGTAGGAGTACAGTGTGCACGATATATATCGATATTTCATAAAATATCGATATATGTACGCGATAAATCGCTTCAACCCGATATTATCGAATCATCTAGTATCGATATATTTCATCCGATATATCAAATATCGTGAGAAGTTAAAAGCACATTCCATTTCTTTTCTTTTTAATATATTGATTCCTTTATTTATGGATAGCAACTTGAGTAAAAATAAAACATAAAACCCCAAGTTATTGAAAAACTAGCCTTCGTAATAACGGAACACAAGGTCACGAAAATCGAAAACTATTCTCCTACTCTCCGTGAATGCAGACTAGTAGTAGTAAAAAATTTATAATCTGTGATTGTAGTCGTAATTCGTAGTGTGCCTGTGCCTCGAGAGTCTCACTCGCTTCCGAAATCAGAGTTCCGACTTCCACTTCTTCATCGTTCTTACTTCTCAGTACAAATTACAAAATAACCTATAAAGTATAAATAAAAGTTGTCTGTTTTGTTTAATACAGTTTACGAAATTTAAATTCAGTTAATGTGTATAACGATATGTAAAATCAGCTATTTTAACTCAGAGAAATAGACTGCAAGCCAAAAGAAAGAGTTAATAAAATTTTGTTTTTGTAGGGTCTAGAGAAAAAGTATTGGGATTAATAAATAAATAAAATGTTTTGTTTGTTCACTAACTGTTTTACTCATATTAACCTGATCTCTGTCTAATATTTAATATTACAGACTAGTTAAATACAAACAAATAACTTACGACTTACGATATATTGAAAATATCGATATATTTATACGATATATAGCAAAGTATCGATACAAAGATATGATATATTATATCGAAAAAATATCGATATTTTTTTTACATGAACTTCCCTAACTTGAAGTCTGAAACATGAAAACTCATAATACACACACAATATAACCTAAAGACGACGCATTACTGGGGAATCGGGGATATCGATATGTTTTAGCTAAGGTTTGGTAGTGACACTGCATAACAGTGAGCCCCGCCCCTTTACATTCCTTAGTCCGCCGCCGACAGTCACTGCGATAACATTGTCCGAGTTACTAGTTATAATGCCGTATTGTTCAGTGAAATAGTGTGGAAAGTGTAGTACAAAGTCTTTTTTTTAACGTTGGGAAATGCATTTACGCACGAGGTGTGGGACTCACCGGAAAAGCCAGTACTACCCACTAAAACCCAACAAAGCCTTCCCCCGTCTTAATGAGGCGTCGCAGGATCGCTTACGCATTCAACTACGACGCCCCGACGGCAGGTCTGTCGAAGCAGACCACAACAACCACGGGGTTGCTCTACAGTCCACTCTGCTATCAGAACAGTACCAGGAGCAACCCGCATGGTACACTGACCTCCGAAGAGGGCCACCTCCCACCACCTACCGAAGTGGGCCACCTCCATGTGCGTGCCCCCCCACCACGACAAGGTGAACGCACGTTGGGGGGATAGTACAACGTCTAGTCTAACCAAGATGGTATAACATTTTACAGGTAAGTCATTATTCCATCATTAATCATTGAATTGAAAAAAAATAATAATATTTACCCAGAAATAAAATATGAAAAGAGCTTGCGTTGATGTCTTTTTAGTTTTTTCACATCCCTTTCTTTTGTAGATAAATTCACTTAACATTATCTCGCTCTGTCATTAGCACGTGTAAACTAGTGATGAGACACAATGTAAACATAAAAATTACGTTTATCGAAAAACATAATTATTAAGACTCGATATTCATACAGCAGTCTAATGTGTTGTAAGTTGGTTGATCTTTGTGGATCATAGAGAATTATGTTTTGATATTGTAGTTGGAAGTCGATGGTCGGCGACTGTGAACCTGAATAAAATGTGAATGTGTGATTGTTTTAATTTACAAATTTTAATTTAAGATCAAAAAATTAATTTGATATCCAAAAATAACAACTGTTTGTGAATGTTTTAAGTTTTCACTTCTGTCGGCAGTTCTCATGACTGCTTTTTTACTTTAGTAAGACGTTTACTAATCTCACTATATTAAATAATTTGTATAACAATTAACATGTTTTTTTTATTATCCTTTTATACCATAATCGATTCGACTCAGTTATCGATATTGATAAATGAGTCTCGTCCATCACTAGTGAGTTGTCACTAATATTGTTAATTTTGACATGTGTTTCAAAGATCCAATGAAAAATAGCCGACATCCCCCTACACCCCGCTACGTTTTGGCGATTTTGTTTATGTACTAAAATTAATGAAAGCGGAGTCTTTTGGTTGTAATGTCTGTGTGAAAATGTTAAATGTAAAGATGCGTCAACTTGATTTACTAACTCGAGTTAACTCGAGTTGAGCTTAACTCGAACTAACTCGAGTTGAATTCTTTTTGAGTCGAATTTGGATTGGCGTGGTAAATGAACGAATCAAGCGTGTACGAGTTCGTTGTGTGCACGCTTTGTACAGTCGTCGGCACTTCAGACTATACATTTATATTGCACAATCGCTTCTATTACAACCTAATAAGATGCCACAGTGTTTAATTTAAATCGCCCGTACTCCCGCCATAGCGTATCAACCAAATGACAGCGTTATAATATCCATACTAATATTACAAATGTGAAAGTGTGTTTGTTTGTCTGTTTGTTTGTCCTTCTTTCACGTCGAAACGGAGTGACGGATTGGGGTAATTTTTTGGGTGAAGATAGTTGAAGGGCTGGAGAGTGATATAGGGTACCTACTTTTTACCGCGGAAGATTATCTCATTACCACGGTAAAACATGTTATAATACAACCCAAAAAAATATTTATGATCAGAATTACTTAAAACTTAGTATTAACGCTCTTCAATACAATTAAATAAATACAGTTTTAGCATTCTTCGATATTTATCCGGTAATGGGGTAAAATAGGGGATGAAAGTTTGTATGAACCCTACGTTTTTAGAGTGTTTTTTTTTAGTTTTAGCGCGAGCGAAGCCGCGGGTTCTGCTAGTAAACATATAAATAAATATAAAAAAATATAAATAATTATAACTGTCTGAAGAATCTGTATCATTTTACTGAGTCATAAAATTGGTACGAACAAAACAAATCATTCACTTTATTTTTCATCCAGTTAACTCGAGTTACGGTAACTCGTGTTCAATTCAAGTTACGTGAATTTCAACTTGAGTTAAATTGAGTCATATTTTTTCCGAGTTGGCATATCACTAATTAAATGTAGCAATTTATTCTATGATATTAAATAATTTAAATTGAATTATGTTACAGTTCTCGAGGCGTAAGCTCAGTTTTGCATTTGTGTGAGTGATAGCCAAAAGTAAGGTTAGTAAAAAAAATCACATGAAAATAATTTTTAAGCTATTGCATAGCTTCTATCGCGGGCCTTGAGCGTGGGGACCGAATCCAGAAATTCCGTAACGAAAAAAACCTGACACCCCCCCCTCCGACCGGCACAGCGGTGATACTTTTTAGTTTTTCCATCTATCGATAAATACCAGAACTTTTAATGACTTTTTGAAATATCACGCTTGTCTCTTTAGTTCAGCAACCCGCCTTTAGGTGGCATTGGTTGTATTGGAAAACTACCGTAATCAGACCTACCCTACCCCAGCCTGCAAATTTATGATATTTGCAATGAAAAAAATACTAATCGATAGATTTTCAATAGCTCAATTTAACTACGTAGCCCTTTCAAATTGCTCACCTTTAATTATTTAATTAAAAATCAATAAAGTCTTTGAAAAAAAATTAATTTATCTGTATATTCAAACTGCTATATCTTTTGATGTATACAATATTTCAAATTGCTCAAAGTTCTAAAACACTGCTCAAGTTGCATTTGTAATTGCTCAAGTAGAGTTTTTACCAGCTCCACTTTCGCTGATTATTAAATAATTAAAAGTATAGTTGTAATAAATGTAACGTAGGTTAAGTGAGCGTGTGCATGCGCACCGCGCATTGTCGGTCGGCCTCGGCGGGCTTGGACAATCGTTCCAATTCAACGTCTTAATTCTGTTTCTCGGTGGATTTCTTTAAATTTATTGAATTTATAAATTGTTCACATTACGTGATTCCACTTCAGATATTATAACATAAAGAACAGATCTGGAATCTACCAATAAATGAAAATTAATACCAACAGATAAATTAAGACAAAATCTTATGTTCAAATGCTTATTCTATTAAGGTAATAGCCATGACAGGGATCATTAGGAAAATGTTATTAACATCAATACAAGACGGAACTTTTTTTATTTTTAAATATACATATAGTTTAATGACATTTTTATTTCAAAGAAACAAACTGCAAGAATATAAACTGTCTTTAATACAAAGGAATTTTGAACTCTGATCAGCAATCAATAATTTAATAATACTGCTGTTTGCGCGCATGCGCAGCACTCACCTATCTATACGTTAAATTTATTCAAACTATTTATATTTATTTAATAATTAAGGAAAGTGGAGCTGGTGAGAACTCTACTTGAGCAATTACAAATGCAACTTGAGCAGTGTTTTAGAACTTTGAGCAATTTGAAATATTGTATACATCAAAAGATATAGGAGTTTGAATATACGGATAAATGAATTTTTTTTCAAGGACTTTATTGATTTTTAATTTTATAATTAATGGTGAGCATTTTGGAAGGGCTACGTAGTTGAATTGAGCTATTAAAAATCTATCGATTAGTATTTTTTTCATTGCGAATATCATAAATTTGCAGGCTGGGGTAGGGTACCTCGTAATCAGCTGTTAGTGAGAAAGTATATAGATGTATAGGTATTTATCATCTATGTACAACAGTGAATATCTGTACTCGTATAATTTGTGTACAAAGTGTTTTAAATATGAATAAACAAAGTGCATTTATTAATGAAGAAAGTCAAGGAAAAAAAATACTGCATTAATAAAATAAATAAATAATTATAATTGCATAAGTTGATAAAAAATGCTATGCAATAGCTTTACCGCTTCAATCTCCGAGTGCCATTTTTTCACACTATGTGTGTACACTCACACATATGCAGAGCTGAGCTTAAGGCGCGAGGACTGTAGGCTTGTTGAAAAAATATCGATGCATCGATGTATCGATATTTTTGATTCGATAAATCAATATTTTTAGCCAATACATTGAAAATCGTGTCAAAAACGATATATTTTTTTCCAATTTAACTTATTAGCGGAATATTTAACAGAATTCAAAGACGTAAAAGATAGGAACGAACAGAAAAAAATACTGTATTGTCTATGACTAGTATGTTTTGTTTGTGTTGCCTTATGTGTATGTAGCGGCCATCATACGTCACTCACTTATTTTAAATGCCGTAAAAACTACTTTATCGGAAGTGGGTAAAATACCTTCGTTTTTATTAAGATTCTTATACAATAAAATAATGTGCATTTTGTATAAAAAATACTATTACCTATTATTAAGCCAGACTGAACAAAAACATTATTATTTTAAAACCGATTATCTCTGAAAATTTGACCGACATATCGGTATATCGATATTTTTACTCGAGATATCGAGGTCGATATTGATATTTTAATAAAATATATCGATACATCGATATATCGATTTTTTTTCACTGCCGACAGCGCTGCCAATTGGCGGGTAAATTACCCGAAAAGCGGGTAATTTAAGACTATTTTTGATGGATAATTTTGACGGGTATAAATGCATTGAGCGGGGTCAAAACTCAAAACTTATATTTATATGGTATTTTTGTTTTATGTTATTACCCACTAAGTTCAGTTTGTTACTGGTATAGTGAAAATGTTAGGCTTTTGTAATACATAGTCCACCATCTTTGGGAGTCCGCCATATTGGATTAAATATCTATCAGCCTTATCTTCATCATCTTTGGACTTCGCTGCAGTCGGGTAAAAACATACATACATTACGAAGGAACATAGGATCGAACTATGAACAAATTAGCCACTAATTCGTTCATGGATCGGACATAATATGTATTTATGTATATGTACAATATACATACATACATACATCTGTATGTATATACATATATATGCCAGCGTAATTACCTTAATTTTCTCTCAATTTGATTATACATATATCGTTAGATTAATCTTTAGACCAGTATATATATTGCCGCGATACCTACCTATGTAAATTAACTATGTATGTCTCCGGGACTAAATATCTACAGTGCCCTAGGCTAGTAGATAGTTAGTACCTCTTCAGCGCCCCTGTAGTTGCCATCTTACGAATATTAATATAAACGCGAAAGTTTACGAGAGTGAATTGACGCATTATTGTTTCTCTTTCACGCAAAAACAACTTACCGAATTATGAAGTGTGTATAAAGGTAGTTTTTTCATTTAATTAACACATAGTATAGATAATTTTATCGTGGGAAAGTCACATGTCACGCGCTCGAAGCCACTGGCTAGTTCTAGTCTATACATATAATAAAATTGTAACTAAGCCGAATCTGTACCTACGTTAAATATTTTTTGGAAAATCTTATTTAAACAAACATTATTATCGATACAGAGACCGAATATACAGTTTTTAGAATTTCTGTCTGTATGCGGTAACAGACAGACACTGTCTGTTACCGTGTATGTGCAGCGAAGTCCAAAGATGATGAAGTTAAGGCTGATAGATATTTAATCCAATATGGCGGACTCCCAAAGATGGTGGACTATGTTTTTTTTATGCACACCCATGATATGGATATCAAATGACAGGGTTTGCTGAGAAGAATACTAGCTAACCATGCGTTGTCATCCAAACTAAACGTGTATGCAAAATTTCAGCTCAAATGATTGATGGTAACTGAAATTATTGTGGGCGTTGCGAATTAACAGGTAAATAATAATTAACGTCTTAATCGTTGCAGATAAACGTCACAACGATTGTTGTTTTGTGAAAGTTGGGAATGGGATGATATCGGGTTGATAAAATACAAATAGAATTACTCATGTACATTATAACGAGCTCAACGGCCGTGTCTTGCGGTTATCACTTTTCTATAATTAAATTGCCTTAATATTTAAATAACATAAACGAAATGCTTTATAAAACTGCAGCTCTCCGTTCAAAGCATCAAATAATAAAGAACTTAGTCTATTATTCGACTACTAAGGTACGTCATTTATTTATTTACAATATAATTTATATTTTAAGTGCCTGTTTTTTGTTTATGCACCTCAACATATCTATTGATTAAAAGAAGAAGAAAGTATTTCATTAATTAAATCAACATTTTAAGTATAACTTGTAATATTCCATGATGAATGCGAAACTGTGATCTACATTTTTAGATAATATCATAAAAAACTTATTTTGTATAAATAATAATAATTATTAGGAGCTCTGTCTCAAATCTCTTGTGGCCACTTCTGTATATTTTATTCCTTCAAATAAAATAAAAATAAGAATCATAGCTAATAAAAGTGTATCTAATTAATAATAAAAAATAGGTATCTCAAGAGTATGATTAGATTTTTCGAGAAGTAAATTAAAATAGGTTATATTAGCATTATAATAGTGACTGCAAGTTGCCTAATATCTCAAAAACCTTAGAAAACGGGTTTAAAATTTTAATAGAAAATTTATCATGGAATTCTGAATACCTATGCTAATTTTACTTACTGCAGATATCTCGAGATACATAATTTTAACTTTAATAATGAACAAGCTATAGTCACTTTAGAAGATTTTTCCTGTGGTTCCCCCATGTTCACATCTAATTTAACGTAAGAATAACAATCACAAACTTTACCTTTTTATGATATTATCTATAGTAATATCATAAAAAGGTAAAGTTAAATGAAAGTCAAAATTAAAATGGAACTTCTTGTTTTCACCCTTTTTGAATTCTTTATTAGTTATTAAATAAATATATTCATATAAAACAAAGTTTTAAGGTAACTCTCAGACCAATAAAAAAGTATTTTATTGATCTGAGAGTTAACTATTCAATGGCAGTCGCATTAGTAGAGTGTAGTGATATACACATCACATATTTCTAAAATCTTTCAAAATAGCGAACATAATAAATATTATTATAATTATGTTTTTAATTTTGTATGTGTATGTGCGCGTGCGTGTGCGTGCGTGTGTGTGTAATGTTTAGAATTTTTTTAGTCCATGACATACTTACTTCATTCGTTACTAGCGGCTTACCCTGGCTTCGCTCAGGTGCGTCCCTAATGCCCGATTTCACCAACGTCACCTAAGTTTAAGGGATCCCCTAAGCTTAGGGGATATAAGTTCAATAGTTTCGAAGATTAGCCCGTACAGCAAACAGAGAAACAAAAAAAAATAAAAAACAAAACTAGATTTGTTCTATTTCTCTTCTTTCGGGATGTAAGAAGAGAACTGACTCGGTTTTTATCATTTTTTTGTTTTCTTATATGTATACATAGAATAAA
Source organism: Brenthis daphne (assembly GCA_947093115.1). Lineage (NCBI taxonomy): Eukaryota > Metazoa > Arthropoda > Insecta > Lepidoptera > Nymphalidae > Brenthis > Brenthis daphne. The sequence continues at coordinate 9,517,872 of OX352471.1, forward strand.
TAACGTATAATAAAACAGTAATATATAATAATGAAAATAGTTATAGCGAGTGTACCTTATAGACCAGGGTCGATAATTTTTAAAACCAAAAAAAATAATAGTAGGATGAAACCCATTAGAAAAGGAGGGGAATATTATAAAAATGAAAGGAAAAATAATTTACGGGTAATCTGAGGTCGGGAAGGGGATGGGGGTGAGGTTTTAAGAGTAAAAAACGGTTTTTCTCGATTTCCGGCAAAACTAAAAGTTCTATCGAAAAAAGTCAAATGGCAAAGTTGTAGGTAATAAAAAGATCTAAAACTTTTGTATTTACACTTTTTTCACATAACCTCAAAATTTATGTGAAAAATTAAAAAAACCAAGTTTTTGGTTTTTTATTTTTATCTTTTACAAAAATGTTTTTGTTTTAACGAAATTTGGTGAAAATTTACCTTTTTATGTCCCAAATACGCTGTAATTTATTTGATTAAAAATATTTATTTTTTCACCTTATTTTGAATTAATATCGAAAAAGCACCCTAATTTTCAATCGAAAATTCACCCGTCAAAATATCAGCTTTTTTCAAAAAGTTGGTATGTTTTCTGTTCGTTGAAATCTTAACTTTCCGATGGTGAAAAAAAAAATATATGTTACTGTAGTAAATCTTCTGAGAAAATGCAAAAAACAAAAAACCTTTTTTATTTCATACACTTGCTTATCATCTGCCTTATTGCAGATGATACATACAGATTCATCCATACTGATAATCTGAAAAGACAAAATCGAATTAATAATGCCTTCACTATTTTATCGTGAGTATACCCCCATGAAAGTTAGTTTTATTATACGTATAGATGAGAATAAATATTGCGATTGAACTTAGGAGATAGACATATACAATTCAGGACTTTTCTGTAGGACTTTTCAAGACCTACAATTTTTTAGTATATTGTTTTAATGTATGTATGTCTTAAGGCTTAGCCAGCGGAAGGTTTCTAGGGAGGACTCGATAAAACCAGTTATTGTATTTTCCCGTGAGAAAGAAAGATTTTCATGAAGTAAAAGGTATCTAGGCAGGGTTATCCCAGTGGTAACGCGCTCGCTTGGGAAACCGAGTGAAGCAAGTTCAAATTCCGGGTCTCGCACCTCTGATATTTTCATGTGCGAATCATTTCTAACACAATTACCACTTGTCTTAACGGTGAAGTAAAACATCGTGAGGAAACCTGCATGTCTGAGAAAACCTAGCAAGTTTTCAAAAGACATGTGAATTCCGCCAACCTGCACTTGGCCAGCGTGGTGGACTATGGCCTGATCCCCCTCGTACTGAAGGGAGGACCCGTGCCCAGCAGTGGGACGTTAAAATGGGCTGAATACATACATACATACATAAATGATGATGTTCTCCTGACCGATTCCGGCTACGGCGGCCAATCTCATTGAGACTAACCAACTGCGCAGGATATATTATAGTGCACAAGTGTACGCGCAGACACAAGTGCACTCTCTGTTCCTATCACTCTCACACTGCGGTGGGACGACTGCTCGACACGACCAGTGAGAGTTAAGGCGCAGGACTACACAGCTTTACGTGCTCTCCGAGGCACGGCGGTGAAACACCGCCAACTTCCCAACTCCGGGCTGTTACTGAGACTTACTAAACAGAAAGACTCAATAACTAAACTTGGCCCGACCCGGGACTCGAACCCAGGACCTCCGGGTGTGCAGCCGTACATGGTAGCCACTACACCACCGAGGCAGTTAACACAGACATACAAAAGGTATCCTAAATGTTGACTCGAGTAATAAGTTATCACTTGACCAAATTTCGTTGAAATCGGTACATTACTTTTCGCGTGAAATTCGTCCATACCTACGAATATGTTGTATTATCTCTTTAACCATTTGTCCAAATTATATGGAGTAAAAGGGAAAAGTCTTTTGTTTTAAACATTTTAGACGATAAATTTACTTATTTTGATAAGAATTCATAATTGTTGATAATATGACCAATAAACATGACCTACCGATTTAAATTATTTTTTTAATATAAAAAACTACTTTTTGTGACTTAAATATAAAAGTTAGACATATTATGCTGTCGCTGACTTTTTTGTAGACATTATTATGCTCTACAACTTTTCTCTAGAACATAATCATAATATATCTGTCACCGTTAAGGCAGCGTTCGTAAGAAACGTTTTCGTTCGACCGTTTTTTCTCCGACTTACTTTGCAAATCCGACTGCCACGAAAAAGGCTTTTCATTCTTCGGGTTAATATATAGCCTATGACACTCAGAAAGAACTTGGCTTTCTATTGGTAAAAGAATTTTGAAAATCGGTTCAGTAGATACAGAGATTACCCCCTACAACGTCACAAACTCACAAACTCACAAACCCACAAACTCACAAACTCACAAACTCACAAACTCACAAGATCACAAACTTTACCTCTTTATAATATTATAGTATAGATGTAGATAAAAATAGTGATTGCTAATATTAGGTATATTAGGAGATACATGCTATCGCGGATTTTCTTGTACGTCGTTATAAGACCTACAATTTTGTAGCACATTGTTTTGATATTTCTTTAAAGGTTTAGCGTCCGCGTGAATGAAAGATTTTCCTGTAGTAAAAGGCATCTCAAATGTTGACCCAAGTAATAACTTATCATTACAAAAAATGAAGTTAAAATCGGTTCAGTAATTTTTGCGTGAAATGCACACACGTATACAGACAAAGAGACAAAAATTACAGCGACTATTGTTTTGGGGTCTATAAAGAAAACAAAGCAAAATCTGTACATAAAATATTCTTGTTTAAAATATTTAATGACTGTTAAATGTACTGTGTATAGAAATACACAGTACATTTAACAGTCATTAAATATTTTAAACAAGAATATTTTATGTACAGATTTTGCTTTGTTACTATTTTCTTAAATTATATGTATAGATTATACAAATAACACATAAAACTCGCAAAATATATACCTAATACGTCGCATTAAATATTTATCTAATTCACATTTGTTTAGGTACACCTATCTATTTAGGACTGGTACCTGTTACGTACTATCTATCGAATAAGAATAAATTATAGATATACATAAATATACATATACCGAATAAGTAACATTTGTATATTTATTTCATTTAAGTTACATTTCAAGCTTCGATATTCCGCAGAAACACTTTTTGTTAATCTATACTTAATTAATATAAAGTAAGTAACTATATTTGTCTGTCTGTTAAGTTTTCACGCCTGAACCGCTGAACCGATTGATGAATATAAGGATAATTTATGTCGCAAATTTTAAACTTGATGGGGGTGAACGGCTTAAAGTTTGTATTGGGAAGATAAAAAGTCGTTATATTCTATAATTTTTACTAACAAATATATAATACTAGCGACTCACCCTCGCATAGCTCGGGTTCGTCCCTAGCTTGCTTCCGAATACAAATTTTCATCCCAATTTTCACCCCTTTAAGGGACGATATCCGGGATAAAAAGTATTCTATGTCCTTCCCAAGTCTCACACAATCTTCTTATCAAATTTCATCTAAATCCGTTCAGTAGATCCAGAGATTACCCCATACAACGTCACAAATCACAAACTGACAATTCACAAACTTTACCTCTTTATAATATTAGTATAGACTAACAAAACCCGCGGCTTCGCTCGCGCTAACACTACAGAAGAATTCTAAAAAGTAGGTTTCATACAAACTTTCATCAGCTATTTTACCCCCTTTGGCATGAATATCTAAAAATGCTAAAACACGTATTTATTTAATTGTATTGAAGAGTATTAATACCAAGTGTCACGTAATTCTGATAATAAATAATTTTTGGGTTGTATTATAACGTGTACTCCTGTGGGAATGAGACTATTTCCCGCGATAAAAAGTAGCCTATGTCACTCTCCACTTCCAGCCCTCCAACTATCTCCACCCAAAAATTCTGTCAATCCGTCACTCCGTTACGACGTGAAAGAAAGACAAACAAACAAACACACTTTCACATTTATAATATTAGTATAGATTTCAGCGTTTTTGACAAAACAAGGTAAAATAAGGGTATTTTCAAGTTCTTTTAAAGTACTTGCATACTTTTCTATGCCTATGTATGTACATATACTTTACATAGTTTATTCTATACTAACCGTTAAAACGTATTGGAGGAAAAGTAAGGGACGCGCCCGAGCCAAGCGGGGGTAAGTCGCTAGTACCTATATAATAAATTTATTATAATACATAATTTAATTTCTATTAATAATAGGCTCCCCATATCCTTAGGGCTACCCTATGAGAGTGTATCTGCCTACATTATACATATAATTCAGGCTGAGATCGAAACAATATACTTACTATAATATAATAAGTATGTACATGAATATCTTTGTTTATTATTATATCGGCCATATCTTTATCATTTATAATCACATAAAATACTTGATTCTTTAAATATTTGGTTTTGATAGGCATACTAACGTGAGTAACTAAGTAAGCAGAAGTTAAAATAAATAGATAGATAATATGGTTTCTCTATAGTTATAATTTTAAAGCATATTGCAGTCTGTGCCTAGCCAAATGTACCTAATAGTAAGTACCTACACTCGCCGCGATCTGAGAAATCTATACCACGGTAATGTTTATACTTCAAACCTTTATAGGTAGCACATATAAATAATAGTATTTTATTAATATTAAAGGTATTAGGTTTGCATAAGAGGTGTATTAAATTAAATCTTATTTTATACCTTTTAGTTTTTGAAGTCGGTTTTTTACGTAGATTTTTTTATTTTTTACTTTTTAGTGTCTGTAATAGGTTGTTCTGTAAACTATAGTAGGTATTATAATAATGTAACGATTAGTTATAATATTTCTCAGTTTCTCTACGCCGCACGCTCGCTCCGCTTCATTAACAGGTAGCCTAATTTATCACGTCCAGGTAAATTCCGCATCAAACTAAAGAAGAATTACGTAAATCGGGTCATAAATCTCAGCGTAATCGGAGTACATACATAAAAAAATACCAATCGAATTGAGAACCTCCACCTTTTTGAAGTCGGTTAAAAATAGTCAACGAACATTACTTCAACACTATCGTAAAACTAAGAATGTATTTGTAAAAACGTTTTAAAAATATTTTTAATAAGCATTATATCAATATCAAATAAGTTGCCAATAATCTATATATATAAAAGAAAGTCGTGTTAGTTACTTCGCTTATAACTCAAGAACGGCTGAACCGATTTAGCTGAAAATTGGCAGGGAGGTAGTTTAGAGCCAGGAGAAGGACATAGGATACTTTTTATCCCGTTCGACCGCGTTCCAATTTTTATGATATTTTAATTTTTGGATTTCTCTTAGTCCGGAATAGGTAAGTATTAAAACATATAATTAAAATGTGAGAAAGAAAGATTTTTTCTTTTTATATCTATTTAAAACGTACCTAGCGACGAACCCGAGCGAAGCGAGGGTGAGCCGCTAGTCTTTATAATAAATTAAAATAAAATTTAAACTGACTATACCTATAATCGTAGTCCAATCGGAATCCGGTTTGGGAACAAAATATTGAAAACCTGAAGTTTTATGATTTAAAAATGTTGGCAGGTATATTAGAAATAGAAATTTGTAAAATGCCCCCTATGCCGAGCTACCCCCGAGAAATGGGGGAGGGGGGGGGGGGGGGGCAAAGCGTTGAAAAATATTTTTTTTCAATTTTCGGTGTGAGTTTACTGTGATGTTTTATCGAAAAATGTTTTCTACAAACGTTGTAGGTTTACTAAAAATCTACATAACATAATAACGAGTGAGACATTTTGACCTTACAATATAAAAACAGTATCTTGCGTATAGCATAAAGAAGATACATACAAGTGATTAGCCAAATATACGATAACTTGTATGTAAGAACAAGTCAAATCTTGAACTTCAATTTATTCTAAGTTATCTACTCTGTGTAAATAATTCGACTGTTCAATATTACGAGGTTCTATTTTTAAATAGCAAACACTTTTTTAGCAGAAAAAAAAGCAAGAAATTTTGTTTTAAATTTATTTTAGAATGTTGTATGTTCTTATGAAAAAATTTCAGGATTATCTACAGAACTTGGCACCAATTTAAATCTCAATTCTTTTGTCGGTGAAGTTGACAACCACGCATATTCTTAATATTGAACTGGGCTCCCATTTTCAAATTTATGTTTTTGATGGGATTTATCTATATACTATAAATTATAATATTATAAAAGTTAAAGAGGTAAAGTCTGTGAGGTTGTAGGGGGGTAATCTCTACATCTACTCAAGCGATTTAGATGAAAGGTACTCGTAAGAACATAGTTTGAGACCCTGGGAAGGACATAGGATACTTTTTATTCCGGAAATCATCCCTTAAGGGGGTGAAAATGGGGATGAAATTTTGTATTGGGAAGCAAGCTAGGGACGAACCCGAGCGCAGTGAAGGGTGATATAGTATAAAAAAAGAACTCAACATGAATTCTATCGAATATATGAGAAAATAATAACTTCTTTTATTATAATCTTATTTTATTTTTAAATAAATTAGATATCTATATATTGTTTTTAGCATCGACGTATAATAGCAATTCGTAGAGAAGATCAGTCAGTATGGGAGAGAAGAGCACCTTTCTGTCCTACCAATGTCAACCGACTAGTACGAAATGGTGTTAAAGTTATTGTACAGCCGTCTAATCGTAGGGCATATCCAATGCAGGTATTTAATTGATAGTAGTTTTAGTTTTTTTAGATAGTTTCTTTATAACAATTAAAGCATGAAGTCATTTTTACTAGTTTTTTTATACAATAGACAACATACAATAGACAACATACAAATAACTAAAATTTAGTATATTTTTTTTAATATTTAGTTACTTTAAATGCTCGCCATTTCGCGCGCTTGGCGTGACGTTACAGTATGATATACATAGAGAAATGATGACACAGTTTGTAAGGGACAAAATCGCTAAACACTCTGCTAAGATATACTTACTCTGAAGTCCGACGTCATATTCGGTCTAAGCAATGGCGTTGCGTTTCAACTACTCTTTTAATAATTATTTTCTTAATCAAAAAGAAATTACATTAATAAATATTAGTATACATAATTCATAAACAATAAAGATTATAAAAAAATATATACACACATATTCCCTATTATTTTCTTTTAAATTTATTTATATATATCTTAATATATAATTTTATATATCTTAATAGTAAATTAAAAAATCTGACTTCCAGGCACTAAAATGTAAAAAATAACTAAACAGGGGTTTTCATTTAAAATAGATACCTAATCAGATATTTTCAGAGTCGGTGCCAGCCGATGCAAAGCAATATTCCGGGAGCTGGCAACAAATTTTGGAAAGGTCCTTTTGTCAAGTTGAAATTGTGAAAAAATATAATTTCATCAATTAGCGAATCCAGTCCCGCAAGTTTGGTATAGCGTTTGCGGTTATTACGTTACTGCGCAATTCATAACATTTGCAATAAATATATTTCGAGTATCGTTCGGATTCTGCGTTCACAATACAGTATTTTAGAATAGTTTATTAATCATCATCATAATCATCCCTGAAGGGTGTGAAAATGGGGATGAAAGTTAGTATGGGGAATCAACCTAGGGACGAACCCAAGCGAAGCGAGGGTGAGTCGCTAGTATTAAATATATGTATTAGAAACTGTCATATGTATTTTATAATAGTCTCTAATACATGTTAGTATTTTTAAAGACAAATAAAGCCTAATTTATATAACTTAAACTCGTATCTTTATTTACGTCTGGGAGTTGTTTAAAATCGCTAAATTTGTCTGGTGACTTGCAGGTATTATTGAAATTACTCAATAAATACGTGATTAAATTTTCAGATTGCCAAAAGTATATTTTCGGCAATTTTAATAAAATATTTTTGGAGAGTTCTGGTAATACCTTATAACCGAAAAAACGTCGAAGGTTCTTTTTTTTAATTATATAAAAAATAAATTAAAAGATTAAACAATAATCAAGTGGCCAAAAATATGTTTTTTTTGGATATATTTTTTGCAAATGCTTATATACTGCGCAGTAACGAAATAACCGCAAACGCTATACTAGACTCGCAGGACTGGACTCGCCAATTCACGAAATTATATTTTTTCACAATTTCAACTTGCAAAAAGGACCTTCCCAAAATTCGTCACCAGCTCTCGGGCTACAAATCTAATTAATATATTTCGATACGTAAAATACATCACAAATTTGAAATTGTTAATGGATAATTATTGATGTATAATATTTTAACTATAATTAGAATTCATACCTAATCAATAATCATATTTACCTATTAGATATTCATACCTTAAAATATTGTCGACTGGCACCGACTTCGAAGAAAACCCCTCGTTTAGTTATTTTTTACATTTTAGTGTCTGGAAGTCGGTTTTTTAAGATTCTATTTTTCCATTTTTAGTGTAGACGTAATAAGCAGGTAATTTGTAAGAAGAAAATTTTTTAATAACATATTCGATTAAGCAAAAAAGTATCTATTTTTTATTGATTTTTTAAGAGCCGCTCGACCGATTTCGACGAAATTTAAATGGGAATATAAATAATAAAAGAGTACCTGGGAAGTATACCCTTCGAAATAAAAAAAATCTAAATCAGTTCAGGCGTCTTCGAGTAATCGGTGAACATACATAAAAAAAAAAAGATTCTGACGAATTGAGAACCTCCTGCTTTTTGGAAGTCTGTTAGTAATAATTAAAACGTACTTAATATTTATTTACTAATTTCAAGTCATATATCAACGCCGGCGCTGTAATTCAAGAAGATATAAGTGAAGCCAGTGTTATATTTGGTGTTAAACAAACGCCAATAGACTTGCTTATTCCCAATAAGACGTATTGCTTCTTTTCCCACACTATTAAAGCTCAAGAAGCTAATATGCCAATGTTGGATGCTATTTTGGCTAAGGTAAGATCTGCGATTTCGTTATAATTTATATTAGATGCATATGCATATGCATATACCTTTTAAATTTTAAATATCCATATTATATTCTAATATGCGTATACATATAAATTCCGCTGAGTAAGCAAAAGAATTGTGTCACTAGAGAATGAATAGAAATTGTTTTTTTATTTTTGGAAATGCATTTACGCGTAGCGCCTGTATATTAACTGCCGGGAATTTTTTTTCTTGGATTTGGAAGACTCCATCTACTGATGGAAAATAGAGAAAAATGCTTACAGGAGTCAAAAGGATTTTAATGACAATAAAAAACAAAGAATTCTAGCTACTAAGTGAAAATTATTGACTATTCAATTTATGTTATTTATAGTTTCAATTTTTAGTTTATCTTAATTGAATTAAATGTATAATTTACCTACAATTTTGATTACTTATTTCAGAATATTCGTCTCATTGATTATGAAAAGTTAATGGATAACGCGGGGAACCGTGTAGTAGCATTTGGGAAGTACGCTGGCGTGGCTGGCATGATAAACATCTTGCATGGTCTCGGCTTACGTTTACTAGCACTAGGACATCATACACCATTTATGGTAAGTTAGTACGAATACGTTCCTATTATTATTCTGAAGCTGGTGCTAGCAAAATTTTGTCACTCCTTTTACCAATTCTTGACTATGCTGATATCTGTTATCTTAATATTACTGAGGAGCAATTAAATAAACTTGAGCGGCTCCAAAATCTTTGTATTCGGTTTATATTTGGTTTATGTAAATAGGAACATGTTTCTGAATTTCATAAAAAGCTCAAGTGGCTCCCTATCCGCCTTCGCAGAAATACTTATATTCTTCATCTTCTTAACTGTATTCTGTTTAATCCATGTACCCCATCTTACCTCAAAGAGCGCTTTTCATTCCTTGGGCACTCACATTCTCGCTTACTTCTATCCATATCATATCCAGTCATAACCTATTCCTTATATCCCTATTATAGTAACTCCTTTTCTATTACCGCTCCTCGTCTTTCAAACTCTCTTCCCCAAAGTGTCAAGAATGCAAAATCATATATGATTTTTAAAAAAACGTCTAAAGGACTACTTTCACTCTCTTTAAATATTTCTTTGGCTATTTTTTCTTATCCCTGCACTAGTATGATTGTTAGTAAATCTTGCTTTTTATGAATTTATTCTATTCTTATAGTTATTCTATTTATTTATTGGTTATCACTTATCGTCGTAGTTTATAAATTTATATTTATTTTTTATTCTTATTATATTTTTATGCGTAATATATTATTATACAAGTATGTAAGTTTGTCTTATACATATAAATATATACATGTATATATTTATATGATACTAGCGGAACCCGTGGCTGCGCTCGCGCTAAAACTACAAAAAAAAATTCTAAAATGGTACGTTTCATACAAACTTTCATCCGCTATTTTACCCTGTTATGGGATGAATTTCGGAAAATGCTAAAACGCGTATTTAATTAATTGTATTGAAGAGCATTTATACCAAGTTTCAGGTAATTCTGATTATAAATATATTTTTTAGATTATATTATAACGTGTTTTCCCGCGGTAAAAAGTAGCCTATGTTACTCTCCAGCCCTCCAACTATCTCTAAAAAATCACGCCCATCCGCCAAGCCGTTTCAACGTGAAAGAAAGACAAACAAACAAACACACTTTCAAATTTATAATATTAGTATGGATGTATTAGTATATATATTTTATTTTATCTCCTTATTTAAATCATCTATCTTAGTATTATTTCCTACACCTTAAGTTGCCTGGAAGAGATCGCTCTTTTAGCGATAAGGCCGCCTCTTGTACATTTTCCAATCTTTTTGTATCTTATTTTCTCTTGTGTTTACTGGGTGTACAATAAAGAATATTATTATTATTATAAATTATCCCGCCAAAAAAATCATGTGAAACGTTGCCAAGACGAGATCATATGGCTCGCACTGTCAAAAAGTTATCAGATCTCATATAGAGCCAAGCTTCTAACTCTACATGCCCTAACTTCACAAACTCTACACCTTATTCAAAATATGTAGCATGGCCGTTTCGCTACCGTTACATGGGCGTAAGGTGAAAAATTTATTCACTGTGCAATGTGCATTACTTTTCTGTTATACAATAGTTCTTGTAGTAACGATACGGTCGGTTCTGTCAAGTTTACGTTTCGCGGCTGTACAATAAAGTCGGTGCCAACACTGCAATATACTCGTATTATATAATTTTAGGTTAAAATGCTGCAAAGGCTAATTTTATAATTTTTTTATCCCCCCGGATACTAAACTTTATGACAAACGTTGGAGCCGTTTCCGAGATTCAGATTATATATATATGTATCAGATTATATATATATATATATATATATATATATATATATATATATATATATATAATCTGATTTCGTTTAAAGATATAGGGTATAATTCTTTTGTACCTGTGTTTGTCACCTACTGGTGGACTGATTTGGATGATTTTTTGTGTATATTGCAATGGGTTCCTGGATGATTTGAAAATATAATTGGACCCGGTAGGTGGCTCTGCAATCGGTGCGTCACCAAATTTTCATGGAAGACTGAGAATAAATACATTTACATAAATTGTTGATTAAATAAAATAAAAATCGATGTGTTTATGTATATTTCCTATGGATTCCAAAACAGCGGGAGCGATTTTGATCAAATTTTCAGGTAATCTTTAGATTAGCCCGGTGGGTGATCCTGTGAAGTTTGGTAGCGATCGGAAGTTTGGACGCGGGCGAAGCCGCGGGTACTGCTAGTTACCTATAAACATTAACTGTTACAGTTAAATTCAACAATTTAACTGTGATAAAAAAAAAACTTTTTAACAAAAAAATAAAAACCGACTTCAAACAAAAGCACTAAAAAGTAAACAATAACTGATTGGTAGTTTTCATTTACTATACATACCTAATCAAATATTTTCGAAGTCGGTGTGCTTTGCTTTGTATGGGCTGGCACCGATTTCGAAAATATTTGATTAGGTATGTATTTAATAGGTAGCCTTTAATTACTTAGCCAAAGCACACCGACTTCGAAAATATTTGATTAGGTATGTATAGTAAATGAAAACTACCAATCAGTTATTTTTTACTTTTTAGTGCTTTTGTTTGAAGTCGGTTTTTATTTTTTTGTTAAAAAGTTTTTATTTTTCCCTTTTTAGTGTAGACAGTAGTAGAAAAGTAAGGATTCTAACGTGTTAGGCTTGTCAAATCAAACAAAATACGCCCAAACTCAAAGTATCTACTATTAGCCGTTGAAGAGTTCCACCTATCCACCTTCTGGCCTTGGCATCAGATCAGGTCAACAACACCAAACCACTGTACTATCAACGAAAATAGAAATACTTGCAAAGTTTCAAGTCAATATGACAATTAGAAGTAGGTTAAATTCATCATTAGTTGTTTTTCCACCCTTAGGGGTGGTATTTTTTTTTTGAAATTTAAATGGGACCAATCTGGAAGTGTACCCTTTCAAACGACACAAAAATTGTCCAAATCGGTTAATAAATGACGGAGTTCTGAGGTAACAAACATAAAAAAAAAAAAAAAAAAAAAAAACATACAGTCGAATTGAGAACCTCCTCCTTTTTGAAGTCGGTTGATAATTGTATAGGTACCAATAGTAACTTTATTTTGGAGCAAAAATTCAGGTTCAGCACTTATTTCATATATTGTGTATCCCATCACCCATGTAGATAGTTATGTACTTACTTTAATTTATAGCTTTGACGCCGTAAAATTTAAAATATATAAATGTTTGTACAAAATTATCACAATGTCTTATCCTATAAGCTGTATGATTAATTGATAACCTACAATCGTGTAAGCAGGTAATGGGCAGCGTAAAATTTTTTATTGATAAGAACGTTGTAGTAATAAATACATTAACCAAATATGATTTGGTTTTTCAGTTTCCATATTTTTTTTATCCTTCTTTCATTTCTCCTCTGTAAAATGAATGGAAAACCCCATGCTGTAAAAAATAAAGTGAACAGGCAAACCAAAAATCAAACATTGCAATATCTGGCCTGTTCTCATTCAAGAGGTAGAAAAATTGATCCTACTATGAGAGGAATAATATTCTCTTGCATGACAGTAAAAATAGACGTTGCTAAAATAATATGAAATCTAGATGCAGTGTAATTCAGAAGAAGACTGGGTGGAATACAACGTTACACGCTTAAACTATAACGTGATAGTAAAAATAAAGAAAATTGTATAGGGAGATTATATAGAAAGATTTATGTCGAGATTGTAGCGCTTTAACTGTTCCCTATCTACCTCGCAAGGGATGTAATAGTGTGAAGTTATATATAAAACAAAACAATATAAGTTTGTGGTAATGGTTAACTTTTTTGTTTTGTTCTTTCTCACAGCATGTCGGACCAGCACATAACTACAGAAACTCAAGCATGGCCCGGCAAGCGATACGGGACGCGGGATACGAAGTAGCACTTGGTATGATGCCAAAATCATTAGGGCCTCTTACATTTGTTTTTACTGGATCAGGCAATGTTTCGCAGGTATTACTATTGCAATTTAATAATCATTTATGTTATAAAATAAAACAGCCAATTTTAATCAAATAAAAAAAACAATGAAAAAAATCGTTAAAAATACAAACTCACAATCGTGACACACCCTCACATATGTATTATAATCGATGTTTAATGATAAAGAAATAACTTATCAAGAAATTATAAATAAATATATAAATTACAATCAATATATCAAAAATCTAAGTGATAAATTAAAGTAATATAAGCAGATAGGGGCGCGCTCCGTTGCCATGATAACCAATTTTTTTAGTTTACTGTCTCAATGCAATATTCTTTTTATTTAAATCTATTAATATTTGTAATTTTCTTTTTTGGATAAAAATCATTTTGATTAAAAAGAAAAAAAAAAACAAATTTAAATCTGCTTTCTCTCGCTTTGCTTCAATTACCGTACGAGTATATCAGTATTACCTTATCATAACTAATTATAAAGAATATTTTATGCTTTTTTTTTTACTTATTTATATTATGATTGCTTAATTATGTCTTATTTTTACTACTTTATTTTCTTTTTTATCTATTTATATTACACTTTGTCATTATAACTACTTTCATAGGGTAGCCAAGAAATATTTCAAGAACTACCTCACGAATATGTTCCTCCCGAAATGTTGAGGAAGGTTGCAGAGCATGGCAGTGAGTACGAACTCTACTTTCTATTAATTAACTAATATGCTTACATTAAACATAATATAGATAATATTTTGTTTTTCCTAATAAATTATACCTAACTTGTTTATATATATAATTGTCTACCTCTACTATATGAATAATAATTGTAATAAAATTAATAAAAGTAGCTTCTTACTAATTGTAATATATGTGTCTCGACCAAATAGAAATGAAATAAGTCCAAATTCAAAGGTTTTGCTTTTATTAGCCCCTAAATTCCTCTAATCACTACAATTTCGGGTTCCAGCATTAGATTAGCTTGATGGTATCAAACTTTGTCATCGAGATATTATTACATAATTACAAAATGTCATTTTACAATATATATATATATAATATGTATACCTACATAGAATCATAATATTATGTTATTCCCTCATATTTTTGTAGATTTCTATTCTTCAACGATTGTATGTACGAGTAGAATGATATTATGTGACTTGTCTTGGTAGAAATTGGTTTGATTCGTTCTCGAACGACTTCAAGAATTTGAATGCTTAGTTATTTACCAGTGAACGTAATAAAAGCCTTTTAGAAGGAAAAGTTTTTGGTTTCCCGACCCCTAATCTAATCTCTGCAAAAAATCACATTCGTTCATTCAATCCGTTCTCCGTTGCTGCATATATACGGACAAACTAACTAGCACACTATCGTATTTATAATCGATATTACGAACGAGTGACACGCCTCCGCTTTATTTTTTAATAACTTAATCGCAATCTTTTCGGTAAATAAATTTCCCATGCATATATGGACGTGAACCCGTTCCTCCGTTACTACAATCATCGCATTCATAAGATTTTATTGGAAAGGATAAGCAATTTCTACCTAAGGATTTCACCAATTTTGCTTCAGGAATAAGTTTGTAAGGTAATACTCATATTTATTCAGCTCTTTTTAACGTCCCACTGCTGGACACGGGCCTCCCAAGACGAGGAGGATCAGGTCGTAGTCCACCACGCTGCCCAAGTGCGAGTTGGTGGACTTCACATGTCTTTCGAAAACTTGCTTGGTTCTCTCACACGTGCAGGTTGAAGACATGAAAATTTCAGAGATGCGCAATGAACTCGTTTCACTCGGTTTCCCAAGCGAGCGTGTTACCACTGAGCTAATGCCTAGTATCCATATGTATGCATTATGCTTACAAATTATTAATACTTGTGTGAATTTTTCGATATCCTCTACATACCTACCTACCTATATAAAAAATAATTTTCGGTACATTTATTTGGAAAATAATAAGATTTTAAGAAACGTACAAAAATTGATCACTGAAGTAACTGAATTATAAAATTAATATTATTTAATTAGTACTTTGCTTATTGTTATAGGTCCAAACAAAATATATGGGTGTGAGGTTCGCAGACGACATCACTTAGTGAGAAAAAACGGCGGAGGTTACGATCCTCAAGAGTACGAAGAACATCCCGACCGATATGTATCTACTTTTGCCCAAACTGTAAGAATTATACTATATTTGAATTGATGCATTATTTAAAATCTCAATAACTTGTATTAATAATAATTAATTAGTGACCAACCGAAGATTTGGTATCGGTTTCGGCCAGTTTCAGCCAAGAAGAGAATGCACTTGTGTGTGCGTGCGAGTTAAGAGCAACACAGTAAACTTATTTATTTAAAAACTATATTTAAAATTACAATAATAATTAATATGTCTAATGTTTTATGCTACGTGATGACACAATAAGAATTGAACTTAAAAATAATTTTAATATTAACGTGAACTTCTATTGAACAAACAAAAGTGTAGAGTTATGTTATGACGCAAATGCCCGCGAACCTGGAAATGCTGACTCCGCTCCTCGTGTCGTCAACGTGCTGCGTGAGGTTAGCGCTCCTGTCCACCTATAACTATGCGCCATGCGTGCGTGCGCGCGTGCGCGCGTGTTTGAGTGTGTGTGTGTGCGCGCGGGCGCGAGCGCATGTTAACGCATGTGTGTGTGTGTGCATGTGCATGTACGTGCGTGTCTAAATAAATTTCGGTTCGGCCGAAAGTGAGACCGAGGCCGAAGGTTCAGTTTTGGCTGCAAATCGTATTCCTCAAAAATATACCTATCCATATTTTCTTTCTAATCACTTTATTACTTTTTTCCTGGTTTAACTGAAATTTTGCGTCCTCAATTTTAATATATTCGTTTTAATCAAAACTAATATTCTTTTAGATAGCTCCATATACATCTGTATTAGTGAACTGCATATACTGGGCGGTGGGTAGTCCTAAATTGCTGACCATCCCCGACGCCAAGCACCTGCTCATGCCTTCGAACACGCCCTGGCTTCCAAAGAGCATTGGCGCGCCGGCTCTACCACACAGGTTAGAATCTTATTTTTCTCTTTGTTTCCACTCCGGTAGATTGCAGAACCTTAGACCCCTAGAGTTTACAGCTCTACTTATTGTACTCTTTACTATAAAAATTAATTCAGAACCCTTTACCATAAAGATAATTCAATTTTATATTCCGAGTGGGTACTCGAACATACACAAAAAATATCATTAAAATCGTCCATGCCGTTTAGGAGATGATCAGTGGCACGACTGCAGCGCCACCTACCTGGTTCAATTGTGTTTTCAAACCATCCAGGAGCCCATTGAAATATACACACAAAATTTCATCCAAATCAGTCTAGCCCTTTAGGTGGAGTAGGTTAACAAACATACGTACAGAAGAATTATATATAGTAAGATATATCATAAAAGTTATCCATATGTTTTGACAGAATGCTGGCAATATGCGATATATCAGCGGACCCAGGTGGATCTATCGAGTTCATGAATGAGTGCACTACTATCGACACTCCTTTCTGTCTTTATGACGCTGACAGAAATAAGGACACTAAAAGGTATACTACATTGATATATTTTTAGCTTCAATTTGTAGCATGCACAGGGCTTGTTAAAAATATTTCAATTTACAATTATATTATCATGACTTGTTACGATTTACAATAGTGGACATCAGAAAGAAAGATCGGTAAACAGATTGTTAAGGTTTTACAAATTTAAATGTTTAGTTTCCTCTTTTTTTGACTGAACAGTTTTAATTACTACTTACATTAGAAACAGTCAAAATAAATATAAATAATCTCATAAGATCATTTTAAATATTTGTAGTATTCCAATATTATCTTAATGATGTCTTAATGCAGTATCTGTAGCTCAAAGGCCAAATAGAAGGATAAGGTTATTGTCCGACTTACATCTAATACATAAATATTATATTTATACATACAGTCAATGTGTAATCGAACAATATCATTTATTACATATCGTACGATATCATTACGAACGTTAATTTGATAAAACCATTAACACACAGTCTTTCATTTGGACTTATAAAATGTACATTAATTTTCTTTAGATTATTGTTTTTACTTACAATAAAGAAAATTACAAATATACTTAATTATATATACAAAACAAATGTACACTTAGTTATTACTGTACAAGTCATCTCCGTGTGGAATAGTGGCAAGAATGCTAGCCGCAGTCCTCCGTTGAATCTTTTTGCGAAAAATTGCCTCCTGTCACCAGCAGAGGCGACAAAACGAGGTGTTATGTCTTTTAAATTATGTACATATTCATTAAATTATGTACAGCTTATTACAAAGTGTTAAAAATAATTTTAAGGCTTGTAATGACATTTAACACATTTTTTTACAGTTTCAAAGGTCCAGGTGTACTTGTATGCTCCATAGATAACATGCCAACACAATTGCCGCGAGAATCCACCGATTTCTTTGGCGACTTGCTTTATCCTTACGCTGAAGACATTATGAGTTCAGATGCTTCACAACCACTCGAGGAACATAAATTCTCAACTGTCGTTCAAGGAGTGAGTTTTTGTACTGTTTTAATTGCGTTAATATATTTAAGAGAATGTTTTAAAAATGGATATTAACGAATCTATGTACAAAAATAATATTTTATTGTTACATAATATATACCTACATTTTAGGCCATCATTACAAGTAATGGAAAGTTAACTCCCTCGTTCGAATACATCAACGAACTACGAAATTCTAATAAGTAAGTACAAGATGAGTTTTATTGTTGAGACACAATATTATCTTCTTCTTTTCTTTATTTTAAACTAGCGTAGCCCGCGGCTCCGCCCGCGGCTCCGCCCGCGTTTAGATGACCAAAAACCAAATTCTTAGGTGTTATATATTAGTATACTCTTACATTGCAGTTTTTGTTTTTTTTTCTCAGAAATGATACATTTTCCCGCGGTAAAACGTATCCAATATGTTGACCCGGATAACCAGCTATCACCATACCAAATTTCATCAAAATCCCTCCAGTGGTTTTTCTGTGATGCGGTAACAGACAGACAGACAGACGGACGGACCGACGGACAGACAGACAAACAAAAATTCTAAAAACTATAGATTCGGCATCTGTATCGATAATAATGTCTATTTCAATAAGATTTTCCAAAAAATATTTAATGTACAGATTCGGCTTAGTTACAATTTTATTATATGTATAGATTATATTTTTTTATTTGATTGCCATAGCCGATCGCGACATAAGGTCGAGGGTAATGATCAGCAAAACCACGTAGTAATCTTAGGTAGTGGTTTGGTGTCTGCGCCCGTAGTGGAGTACCTCGCTAGGGACAAGAATGTTGCTGTCACTGTTGGTTCGTATTTGTAATAATATTATTAAATTTAGCACTTATTACTATGAAATAACGTAGATCGTTCATCATAGATCCAGCTTTATTTTTTCACAGTAGACATATTTGTTAGATCTTAGGCTGACACACCTATGGTTGGTCAAACCCAGCATTTGGTGTATTCAGGAATCGAGTCTTCTATATACATATTTCTCACTATGCCACGTAGTGTCTACAAACTTATTTTAGCTTCGCAAATAAAAGAAGAAGCGGACGCACTTGCTGAGCGGTATGGAGTTCATTCCCAGTACTTAGAAGCGAATGACGAACAGGCCCTTAGATCTTTAGCGTCGCAAGCCCGACTTGTGATATCGTTGCTCCCCTATGAGCTGCACGGCGCCGTGGCGCGCGCGTGCCTCGGCGCGGGCTCGCACATGGTCACGGCATCGTACGTCAGACCAGAAGTCCAAGAATTACATGATGCGTAAGTAGATGGTTCAGAAACCAATTATAATAGTCTATTAATATACACACGCATATATTATAACTGTAACATGGTTAATGTTGAACACTTAATCGTCAAATTTTTGTTTCACTAAACCAAATCAGGAGATTTTTTTAAATAAAATCGTTTGTATGTTACTTGAAATATTTTAAAATTGACAGTTGTGTTACTATACAATAAAAATATCCATTCAAGTTCATTTCACATTTTGCTAGAGCTAAAATAAATTTCTAATTAATCCAACCGTAGATCCATATACACTGGCGTGCAAAAAAATCGGGCCACCCTTAATTTTAAGCATAATTTTTTGTTGACAATTGTTCGGTGAAAAAAAATACCGCAAAGCTAATTAAGGAGATTAGACGCCTTTGTTTCCTTCAAAAAAGTCATAAAATTCCTGGAAATGCACGTGTGCGCTTAATTATAGTCAATTAGCAGTAATTAGTGAATATTTGCATAATATGGATTGAAGCCACAAATTCTGTTTTATGTTATTTTAGAAGCTTAGTTGAGTTCCAATTATTGAACAAGACACTTCTACTTTGATCTTCGATTATTAAAAATACTGCAAGATGGATTTGACCGAGGCTGAATCATCTCGAATTGTGACTTTGCTTGAAACTGGACAAAGTCAACGTCAAGTGGCTCAAGCTTTTTCTGTAAGCCGTTCTACGGTCCAGAGAGTGTACAAACGTTACATAGAGACTGGTGGCTTTGTACGACGACATGGTTCCGGCCGACGAAGAGCCACATCAGAGCGTGATGATCGATTTATTGTGTCATCAGCTCTAAGAAATCGTCATCGCACAGGGGTTGACGTTCGAAATCTCCTGAGATAAGTGAGAGGTGTTAATGTTAGCGAGTGGACAGTAAGGCGCCGACTTCGAGCCGCTTCACTGACGCCACGCAAGTCCGCAACTGGCCCCAAACTCACCCCTGCACATCGAATTGCAAGATTACTTTTTGCGCGAGATCACGTGAATTGGAATTTGGAGCAGTGGAAGAAGGTTCTTATTACTGACGAAAGCAGAATGTGTTTGCATGGTGCCGACGGCCGTAATTTTGTTTACCGGCGACCAGGTGAAAGATATGCACCATGCACTATGCGGGAAACAGTGTCATATGGAGGGGGCTCAGTTATGCTTTGGGCAGGATTCTGTTACGAAGCATAAACCGAGCTTATATTCATAGAAAATGGATCCCTTACAGCCGCTAGGTATATAACGGAGGTTTTAGAAGATCATGAGATGCCTTTTACTGGGTTCATTGGAGAAGATTTTCTGCTTCTATAAGATAATGCTCGCCCACACACTGCTACATCAGTAAGGCAGTATCTTCAAGAGTTCGGAGTGTCTACTATTGCCTGGCCAGCGTGAAGTCCTGGCCTCAATCCGATAGAGCATGTATGGGACCATCTCAAAAGAAAAATTAGAAGTCGCGTAGTAGTCCCGAGCAACATTCAAGAATTAAAAAGCGCCTTATTGGAAGAATGGGAGTCTATTACACAAGATTATCTAAAAAAGTGTGTCAAATCTCTGAAAAACCGATTAAAAGCTGTAATTAAAAATAGAGGCGGTAATACGCATTGTTAAAAATCATAAAACCAATCGAAATCTTTTAATTTTTCCATTAATTTGCGGCTCACATTTTTATACCAAACTCGCGAAAAATCATTAAATTTGATTTTCCTCTATTTTCGAGCAATAATTTTTATTTAAATTATTCAACGATTATTGATTTAGGTACCTAGGGTATACAGGACTTTATACCCATATATAATAACAAAATTAATAAAAAAACATCATATCTTCAGTTTGTCCATTTTTTCTAGGTGGCCCGATTTTTTTGCACGTAGATGCAGCTATATATCTTAGCCACGGTAATGTTACATACAGTATTCCATCTTCATACAAAAGGTCGGAAATCGAGTTATACCTACGCGCGTCGCGTTCGGTATACACTCGGTAGATAACCGTACGGGGCTGCCACTTCGTATAATTTGATACGAAAATTTTATAAGATGGTTATGTTATGTAACTTTTATAATTGGATACAAAAATAAACATTTTATTCCTCCCGTAAATTCGTTATTATATCAAACAAAAAAGTATCGATACATCGTATGTTTTAAAAATAAAAACTAAATAATTAAATTAAAAATAAAAATTAAAGTATTTTTAATTAAACTTTTTATCCGAATGCGGATTCTTTATACTATTAAATTTAACAATAAAGCTTTTCGTATGTCTCAGTCGAGGTGCAAATATTTTTAAATCTCAAATTTATAAGGGTCACATACCACCCTTATAAATTTGAGATTTTTTAATTAAATCTACTAATAATATTTTTTAAATAAAATATATAATATTTGAAATCACAAAACTAGAAAGAAACTCAAGTAGGTAGATGAAATTAAAATACTGGCCGGCGGGCAGCCCTGTCGCGTGGGTACGTGCCGCTCGGCTGTAGGTAATTATTTCAAGGACAGGCCCGAGTTGGAATACTGTATGCATTACATTACCGTGTCTTAGCGTTCCCAAATAAAACGGAACTCATTGTTCTAGTTGCATAATGGAAGACCTCCAACGAAAGCGAATACAATACCTTCTAATATTGTAATATGTAATTTTCACCAAATATTCTATTATTATAGAGCTAAAGAGGCTGGCATAACGTTATTAAACGAAGTTGGTTTGGATCCCGGTATTGACCACTTACTCGCTTTGGAATGTATTCACGACGTACAAAGCCATGGCGGTAGAGTTGATTCTTTCGTATCATATTGTGGAGGTAAGCTGAATCAGTGAATAATTATTATTTATTATTTGATTTTTATTTATTTGCACTTTATAAGTAAAAATTTCTTACAATATATTGCAGGTTTATTTAATCATTTAAATTTATCACTGCAGGTCTCCCGGCGCCAGAATTCAGCGACAATGCTCTTAGATACAAGTTCTCTTGGAGTCCACGAGGTGTCTTGCTCAATACGATTTCTGGGGCCAAATACCTCAGTAAAGGACAGGTAACATTATTTTTTCAAATATTATCTCCTATTAACGGTTATTTGAACAACTCCTGCAAATATACAAACATTTAATACGATTCTAATGTTCTAATGCTCTACTGTTGATGTACTATTTTGTATAATTTTCATACAATAGGCGGTAGAAGTTCTGAGCGGTGGGGAACTAATGTCTGTGGCGCGAGAACTGGACTTCTTACCGGGCTTCGCATTTGAAGGCTTTCCTAATAGAGATAGCACTATTTATTCTTCGCTCTATGGTATTGAGGACGCTCACACTATGTTCCGTGGGACGCTGCGTTATAGAGGTTTGGCTACTTTTTTTAAAAAGCAAAATTTTTAATAAAACTTTTCACTTTGGATTCTCTCCGTATTTTAAATAAGTTTCATCTACTTAATATCTATTAATGTATTTAATAAAAACCAGCTTAAAAACAGGGACGTATCAAATATAATTGTTTGTTTAAGGTAGTAGTACTAGGTACATATTTAGTCCCCCCCGAGTGTGTTCACCTTGTCGTGGTGGGGGGACTCATTAGCGTCCGGCAATCCAGCCCGGCTTGTAGCCAACAGACACACACGGAGGTGACCTACTTCGGTGGGCGGTGTGCCGTGCGGGTTACTCCTGGTACTTCTCTGACGGCAGAGTGGACCGTGGGAGCAACGCCTTGGTTATGTGGTCTGCTTCGGCAGACCTGCCGACGGAGCATTGTGGTGAAGTGCGTAAGCGATCCTGCGACGCCCCTTTAAGACGGGGAGGTTCTGTTGGGTTTTCTGGCTGGTCTGGACTGGCTTTCTAGCCGGTGAGTCTCACATAATCACCTGTATGTAAGTATATACAGGTGGTATGCGTTAATCTGCTTCGGTGGTGTAGTGGCTAGCATGTACGGCTGCACACCCGGAGGTCCTGGGTTCGAGTCCCGGGTCGGGCCAAGTTTAGTTATTGAGTCTTCCCGTATAGTAAGTCTCAGTAACAGCCCAGAGTTGGGAAGTTGGCGGTGTTCCACCCCCGTGCCTCGGAGAGCACGTAAATCCGTCGGTCCTGCGCCTTAACTCTCATCGGTCGTGTCGAGAGGTCGTCCCACCGGAGTATGAGAGTGATAGGAATAGAGAGTGCACTTGTGTCTGCGCGTACACTTGAGCACTATAATATCTCCTGCGCAGTTGGCTAATCTCATTGAGATTGGCCGCCGTGGCCGGAATCGGCTAGGAGAACATCATCATGCGTTAATGCACTTGCCAACATTAAAAAGAAAAATAATAAAATGGGTTCCTGTTTAGTTATTTTTAGTATATAAATACATACACGTAGCATAAATGAAATATTTGATAATTATGACGTTTTTGATTGTAGGTTTCGCTGAAACAATGAAGTCTATGCAACTATTTGGCTTCGTAGATCCTAATCCTCATCCGTCATTACACCCCGAGGGCCCGGAAATAACATGGGTGAGTTTAGCTTAAAGTAATTTAAGCAATTTCACTTTGCTGTTTTGTAAATAATTTGCATTTTCTAAAAGAACCTACACAATGAGGCAAACATGATCATAAATCCAAGCGCAACGTAACTACTCGTACGCTTTCTGCATAATATGAGTAGTTTTACGGTTTACAAATGTAAAACCATATACCAAATCCTATATAATAGCTGTAGTAGTAGTAATAAAATGTTTCCATTTGAAAAAAACAATATTCCATAGTTGTAATTTTTTGTGTGTATGATACGCGATTTCTTTACTAAATGGGAACCGTTTTTAATAAATATTTTTTGTGCATTACTTCCACTCACAATTCGTCGTAAAAGTAAGAAACAAAAATCAACTCCAAAAATTAACATTTCAAAGATTTTTGAGAATTTTAAGAGAATACGTAGTATAGTATACCCTTAATAAAAAGAAGTTTTTATTATTCATTAGCAACAATTTGCATGCGAGCTGCTCGGCCTAATGGATCAATCAATCTTCTATGAGAATCTCAAGACACGTCTCGCGGAGCGCATCGGCAGTACTGGAGCACAAGCCTTAGAGTCACTCGGCTTGCTGAGCGACGAGCCTGTCGTCAAACTTGGAACTCCACTTGATACTATAAGCCACTATCTCGGCAAAAAGCTGCAACTTGGTAACTATTAATTGACTTATCAGCTGTAAAAAAATCAATAAGGCAACGTGGCCTTTTTCTTCTCACGGAGGTAACAGTCACGTAACTTTTTTGAAGTTAAGACTTTTACTATTCCCAAGCATCATATTTTACGAATCATTTTTACATTACGAATTCATGATACGTAAAAAAAATATTTCGCCAATGTCGTGCAGAAGCCACGAGGGAAATTGGTCGGTAAAATAAGACTATTATTCTAAATAAATTTATAACCTGTAAAAAAAGGAGTAGATCCTTTGTAGATCTTGAACTCTAACTTAAAATCTACAACAAAAAACAGCATGATTCAATATAATATACGGTTATAAGGGACACGGATTCTCCTTAATTGCCATCAAACAAGTGAGAAAGTCTGTCAATATACCTAACTATCTTTTGGAAGTTGTGTGAGAGGGTGAACAGAATTGCTTCTAGCAGAGCAGTAATCTCGTGCGTCTGTAAACACCGATGATTCTGGAGAACATTTAAACCGTAAAATAATTTCGATTTTACGAATCCAACAAGCTGCATCAACATAGGCATCTTGACTCTTGTAATAACTTAGATGAATTATTAAAAATAAGGAGTTGGTTTGACTAATTTTTCCTTCATCGATCCAAACTAGGGTTTGAAATTTTGTGTTCGTGTCAGGGGTTTTCTTGATCAGACCGAGGTCCACGGAAATAAAGGTGGAGAAATCCTAAGCATTGTAAGAAGAACAAAAAAGAGGGTTTAAAGGAAAGCGAGATAAATGATTAAGTTTAGTAAACTTAAGGAATCTTTCTAAAAAAGAGAATATGGATCTTTGAAAGGAGTTAAGTTCAGTTAATCGGCCTAACGTTGACTAAAGAATATGGCAACAGCTCTGTTGATTTTTTTCTATTCTTTAATTTTCAAAGGAATATGAAAAACATTTTTTCTTATCAAAAAGAGCGGGTTATGTCCAACTTCGGTGAAGCCCAAAGGGATGGTTATTTAGTTTACCTGTACCTATGTATGTATGTGTCCAATGCTATGTTCCCTTGTTAACGCGACTCTCATAAGGTATATTAATATTATAAAATATCAAAATGGCGGATTATAGCTGTTAATTTGGATATGTTAAATTTCTGTTTTCTTCCAAAATTGAGTATTCTTTCAAAAATCAGAAATTTAAAAGGCTATTATAAAAATATAATATATATAACTTATACATATTATGTTTAAAAGTAGTTTGGGATACAAAATTGGTAAATAAAAACTGAATTAGCCTTAGTAGGTACTAGCGTAAACTAAAAAGCAGAAAATATTTATTTTTATTCACAGCTTTGTACCGTTAGGTTTTTCATTTTTATAACTTAGTCTATCATAGGTATTATTAACTGACACTGACGCCATATTCGCGTGTTCCATACCGATATCTGAAACCTAGCAGCGCGATGACATTTTTATCACGGGCTTGCCCGCAGGTCGGCTGACAAAATTGTCGCCGAATTGTCATGTCATAATGTGCGCGTACCTCCATACATATTCATAGACCAGACCAGAGTGACAAAACCACGAAATAGATAAAAAAGGCTAAAATCTTTCATCAATTCTGTGGACAAAACAGTCACGTTGACAAAAACCACTCCTATGCGCTAGATCTTAAAGTTCGTAAAACTTCAACGAAAGGAATTTAAAACAACGTTTTTATTAACGATTTTTAAATAAACGATCCCCAATTCTAAAACTCTAGAATGACTTTACGATATTCGTCCCAGACAGCAATAGGTAATAAATACCTTCTAACTATTCACTAGTTTCTAAAAAAAATTCTCAAATATAATTATTATGTTATATTAGAAAAGAATGAAACGGACTTCGTAGTTCTTCGACACGAGATTGGTGTAACATGGAGTGACGGCAAAAAGGAACGGCGCGAGGTGACGATGACAGTGCGCGGCGACCCCTCCTCTCACACAGCCATGGCGAGGACGGTGGGGCTCCCCACAGCGATCGCCGCGAAAATGGTGCTCGACGGTAATTAGTTTAAGTTGTACTTGTAACGTTTAAGTAACATATTTTTAACACGTTTTTAATGACTTCATTTATAATTAAGTACGTACTTAATTAAATCTTGAAAGTACATTTTAGCCTAATTCTAATTGCTTCATCGATTCCAGACTTTGATCTAGATTAGCTTTTATCTTTGATTCGCATCTACGCTTCCACTTTTAACATTAAAGTTGTTTTACGTTTATTTCCATTGTTTTGTGACTGAACTCAGCCGTTGTCTTATCTATAACGAATTTCTCTGATACCTTTGAGTTCACGTTAAAAGCAATGACAAAAACATGATAAAATTATAATATATTTGTATATTTCAGGTGAAATTCAACAACGTGGTGTCGTTTTACCATTCGCACCTGTAGTATACAAATCACTTCTGTCGAGATTGCGGGCCGACGGTATTACCGCCAGAGAAGTCGTTAAACCATTAAATTAATATTAGAGTTAAAATATATACATATATACGTACAATAATTCTAAACTTAATTGAATATACTTATTTGTATTGTGAGTGCTAATTCAAGTTTTATTCTTTTATGTCTTTTCATAAACACAACACGGCGTTGTGTATTTTAATAAACAAAATGTGTATCAAGCATTCCAAAATTACTACGACCTAATGATGAATCAGTTCCCGTATCATTTTTGTAAATACTAGTAAAGTTACCATTATAAGTATATAAGTTTTATGTTTTTGAGATATTGAGCATAATTCATTAAAATATATCAATAAATTCAATTTGTAATAAAATATTAATTATGTCATTTACACCTTTCCTTCCTACCTTACCTCTAATTTTAAGTAGAATTGTACCAAATACGTACCTACATACTTAGTTCTCTTGAAAAAATTAATATTAATATCTGAGGAATTTCCTTTCGCTATATTATTTATATTAGGTAAACTTTTCAATAAGAGTAATTTATTTTTCAAAAGAAATTGAAGTATGTAAATATCTGTTTATTAATGGTCTCAACAGCCTTTACTTCATTAAAAAAGTAATAAACTTAGTTTTTATTTCAGCAAGGCAACCGCTATTATGAAAATAATAATAACCAGTAATGTCAGTGGGAAGAAAAAGGTTTGACATGTTTGTCATTCATATATCATTTTTTTGCTAACCTAAAATGTTTTATCAAATGATTTGAATTTGCGATTTTTTTAGTAATTTTTTACGGTAATTTTACAAATTTATTACACTAAATCTCGTTTGTATCGTGACACATTTCGCCTTGCGTTTAGATTTTTAATGAGTGATAATATTGTAACAATGACTTAGCGTTGAAGTTATCAATATGGAAAACGACCCAAATAACACAGTAAGTAGAGACGTGTTTAGGCAATTAGGCAAAGTAAATGACTTGAGGAAACCAACTAACAAAAATAAATTGCATCTACTTGTATATACATATGTACCTATATAATAATAGACCGCGGGTCGCGAGACTGGACGATGCATGTCGGTAGCAGCGATGCAGGCGCTACACCGGCTGCGCGAGTGTCGGCTCCTCTGCGATGCGATAGTCCGCGCGGATGACGGCGCTGCTTTTCCCGTCCACCGCGCTATACTCTCGGCCTGCAGTCCATACTTTCTGTTAGATTTTTTCCTATTTTGAAAATGATGATGATTATTTCTTCGTTATAATATACAAACCATTATAATACACCTAAATGTTCGCAAATTATCTGTTTTAATACATTAGAATAAATATCTACGTATATTACTTTTAATTTATTCCTGAATAGGTACTGAATACCATATCACCTCTTTCTGTAATTTGTTTTAAGTGATTTATATTATCGTAGTGCGTTATTTACAACTACTTTACACTCACGAGAGCAAAGCGATGTGTTGATATCGGGTGTGCGTTCAGAAATCCTGCTACTGCTGATTGAATATGCTTATCTCCGAAGAATCGAAGTTACCGATGTCAATGTTTATGAGCTGTTAATGACCGCTGACTATCTCGCCTTTCTTGGCGTTTTGCAGCTCTGTTGTGATCATTTAAGAGCTTCTCTTTGTCCAAAAAATTGCCTCGGCATTATGATGTTTGCCAGGTTTGTTTCACATAATATATTTAATAAATAATATCAATTCATATATAATTTCCAATATGAATGGACCATATTATTATAGTATTATTAGAAATGGGTATAATTATTGTAAATGCTTTCTCTAAATTATTACAGACGAGTATTTTGCTATAAACTGGAGGCTGAATCTAGAAGATATTTGCTTCGATACTTTGTAACTGTAGCGACGCAAAGTGATGAATTTCTTCACCTCCCAATAGACGAACTAAATAGCATTATACTTGAAGATGAGCTAAATGTTAAAAGTGAAGAAGTTGTGTGGGACGCCGTTTTGCGTTGGGTCAACTATGACCCAGATATGCGTTGGCATCACACCGTTAAGCTTATGGGCAGCATACGACTTGGATTGCTGGATACACAAGTAATATCATAAATATCAAATAAATACTAAATATAGACATTAAGATGTATTTAATTAAATCTAATGTATTATTCAAATATTTCAGTTTTTTCTCGAGAATGTTAAAGATCACCCATACGTAACAGGGAATGAGGGTTCACGCCCAATAATTATCGAAACTCTGAAGTTTCTCTACGACTTAGAAATGATTGCACAGAGAGACGGTGAAGTAGCTACCCCGGAGATAGCACGCCCTCGAGTTCCACATGAAGTTAATAAGTTTCAATTACAATTTATTATCTTTATTATTATTGACATAATTGCTTGAATAATATCTTGTATGGATTTTACGTCACAAAAATATTTACTTATAACTTTTTAAGTTGATTTTCTTAAATTTCTTATATTATGGTATTTCAAAATATTGTATTCAATTTGTGTCAAATAGATATTAAGACTTTAATAGAAGCCAAAAGCATGTTTTTTTAGAATTGAACAAAATTGCACACCGTACTAGTTAGTAAGCGATGATTAGTTCGACACATTTTATATGAAATTTTTATTAACAGCTATATTTTAAATATATTATGCCCTCATGCGTTATAGGTGTTGTTTGCGATTGGAGGGTGGAGTGGTGGTTCACCGACAGCTTTTATTGAAACATATGACACTCGAGCGGACCGCTGGATAAAGGTATACCGCATATTATGATAAACTCTATTAATTTGACATGTTGTAGTAAAGTACTCTGCTTCAAACTTGAAGCAAATGCTCTGCGTCCTATAATACCAGTTTGTACAAGTTAAATTAAGATGAAATATCGCGTTACGTGAAATGTACTTATTTGCTTATCAGCGGGATATACATATGTATATACATAGAATATGATAAAATGGCGCTAGCCTCTATAAATCTTTTTTGCGAAGTGGCGGTAAACTAACTGCAGTTCTTGTTTTTTATTTTATTTTTATGTAGATTTTGTATATTGTTGCCACCAATCATTTGTGGGCGTGGTTATTTTGTGCAACGTTGAGCGTAACCTATTTAAGTACTATCGTATGATTATTTTAATTGTTGGGGTCAAAAACATTATGAATATCACTATCAATTCACATGGTATATTTTCTGCCGACTTTACAGAATAATAACTCTTTGTGACTAATTAACTAAGTATTCTTACATACCTAACATAAAATATACAGCAATAGATTGTTTAACGCTAATTTGGGTTTTACATTAACCGAACAAAACATAAATTAGGTCGAATCGAATATATCTTTATTGACACAATTCATTGTTGTTACATAAGCCTGTTGAAGCCTCTGACTCCAGAACTAGAATAAACCTGTATGTCAGGAGTCAGCGCCCTCTTCCATCTTTAATCATAATTGGAGGTCAATAATATTACAGAGCATGTTTAACAGTAATAATTTTAGAATTTGTTTGTGAAAGAAGAAAATAAAAAATATAAACGTGCAATAAAAATTAACTTTAACAAAAATGTACTAATTTCCCTAGTAATAAACATGTATATAATTATTGTGCACTTTTATATTATGTCGAGGTGGAAGAGGTAGATCCGGCCGGGCCACGCGCTTACCACGGCACAGCTGTACTTGGCAATTGTATTTATGTCATTGGCGGATTCGATGGTATGGACTACTTTAACTCGTGTCGTTGCTTTGATGCTGTCACAAAAACTTGGCGCGAGGCAAGTTACATATTATATTTGTTTATCCCTAAATTTTATAGTTTTATTATTGGTGGAAATAATTCTTTATCGTTAGATTCGATTAGAATTGCCAGAGTTGTCAACAGGTAGCACCAATGAATGCACGTCGTTGTTATGTTTCTGTAGCAGTACTTAGCGAGACTATCTATGCAATGGGAGGATATGACGGCCATCATCGTCAGAATACAGCTGAGCGATTTAATCATCGCACTAATCAGTGGTCCTTGGTTGCACCTATGAATGCTCAGAGATCTGATGCGAGTGCTGCAGCTTTGGATAGTGCGTATATAAATATATATTTTTTTTGCTATCTTAGATTTTAATTAGCTATATTTTATTATTATAAAAAAGTGTGTGTCGTAGAAAGTTATACTTCTTTGGCATAACAAAACAAAAATAACACCAAAAATTTTATCCTGCGTGCCAATACTATATATACATTTGTAGAAAAGACGATAAAATAAAAAAATAAAGATATTAAGTAGGTACAATTGATAAAGGTTTAATTAAAGTAATAATTTATAATTAGTGTAAAAAAGGACGAAATACAAGTACAAAACTACGGGTCTACGGGAAGCTTTCCCGTAGTTGTAGTAGTACTAGTGAATCAATTTTTAATTCAAGCTTTCAGATCCACGGGAAAACTTCTCGTATTTCTCAGAATTTTTACATTTACCTATATATAAGTTCTCAAAAACAAGTTATGTGGTGTTTGTTAATATACATTGATAAATCTTCTAATATATAAAATTTCCATGTCACAATGTTTGTTACCGTACTCCTCCGAAACGGCTTCACCGATTTTTACCAAATTTTATATGCGTATTCAGTAGGTCTGAGAATCGGCTACTATCTATTTTCCATACCCCTAAGTGATAAGGGTGGTCCACCCCAAAAAAAATATTATTCGGCATTAAAAAATACATACAAACCTAAATTTTCACTAGGGACGAACCCGAGCAGAGCGAGGGTGAGTCGCTAGTATTAAAATAAAAAAAATATTATACCTTTTTTTACTTTAGGGTGTAAATGTTTATAATAATTTATGTTTTGAATTCTCTGTTAACTTGAAAATTTTTGGAAAATCGTTCAGTTATTAATAACTAATTTGTTTTGGTTCGATTTTTAGGATTTTGATATTTTAACAAATGCCTGAATCAATTATAACCATCCATATATATATGTACATGTATATTCTACACGGAAAATAATAATCACTAGCTGCAAATGTTTCTCTTACTGCTAACTAAAAATATCTGTATCAGCTAGCGAATAATTATCGTTAGCTGATATGTGTGTATTCAAAGTTATGAATTAAAAATTAAAAAAAACCGACCATCTTGGACTAGCTAAGAAGTCTCCTGACTAATACATAATTTAAACAAAAAAAAACAAAATCAAAATCGGTTCATCCGTTCGGGAGCTACGATGCCATACACAGACACGTCAAACTTATAACACCTCGTCGTTTTTGCGTCGGGGGTTATTTATGTAGGAAATTAATATAAAATTCAAATAACGGGAATAGAAACCTGATATGACTGTTTTTTTTAATGCTTAGCTGCTATTTTCGACTTTCCAATATTTTTCGCATGACGTCGTGATAACTAATAATATTGTATGACGGCAAATTATAAAACTGGGTCACAACCCTATTGAAAACCTGCAATAGGATCTCATCAAAAGCGGCAAAAGCCACATAGAAACCAATAAATATTTATTGATACTAAGTAAAGCTTTAGCGTGGAATGGGTTTTTTTAATTTTATTTAAAATTTAATTAAAATGACAAATTGTGCAGTGCCAGTATGCATAGCAAATTCACATCATATTTTGTTCCCAAAAGACTAAAACTGAAGAAATTGTGATTTAAAGCAATAAGCCGCAGACAACAAAATTGGCAAAATCACAATATTTATATTTATGACTATGTGGACATCACTTTAAAGAAAGTGATTTTAAAACTCTTAAATAGTCTACAGGTGAATATTTTTTTTTTATTTTTTGTACTTTTTTTACATATTAATTAGAGTTTTTGGGTCGAAAACCTATATGGTAATTCCCGCTGACCTAGAATCACGAATTTTGCCAAAAAGCAAGGTCTTTCAGCACAAATAAAGGAAAAATTCCAAAATATACAAAAGTTGGGAATTAAAGTTGCACATATTTCCTACAAATTTGTACGGAACCCTCGCTAGGTGAGTCCGACACGCACTTGCCCGGATTTTTTTAAGATATTCACAGTTATCAATCACTATTGTATGAATCTAATAATTAAAAAACAAATAATTTTTATTTTTATCGATATAAAACACGTGTTGTGTACCTATATAGAAATACCGGACTAAATATCTTGAATATACATCACTTCACTCTATAGGTAATAAAGGGAGATTTAACGACTGACTTACTAATACTACTAAGGAGACGCTGCGCGCGCGCATTGTTAAAAATTACTCTCATCATTTTTTCCCTAAAGCGCCAAAAGAAGTATAACTTCAAAAATGTTTTCTAATTGAAAAAAATATGTTTTAGACAAGATTTATATAACGGGTGGATTTAATGGACAAGAGTGTATGAATAGCGTAGAAGTATATGATCCGGATACAAATCAGTGGACGAACTTGGCACCTATGCGTTCCCGCCGCTCGGGTGTCTCTTGTATTGCTTACCACAACAAGGTATTTAGGTACAATACACCTATATATATATATATATATATATATATATATATATATATATATATATATATATATATATATTTATTAGACTACAAGTGACCCAAGTGACTCTTTAAGTTATAGATAATTTTATCTCGCTTTTTATATTAGACCAATCGGAATCCGTTTATTTTTAAGATAAAAAAAATATTTTAAACCTGAAGTTTTATGATTTTAAAATGTTAGCAGATATATAAGGAATAGAAATTCGTAAAATGTCCCCTATGCCCAGCTACCCCCGAGAAATGGGGGGATGCAAAGCGTTGAAAATTAGTTTTTTTTTTCAATTTTCGGCTTACTGTGACGTTTCATCGAAAAATGTTTTCTACAAAAGTTGTAGATTTAGTAAAAATCTACAACTTTTCTAAATAACACTTTTTACAATAACCTCAAAGTTTTCGAGATATTTGCAAAAAACTCGGTTTTTAACTTTTTCTTGGTTTTTTATTTTTAATTTCTAGAATAATCTTTTGATTTCTATGAAGATAAGGGAATATAATCTTCGAAATACATTTAATAAATTTAAAAAAATTGAATCGTAATGTTTTCCGAGAAAAGTATGTTTTAAGATCTCGAGATATAGCTGGATTTATTATTATTAAAAAAAATGAAATTGAAATGTTTAGCCATTTCCGAGAAAAGTATTATGGTCTCGAGAGGTTTAAAATCACCTCCAACTTGAAGTGGGCGTTTACATTTAAAAAACAATTCGTTCAATTTTCAAGTAGGGCTCATTCTTTTCGTCTTGAACTCTACTTTTTGAAAATATAAAAACATAGTATGGTCGTCTTGTAAAAACACCCTTAAAAATTTTAAAAATTGGAGAAATCGATAATTTTTACTTTGTAAACTACATTTTTTTCTATTATCATTGAAGAAGTTTCTTTACTGACCAAATTTTTATAAACTGATTACAACAATGTATTTTTCAGGAATTTTGTTTTGTTTTTAATTTGACGCTTATTATTTACACAATGTCGCCGTAAACACATTCCAACTTTGCAATTTGACAAATAGTAAAAAAATAATAAAAGTTGGATTCACGCAAAGTATACCATTGCTTTTGTATTTTTTGGCGAAGAATCTATTTTCGTATTCAGTTATTAATATCTAAGGAGGTTTTTATTTAGCGTTAAAAATAAATCATATTTCAGATTTTCGTTTTATTTTTAACGTTATACTTAAAATATAATTCAGCTTAAATTCTACAAAAATGTACGCAAATCGCACATCATCAAATCTCAAATAAATTGATCATAATTTTTCATTTCTATAAAATCATTTCATTTATAAAGACGTTTTACATAATAAATAAGATATAATATTCGTTTATAAGAGCACTAAGCAATATCGAAAAATGCATTTTTTCTTAACTTGACCATTACAAATAAAATTAAGATTTTAATGGAATTAACAAAAATATTTGTTTTTTTTTTATATATGTTTGGTTCCTAGTTATCAGGGCCCGAAAATGGGTTTCTCCTTTATGCAATAGTTTCGGCATTAAAAAAATAAAATACGTATAAAATAAAATATATATCTTAAACTTTCTCGGGATCATATTTCATTTCTCAAAGAAAAGTACGTACATTATAGATTAAATAAAAATCTTCCTAATTTATGTAAGAAAAGAATGTTTATAAAAATATATAATCTAATATTCGGCAATAAATACTTATATACCTGTATGTAGATTCAAATGCTTTGTGATTTAAGGCATAAGGCAGGTATATCAACAATAACATAGCTTGATTCAAAGAGATTTTTTTTAAATATTATATCTAAACATAATTTAAATAAGTAGGTATAGATAATAATTTAGTACAACTAATAAAAATAACTTGTTATTCATTTTCCTACGATTAGATAAAATTTAATACCATATTGAGATAGAAAATTAGGAGATAAGAAATGGTCGTAGTAACAATAATATACTTTTATGTATTTTATCTACTTTATACGTGCCGTTTATAAGCTACATATACTTAGTCACACATTTTGGCGAATGTTTCTTTATAACAGATTTTCGTCATTGGTGGCTTTAATGGCATATCGAGAATGTGTAGCGGAGAAGTGTTCGATCCGAATACGAACACATGGTCGCCAGTACCGGACATGTACAACCCTCGCAGTAACTTCGCTATAGAAGTAATTGATGACATGATCTTCGCCATAGGGGGTTTTAATGGCGTCACTACTATATACCACGTAGAGTGCTATGATGAAAAAACTAATGAATGGTAATTGTATAATTAAGAAGCCACACCTGATATTAAACGAGGATTATTATTACATATAAACTACTACCATTTACAATTTCAATTGAGAACATTACTAACCACTACTATGTAATTGAAAGTATTATATCGGTAAACTAGCAATACCCGCGGCTTCGCCCGCGTTAAAACTTCCAATCGCTACCAAACTTTACGGGATCGCCGGGCTAATCTAAAGATTGCCTGAAAATTTCAACAAAATCGCTTCCGCTGTTTTGGAGTCCATAGGAGACCTACATACAATATCGATTTTTATTTTATTTAATCAAGAATTTAAATGTATTTTTTGTACGGAAAATGGAGTCTTAAATGAAAATATGGTAACACTCTACTGCAGCACCACCTTCCGGGTCTATTTGTGAATTTAAGCCTTACAGGGACCCACTCGAATATACATAAAAAATATCATTAAAATCGTCTCTAGCGTTTAGGAGAAGATCAGTGACATGCAGACAGCAGCGCCATCTACCGGGTCTAATTATGTTTTCAAAACATCCAGGAATCCATTAAAATACACACAAAAAATTTCATCAAAATCGGTCCAGCGCTTAGGAGGAGTTAGGTGATAAACACACGTACAGAAGAATTATAAAGTTATAATAAAATTCACAAATTAATTAATGTCATTTGATAGATACAGATTATTATTAGTATTTTCACACTACAATTGATAAATCATTGTTGATAATGTGTAATAAGGTATCAATTCGAAAATTACGTCTATACTATGTATTACGTTTGTTAGGTTGTAGGTACACTTTCAGCCAAGCGGCTAAATCAATCGAATAAACAGCTTTTATTCTGGAAACGATCTTTTTTCCTCTGTTATTGTTAAATAGAACAGTTACCCATTGTCGAAAAATCATTAAATAACGAGGAGAGATGAGATTTCCATTCATTAATATAGAACGATTTACATGATTAGTCATTAATTTTGAGCAAAATATATTCGGTGAAGTAGAAGGTTAATAAAGGCTTTGCTTAACAGCTAAACAAATAGGAATTTTTATTACTATGTATGTATGACTAGGTACGAAGCGACCGACATGAACATATATAGGTCGGCATTGTCAGCATGCGTGATTATGGGGCTGCCTAATGTGTACGATTACATACACAAGCACCGTGAACGCCTTATGGAAGAAAAACGCCAAAAAATACTACTATCTGAAACCGCTCGCCATGCGCAACATCGAACCGCTTTACCTGATGTAAGGAATTATCTAAATATGCTTTCTTTAGATACATTTTATTGTAGAAAACGTCTTTATTTAGAAGTACTCAATACTATACTAACTACTATAATATACTGGTGGTATGATGAAAATAAATTATCTATACATTTAATTTCACCACTATCTAATAATTGTGATACTACACCAAAATATATTTTAGTAAATCATACTATTTAATAAAGATAAGTAGAATATTTTTCAAGGTATGTATTTATTCTTTGTCTGTTTATTTCGGCAGGCTCCATGCGAACGTGTCGCATTTCTTTTGCACCGCTCTTACGTTGGGTTCTATTTCCTCGGTTGAACAAGGCTGCTGTTGTCCACTTTATTAAATTCCAGAAAGAAACTAGTAGATAAGAGTAGGCGCGTTTGCAATATTTTATTTATTTACATCACAGACCACAGCTCTTATTATTAGAAATATTGTTAAACAAAACCATAATAGGCGATAATTTGCTCTAAAGGTCGATTAAATCTTATGTTTATGTACGTAGTGATCTGTTATCTTAACATTATTTTTACTCGCGAGGTTACAAATTTTAATGAATAAAATATCACGCAAAAGTAGAGAAATATATTAGGGACTTTATATTTAATTAGCTAACTTAAATATATGAAATATTTAAGGCATTGATTGCCACTCACTCGAGAATATTTAGTAGGTAGGTGTTTTTCATCCGATTTCCTCAAAAAGGAGGAGGCTCTTAATTCGGCTGTTTTTTTTTGTGGAGTCCACGACCACTTAATATTCCGCATTTGCATTCCCGCTTTGCATAGCATTGTGTATATTAAGCACTGGGATGTTCATGCTGTACCCTTGCTTCTCTTCGAGTTCGTCCCTAGGAAAAACAAATCCCATAGGAACCGTAAATTTTTCCGCGATAAAAAGTAACGTATGGGCACATCTACGGTTCCTACGGCGCCACGATTTGAATTTTGAAGGCGGATTCGCTTAGATCTCAACGAGATATGCCGAAAAGTAAGAATACAATTTTCGATATTTCGCTTAGTTTCCGAGATATCATCTCGGAAAAAACAATTATTCTTACTTTTCGGCGTATCTCGTCGAGATTTATGTGAATCAGCCTTCAAATCGTGGCATCATAGGAATAGTAGTGCCCCAACGTAAGTGCTATTCCAGACTATAATCTATCTCTGTGCCAAATTTCATCCAGATCCGTTCAGCCGTTCCATCCATCCCTCCTCACAAACTTTCACATTTCTAATATTAGTATGGATATTACCTGCCTAAAAGACCAGTGGAAATTCGTCAAACCGTTCTCGACTTATGCTATATTAGTAAAACAGGCAAAACTGTAAATTGTTCTTCTAATAAATGTGGATAGAACATCTCTAAGCAATTTAAAGAAAGTTGATACCTACGAGTAACTACGATTCCCTTTTTGTGGTATTGTTAAATTATATATATACATACATATATATATATATATATATATATATATATATATATATATATATATACTGTCAGGTACATTTAATGGAAGACAATGACGATATGCTGGAGCAGCTTGGGTTGATGGAGAACCAGGCTAATAATGACCTACCGATACCGCCCCCACCGCCGCCACCGCCTCAGCACATGGAACATGATAGAAATTAATTCTTTTCCAAGATTCCAATATACACTGGTTCGTATAGTGTCTATTTAAAATGACATGACATATTTTCATGAAATATTTTACACAAAATGATCCATATCTCTTTGACTTTTTAACAGGTAATTTACACGCTGTTCCTTGTTATTTTATTTATATACATATACCTACATATTAAGACGCTGGGGTAATTCTAATAAGAAACATAATAAGCAAATAAAATATTATCGTGAAATTTTATTGTAACCGTTATATTTATAAAATGTTTACACCTATTTTAGATGATTTGGCGTATTTTTAATGTGATGATGTGAATACCTGTACCTATATTTTGGAATATTTTTTAACTTGTATTAAATTTTCGGACAATATACTGTATTAATTCGGACACTAATTTATTTTATTCTTACTGACCTCTTCATAATCATTTTAATTATCTACCAACGTTAATCACCTTTATAGACACAATCTAATTAGTAAGTTATGTTTAATATCTTCACTTATCAATACATACATATAATAAAACTGTAACTGATCGTTGTCAATACATGGAAGATATTTGAGAAAAACTACATATTATAGAGCATCTTTATTAACGCAAAACAATAATTTATAGAATTTTTGTCTCTTTGTCTGTGCGTTTGTGCGCGCTAATCTCAGAAACGGCTTCACTTAACAATCACACACAGGTAAGTTTTAGTTAACATTTAGTATTTGTTTTATTTTAATCGGTTCATAATTAAAAAAAGTTATGTCAATTTAAAGAATCGCCCAGGGACGAATCCAAGCGAAGCGAGGGTGAGTCGCTAGTATTACCTAAATGCAAAAGTGTGTCTGTTGGTCTTTCATATAAAGATATAAGGAGTTGTATATTATACATTATACTTTCCATTCTTGATTTTTTCAGTATATTAGCACAGGGTGGTAGCCCATTTCGACGGGCGGTGTACCATGCTGGTTGCCCCTGGTACTTCTCTGACAGCAAAGTGGACCGTGGGAGCAACCCCTTGGTTGTGTGGTCTGCTTCGGCAGACCTGCCCCCGGGGCGTCGTTGTTGTGTGCGTAAGCGATCCTGCGGCACCCCATTAAGACTGATGTGATGTGAGGTTCTGTCGGGTTTTAGTGGGTAGTACCGGCTTTTTTTGCCGATGAGTCCCACACAACCACCTGTATATTGTATACAGATGGAATGCGTAAATGCATTTCCAAACGTCAAAGGAAAAGAAACTTTTGTTGATATTAAAAAAATCAATCAAATTAAATTTATCAATTTAACGCTATAAATACTAGAATAATTATTACACACTAGCGACTCACCCTCGCTTTGCTCGGTTTCGTCCACTAGGGTTTAACGGTTAGTATGGAATAGATAGATTATATAGCGACCCTAGGTAGTTTTTAATTTTTTTTACCGGAACCCTAATTCTTTTTCGAAAATAAAAGTAGCCTTTGTTACTCTCTATAACATCAGCAATCTTAAAGTGAAAGTCCTATCAAAATCTGTCCAGCCTTTTCAGAGATTATCCGGAACAAACAGAGATGTAGAGAAAAATTTTAAAATTGTATTTTTCTTATAAGTAACGTACCGTAACAAATTATATAAATTTCATATGCATTTAGTAAAACGCTGTTATTTTGACATTACAAACAGACACTTCAATTATTTTATTTATCTGTGTACACAGAATTAAAAAAAGCAGTCATGAATATTGCCTACAGAAGTGAAAACTTAAAACTATTAACAAACAGTTGTTATTTTTGGATATTCAAATTAATTATATTAAAATTTGTAAATTAAAACTGTTTACATTTATCTGGTTTTTAAATCTATCGGCACTCCGAGTGTTAGCGCTAACACGTCATGTGACTATGTCGACGACGACTTAACATGAATTGACTCCCCATCCAATATATATAAATGCCTATAGAAGTGTTCACTTCAAAAATTAATAAATTATAATTCAGGGTGTAAATCTAACACTTTGCGTTTGAAATGAGATAGCTTGTCGTGGCATGTCAATGTTTGAGATCTATTTTGCAATATTCTTCTAAAACCTCGATATCCTAAGTAAAGAGGGGATTTATCCAAGTGGGTTCTGTAAGCTCTTATTTCAAAGCTGCAGAGGTATTGAGGTATTTTAGATGGAACATGGAATGATATAAAATTATCTTTTGTATTATAATTAGTAGGTTTTTAAAAGCATTAATAATTTCACTTACTCTAAATCGACATAAGTCTTAATTTTTTTTCGGATTAAAAATCAATTTAAGGTATTTTTCTACATTTGTATTTTTTAAAAATATAGGAATATTATTATGACAAATAATACTAGATATTTTTATTTATAACCTAAAATAACTAATTCGTAAGTAAAGTGTAACGATGATTTTTTACGGTATGTATTTCAAATTTCAATTGCTCGATTGAGACCAAAAAGCTCACAATATAATACAAAAATATTTATTTTTAAGCGAATAGTGTCATATTAAAAATTAACATAATATGTGATGTCATAATAAAATCTTACTAACAAATAAATAAAATTCATATAAAAAATTAGCGAAAGAAGAGTTTGTACACCAAAATTCTTATTCCTTACATATTATATTACACTTATTCATTAAAAAAATATACTTTTTGTATGTAGGCATGAATAATAATGTCTTCAAATATCATATTTATATTCTGTATTGTCGCACCTTACAGCTTCACTAATAGTAGCCCCCTGAACTAAGTTTTTAGATTTATTCGTTAAAATACGTTGCCAAGCACGTTCCGTCCACGCAACAGCTGTAAAACAAGCTCCATTACTGATAAAGGCGCGTAAAGTTACGGCACCAATCCCTCTTCTCATACACCGCCACCCTTCCGCCTGTATTGACTTTAAAAAACAATCCCAGGCACCAGAGTATCGTCCTATTGAATCACCTTGTAACCTCGATTTCACCACATCTACAGGATACAGTAAAATCCACGACAATGCTCCAGCTATTCCACCAGCAGTAAACACTTTCACGGCTGACTGATCTCCACGGGTCATCGCTTCATACGCTGTAAAATAGATTGCAAATGCTGGACTATCGCGAAGTATTGTTATTCCTAATCCCCGAAAGAGCCCTTTGTATCCACCAGTTCTCAAAATGTATCGGGCTTCTCCCCAAGCGCTAGTTGGTACCTCGACTGGCTTAGCTAACTGTTGACGCGTTTTCACTAGTTCAACTGGTGCACAGGCAAAACTTTGTAGCATGCCTGCGGCTCCACCGGCAACTGCATGTGTCATCAAAGAGTCTGGATTAGGCAGTGCTCGTCTTGTGTTTCCATAAGCTCCAAATACTATAGCATTTATTCCTGCTATTCCACCCAAAGGTGCACCTACTCCACGATACGCAGTCGATAATGTTCCTCCTTTTAATAGAGCTTTAGCACATTCCAGCACGTCACCTCTACCTGACTGAATGTGTACTTTTAAAGTGTCTAAAGGATGACCAGCAATAATTCCAGCACAACCTGTAGATATAAAATATTTTGTTTTAATAATCCTAAAACTCTAAAATGATGATGCTCTAATAATAGATTAATATTTCAACTTACCACCAATACATCCTGCTATGAAGTCTAGTGCCATTATTGTAATTATACTTAAGTATGGTGTACTTATTAATAAAAACGCTATCTGTAACCAAATAATAAAACTGGATGTTTTAAATGTTTCTAAAGTAGTATTTTTTGAAAATTAATTATACCTAGAAATCTCAAGGAATTTCTTCATCGATGATCCATTTTAAATTTTAGAATAATATCAATTAGATATTGATTTACGTTACATAATTTAATAAACATATTAGATGTATACAAACTGAACTACGTCACACACAACCATCGTCTTAGCTAAATCTCTCTAATTAGAGAACAAAACCAGACGTTATCACTTGCAAACTTATTTACATATAAACTTTGGTAAAACGATGGCTGAAATGACCCTCGATAAGCACATATTATTTCTCACCTTCTTCTAGTAGTTCAAATCAAGTAATCGTAGTGGGAATTTACGTTGCCACCACTGGATGTTATGCCAATAAACATATTGGTGGCAGAGTGTTTCGCGACTGACCCAGCGAAGATGCAGCCAACTGGGTGCAAAAGCAGATTATGCGAAGTTGTCCACCGGCCGGTCACCGTTCGTCTCGGAATCGTCCGGGCCCGCCCGCTCGAGACCCTTCCACCCCTTATCGCTATGGGTCAGGTTTATCTCAAGGGGCATAATACAACTTGAAATAACTGCTATTCTCAATAAACGCTTATAAATATGGCTCTATATAAATTCAAACATTTTTTTATTACTTTGCTGCTTACTTTACGTAGTCATTTCATATATAACTAGGTATAAATTAAATGTAGTAAATGACAAAACATCTTACTTATATTATAAATGTGGAAGTTTAGATGTTTGGATAGATGTTTGTTAATCACGCCAGAACGGCAGAACGGATCTGGATGAAAAGCACAGAGATAGATTATAGTCTGGAATAGCACATAGGCTACTTCTTATCCTGAAAAAATGTAGGGTTCCCGTGGGATAGATTTGTTTATTTTTCAACGAAGCGAAGGTGAGCCGGTAGTTTCATAATATATTTTTAAGGTAAAATTGTCATGACTAGAGCCTACAAAACAATACATACCTATATGTATTCATATATATATTATATACTTGCTCTTCTGAAATATCTGCCATAAAATTACAATAGCATAAGTAGGTACATTGATAATAATTTAATACGTGTGATACGTAAGTTATATACATTAGTATATAACTTACGTATCAATGTCGGTTCATGGTAACATAATATGACTCTTAAATCTTAATATTGTTTACTTGGTAGATTTCTAAAATATTCCATTCATAAAGCATTTTATGTACTTTAACTATTTATATTATAAAAATGAATATGTTTAAGTGTCTGTAACGTACGCATTTCTAAACCATTCGATGATTGCAGTTATGGTATGAATGTATAGACTTTAAAAATA
Organism: Brenthis daphne; assembly: GCA_947093115.1. NCBI lineage: Eukaryota > Metazoa > Arthropoda > Insecta > Lepidoptera > Nymphalidae > Brenthis > Brenthis daphne. The sequence continues at coordinate 9,561,483 of OX352471.1, forward strand.
TATTCGTAGATACATATACCTACTGAAATCTAATAGGTATTTACGTGTCTCAAATAAATTACTAGACAATTCCGTAGTTAAATAAAAATAAGTATGAAACTCTTTATATGATGATGATGTTCTCCTAGCCGATTCCGGCCACGGCGGCCAATCTCATTGAGACTAGCCAACTGCGCAGGAGATATTAAAGTGCACAAGTGTACGCGCAGACACAGGTGTACTCTCTATTCCTGTCACTCTCATACTCCGGTGGGACGACCGCTCGACACGACCAGTAAGAGTTAAGGCACAGGACCGACAGCTTTACGTGCTCTCCGAGGCACGGGGGTGAAACACCGCCAACTTCCCAACTCCGGGCTGTTACTGAGACTTACTATACAGAAAGACTCAATAACTAAACTTGGCCCGACCCGGGACTCGAACCCAGGACCTCCGAGTGTGCAGCCGTACATACTAGCCACTACACCACCAAGGCAGTTACCTTATATAAAGGTAACAGAAGAGAAACTCCTTATATAAAGGTAACAGCGCGGGGTAGGAGATATTTTTTTATCTCCATTTAAATTCATTTGTTTTAACGTCAAAGGGCCTATTTTTTTTAAATTAACAATTTTCTTTTGGTCCCAAGATTTCTTCTAATTTTTTAATTTTTATTTTCATTTATTGTTTTTTTGTCGATTGTTCTTGATTGTTGGCCATAAATAATTGTTTATCCGTAAATTGTTTAATTATAAATAATTAATCCTCAAAATAGCCCCTCATTCGAAATTTAAATTTTTTTCTTGTTACTATAGTAGTTGACGAGGCAGTAGTAGCCCAGTGGTAACGCGCTCGCTTGGAAAACCGAGTGTAGCGGGTTCAAATCCCAACATGATTACTTGCCTTACGGTGAACGAAAACATCGTCAGGAAACCTGCGTCTGAGTCTGAGAGAATTTAGTAGGTTTTCGAAAGACATATTGTGTAGTCCGCCAACCCGCACTTGGCCAGCGTGGTGGACTATATGGCCTGATCCCCCTCGTATTGAAGGGAGGCCCGCACCCCAGCAGTGAGACGTTAAAAAAAGCGCTGAATACTATTATAGTAGTCTTTAAATATTCATTAACACCTCCAGGTAAATTTCTAAGAAATTAATTAAAATTCTAAGAAATCTATTGTTAACTGACACGCCGGCGTGTCCGCGGTTGTGGAGGGATTATTTTTGTTCGTTTATACGTTAATGCGTTTGTTCTATCATCAAAGAGCCTATTTTTTGTTTAAATTTAACAATATTCATTTAGCTCAATTAATTATTATTGAGATATATGTACCTACTTATGTTGCGCATGTTAATTTTATTTTTATTGGGCGGCTCTTTTGAAAATCGTAGTGACAACGAGAAAATTAAAAAGAAGGTAATCGATAAAAAAAGAGAAAACAAATACCCACAAGTTTTTTAGATTATTAGAACGTTTATTAGAACGCCCCTGTAAACTGCATAGATGAGTGTATTTTGCAGTTCATTCGCAATTTATCGTTTGTACTTGATATTATATGAAGAAAAACCAAATTACTTATTAGACCAATCGGAATCCGTTTATTTTTAACAAAAAATATATATTGAAAACCTGAAGTTTTATGATTTTAAAATGTTAGCAGGTATATAAGGACTCGTCAAATTGCAAAGTTGGAATGTATACGGCGACATTGTATAAATAAAAAACGTTAAATTAAAAACTTAAGAATACCATCTTTTTAGTTTTTTCCCGAAAGATACATTAGTGTAATATTATTTATAACAATTAGGTCAATAGTTACCTAGTTAGTTACCTACTCTTCTTCTTTTTACCTACACTTCTTCAATGATAATTGAAAAAAGTGTAATGTATGAAGTAAAAATTATCCATTTCTCCAATTTTTAATTTTTAAGGGAGCTTTTATAGGACGACCATACTATGTTTTTAGTTTTTCAAAAAGTAGTTTAAGATGAAAAGAATGAGCTTTATCTGAAAATTGAACGATTTTTTTTAAATGTAGACGTCCTCTTGAACATAGGGGTGATTTTCAGGTGGAGGTAGGAGTGATAAAACCTACTTTTCTCGGAAAGGGCTAAGCATTTCAATTTCTTTTTTTTTATTATTAATTATATGTTTCTCGAAGATTATGTTACCTCAGTTTCAAGAAAATCAAAAGATTATTCTAGAAATTAAAAATAAAACACCAAGAAAAAGTTAAAGACCGAGTTTTTTCCAAATAATCGAAAATTTTGAGGTTAGTGTAAAAAGTGCTTTTTATAAAAATTGTAGATTTTTACTAGATCTACAACTTTTGTAGAAAAGGGGGCATGTATACTGGACATCCTTAACAAGGTTAAGCGATACTTCACGCCTGGACAGCTTCTCACATTATATAAAGCTTGAGCTTTATATATTCGATTCGGACTTGAGTCCGATCATGCATGGAGAATTGCAGTCACCTTTGGGATGGCTCTGCAAAATACCAACTTGCCGCTCTTGACTCGGTGGAACGCAGAGCTACAAAGCTAATCGGCGACGAAAAGCTTGTGAAAACTAAGCTTCACAGCTTAGCATACCGTCGCCAAGTTGCTTGTCTGTCGGTTTTCTACAGACTGTACTTCGGGGAGTGTGCCCACGAGCTCCACAGTCTCATACCGCCATCGCCATTCTTCTATCGGAACGCCAGACGTACTGCAGGATACCATCCTTTCTTGGTTGACATTCCGATCACTCGCACTAAGCGCTATTCGTCATCTTTTATAATGCGCACATCCAAGAAGTGGAATGCGCTGCCTGCGTCTGTTTTTCCGAGTGCGTATAACCTGAACCTATTTAAGGTGCGTGTTAACAGGCTTCTCCTGGGCAAACTCGTTAGATCGTAGACCTTATCTGTGCCTTCGAGCTAAGATGAAGGTCAAGAGTGAGCCCATTTCTAATAAAAAATAAACATTTTTCGATAGAACGTCACAGTAAGCCGGAAATTTAAAAAAAACTATTTTTCGACGCTTTGCGTCCCCCCATTTCTCGGGGGTTGCTGGGCATACGGGGCATTTTACGAATTTCTATTCCTTATATACCTGCTAACATTTTAAAATAATAAAACTTTAGGTTTTCAATATTTTGTTCCCAAACCGGGTTCCGATTGGAATATATGACGTAGGCATCCAATAAGAATTTTTCGAAATTCATCCCCTAAGTGGGTAAAATAGGGAATTAAAGATGTTTTCTTAATGTGAAAGACACAGAAAGTGGTGTTTAGCTTTAAGATAAAAAATGAGAAATACATTAATTTGATTTTTTTGAAAATTCATCCCTTAAGGGGGTAATAGGGGTATGATAAAATTTATATGGGCGAAGAATTATTTATGATCAGAGTTACTTGAAACTTGGTATTAATGCTCTTCAATACAGTTCAATAAATTTATGTGTTTTTGGCATATTTCGATATTCTCTCCCATAAGGGGGTGAAATGGGGAATGAAAGTTTGTATAAAACTCTGTAATTAATAAGTAAAATGTATAAAAAGTAATAATAATATCCACCTGAAGACGATTTAAGAGTTTTAAAATCACTTTCTTTAAAATGATGTACACATAGCCTTATATAAAAATTGTGATTTCGCCAATTTTGGTCGTCTTATTACTTCAGCCCACAATTTCTTCAGTTTTTGTCTTTTGGAAACAAATGATTGAATTTTCTTTGCATCCTGGCACTACACAATTTGCCATTTTAATTAAATTTTAAATAAAATGGAAAAAAAATCATCCACACCAAAGCTTTACAACATACTGAGGGCTATAGTGATCGCGACATCTGGCGGGAGAAAAAGGTACAATTCTTCCTCTCCATCCCTTAGAGCAGCCATAGCCATACTCAACCTTTTTTTTATAGAAGCCACAAGCACAAACACGTTTCAGTCATGGTGTCGAGGGCCGCAAGCAAAAATTATTTAGGTGTTAATGAAAACGTAATTCCAAGTTAACGATGTAGTTACTTTTTTAACAAAGATATGTTATTTTTTATTTATTACGATTTTTGATGCTGCCGCATGCGGCCCGCAGGCCGCAGATTGAGTATAGCTTCCTTAGAGTATACATAAGCTACATCCAATTTTTATTTGTCATCCATGCATCCAATACTAGGACGATTGTGATAAATCGGCCTAGGTTATGGAGTACATTGTACAGACCATAGAGTATATTGCTACATATATAAACTACAGACCCAGGATGGCAGGAACAACAGTGTAATTTTGTAAAACATGTATGACAATTGACAAATAAAAACTATATGAAACAAGTTTGATGATTTGAGTTAAACGAGTTGACAAGATAATTTATATATTATGGAAGAAAACGCAAAAACAGTGTCGTCTTTAGATTTGGAAAGTGAAATACCTTTCACTGCAATTGTCGATATAAATCAAACAAAAATGTTGATAGATACTTCATTTTTTTCCAATTCTGATGAGATATATAATAAAGAAGCTAAAAATAAAATTGAACAAAATATTGATATAAAATCTATTTGTCGAATATGCTTAACCAGGGATAATAATATGGTTTCATTAATGTCAAAAATTGGGCATAATATAGTAGCAGACATGTTTTCATCTATAACATCAATTAAAGTGAGTAGGTAGTTAATCTAATAAATATCTAAAATATTTTCACAGATGCTATGAAATAAACTTATTTTACTAAAAGGTATTTACAGAGTCAATGAGATTTTTTTTTATACTATTCTGAATTAGTGCTTGACTACGTTCTACCTGATGGTAAGTGGTAACGCAGTCGTAGATGGTAAGTCGCACTAATTCAGTAGCCACCTATTCACTCTTGCCTTGAAGACACCCATATTGTAATCGGACAGAAACACTGACGCAGGCAGGTTGTTCCAATCCTTAGCCATACATATAATAAATGACGTAGCGAAACACTTCATGCGGACGGGTGAAATGTCCACGACATTACAGATTAAATGAATACAAACATTAGAATTAAAATAGAACACTTAATTTAATGACAATGTTCATATTAAAAACTCTATTTAAAATGCCTAGCCAAGAATGTAGTTATTACTAAGTATATGTATATCCAAATAAATCACTTCATGCAGCTTTCCAAGTACTTCTAAATGGAGGCAATTTAGTTGTTTTTTGTATAATTGTTGCTGTGAGTCCAGTTTAGCATAAATGATCATTTTTAATATTCTTATTGTTGCTACGAAAAACAGGCACGCCACATACAAAAATTTTGATAGACGTAGCCAAAGACATCCCGCTCATGGGAGCACCGAATGACGGGATCCAAATCAAATACATTTTTGACAAAAAATACAAAATAGAGCTAGAGGTAGACAAAAACGAAGGTCGCGACAGCAAGGACCTTAGAATATACACTGATGGCTCAAAAACCAAATCAGGGACAGGTTGCGGGATCTTCTCTGACGATCTAAACATTCAAACTTCAATACCCCTAGGTACCTATAACACCGTGTTCCAAGCCGAATGTCTAGGTATCCTTGAGGCAGCTAGAACAATTGCGAATAAAGACGTCAAAAACTTCTCTATCCGCATACTATCAGACAGCATGTCAGTACTACAGGCATTAAATAGTAATTCTACCACTTCAGGTATAATCTATGAATGTCATAACGCTTTGACACAGGTAAGTGACCAAAACAAGGTCTCAGTACAATGGGTCAAAGGCCACAGTAACTCGTGGGGTAACGATAGGGCCGACGAGCTAGCAAGAAGAGGATCGGACCTGAATGCAATAGGTCCTGAGCCCATCGTGGCGCTACCTTCTTGCTGGCTCAAAGGTCAAATACGACAACGCACAAGACGACTACACGAAAATATATGGCGTGAAGTCGCAGACTGCAGGCAAGCAAAGGAATCGCTTCCTTTCATTAACACTAAAACGACTAACCGTCTGATTAATCTCAACAGATCTCAGCTCAGACAGATAACCGCGGCTCTAACAGGCCACGGACCCTATAACAAACACCTATTTAATTTAGGTATAACTGACAGCCTACTCTGCAGAGCCTGCATGAGGGCAGATGAAACGGCTGCACATGTGATTTTACATTGTCCAGGTGTAGCGGCGTACCGGGCTCAACATCTTGGCACCCCTAGTACACTCCCGGAGTTCTTCGGTAGGACGAAGAGACTACTGAAGTTCCTGGAGGAACTGGGCTGGCAAGAATAAACATTTGGAAAATTTCCCACACACGCAAAATAGGCGCGCAGACGTCGAGTTGCGGAAACTAGCCCGTCTTATACCATACCATACCATACCATATTCTTATTCTGAACTCTTATCATTGACTGAGCATGTACATTGTGGGAAAACAGCTGGCTCAATTCCATGTGATATATGAAAATATAAATATATTTTTAGATTAATCGACAAGGAAATCTCCCCTTACAAATATGTATTACATGTCATGAGGAAATAGTTCGTTGTTATGAATTTAAGGTTAAATGTTGCAATACTAATAATTACCTTACATCATTAATGAAGACAGAAAGTTCTAATGATGAAAACCACCCTAAGTAAGTTTATTATATATCTATATTGTTTTTTTTTTCGAGTATAACTTAATATTAAAATTACTATTTTTATAAAAAGAATAATAATTCAAATGATGAAGAGGATAAACGTCTTTCGTTTAATAACTTACATACCAATAAACAAACTAACTAACTTACATACCAAAAAACTTTTTACTATCTAGGTTCCAGAATAAAACTGATAGAGAGACACAGACAATAGTCGATGATATAAAAATAGAAAATATTGCTGAGAATTTTCCTGTACACAACATTAAAAATGAACTAGTCAATAATGAATACTGGATAGACTCTAAACCCAGACAAGAAATAGATGGAAATGAAGACCATGAAGGTTATAACACATTTCAATTTTTATTATATTATTTTTTAATTTTAATTTAAGTTAGAAAACATTCAGTTTTATAAAATCTAATAAAAATATATCATACATCATTTCTTTAACAAATATTTGAAACTTGGCAGTCTAACATGAAGATTTATTCTATTCATATTTATTTTCATTATAAAGTGTTACTTTAAAAGTAAACAAGCTTATGAAATGTTCTCCAATAGATATATACTATATAATATATAGTACTCAATAAATAATATTAATGTAAATTATGTTATATACTAAATTAATAATATTCACAGAAATTGAATACTTAGAGGAAGAGCTATTTCTTAGTGATTCTGCTGAAAATATTAAAGAAGAACATGTCAAAAGGTAGTCCAATTAATTTCTATACACTTTTTATTGTATGGTTTTTTGTCTTTGTAAACAAATCTGTTATATTTTTGTTTCCTTTTTTTCAGAAAATGGATGTCAAAAGAAATGAAAGGTGTGAAGTTTTATTTAGAGGTGAAAAGGTCAAATTAGTGACCCAAGTTTGCTTTTCTCAGACTAAAGTCATAATATATTATGTCTATAAAGACAAAAAGAATTCATTAAGAAATCATTAAAAAAATCCACTCAGCGGCATATTTGTTTTAGCTTAATGACAGCAGATAAACAAAAAGTAAAGTTATGTAATGGTGTATCTAATCTGCATTTTTCAGATTTAAAGTCATTATTTCAGAAGAAGGCAACACTAAAGGATAGTAAACTAAAAAGAAGGCAGCTTAATTGTGACATGTGCTCAAAGGTGAGATTATTGGACTTAGTCCCTGTTAGCAACACTAAATAATATTAGTAAATAATAATGTTTTTTAAAAATTATAATATTTATAATAATACTTATTAATTTTTTTAAAAGATGTTTAGAAATAAAACTCAACAAATATTGTAAGGTACTTTATTGCCATTTTCGAATTTTGAAATCAATTTTTGTAAAATACCTAGTGGGTATGCCTACCCACCTGGTATGCCTGTCTGTAACGAGTATATGTGTTTGAGACGTCAATAACCTTAGTCTCTCCCTTGACTATGATTGCTGTAAAGCATTCGAAACGTCGGGAACCAAAAATCAAAAGAAATCCGCGAAATAATCCGAAAAGATAGTTTTATTTAAAATTTGAAATATTCGCGTAAATCTAAGAAAGTATTGTTTGACATAACTTTTTTATTTATGAACCGATTGACATGAAACAAACACTAAATGTTAAGTGAAGCTTACCACAGTTTATTAGTGAAAACCACATCTAAATCGGATAAGCCGTTACTGAGATTAGCGTGCACAAACGCATAGACAAACAGATAAACAGACAAAATCTAACAATCATTGTTTTTGGTGCTATTTGCGATTTGATTTATTATTTTATAAAGGTCACAATAATATTTTTGCAGATATATAGACTTCCATGTACAGACAGCAATCCATTACATTTTTATTATTTGTATAGATAATTTTTATTATAATTTTTCGTACCGTTAAACAGGGACCGCAAAGAACGTTGTATTTTTTCCGTTTTCTACCGATATAAAAAATAAATTTTATCTAGCACTCTGGGGTAATGCAGCCCATCTATTAAGAAAGGAATTACTTAAATCGGTTCAGTAGTTTCTGAGTTCATCGAAGCAAACAAATCTTTCCTTTATATAATATTAGAATAATATGTAATCCTCAAATATAATATGATATTAAGTATCTAACAAAATATTAGTAAATAATTTATTTTCAGAAATTTATAAAAACAAAATCTTTAAAAGCTCATCTAAGGAAGTGTCGAAGTAATAACAGTAATGTTAAGAAGCCATATGGCTGTCCACAGTGCAAAGAGTCGTTCATATGCGAGAGTGATCTTCAAATACATTCCGCTTTACATATAAAGGGTAGTAACTGGATGTGCAATAGATGCTCAAAGGAGTTTACAGGTAAATATATTAAATTTACACTATGACTACCAAAAATATTAAACCTTTATTGCATAATAGTAGGAATACAATAAATTTAACGCTTATTGCTCAATATCAGAATGATTATGACACTAAAATAAGGTGTTAAATGAGAGAGCTGGTGCGGCTGTTATAATGTATTGTAAACTCGACAAGATCAGGAAGTGTTTAATAAAACTTTAAGCCAAGCTTAGTTTTTTACCAGTCTTTGAAAAATAAAGGGTTTATTACCGCTGTACTGTTTATTAAGCCGTTTCTGGACTGTCATAAAAGTGATATATGACAGTCGAATGCGCTCACCTACGTCCCCCCGGCCAAAAGGTCTTTGTAGAGGACTGTATATCAGGACTGCCAGATCGCATAATTCGATACGAAAATTGTAAAATATGTTTATTTTATGTATTCATACTTTTATTGAAACTTTTTATTCATCACAGACTATTTCTCAACAGCTTTGTTAATTTGTATAATAAAATTTGATTTGGTATCATTTGATTACCTAGCGGAATAAAATAAGTTAGCTCTACTGGCAGCCCTGCTGTATATGGTCTATTAGAGTGTGGTTGTCTTATCTACCTACCTCTTGCCACAAGCAGGACAGCTGTAGGGCTTCTTGCCGGTGTGCGTGCGGCGGTGGCTGGTCAGCGACGAGCCCGCGACAGTATAGATAAATAGACTGTGTTAATACTGTAAGAGGTACTTTATACCCGATGAAACAATTATATTACAGAGCGCAACAGGTTCCGTCGGCACATACAAAGGCACATGGAGTCGAAGCGCTACGCGTGCGACCGCTGCGACAAGACGTTCGTAGAGCTGTGTGGGCTGAAGCGACACGTGCGCGTGCACACCGGCGAAGAGCCCGAGAAGAGGTTTAGCTGCGAAATATGTGACAAAAAGTAGGTTATTTTCTTCGATCAACAATACTACTAGATATCGGGTCGGCATAAGAAATTCGTCTCGGTACATATAAGCTCACTTGCAAAGTGAGCGTATAATTTTGATTAGTTCTACTAAAACACTGCCAACGTAAATACGTTCACAATGCCGCCGAATATATATTTAAAAGTTGCAAAAATAATGCGCGAAAAAGAACTTTTTCAGACGGAGTGAAAATGAAATTATGAACAATTTTAAATGCGCTAAGAACGTTGGCCCAGGTCGGCCAATATACGCGCCAATACAAAGAAGCAAACGGAAACAAAACATAACGATTTAGCTCACAAAGCAAGAACGGGAAAAAGTGCTTTATGTTTTTTGATATAAGATTGATTTTACAATAAAGATTATAAAACTTTTGTTCGTAAGTGTATGATGATAATTCGAAGATTTGTGACTTTATTACAAGGTGGTATGGTGTTGATTACCTTGAAAATAAAACTCTTATAAGACTTTGTCTTGGTTCGTTAGTATACAAATGAAGCTGTATAAGTAAAAATTCGCGCGGACAGAATTTAGCTTTGATTTTGTATGTGACACGTTATCTACGAGTAGTAGTATTGTTGATCGAAGGTTATTATAGATGTTCATTTGATAGGTACATATATTATAAAATAACGTGGCCTAATGAGTATCATTTACAGCTGCAGATCCATAAGTCCTGGGTTCTAATATGTTTTTTTAACATTGCTAAATACATTTGTGATTACCACCGTACATACTGCATACACGTACTGCATACATGGTTGTTGTGGTCTGCTTCGGCAGACCTGCCGTCGGGGCGCCATCGTTGAGTGCGTAAGACGGAAGAGGTTTTAGTGGGTAGTACTGCCTTTTCTAGGCGGTGAGACCCGCATAACCACCTGTATCTCTACAGGTCGTATGTGTAAATGCATTTTCCAACATTAAAAAACAAAAAGGTGGTTATGTGAGACTCACCGACTAGACAGCCAGGACTACCCACTAAAATCTGCCCAGTCTTAATGGGAGGTCGCAGGATTGCTTACGCACTCGACCACAACCGAGGTAAACTACAAATACTATACTGTATTCGCCGAATGAACCAAGCACAGAGATTTTGCGCTTCCAAGTGATTAATTACATATAAAACGCTTAGGCCGCGATTACAATGCAAGTCATAATTAGTCCGTCGATGCATTTCGTACTGTTCAGACGTCTCCCGTGTAGTTACCTGATTTATTATCAATGTAGGACATGACAGTGATACGTCGGAAAGTGAAAATTAATAAATAATGTATATAAATATTTCAAAATACAGTTAATTTTACTTTAATGTTGATTTTATTTTATTACAAATTATTAATAATTTTTTCACTAAACCATTAGTAACACGAACGAGCCCTATGATTTCAAACCAGTTGCAAGTGTTTGTGTGCTTGTTGAGTGTTGTGTGGAGCTAGACAATTTTCTGTCCTTATCAGTTAGTATACTACTGTGGGACAGAGATGGCGCTTTGCATGATTCACTCCGTAAATAGTAGGGAAGTAGCACTTAGCGAACTAGCGCCTGCGACACGTACGTCTTATTTATTCGTATGTGCGCAGCATGGTTTCTCCAAATGTATAATAATAGTATGTACTGGGTTGGACATGTTTAAATTGTTAATTATTGAAATATTTAAGTTTATGGTAATCTTTGAAAAGTTGAGTGAGCTGAGCTTTGCTATTTAATGTATTTCTGTACGGTCAGGTTCAGCGACGGCAGCCAGCTGGGCGTGCACATGGCGCGGCACACGGGCGCGCGGCCCTGCGCCTGCGACGCGTGCGGCAAGGCCTTCCCCTCGCGCCGCCTGCTGGCCTCGCACCGCCGCGTGCACTCCGACCTCAAGCAGTACGCCTGCGCCTACTGCGACAAGCGGTCCGTCACACACACACACATCACACACCTCACGCGTTTTAGATTGTGAAGTTCCGTAAAAAGAAATGAATCCTTAAACTTATTATAATTATTTATGAATATTTATAATTTTGTAATGTCTGTTTGTCCGTATGTCACAGGAATTTTACCCAGAGGCTTATTGGTGCTATAGGTTTTAAAAAATAAAATGTTCAATGTAATACATATGTATTTTTAAATTAGCTTCTATAAATAGCAGATATTTATCATTTAGGTGCCTCTTAATTACTTATTTGTGTAAATTTAGAATGTTACAGTTAACCTCTAGAAATTACAGTTATAAAAAATCAAAACCTTACACAATCCTACGTATAGTACCTACAGATATTTATTTTTAAAAATGTATGATGATATTCTACATATAAAACAATGTCAATAATATAACTAAAAGGTTCCGCCACGAGTCAACTCGCAACACGCACCACCGCACGCACACCGGGGAGAAGCCGTACGTGTGCTCCATATGTGGCAAGACCTTCATACAGAACTCGAACCTCAAGCTACATATGCGTACTCATACAGGTAAGTGCTGTACTGCTAGGACTGTGCCCAGTGTGTAGTGCGAGGTTTTCATTCTACTCGATAGCGTTAACTAAGGTTAACGCAAATATATAAGGAACTAGCTACTAAGCCTCGCTTCGCTCTGGTTCGTCCCTAGCTTGCTTCCCCATACAAACTTTCATCCCCATTTTCGCCGCCTTTAGGGATGATTTCCAGGTTAAAATGTATTCTGTGTTCTTCCCAGGGTCTCAAACTATCTTCTTACCAAATTTCATCGAAATCTGTTCAGTTCATTCAGAGATTACCCCCTACAACGTCACAAACTCACAAACTTTACCTCTTTATAATATTAGTATAGATTGAAACCACGCCATCTAGTGATAAAAACAGACATCACTTCCCTTTTTTTTCAAGGGCGAATTTCAAGTTGTTATAAATGAGCAGTTAACTAATCAGTGTTTACAAAAACCAATAAATTAAAATATTAAAATATAATTGTTACAAAATGAGTATGTGATTATCGATAGCAAATTGAGAAATACTTACTAACCTTAACAATCCGTTAAAACTTTTATAATCTGATGATTCTGATTGATGATTCAAAAAAAAAGTGAAAACTCGCACTCAGCACACTGCTTTAACTGCCTCAGTGTTCTAGTGGCTAGCAGTAGATCTAGCTGAAATTTCCAGTACTTTAATACTCAATTTTCCCATACGTTTAAACATAATAAAATGTTATAGGTGAGAAGCCATATTCGTGTGATATATGCGGACGCAAGTTCACTTCGGGCTCGTCGCTGACCAGCCACCGCCGCACGCACACCGGCGAGAAGCCCTACAGCTGCCCCGTTTGTGGCAAGAGGTAAGTGGGTATGACCTCACCACACTACTAATACATACATCTAACGAAGGCCTCTTGGCCGGGGGAGACGCGGGCGAAGCGCACATGACACTTATATGACAATCGGGAAACAGCTCTAGGGTTGGTGAGTATAACTGTAACTCGCTACCAGACGGCACTAATGCGCTATAACTTGGCAACCGTTCACCATAAAAATATATTTTATACAACTCTAGCATTTGGTAGTAGTTTTGTTACAATAGGCAATTCTAATATGGATTTTTATACTTATATGATATAACACTTTTTTTACACACATGCGAAATTCCGTGAAAATGGTTCCAAATTCAAATTCTTTGTTTAATATTGAGCGAAGAAGAACTAAAAGTAGGTATTTCCAATGAAAATGCTTCTATCCTAAAATGAACTGCCGAAAGAAACTCTGTGGGACCATAATATATATTTTTAACATTAAGAAGCGATTACGTCATTCCCAAATTGTTAGCTTTTATAAATTCGTTCATTGTATAATAGCCGAAAACACAATCTTTCTATTACTCTAGATGGTCCCGTAACATTTACATATATGAGAGCTATCATACGTCTGCTATCATTTGTGTGTTACGCATATACGTACTGCACTATAATATCTCCTACTCAGTTAGCCTCAATGAAATTTTCTATCATAACCGAAATTGATTAGGAGGACTATAATATTATTTATTATATCCTTTAGTGAACTTAAAAACAATATCCTTTAGTGAACTTAAAAACAAAATAAAGATATTTACTAGAAAAGACTATTTACTAGAATTATCTAAACAGAAAAACTCAAATGACTAAAACTTGGGTCGACGTGGCATTTGAAGCCAGTACCTCCTGAAATGCAGCCGTACATCTGAACCATTGCCCACTACACCATCGAGGCAGTTAAATAAGAAGTATATTGAATGAATGTAACCACTCGCCAGGTTCGCGCGCACCGACATCCGCACGCACCTGCGGCAGCACAGTGGCGAAAAGCCGTTCGCGTGCTGTGCCTGCCCCAAGGCCTTTGTGAACGCGGCGCGGCTGCGCGACCACTGCCTCATGCACACCGGTACGTTGCATACATCGGCAATCAATCGGCGTCTAATATTGGAAGGAGGGTTTTTTTCCTTTTTAGCGTTGGGAAATGCATTTATGTAATTATGTAGAAGTCGATACTATCCACTAAAAGCCAACGGAACCTCGCCAGACTTAGCCGTCTTACCTAGCTAGACAGGGGCCGAACGAAGGCCTTTTTATTTTTTAATGTTGGGAAATGCATTTACGCATACCACCTGTTTACATACAGGTGGTTATGTGGGACTCACCGGCTGGAAAAGCCAGTACTACCCACTAAAACCCAACAAAACCTTCCTCCGTCTTAATGGGGCGGGCGTCGCAAGATCGCTTACGCACTCAACTACGACGCCCCAACGGCACTTCTGCCGAAGCAGACCACGACAGCCACGGGGTTGCTCCAAGGTCCACTTTGCTATCAGAGAAGTACCAGGAGCAACCCGCATAGCACAACGTCCACCGAAGTGGGCCACCCCCCTGTGCGTTTCTTAGCTTCGCGCCCGGTTGTATGCCCGGCACTACTGAGCCTCCACACCACGACAAAGTGAACGCACGTTGGGAGGGGGGGTCGAAGGCCTCCTCCGATAAGCTTCAACCATCCCGGTTCTGGGCAGCCCGCTTCCATCCGCTCCTAGGTCATGTGTCCATCGTGCCGCAGGGCGCCCCACGCTACGCTTGCCTAAACTCGGTATCCACTCTAACACGTGACAAGACCCGCCCACTTCACAGTTCACGTCAGCGTGCTAATTCTGTGTAACCTAGCATAATACAGTAATCATATATAAGTTGATCAATCATTAATGTTATACTAAAATCTACAAGTAACATAACATTTACAATTTTCAATACAACGTTCGCGTATGTTCCTCTTAGTTTATAAATTGTATCGAGTTATTAACATTTTCTGTTATACAGGTGAAAAAGCGTATGAATGTGCCATCTGTTCAGAGAAATTTAAAAGAAAAAGTTACTTGGCTAAGCATCTGAGACTACACGAAAGAGATAACAAAATGAAAAATAAAAGTCTTGTGATGGTCCGACAGCTGCCGTTGGTGATCGACGACAATATTATTTTTACAGAAAATGATTCAAATGATACAAATAATAGGACGGAATTAAATCTTAGCCATGAAAATATGAATAAAGATATTTTAGTGACAGAAGAAATTCCTTTAGAAGTATCAGGAGAGCTAATATTGCAAGATGATAGCAATATGAAGACTGAACTTGTTGTCGTTGATAATGGACAAAACAATTTGAGTTTTCAAGGAAATGAACACGAAAACTATAGAAATAGTGAAATAAATAATGTAAACTTAGTGACTGTTAATGAGCAAGGTGTGAATATATCCTCGTCATCAGTACTAGACGGTACGACGGTGAAACTTTACCAGTTGGATCAAAGCTTGCTTCAAATTCATACATCTGAGGGACAAGTCACAATTAGAAAAATTACTAGTAAAATGACTGCTAATTTTTAAATGTTCACTTATCTACGATTACCTACAATGTTATTTATTTATGTAAATATTAAAATATAATAAATTATACATAATTATTGCT
This sequence comes from Brenthis daphne, assembly GCA_947093115.1. Lineage (NCBI taxonomy): Eukaryota > Metazoa > Arthropoda > Insecta > Lepidoptera > Nymphalidae > Brenthis > Brenthis daphne. Next base: position 9,577,240 of record OX352471.1, read on the forward strand.
TTTATTTTACACTTAAATTATTATGCCTAAGTGTTTTTCATCTGACATTTATTTTATAAAAAATGTCGAAAAGCTTTTAACAGTAAAAAGTTAAAGCGGCAATCTTTAAACTGTAAGTAAGAGGATAATGTGCATTTTCTTGAAAAGATCTTGCACTTTTGTCAAAAGGCCCATGTCAGAAAGTTCTTGAATCGTACCTCATTTCGTGCCGCTCATTTATGTGAGCAGCTGCTCATATAAATTTCCAGCAAAGATTACTTGTGTTTCATAGTATTATATATAGATACCATGAAAACCGAAAGTTTTTTCAGTTCAATTTGCATGGATGTACCTTCTTTTGAACTAATGACTAATTCAGATTCTTTCAGAATTGTTGCAACTGACCTTTTTAAATGGAATCTATACATAATATAATACAATTGTAGCAAAGACGAGTCTTTACATGAAACATTTTTTTTAAATATAATCGTAATTTCTGTGTACAGAATAGACCCCAAAAAAATCGTTGTTAAAATTAATGTCTGTCTGTATTTACCTGCTTGCTTTTCACGCAAAAAGTATTGAATGGATTTGAACTAAATAATAAACTAACTGAAAAAAAAACAAGTTAATTTTGTATAGTGATTACTCTGGTCAACATTTTGTATACCTTTTCTTCTTCTTCTTCTCCCTGCCCATTTCCCAATCACTTGGGGTCGGCGCAGTACATCTTCTGTACTGCTGATAGGATTTGGCAAAAGTTTTACGACCGGCCGCCTGCCTGACGTCAACCCTCCTTGGGAATGCTTTTGCTATTTTGTACACCTTTACTGCAAGAAAATTTCTCAATCATACAGGAAAACATATTAACCGGTTTGGCCGAGTTATCCTTTTATTTCAATGATTTACTTAAAAACTGTCACTACCAGGGTTTAACATTAACATATTTAGTGCAGTATAATCTCATTTTTATAGGAAAAAAAATTGTTTGGAAAACAAGTCCCTCATCTATATCTATAGGTAGTAGGGACATACAATAAAAATAAACTTTTTATACTACCCAATGGATATTGATGCGGTTTTCACTAATGGAAAGACCTATGCCTATTTTGCTCCGATTTGGCGAGGATACTGCTGTGCAGCCAGATAAACAAAGGATTGTGTATAGAATTTGTAAATATTTTGTACACCATGTCAAGAAAACTTTTCGTAGGCTGTAATTAGTTATTACACTCAACTATTTTTATCTACTAAAAACGTTCCTGGGTATGCACCCGATGAAGCGAGTGTAAGTCGTTTGTTTATAATAAAACAAAGTTTAATATAATAAATAAATTTAAAATTTATTTGGAATATAACTAAAATGCTAAATAAATGCTTTGTGTGCCATTCAATTTAAAACCATGAAGATTTTTTTGAAAGTTCATATTTTTTAATATTTACAAGCATCGATTCATGGATTTCCTTTGCATTTCTATTTTGTCCATAATAATCCACGAACTCTCCATCTGGATCTACCAAGTATATTATAATTGTGTGATCCACCTGTAATACACAAATATAAACATATGAGTTATACTTATAAATAAAAACTTTATGAGTGAAAATAGTTAGTATTACATCTTCACTGTGTCAGCTTATATGCTGATTTATATAGATGTAAGCTATTTTTTATCAATATGCCTATAGAGTAGAGGTGCCGGTAAAGTGGTATCAAGAGAAATATGTTTTTAATTTTATAATTATTATCAACATATTGTTGGCATAAAGCTTACTCTATAAAATCCATATGTTTGGTCTAACAATGTGATCATTAATACAATATATTATTTATATAAGGTTAAAGATCATAAATCTTTGGTTTAGAAATTTGCTCCTTTTCATTACTTTATTTGTTGAGACAAGTATATTTCATATGACAAATATATTTTTGACATAAATATTTATGATATATTAAGATAAATATATTTTTTAATACTTACAATATAATCATTATCAGCATCTTGTGGGCCTGAACTAAAGTATACCCTATATGATTTGCAAGCTTGCTGAACTTGTTCTTTAGTTCCAGTTAGCCCAAGCAGCCGTGGGGTGAATTCCTTGCAGTACCTTATAAATAATAGTGATATAATGTCAAAACTAATATAAATTACTTAAAAAATGAGATACACTCAATTTCTAATAATAATACTTAAAGGTAATTAGTAAATGCCATTTTAAACAATCAATTAGGGACTTACTTTCCAACGATTTCTGGTGTATCCCTCTGTGGATCTACTGAAATGAATAAAGGCTGTAATGGTGGTGAAGAGGGAGTATTGTCTGAAAGAAATAATATATAATAGATTAATATTTTAAATCTTTACTAAATAGCATCATTATACTTTTCAGTAAACCTTAGTATTTGCTAAATAATAAAAAGAAAATTAAATGTGGCACTCGGAGACTGCCGCAGTAAAGCTATTGCATAGCATTTTTTATCAACTTATGCAATTATAATTATTTATTTATTTTATTAATGCAGTATTTTTTTTCCTCGACTTTCTTCAATAATAAATGCACTTTGTTTATTCATATTTAAAACACTTTGTACACAAATTATACGAGTACAGATATTCACTGTTGTAAATAGATGATAAATACCTATACACCTATATACTTTCTCACAAACAGCTGATTACAGTAGTTTTCCAATACAACCAATGCCACCTAAAGGCGGGTTGCTGAACTAAAGAGACAAGCATGATATTTCAAAAAGTCATTAAAAGTTCTGGTATTTATCGATAGATGGAAAAACTAAAAAGTATCACCGCTGTGCCGGTCGGAGTGGGGGGTGTCAGGTTTTTTTCGTTACGGAATTTCTGGATTCGGTCCCCACGCTCAAGGCCCGCGATAGAAGCTATGCAATAGCTTAATAAGTAATCTTTTAGTACTTGTAAAAGGTAATTTATATACCATATTGTACCAGTCTTTTTGGTAACTAAACATAAAATGGAAATTACCATGTTTATCAACTACTTCTGCTAACTTCTCCAGCTCGTCAGGGCAAATATCAGGGCAATGGGTAAAGCCGAAATATATTAGCAACCATTTACCAACGAAATCACTGCTCTTGACTGTTTTACCCTGTAATAAGTTACTATTATGTAATATAAACTTCAAAGGTGGTTTTATTTATATTATAAGTTTCTTACTCGATAGATAAGTTAAGTTCTGTTAGCTCATACCTGCGAATCAACCAGTTCAAATGTCCCTCCAATTTTTGCTTTACCCAATTGCCTCTTTCTTTCGCGATCCAGTGCGTCTTGTTTTTCTTTCCTAACATATAACATAAAGGCTGTTAATCCTCCTCCTGCTATGGCAGTCACAGTCATTGATTTCCATGTGATTGGGCCGAATGACTTCTTCGGTTTCAACTTGGGCGGTTGTGCACATTGTTTCACCGATGATGTTGATAACAACCGACAAAATGGTCTAGCAGTACTTCTTAAAACCATATTCATTTTCAATCAGATGCCCTATTTTTACTTATCATAAAATCTCCTTAACTCGTTACGTACAGTCTAATACACTTTGCGGAATATTATTTGTAACTCTATCCTAATTCCTAAGTCGACAGGATTGAGGATAATATCAAATATGACATCTGACATCTCTGACTCAATGTAGTACTGAGTAGCATGGATAACAAATAAAGCTTAGTAGTAATTCAGTAAATTAGGTCCAAGAGAATAGTCGCTTAAGGTGTTTAATAGAATGGCAAAATTAACATACAAATGTCAAAGAGATAGATGACAGCTATTGTCAGACACAGTCAGTTTTAACTTTTACGTTTTATATGTCATCCATGAATCGAACGGACTAAACTTTTCAATGCTTTTCATAGTTGCACTTGAAATTCCATAATGCTATTCTTAGGCTGCCTCAAGGAGAGTAGAAGTAGGAGAACTATCTCTTGTATTAAAAGTGACCGATGACAAGCATCAAATTGATAGCGCCAAAAAAACAAGTAAATAAATTTATGACATATCACATAGCGCCAAAAATACAAGGCATCAGTAGTGATTACATACTCTATGGTACAAGGTACAAGCTAGAGCTACAAGGTTTTTACATGTTATATTTACTAAATTATTTTGGACTACGTAAATAGTCAAGGTTTTTTATACTGCAGTTTTATTAACTGCACTGGTCAGCAGAGATTAAATTTTTAAATTCAGCACACTTCGCTGATAACTGCTAAATTCATATCACTTCTACTTGCTACGCTAGGGCTATATCGGTGTTTCTGAATCACAATTTGCTGCTCACTGGTCACTTTTTCAACTTGTTTCCTATATAAGTCGGTTCTCCTTACTTTTACCCTCCATACCTGCCTGCCAGCAGAGATGAGACATTTTTCAAATACTAGTATTTGAAATACAAAATACCTATTTCCATTTTGTATTTAATTACTTTCTTTAAAAAAGTATTTTGTATTTTATTTAAAATGCCTTTTAGGACATATCTTGTATTTGCAAAATGCAAAATACCTTTTGGTAAGTTTTGGCATGTTTATGAGACCACACAGAAAGAAGAAGAGTAATAGTGTCTTCGAACAAATTATTCTATTAAAATCTGTTAAGTATGAATAAGCTAATAAAAGTTACTCCTGTGGAAAAAATTAAAAACAATATTGTTTAAATAGCATGGGAAGACCCATAAGTATTGAAAATATAATTCATTGAAATTCATATAAACACGATATTTTACATAACCCAGGCGAGTTATCTGGAAAAAGAGCCTAACTCCGAAAAAATCTATACCAAAATTTTATTTCACCAGTCTATAGCGAGGGTCACTGGGGGTATAAATTCAAAATCACGACCAAATTTGAACAATACGTTAGCCGCCATTTTGATTTTAATGGGGAACCGTATTTCTTCATTGTCTCGACCATTTCAACTTTTCGAAAAAATCATACGCACTAAAGTTGTTCATTATTCAATTTACAACATTTTATTTCTTGCTCCTTTTTTTGTACGATCGATATTTTCCAATTCAAAGAGGAAAAACGGGTGGAAATGTTATTACTTATTCATGACATTATTGACTTTAGGGCCTTTTTTTTAACGTTGGGAAATGCATTTACGCACGAGGTGTGGGACTCACCGACAAAGCCTGTACTATCCATTAAACCCAACAAAATCTTCCCCCATCTTAATGGGGCGTCAAAAGATCGCTTACGCATTCAACTACGACGCCCCGACGGCAGGTCTGCCGAAGCAGACCACAACAACTACGGGGTTGCTCCAAGGTCCACTCTGCTATCAGAGAAGTACCAGAAGCAACCCGCATGGTACACCGCCCTCCGAAAAGGGCCACCCAGGGTCGGATTTAGGGGTGTGGAGGCCCCGGGGCAACAAAGGAGTGGAGGCCCCTAATTATATTCGGAAAAAATGAAAAAAAAAATTAGTCAAGTGTTTTAAGTATTTATTGCAAAACAAATGAAATTATTTTCAATAAACAAATGTAGATATAGTCAAATGCATATATAGATATGTAAATGAATGGAACCTTGTGAGCTGCTGAGTAGTTATCAAGGTTAACAAATAATTTTGAGATGTGGATAAGTACTGTTTTACCAAAACTATGGAGATTTTTATCTCTCCATTATTTTTTTTTACAAAAATAGAAAAAAAACTAGTGCATAAAAAGCGACCGAAAAAGAAGAGAACAAGCTGATGAAGGAACATAATGTTATTATTATTTTATAGTCGGAGACATACACACTCGCAGCTATTCTAAAACTTGTAGGTACATAGTATATTATGTATGTCTCCGACTGCATGATACTATGTTCCTTCGTCAACTTGTTCTCTTCTTTTTAGTTCGCTTTTTATACAGTTGTTTTTTTTGTAACTTTTTACGAGCGACATTTTTAGTTTTATTTACACATATTTCTTATCCTAAATTACTTTCAACATATAAGTTGTAAATATTTATGTAATTTTATTAGTATTTTGATAATCCACTCGATTGATTCGGACGAAAAAGTTTTTCAGGATACACAAATTGGCACCTAAGATCCGCCATTTTGACTTTTAATAATATCTATATAGCATTTAGTTATTACGAAGGAACTATAATCAGATATACATACAGGTTAAACACATAACCCTATTTCACCGCAGTCGGGTAAAAAAGCAAACATCTATATTATATAATATAACCAACAGTATCTAATCAAACTTATTCACTTGTTTTAACATGATATACTATATGGAAAATTTCAAATTTAAATATGAAGGATTGTACTTAAGGGTTTCAAAATGAAACTTCAACTAACGGGAGTTTTTTTCCTTAGCTTTTCTTGCTAGTTGCCTCTTCTATGGCTATCTCGTTGTTTTATTTCTAAATAATAATATTAGATAAGTTACTGTGCATCGTAACATCTTTTAGATATGCTCCTGGTCCTGCGAGTCTAAATTCTTATTGTATTGTACATTAAAAGGACGTGACTTAAGCTAGATTCTGCCGTCGTGTAGACTCGTCATCCGTAACATACATCATTAATTTAAATATTATATTGTATATAAATTTGTATAAGTCTACATCAATTTTAGTGATGTTTTTATTTTGAGTGAATTCAATAAATAAATGATAAAAAATGCAGTTATTTTATCTATACAGGTAAATAAAATTGAAATGTCTGTTTGTAATGTCAAAATAACTGTTTTTTACTAAATACATATGAAATGCATTTACGGAATACATTTTTTGTCTATCTGTTTGTTCTGGCTAATCTCCGAAACGGCTGGACTGATTTTGACAGAACATTCACTGGAAGATAGCTGATGTTATAGGGAGTAACTTAGGGTACTTTTATTTTAGAAAAAAAATCAGAACCCATTAATACCCACGAAATTGTGAACAAAATCCGCGTACCTAGAGACGCACCTGAGCGAATCGAGGGTAATTCGCTAGTTGACAATATGTGTTAAATTTTTTGTAATAAAAGGTTAGATAAGTCCCCATGGACTCTTTAGTTTACCTTTAGTTAAGTACCTAAACCTATGTTATATATGGAGTAGATATAGGAAAATATTATTTTTGAGTGCATGCACATTTGATGATAATATTGCAGACCTTAAAATTATAAAATAAATAACTCACGCAAAACCAAAAAAACGCATGATTATAATTAATTAACCATAATCCCTCTGTAACCTCTTTTTACCTGACTGCGATGAACTGCGGTGAACGAATATTATAGATAAATTGTTTTTAATATTTAAAAATAATATAATCAATCATATTTGTAAAATTAATTTAAAATTGTATAAAAGGTGAGAAAAAAATTGAAAAAAAAATCGAAAAAGTTGTAGCCAGTGAGAATTTGTTTTTTTTAAATTTCTTTTGTGGGGGCCCCTCTCTTGTAAGGCTCCCCTAAATCCGGCCCTGGGGCCACCTCCCACCGCCCACCAAAGTGGGCCACCTCCCTGTGCGTTTCTTGGCTTCGCGCCCGGCTGTATTGCCGGGCACTACTGAGCCTCCCCACCACGACAAGGTGAACGCACGTTGGAGGGGATTGACTTTAGGGCCTAAATCAGCCATACTCAACCTTTTTTTTATAAGAGCCACAAACACGTTTTAGTCATGGTGTCGAGGGCCGCAAGCAAAAATTATTTAGGTCTTAATGAAAATGTAATTCCAAATTAACGACGTAGTAACTTTTTTAACAAAGATATGTTATAATGCGATCTTTGATGCTGCCGCATGCGGCCCGCGGGCCGCAGGTTGAGTATAGCTGGCCTAAATGTACAAGAGCAAAGTTGTGTGAAATTAAATTTCTTACAACTTTCGCTTTTACTTCAATTACTTACTTAAATTGCCAGCTTACTAATAAAATAAAGAAAGTTAAAAACTACAAAAGTATTTAATTTGAATAAAGTATCTTGGAAATACGTATTTTGTTTTTAGTATTTTAAATACAAAATGAAAAACTATATTGTATTTGAAATAAAAATTATAAAAATTATTTGCATTTTGTATTTAAATACATTTTATAAACTATTTTGCACGTCCTTGCATGCCAGTTGGGTACAGCTTATTCCGCTAATATCAAAGAGATTAGAGAATATCAGAAGGCACAATAGACTGTGGAGGTAAGGTGTTGGTAATGATTATAAAATAAAATATTCAGATGATCATGATTACATTATATTTTTTAAATATTATGAGCAGTTTATTATCCATGTTTTCCAATTGGAGCACCAATGCGGATTAAGCGGCATAATGCTGACTTCGAATGTTTCAACTACAGCAACGCTCCGCACAATTAAGCATTTTGAAAAGTACTGCTTGGGCGTGATGCGCGCAAGGATACCAACTCATTAGCAGAAAATATAAGAAGTGTTTTTTCATAAATGTGCCATTGATCAAAATTTTATTTACATTATCGTTATTACACAGATCATATTATAATACTATTCTAGAAGTTATTAATATTTTTATTAATTAGTTGTATTTTTTCTTTCAACACTGAACCTAGTGTCCTCTGCTGGTGCACTTGAAAACTAATTCACGTTCCAATTATATAAATAATTAGCACACCTCGGCATTGTATGCCAAAGTAAGGCATTATGTTCTGTAATGGGAAAGATTTCTGGAAAGGAGGGCGCCACACGTATTGCGTATTTACATTCAGTCTGAGGTTAGGCAATTTATTACGATATTTATTTTATACCTGGTTTTTTTGCTTCTATTGGGTTCGCTTCTTACCTGTGCAATGTATTGTATCTAGACCAGCTGAAGGAAGAATTGAGAAGGAAAGGTACATCCTGTGATGGTCCTGACTGACTAATGCACAAACTATATAGAGATGCATCGCTGGTGGATCAATACACAGCCTAAGGCGCTGGTCATATAAACGTGATATTTGGAGGATATATTTTTTTATTATGATATAAGCATCCGATAAGAAAAATTTTTTAGAAAATAATAATAATTAATTTTTAATACCAATTACAAGTAATTCTGATCATAAATATTTTTAAGGGTTATATAACGTGTTTTTCCAAGGGAATGAGATAATCTTCCGCGGTAAAAAGTATCTTATATGTCGGCCCGGATAACCAGCTATCATCATAATAAATTTCATCAAAATCCCTCCAGTGGTTTTGCCGTGATGCGGTAACAGACAGACAGACAGATAAACAGACAAAAATTCTAAAAACTATAGATTCGGCCTTTGTATCGATAATAATGTCTATTTCAATAAGATTTTTCCAAAAATTTTAAATGTACAGATTCGGCTTAGTTAGAATTTTATTATATGTATATGTCGGAGACGAGTCATAATCACAACTAATCGGAACGCGAGCGCCACCTTTTTGGGCTTGACAGAGTCTACGTCGTGACACTCGACCTGGCTTAGCTGAGTTACACTTGGTCGGTCATATCTCATTTCTGAGAAAAATACAAAAACTGCAATGTAAGAGTATACTAATATGTAAAACCTATGGACTTGGTTTTTGGTCATCTGAACGCAGGCGGAGCCGCGGGCAATGCTAGTATAAAATATATATGTATATTTTAATTTATTTGCTTCTAACAATAATGCATAGCTGAGGCAGATACATAAATACACAGCTATTGAAAATATTATTATTCACTATTTGCTTTTTACCCGAGTTTGTCCCTGTGTCATTGACCTTGGAATAATACATAGAAATGGGAACGGTCGAACAGGTAGGTATGTAGGTTTATCCACAAAACTAATAAAAAAAGTAGTTAGGTTTTTAATAAATAAGCATATTTAAAATAAGAAAATTCATAGGTACACTTACACTACACGTAATAGTAAGTATCAACTTATTTATTACTAGCATTGCCCACGACTCCGCCCGCGTTCAGATGACCAAAAACCAAATAAAATAGCGCTATTGTTATTTTTTTTCAAGATAAGCTATTTTTAATTGTGTTTGCCTTATTTAGTACGTAAGTTACCTTGCTAAAATATATATAGTATCATCGTGGTTTTATTCTAACCAGTTTTTGTATTTGTTCTCAGAAATCAGATATTTTCCAGCTGTAAAAAGTATCCTATATGTTGACCTGGATTACCAGCTATGACCATACCAAACATCAAAATCCCTCCAGTAGTTTTTCTGTGATGCGGTAACAGATAGACAGACGGATGGACGGACGGACGGACGGACGGACGGACGGACGGACGGACAGACAGACAGACAAAAATTCTAAAAGCTATAGATTCGGCCTCTGCATCGATAATAATGTCTATTTCAATAAGATTTTCCAAAAAATATTTAATGTACAGGTTCGACTTAGTTAGAATTTTATTATATGTATAGATGTAGATACTTTCTAAATATATTTAAATATCACAAACACACTTGAAAAAACACTAAATAAGTAATTACTTAATATAGTAGCCAACCAACAAGATTGGGAAGTAAGAGGCCCAGGCGGTGGGCCGGCTACGTTCGGACCGTCACAGTGACGTCACACGCACCCGCGTACAGGGATTTTGCCGGCAGAAACGGCGTAATGTTTATTACTTAATATCTTCGTAAGTTATGGTCCGATTTAGTTAATTGAAAAAGTTATATCATTCTTATGTCTTATAAATTAACGTGGATACTAGTTCTATGGAATTTGCTATAACTGTACTGATCATCATTATAGTTGCAATTTTTTGCAAGTGATAATATTTTGATGTGCGCGTAAATTTTAAGATTAATAATTTATTCAGTATAAAATGTCATCATTACGAATTAACAAAGTCTAATCTAACTACTCACCAAACGTTCCGTCTCACAACATAAACTAGTAAAGATAGGATAGACCATCTAACCGCTAGACTCTAGCGTGTACAACTACCTTAAAGTCGGAAGCGGATTGTGAACCATAGTCTACGATTTGAACTAGTTGATCGACTAGTCGATGAAATAAAATGAATGGTCTAGTTTCGTTCACGCTAAATACGTCGACGTCCCATCGCTATCGCGTACTCGCTTGATTCGTTCATTTACCAAGCCAATCCAAATTCGAGTGAGAGAGAATTCAACTCGAGTTAAGCCCAACTCGAGGTAACTCGAGTTAGTAAATCGGGTTGACACATCTTTACTCCATAGATTCATAGACATAGAGGATGTGCATGCCTGAAGTCTCAAGTCACAAATGTGAAATGTCAAATGACAGAAAAAAAATTAAACTTTTTGTTAAAACCAACCAAGTAAATATCTATTAATGAAAATTAAAATTTATACTTGGTATTAAAATGCAACGAGAAGAGAAACAATTAGAGGCTACATTACATGCTATTTTAAACAGAGTAAATGATTTAAAAAGTGCTATTCAGGCGTTAATTACAAAACTAGAGACTGAATATGAAACAATCAACTGGCCAACGTTTCTTGATAATTATGCCATACTATCTGGACACGTATGTACAATTATTAACTCTAAATTTTTTCCTGAAGTAATATTTTAAAGTTATAAAACTTCATTTGAACATATTATGTAGTTGACAGGTTTAAGTAAAATACTTCAGACTGAGCTAGCTCCTTCTCTTCGTTCTGTAGTGGTCCTACCTTTGCAACTGGGATGCGAGCGTGACGAGGAGTTAGCCAGGTTAACTGATGGTAGAGTACCTGCTTGTACTCACGATCTGGTTCCAGACTTGCTACGTACCAAACCAGAGCCTCAAGCTGAACAAAGGCTTCAGCAATTAAATCATAAAGCTACTACTTTAAGTTATGATACTGCACAGGTAGGAAAATTATCTAATGAATATAAAAAATATATAAATAATATTTAGGTGCAAATAAATATCATTGTTTAATATTGTGCTTATTACATATCAAAGAAATGAAAGATGTAGTTATATTATAAAACCTAATCAATTTCAATTTTTTTTATTATTATTCTATACAAAATGTATATACAAGAAAACTATTTCTTTATAAAAATTTTATCACTTAAGGAATTTTCATATCAAGCAAGTACAAACCATCAAAATATGACTTGTGGCACTGCTAATCTCCTATTTTATTTTTTTCAAACTTCTATATTATGAATATAATAGAATAGAAGATACATATTAAAAAAACAGAATCAGCTATATAATCTTTTCCCTATAAAATTATCATGTTTCTGAAATATAAATGGTTAAGATCACATTATAAAGACATTGACAATCATTAAATATGAACTTATTATGTGTTAATTTGCATTAGTTCTACTGCTGTGATAGTGTTGTAGGTGTCATATTCAATTAAAGGAAATCTTGAGTATTATACCATTATGCTAATATTTTTTGATTGCTTATGTTTTCTATTCATTTATAACAATTATTTGAAGAAAAAATTAATATGATAACAATTGCTAATGCTAGCTTCTATAGAAAAATGTTTGATAATTATATGTATTTTAACAGAAACAAGTAGCACAGTTTACAAAAGTTGTTAGTCATGTCTGGGAAATCATATCAAAAGGCAGAGAAGATTGGGAAGGAGAATCAATGAGATCTGCAGGTATAAATATATAGTAATAGTGAATAAACCAGGAATAGTAATAAAAAAGTTTAAGTAATTATGTACATTAACACATTTAAATAGTACTATAATTTCAATTCTGAACATTTTTCTTTTTTTTTCCCTTGTCTATATTATCTATACATATAATAAAATTGTAACTGAGCCGAATCTGTACATTAAACATTTTTTGGAAAATCTTATTGATATAGGTATTATTATCGATACAGAGGCAGAATCTATAGTTTTTAGAATTTTTGTCTGTCTGTTACCACATGACAGAAAAACTACTGGAGGGATTTTGATGAAATTTGGTATGGTGATAGCTGGTTATCCAGCTCAACATATAGGATACTTTTTACCGCGGGAAAATATCTCATTACTGAGAAAAAATGCAAAAACTGCAATGTAAGATTAAATCTTTATATATATAATTCTTCTGTGAGTGTGTATGTCACTGAACTTCTCTCAAACGACTGGACCGATTTTGATGAAATTTTTTGTGTGTGTTCAAGGGGATCTGGGAATGGTTTAGATTCACAATTTTGTCCGTTGGACAATGTTTTTTTAATTAATTTTTAATTTATTAGTAGTTGTTGATTTTGGAATGTTTTACATTGGATCCGACAGACGACGCTACCATCGCAGTGTCAAATTTTAAATAATATTCGAATTTTAATTTTAGTCTGTCCCGACAGTTAGCGCTGCGATCAAATTAAAAAAAAGTTTTGTTATCATTGTAGACAGGACAACGTCTGTCGGGTTCGCTAGTTAATCTGTAAAACCTAAGAATTTGGTTTTTGGTCATCTAAACGCGAGTGGAGCCGCGGGCAATGCTAGTTATCTATAAAATATATCTTCTTTAACATTCGTTATAAAATTTAAGAAAATACAACAATGCTAGTAGCTCACTCACTCACTGTTAGGAAGGACAGGCAGCCTGCCCCAATTGCTTTTTGATTCCTATAACATTTGCATCCCAAAAACCAGCTCCTCTTTTTATCCCTTTGGAGGCTACATTCCAAGAGTTAATCATCAGAAGTAAAGTAAATGTATATATAGATCAGAAGTATAGATATAAAATATTGTTGGAAGCATGTTAAGCCTTCGGTTGTGTCGGCTTATCTTTTGAGGATTTTGTCAAATTGTTTTTCCACTGAATTTTGCGTAACATACCTACACTATAATATCTTTTGTACTGATATTCCCAGTGGATTTTGTCACAATGTTAATTTTCAGGTATGCAGCCTACCCACAGTATTGCTGACACACATGCACTAGTGACAGCAGTAGGAACTGGTAATGGACTAAGACCTGGAATGCCTTCTATGGTGCCACAAGGTGTTGGAGCCCCTGGTATGGGGCCAGCTAGAGGACCAACTCCTCAGATTGGTCCTGCAGCACCCACCATGCCTAAAGCACCATCAGCAATCAAAACCAACATAAAGGCAGCAAACCAAATACATCCATACCAACGATAAAAATAAACTTTTATTAAAATGTAAACCTTAAATTAAAATTAAACTATTATTTAATGTAGTATTTTTTATTTAAATAAGTTGAAGCCGAAGGTTGTTAAAACATTTCATATTCTAACCTAACATAGAATAAAAATTAAAGAGTCTCCAAGTTAAGCAATTCTATTTAAATAGTTTTACAGTAAAGCAGTATTTTCAAGTTTGTGTCAATATAATATCTAGCAACCTATGACAATTTCAACGTTACATAGTACTAAATTATAAGAATAAAATTGACATTACAAACAAGTAGCATTTATTAAAAGAATTTTTATTTAATAAGAGTAATAAAATGAGAAGAACTAATACTTAGTCACAATTTGATCAGCCTTTGTGACAATCAATATGTGTTGTTAATTAATGTCTTGATGGATTATGCTCAATTGACTGTATTAACCTGTAAAAAAAATGTGATATGTTAATTATTATATTAAAAATTTTAATTATTTTATCAGTTCTTAGAAAAAATCCTCGCGAATAATCTTCCCTATTCCGTGAACTTATGAAAATACTCACACACTAAAAACTTTCTGGCTTCTATCAACATATTCATGCCATCCATACATTTGACTTCCATTATTTTCAAAATCCATCGAAAACGAACAGGAGCAAACTTACAATATCATCAATCTTGAGTATAGCTCGCACCGTCTCTGTGGCGAGGCCGAGCGCGGAGGCGGTAACGTGCAGCGGTTGCAGCACGTGCTCGTGGCGCATGTCGGTGACACGGCCGCGGCGCACGTTGACGCCCGCGTTGGCCGTGCCGCCCGCGTGAGCTGCGCGCAGTTCTGTCACCGTCTCGATGGGGTTCAGACCTGGCCAATGCAATGTTTTTTAATTTTGCGAAGTGTTGTATTTTTGTGGTTTTTTTTTGAAATGCTATATTTATTACTTGAAAACGAAAATATTTTTTATAAGTATAGTGGTGGAGGCCTTTAACAGATCCCCCCAAATATACGTTCACCTTGTCGTGGAGAAGGAGGCTAATTAGCGTGCGGCACAGTGTTGCGAATTTGTGGGGAATTCCCCAAACTGCAGGGAATTTCAAGTCGATTGAGGATTTGTTGGGGATTGGCATTATGCGGGGATTGTGAATATCGATAGTCTAGCAATAAGTCCTCCCAGCTTAAACTGTTATAATAATTTTGGAGTTATAGTTATTATTTTTTCTAAAAAAATTGATTTTAATGTTAATAAAAGAAAGAATGGAACTCGATCATAGTCTAATCTTGTTTATTCATTATTCAACAATGTAATAAAAAAAAACAAGATGATATTTACAAATTGTAGTCACAGTTTTGTTGAAGAATCATAAAAAAATGTCAGAAATGATAAAAAAGTCCTTGTAGAAAATTTATGCAAATTTTTGAAACCACCCTTCAATCTACTGTGCACCCATTAAATGCCATGATATATTGTTAAAAATTAAGATTGATCAAAAATTAATAAAATATCAATAAATTCGAAAAAATAATAACAAATAGATCCTACGGGAAAAAAAAAGAAAAAAAAACGGTATAATATTTTACGTAACTTGCTATGTATTTCTTTTATTTTTTTATGACTCGTCAAATTTCAAAGTTGCAAATTGCAATGTTTACGGTGAAATTGTATAAATAATAAGCGTCAAATTAAAAACATACCGTTTTTTTCCTTTTTTTCATAAAATATTGAATAACATTTAACAAACAATAACATTTTGATAAAATAGTTGAAACTTGTTTTTTTTTTAATTATTTTGAGAGGAATTTGTATATTTGAGGGGAACCAGTATATTTTTGTACCCAAATTGGGGAATTTGAATTAGATATTCGGAGAAATTGATAAATTGGCATTAGCAACGCTGGTCCGGCAACGTAGCCAGGCGCGAAGCCAATAAACGCACTGGGGTTCAGTGGGTAGTACTGGCTTTGTCGGTGAGTCCCACATAACCACCTGTATATGTGAAGGTATGCTTAAATGCATTATTCTTGCCTTTGACAGATAGATAATTTCTGCTATTGTTATTGTGATCTGTTTTTGCTAATTATGTATTAAAATTTCAACATTCTTTATCTATATGTTTATAGATTACCTCAACAGAATGGAAAATATATTTGAAATTGTATTATTAAATTGTTTAAAACAATTTTATCAAAACTTTACACATAACGTATGTATAATTCATCGAAAATCACATCAATATCACAGTCGAAAAATAAAACTCTTAGTTAATTCTTTATTACCCGCATATAAAGATGAGTTACTAAATGTCATTAAAATTTATTTTCTTCACTCCTAACTTCCTACATATTTTCTACATTTTTTGTCGATTTTATTCCAATAACTATATTTTAGGTTTTTTTATTTTTCTTACTAATATAATTTATTAACAGTTACTAAACAACTAAGCAATATGTGGTAGGTAAAAATTGTATACAATATACAGTAGTAGGGGAGCCCAAGAGGGGATTTTCTGTAGTTACTCGAGCGCGGCAGATTAACATAAAAGAGGTTACCTTGCACTCTATTGAATACTTTCACCACAATATAAGTCTTCTATATAAAGGGGCGCGTCTAGGGAAGCCGATTAAAATATTTAAAAAATGTTTTGATAAGGTAAAAATACTTGAAACCGTCAGATTAAGGTGTGGTAGGCTAGTCACATCCTGAAAAGTGTCCTATTTAATAATCTGCCGATTTGCACAAGCCTAAGAGGCAAAAATCATCATAAACTTTATAGTCGATTTTTGCCTCTTCGGCTTGTGCAAATCGGCAGATTATTGAATTGGACACTTTTCAGGATGTGACTAGCCTACCACACCTTAATCTGACGGTTTCAAGTATTTCTACCTTATCAAAACATTTTTTAAATATTTTAATCGGCTTCCCTAGACGCGCCCCTTTATATAGAAGACTTATATTATGGTGAAAGTACTCAATAGAGTGCAAGGTAACCTCTTTTATGTTAATCTGCCGCGCTCGAGTAACTACAGAAAATCCCCTCTTGGGCTCCCCTACTACAGGGTCATTTTTAATTTACTGAAAACCTTTGGGAAAGTTACCCACAGCGATTCGTTAGAGCAAGTGCAGTGTTCTTTGTCTCCCCGTTTTAAATTATATTTCAAGTGTTTTCGTTATTAATTCTTAATTGTTTTTACCATGGACATAGCTTTATGATGTATTCTCTAATTGAACAGTTAATAAACGTGCAAAATGAATGGTTTTCTGACTTATTTACAAGTTATAGTTAAAATCGTTATAACCCAGTGACATTGAATCGACTTTGTGTGTACGAAGGTCAATGAACTCAGTCTTCGTTGTGTCGGCGTCTACATTATAAGATCGACAGTTTCGACCATTAGAAGTAACGAAGCTTGGCCTTGTGGTAGCATAAGCAGCTTTTTACAACCGCGCATCATCGCGAAACATCCGTGCAACTTAGGTTCAAATCCAAGTCGGACGAAATTTCTAAATTTATTATAAATTTACGTTTGTTGAATAATTTATATCTTTATAATTTAAAATGAAATACGCTTGTTGTAAATCCACGGCAGGAGGCGGCCACTGAGGGAGTTACTTGTATAAAGTGCGGTCTAAAGTATCACTATAATTGTGTTAACCCATCAGGCACAAATAACAAGCTAAATCAAGATAAAAGTAAATGGATCTGCCCGGAATGCAAGTCATCTATGCCCAGATAAGTGAACCAAGATAACACACCAGTGCGCGGTGGCACCTCTAATACTAAATATAATTATAGCGAGAATGTAAATTTACAACGAGGTGGTTCGACTTCTGCAGGGGTCTCACCATGTAAATCAGTAGAATATGAAGCCTCATTTTTGGAACAAGTTAGACTTATAGTATCTTCGGAAATCTCCACTCTTAGGACCGAACTCATTTCTTCCCTAGCTCCTTTGCAATGCGATCTCAAAAGTTTACGGGAGGAGGTTTGTAGTTTTAAAGATAGCTTAGATTTCTTTAACAACAAATTTGAAGAGTTTACCACCAGAATCACCAATTGCGAATCCAAAATCAAATATATGTCGGAGAGATGTTTGGAATTAAATTCATTAAAGTCTAAAGTTGAGGCCATCGAGATCGAAAATAATAATTGCGAGCAGTGGTCTCGCAGATCTAATGTAGAGGTATATGGGATTCCCGAAAAGAAAAACGAGAACCTTGTAACTATACTACAAGACATCGCTGACAAAGCTGATTTGAATCTTGACATGAAAACGGACATTGATCTAGTCACAAGAGTTGCTTCCAAGGACAAAGATGTAAAGAGAGTTAAGCCCATAATCGTAAAGTTTCTTTGCCGATGGAAGAAAGATGACTTTCTGTCTCGAGTGAGAAAACTTAAACTAAACTGTAATGACATTGGTTTTTCATCTAATAATAATTACATTTATTTTAATGATCATCTAACTAGCTCAAATAAGTCATTACTTCAATCGGTAAAGAAAACCGCTAAAGAAAAATCTTATAAATATGTATGGGTCAAAAATTGTAGTATAATGGTACGACGGAGTGATACTAGTCCTGTTTTGCATATTGCTAATTTCTGCGATTTAAAAAAGATTGCTTAAGCGCTAGCAGACACTGCTCAATTGTTATTTTTTATGTCATGTTTTACCCTCTTAATTATATTATACTAGTTCTTCTGGTGTTGGCTTCGATTGATTTTTATATATTACTGGTTTTTGTTTTATTTATGAATTACCATAACTATTTGTTTCGCTTAAGTTTAGACAAAATATTTTGCGCTATTTTCGCTTTTAGAATTATATCATTGTTGCTTGATTATAATTTATCATTACTTCTTGTTTTGTTTCTAAGTTACCATAATTACTTGCTTCGCTTACATTTGGACATAATATTTGCGCTGTTTTTGTTTCCAGAATTATATCATTATTATTTGTGTTACAAGAACGACAAAACATCCTGTGTGTAAATTTATTACGTAAAATTGTGTATGTGATTTGCAATGGCTAATGATCTTAACATTATTTATCAGACCGTTCGAGGACTCCGGTCTAAAACAAATATTTTCTACAGATCTCTTATAAAGTTTGACTGTGATATAGTGTGCCTTAGCGAAACATGGCTAAATGATTCTATATTTGACTCTGAACATTTCGACAGTCGGTATTCCGTGTACAGAAGTGACCGTGATTACGCGTCACAGGGAAACAGCTTGGGTGGAGGTGTTTTAATTGCTACTAAATCAAATCTACATATTCAATCTTCATCTGTGATTAAATTGACGAATTCCGCAGCGGAAGTGGTCAAAGTTTCTTTATCACTTGACTTGCTTCCGTCGTCCAAATTTTTACATTTATACTGTTGTTATTTCCCTCACAGTAAATACCAGTATGAAGCGATTTGTGAGTTTTTTGATTTGGTTTCTTCCGAATTAATTTTTCATCCCAATGATAACTTCTTAATAGTAGATGATTTTAATATCTCAAATGCAGTTTGGAAATATGGTCAAAATAAAACGGTACTTCAGAATTTTTTCGATGATGACATACTCATAGGGTCAGTATATCATTTCCTTAACTTTAACAATTTTAAACAATTTAACACTGTTCCTAACACTAATAATAAATATCTTGATCTAGTGATGGGTAATTGTGAATGTTCAGTAATGAAATGTAATTATCCATTAGTTCCTGAGGACTCACATCATCCTACGTTACTTATTTCACCGAAAATATCCACTTCACAAACTATTACTACTGCTCCTCTTACTGTACGTTTGTTTCATATAGCGGATTATAATGCAATTAATAAAGTTTTAGCTGATATAGATTGGTCTGATTTACTTAACGAGTCTGACATTGTAAACGCAGTTGATTTGTTTTATCAAATTATTAATAATGTTATTCGTGATATGATCCCAGTAAAAACCATTGTAGGTAATGACCGCTATCCGTTTTGGTACTCGTAAGTCTCTTAAAAAAGTTGTCGCTGAAAAACTTAAATATCATAAAAAATGGAAAACTTATAATAGACTTAGTGACTATGATACTTTTGATCTGTTACGTGAAAGAGAATAAAAGTTACAAACCGTTTGTTACAATAGTTACATTTATAATTCTGAGCTTCAAATTAAAAAGAAAAGTAAATATTTTTGGACATTTGTTAAGTCTAAACTTGCATCTAATAGCTTTCCTGAAACAATGTTTTATGATGAATCGATCGCTACTGGTGGCAATGCCATATGTCAACTTTTTGGTGAATACTTTAACTCAGTTTATGGACCGGATGTTACTGGCAGTTCAACAGATGATGACTATGTTTCATCTAACTCCCATATATGTATTAGCTCCCTGACTGTTACTCAAGATACGGTTGAGAGATATTTAAAAGATCTTGATATTAGTAAGGGTTACGGACCAGATGGCCTTTCTCCCTTGTTTTTAAAATCATGTTGTGCTACCCTCGCGTATCCGATTCATTTATTGTTTAATAAATCACTAAAAACTGGTGTAATGCCTGCTGTATGGAAGCGTTCGTATGCGACAAACATAATATTAAGAATTATAGACCGATATCGAAACTTTGTGTAATAGCAAAAACTTTTGAAAAAATAATTTATGATTCTATTTTTCCCTTACTACGTTCTATCATACTCGAACAACAACATGGATTTGTAAACCACAAATCAACTGAGTCTAACCTCTGCAAATTGGTTCAACGTGTGTTGTCATCTATGGATGAGGGTTACCAGCTGGATGTCGTGTACACTGACTTCTCTAAGGCATTTGACAAAATATCCTACAATATATTACTAAAAAAGTTGAAAGAAGCCGGTGTACATGGTGATCTACTTCGGTGGTTATGTTCATACCTTCGGAATCGTAGTCAGGCTGTGACAGTCAAGGGATATTGCTCTTCTTTCGTTCCTGTTTCATCAGGTGTACCTCAGGGGTCTCATCTCGGTCCTCTGCTTTTCAATTTATATATTAACGACGTCACCAAAATAATTAAACATTCTTCTATTCTTTTATACGCAGACGATATGAAAATTTGTAGAAGGATAGCGTCTCCACTAGATTGTTCACTTTTGCAAGAAGACCTCAACAGATTATGTTTGTATAGTAAAAATAATTCTCTTTATTTAAATATTAATAAATGTAATATCATATCATTTTCGCGGAAACGCAATCCTACTGCATATGATTATCGATTTGACGATGTATCCATAAATCGAGTGACCGAGGTGAGAGACCTGGGTATATATCTGGACAATAAGTTGACCTTTAATTTACATATTAACAAAATAATAGCTAGGGCTTATCGTATGCTTGGCTTTGTGTTTAGAACTTCTAAAGATTTTAACCAACCTACCACCTTAACACTTCTTTATAATTCATTTGTTCGACCTATACTTGAGTATGGCTCTACAGTTTGGAACCCACATTATAAAAAACAAATAAATCGCATAGAAAGTGTTCAGAAAAAATTGATTAAATTTAAGCGTTTTAAGTACGCAATGTTGGATCAAAGTAACGACGGATTAAATATTATGTCACTCGCGGATAGAAGGCTGATCAGAGACCAAGTGTACCTATTTAAAATAATAAAAAATCTTATAGTTCCTCTTAAATTGTATAAATTTTAAATGTCCCAGATTAGCGGCACGCAATCAGTCTCTATTTAATCCTTCAATTACCCGAAGCAAGTATGCGCAGAATATTTTTGTCTATCGAGCCTGCACCAACTACAATAGTAAATTTAATAATGTAGATTTTTTTAAAACTGAGAACATAGATTGTTTGATAAAGATGTTAGTGAAATGTTTAAACAATAAAGAGTAATATAAATATTATAGTAGATAGTAATAGAGAGATTATTCGTTATTGTTTTAACATGACTTGTGCTCTTTATGTTACATTTATAAGTGGAAACTTCGCTGGTTTATGTACTATGTATATCGGATTAACTTTAAGTATTATTGTACTGTATGTTTCCCAAATATTTTAAAAATAAAAAAAATAAAAAATACACTATTTACAACATAACAACATCTGTAACAAGAAAAAATAATATTTCTTAAATTTTTATTTTCGTACAAAAATAAAAATATTTTTTTTTGCACCTTCTAAACTTTAAAGTTCTAGCATCTGGTTTATAAATATGGTATAAAGGTTTTCAGTAAATTAAAAATATACATACATATATATGATTTTTCCTACCACACCATAATATATAGATAAACATGAAATTTTGTAGTGGGTACTTAAATTTTCTAAAACACCGACATCCAAACATTCAAATGTTTGTCCTCAATTACAACTTTAATCATTTACCAGCATTTTCGGCCAAAGTAGACGGTATAACTTCCAGCGCGTCAGCATATGCCCTGAGGCAGTAGTGATCAGCACCGGGAGCTGTGATGGCAGCGCGCGCCAGGGCGGCGGCGGCGGCGGCCTCGGGGGCTCCCCCGCCGGCCACGAGCGCGGGGCGGCGCGCCACGCAGCGCACCACGCACAGCGCGTCGTGCAGCGAGCGCGCCGCCTCCGCCACCACGGCGCCGCTCGTGCCGCGCACCAGCACCGAAACAGTTTTCCCACCGCCCGCGCACCCGCTCATCTAAAACATACGTATTTTATATTGTGTTTTCTATGTTTCGAATACTCATAAGAGACTAGGTATTAGACGTCTCAAGTTATTATATAGTTCTTACAGACACAAAATTATATTATATAATAATTAAAAATAAATAAATTAAATCAAATATTCGGGTAAGTCTAAGAAAATACCATAAATATTATGTATTTCATAAATAATTATAATTTAAGAAAAGTGAAAAAAACGCTTTTTCACGACCAACTATATGTTAAGGACTTGTTAAAACAAACCAAATAAGCTTAAACTTGAGGAAATAACTAGTAGCCACTGAAGAGCTCCGCTATCCAATTTGCTACATCATCAGATCAGCTCGAGGATACCAAATATGTATTAGTATTTAGTATTATACACACTACATATAAATAAAAATTTTCATTTTGCTACAACAATTCGTAGTAGATTATTTTAAAATTTTCCAAATTTGATTATAATGTTAGTTGCAAGTGAAATTAATAAAAAGAGTTAAAAAAAAAAGATAAAAATAATTTTAGTCTAGCTGAGTTTTTTCATTAGTTCTTCTCAAGACCGAGTCTTTTCGAACTGGTTTATGGATTTAGCTTTAAAACATTTAGTAAAAAATTGCAATAATTTAATTAATATTAACATATTATACTAAATTTTTATATTAATTTGATTAGCAATAAAAAATTACTATAGACCCATGTTCAGTTGTACAATCGATTACTACAACAGATATTGAACTATGATAGTACAAACATGTGTTTATACATTCAAAAAAAATGTATAAAAAAAATACCCAGTATATTTATTGTGTAATAAAATAATTTTCAGTAATTTATTATGTAATAAATAATTTTCTGTAAATACTTGAAAAATATTGATAAGAAAATGTATTAATTACCTTGATATACCTTCCAGAGGGTTCATTCACCTCTTCAACAAGATCAACGTTAACCAAGTTCTCAGCTGTAAAATGATCTAAAGAAGCGATTGGACGACATCCCAATGTCTTACAAACAAATTCAATATCTTCACGCTCAATGTCTTTAATTACCATTGTTTTTATTTTATCCAAGAAATGAATTGCCAAGTCACTCAGTGCATCTCTAAAACATAAAAATGAAATTTTGTATACTTATATATACTAAATTTTAAAAAATTCATTTTTGAAAGTTTTATTATAATTCTTAATCATTTTACTTTTTCTTATGATCTCCACAGAAATTTTAAGGAGGATATGTATAATACAAGCTAACCTTAAAATAGACTTCTGTACTAATAACACATTACAACCAGCCTTTTTGATCTGCTTTACAATATTCAAAATGTACTGACGCTCTTCCTTTAATACACGGTCCATTGCAGCATAATCTGATACAATCACATTGTGATCCATCTATAATGTAAATATAAAATATTAAGCATAAAATGTTTTGTTGTTTAATTTTAAAATTGAATTTTACAATTTTTATAATTATTTCTACTTATGTAAAGTTAATAAGAGCTTAATTCTATTTGAATATTACCTACACAGATAAATAAAATTGAAGTGCCAGTTTGTAATGTGAAAATAACAGCTTTTTACTAATTGCATATGAAAGTATATACTACATATATATGGTACTAATAAGAAAACACAATTTTTTAAATTTTTGTGTCTGTCTGTTTTCTCCGGGTAATCTCCGAAACGGCTGAACCGATTTGACGGGATCTTCACTGACGGATAGCTGATGTTATAAGGAGTAACTTAGGCTACTTTTATTTTAGAAAAAGATTAATGGCCGATTTCACCAACGTCACCTAAGTTTAAGGGATCCATCCCCTAAGCATGGTTAGGGGGTTGTTATTGTTTCACCGACAGTTAGGGGGTCGCCTAAATGTTAAATGCCCCCTAAATATAGGTACTAGAAGTACGGGCTCTTAAACCGAGAGAACTGAGCTCTCAAGTAACGAAGATAGATAAGTGATATATATGAACTTTTAAGAAAATGCTTCTACAATATTTGACGTAAATAACAATAAAGTCTTCTCATGTAGGGACGCACCCCAGGGAGGGTAAGCCGCTAGTTAATAATAATTTGAATAATGTGTGTTATTCAAAACTTTAAGTGAATGAAAATGAAAATTTCAATTGGAGTGACATAATATGGACAGATGGACATAATGAAATTACATAAAATGATGGTTCCATTTTCATCTTTTGAATACAAAGACCTAAAAACATCATGCAATCAATAAGAAGATTGACAGATTCCTTAACCTGATGGTAACATATACAAAAGTTAATCTGCTTTATTTAGCCAAATTTTTGTTATTTAACTTACATCAGTTTTTGGTGGTGATATACAAAATTGTATAAGACCGACTTTAGCCTTCTCAATACGATGAGGTCCATTGACGTTAGACGCGCGGTGCGGGATCACCAGTCCGTTAATTAGCTCAGTATCTTCCACTGTGCCACCAATACGTTCAATCACCTTTACATCTCTTAAATCCACACGAGCGCCCACTCCACCCACGATTGGCTCCATAACTATAATAATTTTTTTTTTTTTTTAAATGAACGCATTAGAAACCAAATGTCGCACATATAGGTGGATTTCCCAATGCGGAACTTATTTCTAAATGACATATATTATTACTGTTATTATTTGTAAATTGTATGAACACTACTAAAAATGAAGGCACTTCATCTTCAACTTTATGCAACTGGAATTCCTTTACAGACACATAAGAACTACCTTATTAAACAAATAAGGTAACAATGATATATAAGATAACAAAAATAATTTAACATATGACTTTACCCTTATCACTTCCTGTTCTTGATAGTTTAATTTTTGGTAAACAAAACAATATATACCCTATGTAACATTACTATACTTCAAACTAATAAATCTAGTAATAAAAATTGACTTTAAATTTTAATTTCTCATGCACAAGAAAATTTTTTTAAAACACAGTTTAGATAAAAAAGTGTAATAATTATTTTTGTTACAAAATAAGTTTAAAAAACTTGAAATACCTCCACGAATAGCTTGGACAGCAATTGGTGCCAAAATTGTAGAGTGCTGAGAGACCACTTTAGAGTTCAGTGACGTAGCAGCTGCTTTCAAAAGTGCATCTTCATTTGCTAAATCTACAGGTGTTGACATTCCTTCAACAACCTATGATAACAAAAGAAATATTTTTCTTATACTTTTAGTTTATCTATGTATCTTCATGAAGCAGTAAAGACATTATTTGACATTAGTTGTATTATTGAAAAAAATATAAACATAATATACATATAGTAAAATAGTAACAAAAGGAAATGTGTACAAATCAAATTAAATTATACTTTATTCAAATAGACTTTAACATACTCTTTTGAATCGTCAATTTTACATTTTAAATTAAAATTAAATGTCAGTGTAGTCAGTCCGTTAGGAAGCTACCACCGGCTCGGAATGCAGTTTTCTGCAGAGAAGAACCAGCGCGAAACTCAACAGTTGCTCTTTTAAAATAACAATTGTGTACAGTATTGTAATACAATAATTGTCTATTTATCCTATGTGAGACCCAACCAGACATTAGTTCCACACATTGATATCTATGAAGTATTCCATGACAGTATAATATGCCTTATTCAGTAATACATTTTTAATTTTAGACTTAAATTGTTTAAATGGCAAGCTAAAAATGCATTGTGGAACTCTATTATACATGCTTACACCTTGCCCCATAAATGATCTATTCACTTTTTGAAGGCGAAAGCCAGGCGTAACCAGTTTATTCTCATTTCTAGTGTTTATTTTGTGCCTATCACTGGGTCTTAAATAACAATGAATGTTTTGTTCGACATACATAATATTACAATATATATACTATTCTTTATTGCACTTTAAAAAAAAATCAATACAGTAATTTAAAATCAGTTGTTATTTACAAAGGTGGACTTATCTCTAGAAGAGATCTCTTCCAGCCAACCTGTGGTAGTGAGAAATAGTGTTACAAAGCGGGCTAAATTCGTGCAGTCGTAGTTATATAAATAATATATAGATACTCAAAAATATATAGCTAATTACATAATATATATAATAACATATAATATACACTACTTACTTATACCATACATACTTATGTACATATATACATACACACTACTACTTACATAAATACATATCTATATAATACAATACATAATAATAGTAATTAAGATAATTTTTGATTTAATTGAGTGAGAAGGTGCTGTTTTAATTTTTTTTTGAAAGAATCAATAGAGGGACTAAGTTGGATTTCTTTAGGAAGTTTGTTCCAGAGCAATGCGCCATACACCGAAAAAGAATGCAGGAGGAACTTTGTGTTGCTCTTGGGTATATCGAGCGTCGCAGTGATGCAAGGCCGCCTGGAACGTGAAGGAGTAGGGAGTATTTGGAAACGAGAACGGAGGTATGAAGGAGAATTAGGGTCACTAAGAATATTGAAAAGGAACGAAAGGATGTGCATATCACGGCGAAGACGGATTGGGAGCCATTTAAGTTGAGCACGAAAGTTTGATATATGGTCATGCTTACGCAAGCCAAAAATAAAGCGTATAGCGAGATTTTGGAGACGCTCTAATTTGTTGAGTTGCTCCTCAGTCACATCTAAATAACACACATCGGCGTAGTCAAGTATAGGGAGAAGGAGTGATTGAGCTAGCATAATCTTGGTTGTAAAAGGGAGAAAAAATTGGAGACGTTTGAGAGAGTGGAAAGTGTGATGCATTCGTTTGCTGACCTCGTTGACATGAGCTACCCAGGTCATGTTACAATCCATTATTAGGCCCAAGTTTTTCACTTTATTACAATAAGGGATTGGAACGCCAGAGAACTGGACTTGAGGTATTGAGTTCCAGTCGATTTTGCACCTCAGTCTGCTGCTGCCAAAAATTATACATTGCGATTTGGTGGGATTCACAAGAAGGCCGAAAGACTCAGCCCACGACTGAACTTCAACAAGGTCCGAGTTTAATGCACCAATAGCCTCATGCAACTCGGTCAGCTCAAAGTGTCGGTATAACTGTAAGTCATCTGCATACAGATGGAAGGGAGAAGAAATGATTTTTGATATGTTATTAATAAAGATAGAAAAGAGTAAAGGGGAAAGTACGCCGCCTTGAGGTACACCAGCAGTAAGATCTAACCAATCCGATGATGTATCGTTAGTTTTCACGCACTGCTGACGTCCGAATAGGTAAGAGTGAAACCAGTCTATAACAGTAGGAGAAATGTTGACCGCGCGGAGAGTTCCAATAAGAATGTCAAGGTCAACTGAGTTGAAAGCACTGCTAAAATCTAGCAACACCATCGCGGTGAGCTTGGTGTTATCCATTGCGTGACGAATATCCTCTGTAATATTCAGCAGTGCCCCAACCGTGCTGTGGGAAGAGCGGAAACCGGACTGAAAAGGGCATAAGAGGTTATTGAGTGACAGATAGGAGTAAAGTTGGTTGTGAGCCAAGGATTCTATGACTTTGGATAGGATAGGAAGGATCGATATAGGACGGTATTGAGTGAGGCACGTAAGATTCGAGGACTTAGGTAGTGGTATAACGAAGGCTTTCTTCCATAATGACGGGAAGACATTACTTGTGAATGAAAAGTTAATAATGTGAGTAATCACAGGTGCAATATCCTCCAGTACCGGAAGCACCATGTCAAGGCTGAGGTCGTCACTACCGATGGCTTTTGTAGAAATAGAGCGGACACACTTCTTTATATCATCTACTGAAACTGTTTCAAAGACGAATGGTGGTATGTCAGGGGGAGCAAGGTTCGATAAGAATGAAAGTGTTTCAGTTTTTGTATGCGAATCTAAAGTGATGGGGGGAGTGGTAAAATGATAGTTTAGAGTATTGAGATCCACAGAACTTTGACAAGTTTCTGGGGCCTTGCCCACACCCAGTGACAATAGGAATCTCCAAACTTGCGCTTGACAAAGATCCTGAATCGTTGTGTGAATATAGCGGCGTTTGGCATCCTGTTTGTTTGACATCGGCGTTTGACATTCTGTTGCAGATGTTACGTAATTTTTTATATGCATCAAGATTTTCGGCAGATGGGTGCCTTTTGTACCTGGATTTAGCCTTATCACGTTTGCCCATAGTTCTTTTGATCACTGGTGATAGCCATGGAGCGGGAGCATGTTTCATCCGCACCGGCCTGATCGGAGCATGCTTGTCGTATAATTTAATCAGCTCAGCAGTTAAAGAGGCAACCATGCTATCAATGTTATTTATTGACATTATTGTTGACCAGTCAATGTTTTTAACATCCTCTCTCAAACGTTCTAGATCCATATGCTTAAAATTGCGCTGAAGTATAACCTTGCCTCTAACCTTTGGAGGACGCACTTTGTAAGCAAGGTAAATAAGGTCATGATGTGAGAAGGGTGCAGTCATTTGACCATGCGAAACAGTGAGAGTAGGTTGAGAGACAGAGATTATATCTATGAGAGATGGACGACTATTGGGAAAGTAATGAGTGGGAGAATTCAGGGGAAGAATATGCAAATTAACTGAAGTCGTCAGATCATTTAAAGCTTGTGCCCTGGCGTCATTTTTTAATAAGCACGTATTTAGATCGCCCATGTAAATTATATGATCGTAATTAGGAACAAAGCTCTCAAGGATATCTGCTAATTCCTTAAAATAATTAATTTTGTCGTTAGGACAGTACAAAACCCCAAGTAGAACTTTTTTATGATGAATTACCAGTTCCAGAAAAAGATATTCAAGGGTACCTGTTGAGAGTGAAACAGAGTGGGAAACAACAGAAGCAGGAATGCTGCTGCGAAGGTAAATACCCACGCCGCCACCACCCTGACCAGTGCGATCATTACGGAAGAACCGATATCCTGGAATAGAGCAGCTAGTCGACGGGAGTGAAGGTTTAAGCCAGGTTTCAGAAACCAGTATACAATCGACTACGCCGCTACTGAAAGATGTGAGAAGATCTGAATAGTGAGCAGGAATGCTCTGCGCGTTAATATGCACTAAGGTAAGGAAATTAGAATTTTTAGGGAAAACCTTTAAAAGTTTGTCTTCAAGTGTTTCTTGATCCGAAAGAGAAGAGTTTAAGCTACTTTCAGCACTTCCAAAGTCTTCCGAAGAAGAACAAGAAAAATATTCATCCTTATACATAATACTATTATTACTTAAAATATTTATATAATATAAATAGATAGATTACATTCAAATATAAATAAAAGTAAACAAATATATAATTAAGAATACTTGCAGTTAAAAAAATAAATAAATAAAAAATATCGAAGAATAACACTCACTATACTCATGCACAAGTTAACTGTTAAAGACATAATTATAGAACTATTAAGAAAAAAATAATAATTAAAGAATAATTAAAGATGAACAACAAGTGAATAAACAGACAGAGTGAAATGAAAAATTAAAAAACAGAATAAGCACAATACCACGTTAGTCGTTGACAAAAAATAATCATTTTGTATCTGTGCGCATATCATTAATGACAGTTGGCATTTGACAATAATTGCATAGAGAAATCAGAAAAGTGACTGACAGTTGACATTGTACTATAGGTTTTTAATAATAGGAAAAAAAGGTTTTAAAGTTTAAACTATGAAATCTAACGAAAATTATAATATAAGTGGAAAACTACCCTGCATACATTTAAATGATTATTTGACACTACAATATAAGCCGACCATATCAAAAAGTATAAACAGAAATAAATTTGTTAGTTTTTGTCGGTTTTACTATGTTGTATCATTAAGTTTTTGAGTTCAGATAAAGAAGTAACCTTTACTCGGGACTTATCAGGGAGAAGAATGACTATAATACCGTCTGAAGACCAACATTTCTTCATCCCAAAGTGACTACGAGCAGCAACAAATATATCTTGCCGGGTCTTCGTTAAAAATTCCGTCACAGTTGTTTTAGTGCCTTTCAGCATAGTTTTAGCCTTCCATGCAATGGAGCGTGTTTGCATGTTCGTGAACCGCACTAGAATGGGCCTGGCAGATTCCCTCTTTACACCTAACCTGTGACAGGATTCAATTGTGTCAGGCTTTAAGTCTGACAGCTTCATTTGGCTGGTTAATACTTTCATGATCTTCTTCGAAGCATCTTCGTCCTTATCTTCCTTGATACCATGAAAGAGAAGAATCTTTCTTCTTGATTGAGTCTCCAAGCGATCCAGACTATTTACAACAAGCTCGACTTGAGACTTGAGTAAACCAAGCGACTTCCATATAAAAGTCTTGAAAGTATAAAATTCTGCAGCCAAGGCTTTTACAGTTGGATTAGGAGCAATGGAACCAGGTTGTTGGAGGTTTTTCTCAAACTCAACCATTCTCATATTAAACATAGAAGATAGTTCATCCATGCTCTTCACAAGCTGTTCAACTGGAGAGTCCATAATTCAGTGAGGAAAGTTTGTGTGAAAGTGAGTTTACAGTCAACTTAAGCACTGGTAATGTAAACTTTAATACATATGTACTATTAATATTTTAAAATATTAAATACTGTGGAGCTACTAAAATCGCGTCTGTACTCTTTTGTGTCTACCCGCCGAAATATATTGCGATGCAACTGTAAGTACACCAATTTCCTTAAAAAAATCTGGTTATCTGGGTATCCCGAGCTCTGATGTTATAAATTGCCCAAATAGCCCTTTTTCCATACATGTATATGGAATATTTTTTAAAACTATGCTATTTTATAACTTGTAAATATATATTGTACAAAATGGCTGAGCAATGATGCTATTTTGTCAAAAAAACTGTTGTCGTATGTTTATATGGCTAACACTGGCTAAACATCGGAAGAGAAATGTCAAAACAATAAACTAGAAAATTATATAATTCTTAAAAAGGCTTACACTAAAGTTGTGTCTATCTGCTAAGATATATTCACAATAACCTAAAAAGGTACTCAAGAGAAGCAAAGGTTTATCCAATTATATAAAATTTAAAATTAAATGTAAAATACTCGTAAGTAACTGTCTGAAATCACTAACCTATGACGACACAGAAAAACTTATAAATTATATGTAATCACAATTTATTGCATACACATACACACACTCACATACACCACACACACACCACACCCACACACCACCCACACACCACCCACACACAAACAAACATACACACAAACAATATCTTTTATTTTGTTTATTCCATCTTCTACCATTATAATCTACTAACTTCAGTAACTGTTAACTGTTTGGTCTATATATTGTAAATCTAAATGAAGGTAACACTGCTCATAATGCAGGTTTTCCTAGTATGAGCTCCTAAGCACTCTTACTGGATAATCTTATATTATTGTCTTAAGCGAAACAGTTACATGGAGTATATTTTTGTAACCTGATTTTTTACTACAAATAAAGATTATTATTGTTTGTTTTACTAACCATAACTAGATTATTTATAGATATATATATTTTTATATAATTTGAAAATATTAAATAATTTACCTGCAATGCCATTTGAAGAGCTTTTTGGAAGCCATCAGAAATGACAGTAGGATGGATACCCTTCTGAAGCAATTTCTCAGCTGCATCAAGCAAAGCTCCGGCAATCACCACTACAGATGTTGTGCCATCTCCAGCCTCTATATCTTGAGCTTTTGATAACTCCACCAGCTATAAATTTTTATTAATAAAAAACACAATTGGACAGAGACATCATCACAAGATGCACTAAGAACATTTACCATTTTTGCAGCTGGATGTACTACACTCATCTGTTTTAAAATAGTAGCTCCATCATTTGTAATTGTTACTTCACCATTAGCTGCTTGAATCTGAAATATTTATGTTCATTTAAAGTAGGTAAGGCACTTTATGCAGTGAAGGCCTTAACCTCCAAATTACACTATAACATTATCATAAATTAAAGAGATATTTTAATTACCATTTTATCCATCCCACGAGGACCCAGGCTAGTCCTGATGGCATCAGATACAGCTGAAAATCGATATCTTTACAATCATATAAAAACTTGACTACGATTTATAAAAAAACGACACAAGTCTTGGGCCTTAACTTTTATTTCCTTACAGAGATTCTATTTAATTAGAACTTTATGTTTTAAATTCTCGTAGTAAGTTAAAAAAATAAAAAATCTTAACAGATGTTACCGTTTCATTGCATTAAATTTTACCCTATAGTTTAAATTACCTATTTGTGAATAGATAAACCAATATATATCAAAATAAAAGCGTACATACCCCGCATCATGTTACAATAAGTGAAAACTATTTACCTTTAGCGGCATTTATATTGCTAAGGCGAATGTCAGCAGGTTTGCTTTTATCTTTATATACGGCTGAATTAACTTTAGCAGAATCACCACCAGCTTTTGGAGCCATTATAACATCAAATATAATATTTTTGTTATTAATTTTTTTATAATAATAATTCCAACTTCAAGATGATTTTGGATTCAAAATAACTAGGTAGATAAAAACAAATTTACCATTGATTATCAAAAACTAAAAACTCTGAAGTTTGACAATCGCGTTTTCAATCAATGTCAAATGTCAACATTACTTTTATCTTAAAAGTTAAAACCGTAGACAAACCTCGATTTCCAATTAGAGCCCTAAAGCGCATTATGCGGCACAATACTAACTTCAAATGTTTTAACTACAGCAGCGCTCCGCACAATCGAGCATTTTGATAACTACTGCTTTGTTTGGCGTGATGCGCGCAAGGACACCAACTCAATATAAGAAAATGTAAAAAGTGTTTTGTCTTCAAGGAAGCATTGATCAAAATTTTATTTACGTTATCGTTAGTAATATTTGTTTTTATTTCGTAATATATTCTCATGTATGGATTATAATAAATGTATTAATTATCAGTTAGTTTTTTCTTTCAATACTGAACCTAGTGCCCTCTGCTAGTGCATTTGTAAACTAATTCACGTTTCAATTACGTACTACCACACATCGGCATTGTACGCTAAAGTGCGGCATTATGCTGTGTAATTGGAAAACAAAGAGAATATCTCGTTCAATCTTGCGCTTAAAACCATAGGTAAGATATAAAACTTAAAAGAGTACTATACACCATAAATATTTTTAAGAGATACTAAAAGAGCAGAAAAATATTAATTAATTAGTTTTATTTTACGTGTTTATATGTATTATATATATTTATTATAAATTATAATATATTATACTAATCATTATGGTTTTGTGCAATACAGATTATAATATATTATAAACACAATGAAGTTATTATTTTTTTGTTAAATACTTAAAACTAAACTAAAACAAAACATATAGCAACATGTATTAAAAATGAGAAATATGTTATGCTCTGTAATTGGAAAAACAGGAACAGTCATTGGTAACACTTCACACCTAGGACGATGTATCCTAGCTTCACACTGTTGTCCACTGTCCTTTATAGTCTGTGATCTAATTCTAACCAAAGCCAACGCAGACCAAACCATAAAGCATGTAACCCTTTGACTTTTTATTTGTAGCAACTAGCAATATACTCTATGTTTTGGACCAAACACATAGAGTATATTGCTCCAAACAGGACAACTGACAAAATCAAAAGGCGGCACGGCACTGGCAGATTGTTATTTATTACTTTCATCTTTGTTTACAAGTTTCTTTCTTGTCTGTATAACACTCAGAACTATTTGTTTTTAAAGTTAGTTTTTATATAAAACTACAAAAATGTCTAGTACATCACAGAAACATCGTAATTTTGTAGCTGAACCTATGGGAGAGAAGCCTGTCACGGATTTAGCAGGAGTAGGAGAAGTTCTTGGAAAACGATTGGAAACTGCTGGTTTCGATAAGGTATTTTTAGATATTGATCATTTAAAATGGCACACTGTGCCTGCTTAATATTAACATCATTAAGTCAGACGACTGACAAGAAAGTTGATTGTTTATGTCAATGCATAGACATTTATTCAATATCATTTTATATTTTGAAAAACAGTTTTACAGATTATTTAAAGAGATTAGTATAAGTAGCATAATGGCTTGCCTGTGTTTCCTTTATAGTCTAAAGATAAGATATAGTCATAGATTGTATGTGGTGGACCCCTCTTTCTTTTTCCAGGCGAAATATATTTTTTAAAGTATAAAACATGTTAATTAACCAACATCACCCAGAGGGGTTGTCACCAAAATTTTGCCTGGTATATAATTAAGTTAATTTTTGGAATGGAATAATTAAAAACAAGATAAAAATTAGGAAGGACTTAAGAATAAGGGTGGCAGCATATATCTATATTTGGAGCGAGAGGGGTGTATAGATCACCCCCCGCAAAGGAAAAGTGGAGGAAATGAAAATATTTTTCCAATCAATTTTTAAAAATCTCATTTTGAGGTTATATTTTGTTGAGTGTTTACTACGATTTTGCGTGAAATTTAGAGTTTATGGCTTGTTTAACTGTTCTAACCTAAGTGACCTTTTTTATTTTATTTTATTTTTTTAACGTTGGGAAATGCATTTACGCACGACGTGTGGGACTCACCGGCGTAATACAGCCAGTACTACCCACTAAAACCCAACTAAACCTTCCCCCGTCTTAATGGGGCGTCGCAGGATCGCTTACGCATTCAACTACGATGCCCCGACGACAGGTCTGCCAAAGCAGACCACCACAACCATGAGGTTGCTCCAAGGTCCACTCTGCTATCAGAGAAGTACCAGGAGCAACCCGCAAGGTACACCGCCCCCCGAAGAGGCCAACCTACCACCGCCCACCGAAGTGGGCAACCTCCCTGTGCGTTTCTTAGCTTCGCGCCCGGTTGGATTGCCGGGCACTACTGAGCCCCCCCCCCCCCCCTAACCTAACTAGACACGAATGACATAAGACAGTTGGCACAAAAATTCAAAAAATAGTTGCCAGAGCGCTTGCGAAAATAACTTTAGATTGTCACAAAATCAAAATTTTCGTTGTTATTGACCCAAATAAAAGAATTTTCAAATAAAAATTAAAATGCACATCAACTTAACTCAATTAACTTAAAACGCATAATTGAAACTCCCTAAAATGGCAACACTGCTGTCTTGCAAAATCAAAACGCATAATTAAAACTCCATAAAGAAGCAACACTTGTGACAAAATTAGAAAAAAAAACAATAAAATAGTGCAGAATTGAGGTTATATTTATTAAATTTTGATATTTTTTATTTCCAAAAGCATTTGTTTCCTCCACTTGAAACTTTGTGGATTCACTCAAGATAATTAGCACTTTGCACACAAAAAAATCACAACAAATCTAAAATCACAACAAATCTACTGGCGAACCAGTATACTAAAGACGAGCTAAAAATTATATCTACAAACTTCATCTATTGAAGAATTATTCCTAATGAGTGTACATTAGATGACTGTCGAATAATACTAATAAACATTAATACAATACTTTTATACAATTGTTCATGACCCTTAACAAATTTATGTGCAAAAATGTGTATTACCTTAAAAAAAAAAAAAATCTTGTTCGTTTATCTGCAATCAGTCTTCAACTGCAATTAGCGTTATTGAGATGATCCTTCAGCAAGGATGACCCCTCCTTATAGTAAAGCGTCTAGGCTTTATATGTCATGCCGCTTTCGACGTTTCAGATAACTCATGTTAAGTAGTTTCGTTGCAAGTTCGTTTGGATGATCCTTGAGCCGACCCTTATACTTAATTGCTGACAGTCTAATTTCTTCTTTGACTGTGGTTATATTTAAGGTATTGTGTATTTGCTATGGTGCGTAAGATACGATTTTGCAGCCTTTGTATAAATAATGGTTATGTTAGAGCTACAGGCACTTCCCCAAAGCTGTATTCCGTACATCCAAATTGGTTTGAGTATAGTCTTGTGAATGAGTAGTTTATTGTAAATAGATAGTTTGGAATTGTGTGCCATCAACCAGTATAGTTTTTTGTATCTTATATTTAGCTCATCTCTCTTTGCCTTAATGTGGTTTTTCCAGGTTAATCTTCTATCCAGATGTACCCCAAGGTATCTTACTGTGTCACTCTGCGGTAAAGTACTTGTTCCTAATTTGACTTGCGGACAGTTTCCTTTCCTAAGAGCAAATGTGACATGGGTAGATTTGGATGCACTTGTTTTAATCTGCCATTTTTGGAGCCAGTCTTCTATTTGGTCTAGGCCTGCCTGTAAGATACTAAAGGCTTCTTCAGGGTTTGTATTACTGGCTAGTACTGTGGTGTCTTCAGCAAAAGTGACAGTGGTAATGTTTTGCATTTCTGGAAGGTCTGCAGTGAAAAGAGAATACAAGATCGGTCCAAGAACGGATCCTTGTGGTACTCCAGCTGTTATGTTACAGAATTCGGACGATTCTCTTTCTTCTCTAACTTGGAATATGCGATCAGCAAGGTAAGATTTAAACAGCAAGAAAAAGACGTGATGCAGGAACCTTTTTATTTTATATAGGAGGCCCTTGTGCCATACCTTGTCGAATGCTTGTTGGATGTCAAGAAATACTGCTGAGCAGTACTCTTTCTTTTCAAGTGATCTGCGTATATGTTCATAGACCCAATGTACCTGTTCTATAGTGGAATGTTGCTGTCTAAATCCAAACTGGTGTCTAGGTATTACATGATTTTGAAGTAACATGGAATAGTCTTGTTAGAAGGATCTTCTCAAACACTTTTGACAGAATCGGCAGGAGACTGATTGGCCTGTATGATGTGAGTTCCTCCCGGGGCTTTCCAGGTTTATAAATCATTTTGATTATTGAAACTTTCCATATTCCTTAAAATTAATCACCATTTCTAATAATATTTTTTGTTTTAGGCTTATGTTGTTTTGGGACAGTTTTTAGTCCTAAAAAAAGACAAGGAGTTATTTCAAGAATGGATGAAAGAAACCTGCAGTGCCAACTCCAAGCAATCTGCAGATTGTTATCAATGTCTTAAAGATTGGTGTGATGAATTTTTGTAAACATAATTTATCATAAGAATTTTTAATAAACTAAAGCTGTTAATACAACACTAAATATAACATAATATGTAAATAACTAAATAATATGGTAAATTGTATTTAAAAAATTAGTGGAAATAAATAGATATTACATGTTCATTGCAAAGATAACACTCTAAATTTTTGATAACTTTTGTATGACTTTGATATTAAGTATGTATCAATAACTCATTATTATTATTAATAATATATTTCAATTTATGCTCAGTAGAGTACATGTCTATTAAATAAAAAAATAAATAAAACAATTATCTAAAGAGTTCATATTATATTTTAACAACATAATCTATAAATATAATAAAATTGTAACTAAGCCGAATCTGTACATTAAATATTTTTTGGAAAATCTTATTGAAATAGACATTATTATGGATACAGAGGCCGAATCTATAGATTTTGGAATTTTTGTCTGTCTGTCTGTTACCGAATCACAGAAAAACCACTATAGGGATTTTGATGAAATTAGATATGGTGATAGCTGGTTATTCAGGTCAACCTACAGGATACTTTTTACCACAGGAAAATGTCTCATTTCTGAGAAAAAATACAAAAACTGCAATGTAAAAGTATACTATTATGTAAAATCTAAGAATTTGGTTTTTGCTCATCTGAATGCGGGCAGAGCCGCAGGCAATGCTAGTATAGTATATATGTATAACACATTCATACATTTTAAACCAAATTTCATATTTTAAGTTTATAATATTATTGTTTTGTCATAAACTTGACTTGATGACAATAAATATTTACATGTGTATGTAAGAATTATCACAATTATTTATATTACTGGTGGGGAATAAATTTTAAGTTGTTTCTCAATATACAACAATAGTGCTACTTACATATTTGGTTATTGGAGTAAGAACATAAGTATTTTTTGAAACATTGGTCTATATGGAATGAAATAACATTAAATAATGTTTAAGCACTAATATGTTTATCACTCAGAATTTATATTTATACCATCTTTTCACTTTATTAATTTTTTTATTGTACAATATGGGCAGTAAATTCAAAATTGCAAAATACAACACTGATAAAAATGTTTTGTCACATTTTGATACTGAGATCCTATAATCTAATAATATGAAATGGGTATAGCATTAATTAAATGACTTTCAGGCATGCATATATGATTTTTAAACAGCCTTTTTCTGTTAGAAATACTTAAAAAAAACTAGTACATTTATGACAAAAATATTTAAATTATGTATTATAAATAATTATAATATACATACCGTATTGACAAATGATACATTTTCTGAATACAAAGATCAAAGAATAATGTTAACTATGCCATAAAAATAATAAAGAATATAAAGAAAAATATCAGTACACCAAATATTTTAAACATAAGTGCCCTATTACCAGTGATATTCTGAAAGTACTTGAGAATTTCCCTGTGACCTGCTTCTACATTCATTTCAGCTTCCTGAATATTAGCATCAATTCTACCTATTGCTTCATCTTGTTCTTTGACCATATGAGCCAATTGTTGAAATATGCCACCTAGTTCAACAATAGTACTTTCAATATTATGCATTGTTTCAGCTCTTTGTTGCACATATGTGTCAGTATCATCTCTTAAGGCTAATTGCTGAGTTTGCAAACTAGATCCTTCACCTAAATCTATACTGATTTCATCAGGTTGCAACAATGTTGGTACTTCTTTTATCACTGGAGCAGTACTTGAAAATTGCTCTCGTCTATTATTTTGATGTTTCAGATTTTCTGATCTAACTTCTAAGACCTAAAAGAAACATGTCAAAAGACAAGTAATTTAAAGAGATATAGCTCATTATACACATAATATTTCATTTCATTTATTTCATTTAATTCGTAGTAACAAAAATGTATACAAATATACTCCTTAATCTAGCAACAATTATTGTTTAACAAAAGGTTAGTTTTACAAAAGTATTGTTTAAAAAAATATAGGTAACTAATCAAATGGAGCAATACCTGCTTAAACTGATTACTCATAGATGCCAACCTAGATTGCAAAGCTAGAACAACACTTGATGAATGACTGTGCATACTTTTACGACCTCTTGGCATTTCACCCAATCTAGCAATCTGCTGATTAAGTGAATTTAAATCACCTTTAATTATATATGTTAGTTCATGTATTTCCATTGGCCGATCATCAAATAAAGACTTCTTTTTTGCCACTGAAAATAAAATTATATTAACAATTATAATTTACAAATTATTAATGGAGAATCAAGCAGATTAATAAAATCTAAAACTTACACATTGCAAGCTTTTCTAATTTAGCATAAGTACTTGTAATATTTTTGCTTATGACTTTTGCCATGCTCATAAATTGTGAATAAGTTGCTAGTACAGCTGCTTTTCTTTCATCTTTAACTACTGGTCTAGCCAAAGTCCGTCCTTGAAGACTACGGACTGTAGACACAAACTCTTGAGTTCTATCCCTGGATGCCATAACTGGTTCAAATATAAATTCTTCCAAAAAGTCAAATTTAATATCACTTTCTTCTATTCCTTTGTAAAAAGTACTTTCAGGGTTATATGAAATAGGCTGCTGGAATACAGATCCGTTTTTGTTTAATTTATTATAAGGAATTAACTCGTCCGGTGATAGCAAAGGTGTCTTGTCTGACACACCAACGTTTCGACGACGAGGGAGCATTGCATTCTAGAGTAATAACTAATGTAAGAAAATTGTCAGAAATTTTTAATTTTTCCCATATGATTCCATCAGAAAAGATCTAAAATAGGGCATGAATATAAGTATATGTATTGATACATAACAGGTATAACAAATTGAAACCAATAGATATTCACTACAACTATTTTTCAATATTTAGTAAGTATGCACTTTATCAATCTTTTTATAAAATATTATTTCGATGTCTAACTTATTTGACTTTTTAATGAAGTAATAAATGATGACGTTGGCATTTAATGTCAAAAGCAAAAATATAGAATAACAAACTGAACAGATTAAAATATTATGTGAGACGAAAATATATTTTATGACAGACGAAATTAAAGCCAATTCATTATCATTAAATTGGCCATTCAGCAGAGTAGTCTATGTTATACACTATATTATTAAATGATAATGACCAACCGGCCTTAAGGCGGCCAGCAAAAAGTATGTAAGAAGTAAGAACTACGTTTTGTCTCATTGAAACTAGCCATCTGCGCAGGAGATATGGGTACGCGCAGACACATGTGCACTCTATTCCTGTTACTCTTATACTCCAGTGAGACGACTACTCGACATGACCGGTAAGAGTTAAGGCGCAGGACCGATGGCTTTACGTGCTCTCCGAGGCACGGGGGTGATTTCACCGCCAACTTTCCAACTCCGGGCTTTTACTGATACTTACTAAACAGAAAAACTCATTAACTAAACTTGGCCCGATCCGGGACTCGATCCCAGGACTTCTCGATGTGGAGCCATACTTGCTAGCCACTACACCACTGAGACAATTGTATTCGGCCCTTTTTAACGTCCCACTGCTGGGCACGGGCCTCCCTTCAATACGAGGGGGATCAGGCCATAATCCACCACGCTGGCCAAGTGCGGGTTGGAGGCCTTCACATGCCTTTCGAAAACTTCCTAAGTTCTCTCAGACATGCAGGTTTCCTCACGATGTTTTTCCTTCACCGTAAGACAAGTGGTAATCATGTTAGAAATGATTCGCACATGAAAATATCAGAGGTGCGAGACCCGGGATTTGAACCCGCTTCACTCGGTTTTCCAAGCGAGCGCGTTACCACTGGGCTACGACTGCCACTACTACTGAGACAATTATTAATATTATATACAGCCTACAGAATACTCAATACACTAATATACAGGTTGTCGTGTTAATAGTAGTCTAAACGAAATGTGACGAGAGATGAGATCGTGCTCTATGAAAACAGCCGGACAGCCACAAAAATTTTAGTAAAACTATTACAGTTAAAACTGTAAAAGTTTTACTAAAATTTTCTGATTTTCATGATTTTATTACCATATTTATTTTTACCATATTTATGGCATTTTATTGAAATAGCGAAAAGTACTCTTTTATTGAATAATATTTTTGACTAGATGTGTAACTACGTATTTATTGCAGTTTCCCAACAACATGAACAGTGTCTTTAGAAAAAAATATTAGCGTTACAAATTTCTACAATACAACATTTTTCATCAAAATTTTAAAGTACTGTGGTGTACATATATATATATATATATATATATATATATATATATATATATATATATATATATATATATATATATATATATATATATATATATGTGTGTGTGTGTGTGTGTGTTTGCCTATGTTAGAACTATTTTGAAAGGTGCCCAACAACAAAGCGGAAATCTTTCTTTTCTTGCTTACCCTGTTGAAAATGTCCTATAGATTCCGTTAAAAAAAAAGGTGTATCGAAATTGTGCTTTTGACGCAGTAAATCCTTATTCCCATACTAACCGACTGCCCGACACGAAAGAGAAAAATTCGACTGATGTATGGAATGTTACTGATACGTATAAGAGTAAAGATTTCGTAAGTGGACATCCTTGAACAAATGATGCAAATTATATATCGAAAAGTTATGGTCGGTGATAGGATCTCCTTACCACTTTGCAAATATTTATTAAACGATTTAAAAGAAGCGACTGCATTCAATGTGGATTTCTTGATTGAACCTAGCTTATAGTTTCATGGATTGATTAAGGCGTTCCCTTTAGAGTTAGCGATTTAATTCGTTTGTCAATATTTATTAAATAATTTAAAATACGCGATTGGATTTAGTGTGGATTTTCTGGTTGAACCTAGCTCATTGTTTCATGGATTTGAGTATTGAGAATTTCACAATCAAATATAAATTTTTTTTATCAATACATTTATTAACATTAATATCTATTCTAATAGCAGCTTAGGAAAATTTAAGTAAAAAAATAAAGGATATATTTCCATAAAAAGTTAAAACTAAAAAATTCAATATTTTTAGGTGAGAACATTATTTTTAGTTTCTGTCATAATGATAAACTCCTACAGTTTAGCTAATCAAACCTCCAGTGTTTTTCATTCAAATATCAAATTTGACGTCAGTTTTTAAAGAACTACTTAACGAGTTTTTTAGGGTCTCGATCGTCGTCCGATGTTTCGTGGTCATCCCCAGATGTTTTTGAACCGTCATCAGATCCTGAAGAGAAGTCTGTTGAAGAGTCCACTTTCTTTTTCGCCGTTTCTTTCACATTATTTTGGGCCGGTAACTTGAGAAGTGGAGTGATTCCATTCACGAAGTTTGATTACTAGTAGAGGTGTGGCTTTTTTTTAAATCTCGTGAATAAAAATCTCCTTAAAAAGTTTTTAATATTAACGATTGATTAA
This sequence comes from Brenthis daphne, assembly GCA_947093115.1. Taxonomy (NCBI): domain Eukaryota; kingdom Metazoa; phylum Arthropoda; class Insecta; order Lepidoptera; family Nymphalidae; genus Brenthis; species Brenthis daphne. The sequence continues at coordinate 9,620,216 of OX352471.1, forward strand.
GAGTTCTGTCAAGAAAAAACTTTGCAAAAACTCCTGTTATAAGTAACTGAATGCCTAAATTATATGATTATCCGTTTAGAGGACTAATTTTATCATAATATAAGTAATACCGGTTAATTTCTTTTAAATTGCAACTTCCACATAAAGGCGTATCTATTCTTATAAATGTCGTAATCGATTTCATATTAGGATCGGCTGAATGATCCTCATTTTCTATTGTGCTTATTACGCAGGAATTCCAAATTTATTTTTTTAGATCTCATGAATATGTAATTATCGGCGATCCTATTAGAATCTCTTTAAAAAAATCCGTAATTGGTGATTTCCACTACGATGTTGACACATTATTTACTGGAAGGTCCTGATAAATCCCGACATCTTTTGTTTTGATCATAACCAATAAGAAACACTAGTTTTTGGAGTTTAGATATACAAGTAGGAACCTATCAGATTTTCTAATAGAAATAACGTATAAACTTTTGAAATTGATGCAGCTCCATTTAACTAACATTACAACCCTATAAATAAAGTCCATATTAAATCCATGCACTTGGATTTTTTCGCTCCTTATGGTTCTGTATAAGTTTTTATTGGACATTTTCAACAGGGTAATTCACCATCTTACTCATAAGGCTTTTGGCGCTATGTTTTGCATTTATTTATATATATATATATATATATATATATATATATATATATATATATATACACACATATACATATATGTATATAATTTTTAAGTATTTAATTATTATTTAATACTTAACGGCTCACCCTCGCTTCGCTCGGGTTCATCGCTAGGTACGTTTTATTATAAATAAAAATAGTTATAAAATAAATAAATATAAATAGTTATTAGCCAGCGTAAGCCATATAAATTTTAATTTTTTTTTGTTAATAATATTGACAAATATTGACATTAATATTTATACGATACTAATGTCACTCAATTGTTTTGTCTTCCCGGAACCTCTCCACTAACACTTAAACTTTACGGTATGGTATTAAAGTTCAAATTGACTAAGGTATTATTAAGATCTTTTGTATGAGAGTAAAGTGTTGTTTTTAAACTTTTTCAGGAACTTTTTTAAATTTTTCCCCCCGTAAGAACCATTCTCGTACTTCAAGGAATATTCTAAAAGAAGAATTAGCAAAATCGGTTCAGCTGCTCTCGGGATTTGCGCTTACCGACACATTCAGCGATTCATTTTTATATTATAGGTAATAAAATGAAATTATGAGTTCTCCTTATTTATGTATTTTAATTTTCTATCATTGTGCCATTTTTGTATTGCGTAATTATGCTTCTATTTTTGTAGGTTACTAATGTAGACCGATCATTCATTTATAGTTTTAATTCCACATTAAAACTGCTAATTTTCAAAATTACCGTCAAACTCATTCGTGTCTTCCACGCAAGTCGCAATATGTGACACAGGCGGAATTTATTAACGGATGCGTCCGTTAGCGCAACTCTAAACCAATAGAAAAAAAAATGTTGCTGTCAATGTGACAGTTGAATATTTAAAAATAATCAAAGTTTTAATTATCAAGTTCCTAGCTTAAACTTTACGTGTATGTACTTGTTCTTAAGTGATACAAAGATTTCTCATTTCATATTCATATTTGAATTTTGATAATTGAGGAATGAGGATTAACAATCGTAAAGACAGAAGTACCGATACCAGAATATATTATTAAATGGGAAAGAAAGTAGACACCACAAATGGTATTTACCGAATAATCTGTCATTTGTATCATGAGTTTAAAATATGATTACCTATTTAGCCAAGTTTGTCAACATCTTAGCATCTATATTTCAGAATGTCGTCATTTTTACATCATATATTGGCCAAGTGATTGTTTTGTTGGTGACAATCGTAACTTCTTTTATTTATAATGCTTTTAAATGTATCTTACTATTTTTTCAAATAGTCTATGAGGACAATTTAACTATTTTTACAGAAGATCTGCCTAACTTGACAAATAATTTCTATGATGCGTTTTATTATCATATTTACTATTTGTGTAATGTGTTGACAACAGTGGGAAGTGAAATTATTATAAAAGCTAATTTAATTACTGGTAATATAAAATGGTCAATTAGCACACTGTTTTTTATAATTTATGAAGTCTTATCTTACCTAAAGAAGACAATAATTTTCTTTGGTGATACATTATGGCTTGTGCTTACATTTGTGCCTGTACATCTTCCAGATTTAACAAAGGCTTTATTTAAATGCATGAAAGATTCTATTGTAAGCAGTGTGATTGACGCATATATGGCATTATTGAGAATCACAAATTTCTTGTCAGATGTACCTCTGGAATCCTTTATGGGTATATTAACTGCAATGATAATTGCAAGGTCTTGTATACACTTTAGAGAGACAATACAGGTTCAGATAATGAACATATACTGGATTCTAGTAAGAAAAGTGACATATCTATATCATGTGGTATATAATTATTTTACGGACTCTGAAGTGAGAATGATAACACAAATAGTAGGGGGGCAACCAGTAGTTTCAAGAGATATTGATTTCCAATTAGCAAGTGATAATGAAGGAGATCCTGCAAATGCTGCTGAAGCTTTATGTGTAGTTTGTCAGGAAAGACAAAAATGTGTACTTACTTTACCCTGTCGCCATGTTTGTTTGTGTACTGAATGTTGCATGCGCCTCTATGGTTATCAACGTACTTGTCCTATTTGTAGAACTTTTATTTATCACTCAGTGACTGTATATTTGTGATATTTATTGTGTCTTGAAACTTGATACATCATTCCTGGCCTATACAATATTATTCTAACAAAATAATCATGTGATTACAGTCTTGTTTTAATTTGAGTTTAAAAGATTTTTGTAAGGATTATAGATATATTAAAGAAAATACAAAAATTTTGATATTAAATATATTCATTATGTTACTACTGTCTTTAGTTTTATTAATAATTGTTAGTACTTTGTTAACTGTATTGTTTTAATAAGTGCATATTTTATATTATAGGAACAGAAGTATAAATAATTTACTATAAATAATAATTAACTAAGTCTTCTTAAGTTACTAAAATCAAGATTTTCAAGATCTTCAGCATCATTATATTGTCTAGATATATGTTGCCTTGAATAAAAATTTAAATCTTTAAATGTGAAACTTACATCTTTAAAAGCATTTAAAGTAAAAACTGCAACTATTAAAACAATGAAACCGAAAATACAACCTAAAATATTGTCAGTTTTCATATGCTCCCATTCCTTATATAAAATACTTGAGGCCATTATCACTAGTACTGTAAACATTACATAATACACTGGTGTAACAATACTCGTATTGAATATATCTAGTGCTCTATTTAAATAATTCATTTGTATCATTATACAAATAATTGTTAAAACCAAAAGTAACCAAAAGAAATAATTAGAAAAATTATTAACTTCTTCCCTAATACTTTCTCTTATGCCTAAAGCTACACCTTTACAAAATACTACTGTTAAACTACCTATAGAAGAACATATTAACAAATATACAATAACATTGGTATTACCAAATCTAGGGATGAAAATTACCTTAAGTATTAAAGTAATAACTAGTATTGTTACAACATATGTTAAGAAAACATAATCTGTTAACTTATCACACAAATCTGAAAATTTCTTTATTTCTTCAGCTTTTGGTGAATGAATTACAAAAATAATTGAACCTACAATACACAGAAAACATCCAATCTGGAACAAAATTAAATTACATTAAAAAACATCTATGTACTATTATGATAATTACAAAAGTTGGTGTGTGTATGAAATTTAGCACTTGGGCACACAGAGCAATGGTAAATCGCTAGTAATTTATAATAAATTTTTGAAATAATTTTATAATTCTGGGAGACTAGTTTTAAATTTTTCAGATATACCTTAACATTAATTATATACTATGCTAGTATGTTAAACTGTGAGTAAGGTTTTACTTACAAGATTGTTTCAATTAAAATAAGATCAATTGTTTTGAAGACTAGAGATGATACATTTATTTAATTTTTAGGTACTAGCTATTCTTGCAATGTATGTGATTTGTTTGAAGCTTACCTTTCCAATAAAATTAAGTTTTTCATGAAGAAACTTTGAAGACAGTATTGCAGCAACGAGAACACTTAAAGCACCCAAAGGTGTAACTAAAGACGCAGGAGCAAATGCATAAGCTAAAAGATTTGCTGCTTCACCTATGCCCACTGAAAATATAATTTATAATAAAATTCTTTAGCATTAGAAATCAACCATGGTTGTTTTAAATATAACACAATTTACTTGTTATTAGGCCTAACCACCACATCCATTGTTTTAGATATGCATATCCTCCTGCAGAAGCTCTTATGTTACCTGTTTCATTAATCTTTATAAGGGCTACTTTTTTTATAATAAAACTTGACCCAATAAAAACACTTGATGATATTGCAAGACATAGTCCTATTATAAAAGACTCATGGTCATAATTTTGTCTTGACAGCATTATATTATTTATTAACTTTCAATTTTTTAGTATTTACTAGTATTTATAATAATGGTTCTACTTCAAGAATCATAGATAAGATAGTAAATGACTCATTTTTATACATAATATAATACACAGACATTTAATAAATTATTAACATGCCCTTTATTACAGGTTTTCATTATTATCACAGACCAACAGGAACACCGAACAACAGGGTTGGATCCAGAGCCTTAAAAAAATATTGTACATAGAGAATAAAATTATACTACTTGTCCAAAATTATACTACGTTTGACGTTTCATGTTTTTCACGTTTCGTTTTACGGCGTCTTTGTATTGAATTGAAATAAACATGCATAAGTATTAAAATTGAAAGAGAGAAAAAAACAATCGAAAAGAATTTTTTAAACAAATCTACTTTCAATATACAATTTTGATGATGAATATAATTTTTTCTCGTGTTTTTTCCCCTCAGAATGAGTCGATAAAACATGCTTCGCGGCCATCATTAAAACCTTACATACTTTACATCGTGCTTTGAAATTACATTGAGGATCACGAGTAAGCCACTTACTAAATTTTGGATCACTCTCCCATTGGACTCTGTATTTTTGTTGTCTATGTTTTTCCTTCACTTTTAAATCGCCTCTTTCAACGCGTTTCTTCTTTGGCGTCGAAACACCGCACTTTGTGACTTTTATTCGTCCTCACTTTCACTCATGATTACAAATTGCGACTACAAAATAGTTTATTCTCAAAATTGTCAAAGCGTAAGAAACAATAATGCACACACGTCATACACTACAATATTGTACTAGTTTATAACTTTATACTAATGTATCTATACTGCAACAATTCACTGTCAAGTTTTGTACTTAGTCAAAATATTACTATGAACATGATATGACGGTAATATTACATATTACATTACCGTGAGATATCGTCTCTCTCGCAGTTATTTATAAATCCAATTATGTTTATAACAAAAATCGGATGGAATAGTAAAACATCACATAGGGTAACCCCGCCTACCTTGTCATTGCCTGAATTGGTGTTGCCGTACGTTCAGAAGTTCCCGAGATTGTAGAGTTAATATTAAAAAATAAAAGTACTCACCAATAATACAAGTCGGTCGACCTAAAGATAAAATTATGGTATTTTTACGTAGTATAGTGGCAATACTATAACTACATACTACACACTATGAAATAATGGTACAAATAGTATAATTATACCCCTTTACAACCGGCGAACTTTTTTTTAATTTTTTCGTGTATGATTTATGTATTCTAGTTATTTAAGCTTCAAACAACCTAAAAAAAATATTAAAAAAAATTGCGTACCCCCCTTTTTTTAAAAAAAGTACCCTCACGATCGTGATGATCAGGATTAAATTTACTTCCGTACGATAGTGATTTTTTAGGAATCAGTTGGGTTAATGAAATAAAAATCTAATATAATCAACTTAATTTATATCCGTGATTAAATAATTTGGTAATCATATATATATACATATAAGTCTTTATAATTGAGCATATATTTTTGGTTTAATTATACTTATATATATTAAACTTATCTATATTTGTATTTATTATACAATGTAAACAACTTCAGCATATAAAGTAGATTAAATCTTTGAAAGCATAAAAATAACTAACATATTAGGAACCATTTTGTGATCAACTGCAATATCTAATAATTTTATTTGTAACATACAAATAAAATTATTAGATATTGCAGTTCGCATGGTATAATCGGAAATAATCTTTTCCCCACGACATGCACAAGTAAACATCGTATTTACACAGCAAATTTTGCTTCTATTTGTGCATGTCTCCAATCTGCAGGAACGTTAAGCCGATAACTGTGCAAAGGTTGGCTGATGATCATATCCATCATATCTCTTTGCTTGCTTACTCTCAATTGTCTTGCTGGCATATACTTGAAAGGCGGTGCCTCATCTTCAGTACCTGTGTCTTGATTCAATCGGCGTTTGTGGTCTGGACTACTCTACCAAGCATCTGCTACTTCCATTTTAAGTTCAAAATATTTTTTTTGGGAAATTTATTAGCTTCACAATCTATTTTATACTTCCGCCATGCATTAACTACAGCTAAATCCAAAAAATAAATGATTACCTTCAGAGTCCACTTTTTCGTTTTTATGAAGACACGCTATTAATCCATTATTTGATCTAAAACTTCCACTCCACCCATGTGACTAATAAATTAATTAAGAATAATTGCTAACTACCCTGGGAATAATATTATCCTTGTAAGATTTTGTTTGTTTGTCCCATCGTTTAACGTAGTCTTGATGTTTAGCACCAGTACAATTGGACGCCATCAACATAGCTTTATTATCTTCCGTTTTTACTTAGGTAGTAAATATTGGAGCAAATGAAACATAATGGATATTGGAGCAGCTAGTTCCATGAATTCCTTATCAAAATAGTCATAAATATACTCACTAGGTGTCTTGACTGGTCCTGAGTGTGGGCTTGGGTAATTATGATCTTTATCAGTAAATGATGATTGCCTCCACATATCAAATGACGAACAGACATATTTTCAGTAATTACCTACATCAGAAGACAGTTCCCAATGTGCTGGAGGAACCTTCTGGATGATATTCATCGCTAAATTTTTGAAAAAGGAAACGATCAAATTCCTCACCTTCATCGTGTAGCACCTCAATATCAAAGAACATATCTATTTTGCAAGAGGTCCAAAACCTCTTCACCCCTCAAAACTGAGCCTAAAATTAATATAAAATTATAAAACTTTACATGTACTGTCAAAAAGCAGCTTTAGAAAAAATACATTTTTCGTAATTATAAATGAATTAAAACCCGGATTATCACGATCGTGACGATGTAAGTTTGAGAGATCAGAAACAAAAGAACAACTATGCTATCAAAATACAAAGGACGGATTTGTGTTAATTATTATCTACATTAAACTTTAATAACAAAAAAAGACGCCAAGCTATGAAAAATATAGCAAAAAAATGTACTTATGTAATCGAGACCCATGTCCAAAATGCGCTGCCATCTTTGTCGACGGTCCTTCGACCACTGGACACATTACAACGTGTCCTTTTAATTTTTGAATAAAGCGTATATATCAACACTATCGTGTGAGGCCGATTGCGTTCACAAAAACAATTACATTTTGAATTAGAATTTTTTTACCAAATGTCACGCTCGTATTAAATCGGTCGTAAAGGGATACTACGAAATCCAACACTGCCGGACAACAAGATTATTATCACAACACTTTTACTATAAATCGCTATAACGCTATCTATTTTTTTTTTTAATATGGCTTATAGTTGCGTTAACAGACGCAGTTCATTCTGCCAGTGTCACGTTTTGTGAGGAAGACACGAATGAGATTGAGCGGTAATTTTGAAATTTGGTAACTTTATTGTGGAATTAAAACTATAAATGAATGATCGGTCTACAAGATTAACCTATAACAATAGAAAAATAATTACGTAATACAATAATGCCACATTGATTGAGAATGAAAAAATATATACATAATGAGAACTATATTATAATTTAATTTTATTATATACTATAAATTTAACTAGTTTTTTAATAAATGGGCTAAATACAAGGGCTAATAAACATTTGGTGTTAACTGGGCGGTGAATTTGAGGAGGGATTATATCATATAGAGAATATTTCAGTTTGGGACAATTAAAGAGAATATGATCAGTGGAACCCTCATCTAAGCCACATTCACAAATAGAGCTATTTCTAATTTTTTATTTTGCTAAATGAACCGGAGTACACGCATGGCCTAGACGAAGCCTACATATAATAGAGGTGGTTTTGCGGTCAGCACGGCGAAATCGAAAGAACCACGGGGAGACTGGAACCTCCGGTTGGATTGAAGCATAATACTTACCTTTAATTATTTTAGAAGCGTTCCAAAATGTGTTCCAGGAAGTGTAAAGATTTTTTTTAGACAAAGAACGCAAGTCGTGGGAGTAATTATAATAATGATTTAAAATTCTGCTAACCGTTGCAGATTTGGCATAGCTATCAGCAATTTCATTGTCGATAATACCTGAATGACTAGGGATCCAAGCCAAGGTTATGAGGATTCCCTGTTCATAGCAACGAAAGAGAACTTCTCTAATTTTAAATATAATAACAAACCTTGATTTACTACGGAAAGAGTTTTGTAAGATACTCTGAAGGGAACTTAAAGAATCTGTGAAGATAATGACTTTTGACATTTTATGTGATTCTGCAAATAAAATGGCTTCAAGCAGAGCTATACACTCTCCCGAAAAAGCAGAAGCTTCAGGAGGACACTTAAAATTTAGTATAATATTGAATCGAGGGACCCAGCAAGCAGCCCCAACACAAGACTCACAAGTAATTTTGGATGCATCAATAAATATTTTAATATAATCAGACCAATCATTATCCAAAATACTCTTAAATTTAACATTGGCCCCAGGGTCACCTTTGCCAATTCCCAGATTCGTTATGATTGAAGGAACAAAGGTAAGCGAAGGAAAAGGTACTGAGTACAAGGGGTTAAGGTTAAGTTTAAAAATAGGCGCAGGAAGCTCTAAAAATTTTTGGAAACTTTTAATAATACACGGAATTTGTTAATTGGATTTAATATTTTGTAATAAATGATTGAGGGAACGTAATAACGGATGACATGAAGATTGTAAAACTTTCGAAATAAAGCGATCAGAAAGATATTGTCTGCGAAGATGAAGTGGAGGCTCTATACACTCAACCTGCATAGCATTTGTGGGCGATAATTTCATGGCACCTAGTATTATTCTTAGTGTCTTGTATTGGATTTTGTTCAATTTTTCTAGTGCTGTTTTATTGCATGGATCTAATAGAAATCCTCCATAATCAAAATGGCTACGAATAATAGCGTTATATAATTTTTTTGGGAGTATTGATGGGAACCCCACCACACTCCTGATAATGCACGTAAAATTTGAATATTCTTTTCACATTTTTTGGAGATATAATCTATATGAGTGGTACCTGATAATTTAGAGTCTAGGAAAATACCTAAAAATTTTACAGAATTTAGAACAGGAATGGTTTGTTCCTTATATAAAATTTAAGTAATAATAATTAAGTATTATGTATGATATCGAATATATTTCTTGTTCTTCTTCGGATGATTTTGAAAGTGCTGAAAATAGTTTAAACGCTTCTATTTCGGATGAAGGTACACTTGAACAAAAACTGTCAAAGGTATTTCCAAATAATTCTAAATTCCTTACCCTAGTGCATATTAACGCGCAGAGCATTCCTGCTCACTATTCAGATCTTCTCGCATCTTTTAGTACCGGCGTAGTCGATTGTATACTTGTGTCTGAAACCTGGCTTAAACCCTCACTCCCATCGACTAGTTATTCTCTTCCAGGATATCAGCTTTTTGGAATGACCGTACTGGTCAGGGTGGTGGCGGCGTGGGTATTTATCTGCGCAGCAATTTACCCGCCTGTGTTGTTAAACAGTCCATCTCACTCTCAACAGGCTCTCTTGAATATATTTTTTTGGAATTAGTTATTCACGGCAAAAAAATTCTTCTTGGTGTTTTGTATTGCCCAAGCGACAAAATTAATTATTTTCAGGAATTAGGAGATATTCTTGATAATCTTGTTCCCTGCTACGATCATGTAATTTACATGGGTGATCTAAATACTTGTTTAATAAAAAATGACTCCAGGACTGAAGCATTAAAAGATTTAAATACCTCAGTCAATTTACATATTCTCCCTTTGATTTCCCCTACTCATTACTTTCCTAAATCTCGCCCATCTCTCATAGATATAATCTCTGTCTCTCAACCTTCTCTCACTGTTTCGCATGGTCAAATGACTGCACCTTTCTCACACCATGACTTAATCTACCTCGCTTACAAATTGCGTCCTCCTAAGGTGAGAGGCAAGATTATACTTCAGCGCAACTTTAAGCATATGGATCTGGACCGCTTGAGAGAGGATGTTAGAAATATTGAGTCTCCGATACTGTCAACAAATAACACCGATAGCATGGTTGACTCTTTAACTGCTGAGCTGATTAGGTTGTATGACAAGCACGCCCCGGTCCGACCGGTACGAATGAAACACGCTCCCGCCCCATGGCTATCACCTGCGATCAAGAGGACTATGGCCAAGCGTGATAAGGCCAAATCTAAGAACAAAAAGCATCCATCTGCCGAGAATCTTGATGCATACAAAAAATTACGTAACATCTGCAACAGAATGTGTAGGGATGCCAAACGCCGTTATATTCACTCAACGATTCAGGATCTTTGTCAAGCGCAAGTTTGGAGATTCCTATTGTCACTGGGTGTGGGCAAGGCCGCAGAAACTTGTAAAAGTTCTGTGGATCTCAATGCTTTAAATTATAATTTTACCACTCCACCCATCACTCTAGATTCGCATACCAAAACTCAAACTCTTTCATTTTTATTAAACCTCGCCCCCCCTGACATACCACCATTCGTCTTTGAAACAGTCTCAGTAGATGATATAAAGAAGTGTGTCCGCTCTATTTCCACAAAAGCCATTGGTAGTGACGACCTCAGCAGCGACATGATTCTTCCGGTACTGGAAGATATTGCACCTGTGATCACTCACATTCTAAACTTCTCATTCACACGCAATGTCTTCCCGTCTTTATGGAAAAAAGCTTTTGTCATACCCCTACCTAAATCCCCGAATCCTAAGTATCTCACTCAATACCGTCCTATATCAATTCTTCCTATCCTATCCAAAGTCATAGAATCATTGGCACACAATCAACTTTACTCCTATCTATCTCACAATAACCTCTTATGTCCCTATCAATCCGGTTTCCGCTCCTCCCATAGTACAGTTGGTGCACTGCTGAATATCACAGAGGATATTCGTGGTGCTATGGATAAAACCAAGCTCACTGTGATGGTTTTACTTGATTTTAGCAGCGCTTTCAGCTCTGTGGATCTCGACATCCTTATGGGAACTCTTCGTGCGGTCAACATTTCTAGTACTGTTATAGACTGGTTTCACTCTTATCTCTTCGGACGCCAGCAGTGCGTGAAGACCAACGATGCATCATCGGATTGGCTAGATCTTACTGCTGGTGTACCTCAAGGCGGCGTACTTTCTCCCTTACTTTTTTCAATATTTATTAATAACATATCAAAAGTCATTTCTTCTCCCTTTCATCTGTATGCAGATGACTTACAATTATATCGACATTGTGAGCTGACCGAGTTACATGAAGCTATTGATGCATTGAACTCGGATCTTGTCCGGGTCCAAACGTGGGCAGAGTCCTTTGGCCTCCTTGTGAATCCCTGCAAGTCACAATCCATAATTTTTGGCAGTAGTCGACTGAGGTGCAAAATCGATTGGACCTCGACACCTACAGTCCAGTTCTCGGGTGTTCCAATCCCGTACTGTAATAAAGTAAAAAACTTGGGCTTAATTATGGATTGTAACATGACTTGGGCGGCTCATGTCAACGAGGTCAGCAAACGAATGCATTATACTCTTCACTCTCTCAAGCGTCTCCAATTCTTCCTCCCTTTCACAACCAAGATTATGCTTGCTCAGTCCCTTCTTCTCCCCATACTCGACTACGCTGATGTGTGCTATTTAGATGTGACTGAGGAGCAACTCAACAAATTAGAGCGTCTTCAAAATCTCGGTATTCGTTTTATTTTTGGCTTGCGTAAGCATGACCATATATCAAACTTTCGTGCTCAACTTAAATGGCTCCCGATCCGCCTTCGCCGTGATATGCATATCCTTTCATTCCTCTTCAATATTCTTAATGATTCCAATTCTCCTTCATACCTTCGTTCTCGCTTCCAAATTCTCCCTACTCCTACTCGTTCCAGGCGGCCTTGCATTACTGCGATGCTTGACATACCCAAGAGCAACACTAAGTTCTCTCTACAATCTTTTTCGGTGTATGCCGCATTGCTCTGGAACAAACTTCCGAAAGACATCCAATTAAGCCCCTCTATAACTGCCTTTAAAAAGAAAATAAAACAGCACTTTCTCACCCAAGTTATTCCACAATAATTATATTAACTACTATTATTATGCATTATATTATATAGATATGTATTTGTGTATGTAGTAGTATGTACATATATTTATGTATATAATATGTATAATGTTTTGTTATATGTATATATATGCATCTTTCGTTCCTTTCTCTCCCATACCTGTTGTTCCTTTCACTCACTCTTACGTTCCGTTCCCCACATATATATTTATTTAAGTATTTACATTTGAGTTACTGCACTTTAGCCTGCATTTTAATACTATCTCTCTAACTCACTTAGGTTGACTGGAAGAGATCTCTTCTAGAGATAAGTCCACCTTTGCTAACTAATTTTATTGTTTGTTACTCTCTGTATTTTACATATAAGTGCAATAAAGAATAGTATATATAAAATGTTAACTTCTGGAATATGTCTCTTCCTAGTAAAAACAACTACACTACTTTTCGGAACTGACAAAAGTAAACCATGTGACTGCAGCCATTCTCCCAGATAATACAAAGCAGAATTTAATCTAGATACAATTTCAGTCATATCCTTTGAACTATAAAATAAAACAATATCATCCGCATATTGCAAAATATTACAGAAACTATCTACAGATTTATCTAGATCATGAGTGTAAAAGCTATACAAAATGGGCCTAAGAACTGAACCTTGCGGGAGACCCTTCCAAATTGTTCTAGGGGGAAGAAGTTCACCCTGATATCTCACTCGAATCGATCTTCCAATAAAAAGATTGAAAATAAAATTAGTTAATTTTGGCGGTAAATTTAAGTAAAGCATTTTAGATTTCAGAAGCGGAAGAAGAACGCAATCATAAGCAGAGCTAATATCCAAGAAGACCCCACGAGGTATTCTCCTCTTAAAAAACTTAGACGTATTTCCGATATAAGAATACTGAGACTGTCAATTGTACCCATGCCCTTTCGAAAACCAAATTGTGACTTTGAGAGGATTTCTCTACTTTCCATTATCCAGTCCAGCCTATTCTTAATAAGATGCTCCATAACTTTGCCCAACGTTGATGATAAAGCTATAGGACGGTAAGACGAGGATTCTTTAGGATCTTTACCAGGTATTAAAATTGGTATAATGACTTGGGATTTCCAAGATGTGGGGATATTTTTGGACTCTAAAATTGAATTTATAATGGAGAGGTAGATCTGTTTAGCTGAATCACTTAATTTTATTAAGAAGGAATATGGAATGCTATCTTCACCTGGAGAAGAATCAGATAGACCATTTAAAGCACATTGTAATTCAGCAAAAGAAAAAGGAATGTCCATTTCATCATAATGAGATGGAAAATCAGGAGGGAAACAGTCTGAAAAAGGGACAAAAGGAGGAGCAAGAGTGCTACAAAAATTTTGAAGCCAGCATGACTCATTAGAAGAGATGTTATACAACAAATCATTGAATTTTTAATGCATTGCCAAACAATTGTCGCTGGGGTGCCAGGATGTAAAGATTTACAAAATTGTATCTAACTTGATTTCTTTTTTTTTTAAAAGCCGTTTTGTTTGGGCCACTATATTTTTATAATTTATGAAATTAGCGCGAGTCATGCATTGCTGATAGCTGCGTTCAGCAATTTTACGCTTTCTAATAGCTATCGTACATTCTTCGTCCCACTAAGGCGGAGACAAAAGTTTTTTATGACCTGAGCGTTTTAGCGGAATATCCGAAGAGGCTGCCAAAAGTAAAATTTTAACAAAAGCTTCGTAACAACACAATGAATTTTGAGGATCTACAATTGGAAAATTAGTTGACTGTAAATCAAAAGATGACCGAAACCCAGACCAGTTGGCTCTATTGAGACAATATGGAAACAGCGGATTTAGCACTGGGAATGAGGATGATTTCATGTTTAATGATATAAGAATGGGAAAGTGGTCGCTGCCATAAGATGAAGCATAAATCAACAGCACTCTTAGGGTTTTGATTTGGATAAACTCGTCTAGTTGGAGATCCATCATTAATAAAGCAAAAGTTGGCTTCATCGATTATGTCCAACAACAAGTGAGAGAATGTATCACAATAATGACAACCCCAAGCAGTGTGATGGATGGTAAAGTCACCCATTACAATGATTGGTCGAGGTAGTGAAGAGAAAATGAGCTGGAGTTCTGAAACAAGCGATGGGTGAGGATGAGGGATATAAATAGAAGCAAATGATATGTTAAGAAATTTGATAGCCACAACGTTAATGTCATGGCTGTGAGTAGGAATAGAAATTTGTGAAAACGAATATGAACGATTAACTAAGATAGCACTACCTGTATATCCATCATCCCTGTCATCTCTCAAACAGGAAAAACCTGGAATACGAAAACGGTTTCCAGGCTTTAACCAGGTTTCAGAAATGGCAAGGATAGCAGGTTCGAATTTATTAATAAGATGAATTATGTCTGATTTACGAGCTGGAAGGCTTTTGCAATTCCATTGCAGGATTTTTATTACATCCATGATGAGCTGATGGAAGGGGTGAAGATGGATTCATTACAGAGATTTGAGCAGCGTTGTCCGGTAAAATATTTTTGGAAGAAAAATGGTTGTTAATGGCAATTAATAAAGTGCATAAAAGATGATCAATAGACGAGGGTTCAGATGCGATTGAATTAATGGCGCAACCATTACCAAGAGATGAAGAGCAAGGAGAAGTGATATTATAGTGAGTCTGTTTATCGTATCCCTTACCTCTAGGAGAAGGGAGGCGTGGAATCTTTACTATCGTCTTTTTATAGGAGCGAATACCAGTTGAAGGAGAGCTATAATTGATAGGGTCATCGGTGTTGCTAGTGGAAGGATTTGTTAAGGAAAACATTTCTTTTGCAACCTCAGCATATGATCTCCTCACTGGAGGATGAGTGGCGGCTTCCGCAAAAGAAATGTTTTCTTGCGACATGGCAGTTTTAATTAACCTTTGTCTTGTCAGTTCAGGGCAATTCTTGTCATCTGCAAAATGGTTACCACTGCAATGTATACAAAGAGCGGCTTCTTTGGTAACACAACACGATTCTCCAGAGTGGGATTGTGTACATTTCAAGCATCGTGGTTTTGAGCGGCATATATTTTTAGTATGGCCAAATCGACAACAGTTCAAACACATAATAGTAGGTAGGTTATAAGTTTCAACATTAAGAGAAGAATAAAACGCGTATACCTTATTTGGTAGCATCTGACCCCTAAACGTTAAAACGACAGATTGAGTTGGAATCCAGTTAGGTGATCCATCTACAAATTGTTTCCGATTCAATCTTCGAGCTTTAAGAATTTCGCCACAACCACTAGGAAGCTCCAGGCTCCTAGATAATTCATCCATAGACCAGTCTATTGGAATTCCTCGAACTAGGCCCATGCGAGAGATGTTAAAAGTAGGTATAAAAGCTTTGTATTTATGTAACGAAAGTAACGGGTTTTTAATAAAATTATTAGCAGATGTTGCGGATGAGAATTCGACACTAATTTTATTACGGCCAATACTTTTAACTCCATCTTTGGCTATATCTTGAAATTTATTTCTAAAAAGAAATTCACCAAATTTGATTGCGCGAATAGTTAGTCCTGCAGACGGGTCTGGTTCTTCTCTTGCAACATGGATTATGAAAGGTCCGATGTCAGAGTCAGAATAAGAATTAATTAATTCGTTAAAAGCGGGGTTCAGATAAACTGTTTGAATAGATGGGTTAGCTGTCGAAGGATCAATAATAGTTTTTTTGTTTAAGCCGATATTTTGTTGTATTCCAGAGCGTTTTCTGGAGAAGGAAGTAGATGGAAGGAATTCTGTCTCCGGCATATAAAAAATTTCGCCTGGATCCGGAGGCTCCGATTGTGTTTTTTTTCCATATTCGGCTTGTCACATATAGAAGGAAAATTTGAAAATAAAAATCTAAAACTAAAAACTTACCACAATATCTTCTATATATACACCTAAAATATTTAACTATTTACATTAACTAATATATACAACTTATTATTTATAACTACTATTTCCACATTGATAAAATAATTCAAATCAGAGAGGCTCAAAATTGTGTGTTGATCACGTCAAACGCGATGACAGAATCCAACGCTATCTATAGTTTGTTTTTTTTTTCAATACTGTTGTCACTTGTCAGTGTCAAATGTCAATAAACAATTAAATACTTTTGTCTTATGTAGCCTGAATTCTGACGCTACATTTACACGCTTGGCAAATCTCATAGAGTATATTGCTACATATATAAATAGAGGTACAACTCGTCGTCGAATCTGGTAATGCTTAAAAAGCGCCATCTCTATTGTAAAGTGTGAAACTTTCTATATAGGTATATACGTAGCTATATATATATATATATATTCATATTATTGTTCATTAATATTTTTACTTAGGCGCAAAGGGTAAAAATAAAAAAATATATGATGTGTTATAATTTATTTGAACATTAATAATTCTTATAACAATAAAATTTAAATATATACATCGTCCTTCAACTAACTTAACTTAGTAGTAGACTTTACTAAGTTGGAAATGCTTTACCATCATTTCACTAGTTTTACACCTGCTAATAATGGTAATTATAATATTTTATGACCAAAAAATATTTACAGTACCTAAACAATATTAAATACAGAAACAAACATATTATATATATACATAACAATCATTACTGATTTTATATTTTTGTCAACATAGAAGGTCTGCCGTCTGGTAGTCTCTATTGCCGTACGAGGAGAACTGTATTATGGCATATGCCACAAATAGCACGATATTAAATAAATAATAACAAGACATTACATAAACCAATCAAGTTTTCACATATAACAAAAAAAATAAGAAGCAGAAGACAAGAAAAAGAAAAATAAACAACTAAAACAAAAATAACATTTATACATCTAATTAAATAATAACAGAAACAATGAGTAAAATGTATCTATCTATACATTTAACAAAATTCTAACTTATATATCTATAAATTTAATATTTTGTTAATCAATTTAACAATACAGAGGACGAATTTTTTACAATTTGTCTGTCTGTGACCAAATCACTCGAAAACCACTGGACAGATTAAATGAAAATTTGGGATGATGACAGTTGGTTAACAAGGTAAACACATAAATTAACATATAAACGATATGATGACGGACCCGAGCGAAGCGAGGTCCAGTCATTAATATATTTATAGCATAAAGGACACAAAAAAAATATTTAAGTTTCATTTGCATAATGACAAGTTCGACTCAGTTTGTAGTGACGCTACTGGCTATACCAGCGGTCGCGGGTTCGGGTTCTGCTGAGGGAATTCATTCATGAGCACAAATGTTAGTATGGCTTAATATTAAAGACATTAATTTTACTTTTATTACATTTGCTTTTCTTTGGATGTGGTTCGTTGATGTTGGTAACAGGGCCATCAGATTAATCCTTAAATGCACACTTTAGGGATTAATCTATTGCCCCGGTTGCCTGGGTCTTCATTATAGTTTTCCCCACTGCTCTCTGGTCTCCTGTAAAAATGAAAATAAGACTTAGTAAATAAACCATCTGCTACATCTTATAGTACATAGGTCGCAAGTGCCCAAATCAAACTTTTTATGTAGCTGTTGTCTTTGTCTTTTTTAAGCACATTTATCACTAGATCTAGATGTAGTTTTAATGCAGATACTTATCACGGTATATTTCTACCCCGACTATATGTCTAAATGGATAAACACCTCGAAATTAAAAATATTATTTGCTTGCTTACCATGATTTTGCTGGTTCATATATATTGACTATTCCTTTGGTTCTTTAGAGTAAAGATTCTTGCCTCAATACCCCGGCTACTCTGTGCTCCCCTGTAAAAATAAGATTTAGTTTAATGCAGGTAATTATCACAGTAAGTATTAACCCCAACTATTTTTGTACATGGATAAACATCTATTTGCTTGCTTACCATGATGTTGCTGGTTCATATATATTGACTATTCCTTTGGTTCTTGAATGAAGATTCTTGCGTCGATGTCCCGGCTGCTCCCTGCTCTGCGAAAATTTCCATATCCAACCAATAGGTGGTAAATACTGTATTGATTTTTTCGCATAGGCTTTACAGTTCTAAAAGAAAAATGATACAAATTATTAGTTCATTCATCTTAAAAAACGTATAATTAGTATATTTTCTGTAAACATAAACTTTTAAGATTCACCATCTTGTTCAAACTGACAATTCATTTAATATCTTATCTATACTAATATTATAAAGATACAGAGTTTATTTGTTTGAACGCGCTAATCTTGGGAACTATTAATCGGATTTGAAAAATCTATTATTTGTATATAGCCGGTTTATTGAAAAAGACTATAAGGTTTGTATATCATTATGCTACTACCCAAGGGAGTGCATTGCAGTAATCATGTCAACAAATCAGGCAGACTTCCATACATTATTGTAAAACTTATATTGATAATAATAAGTTAAAGGCTTTATTAAGTTTAGAATAGTACTTAGCAGCAAATTGTATCAATACTGTTCGTTATTGAAGTTTACTTATAACAAATATAAGTAACAATTAAACGGATACCCTACCCCAGCCTGCAAATTTATGATATTCGCAATGAAAAAAATACTAATCGATAGATTTTTAATAGCTCAATTCAACTACGTAGCCCTTCCAAATTGCTCACATTATAAAAATTAAAAATCAATAAAGTCCTTGAAAAAAAATTCATTTATCCGTATATTCAAATTTCTATATCTTTTGATATATACAATATTTTAAATTGCTCAAAGTTCTAAAATACTGCTCAAGTTGCATTTGTAATTGCTCAAGTAGAGTTCTCACCAGCTCCACTTTCCTTAATTATTAAATAAATATAAATAGTTTGAATAAATTTAACGTATAGATAGGTGAGTGCTGCGCATGCGCGCAAACAGTAACGCGAGTCGCAAGGCAAAAAAATCAAGTGTTTCATAACCTCATCATAGTGAAATGAAACTGTAATACTCCAAGCACAACATCATCTATTATCAGGTATTTTTATTATTTATTGACTTATTCATTATGTTCAATTTATACAAAAATCAAATCATGACTAAAAGGTAACTTTATTTTGTAACTTTATGTCTGTTTACAAAGTATTTTCTATATATTCTTCTTTGCTCCAAAACAAAATAAGTAGTAGTATACATGCTCATTATGTTTGCTGGATATTTTTCACTTTTTGACTAAAACTAAAAAATGCTAGAATAAATATAGCTAAAATATACGTATATTGCGCGCATGCGCAGCACTCACCTATCTATACGTTAAATTTATTCAAACTATTTATATTTATTTAATAATTAAGGAAAGTGGAGCTGGTGAGAACTCTACTTGAGCAATTACAAATGCAACTTGAGCAGTATTTTAGAACTTTGAGCAATTTAAAATATTGTATATATCAAAAGATATAGAAATTTGAATATACGGATAAATGAATTTTTTTTCAAGGACTTTATTGATTTTTAATTTTATAATTAATGGTGAGCAATTTGGAAGGGCTACGTAGTTGAATTGAGCTATTAAAAATCTATCGATTAGTATTTTTTTCATTGCGAATATCATAAATTTGCAGGCTGGGGTTGGGTATCCCAATTAAACTAAGTATATAGATTGCATGATGCTATGAAACGGGTCCATAGTAGCCATAGATAAAAAATATGTATAGGTATATGTATTTATTTCAATAAATATATTATAACGAACACAATTCGATTAGCAGTCATGTCACAATTGTTATCGAAGACTAATAATTTAATTAGAATATTTTAAACTCAATGTTAGTACTTTTAACATCTTTCAAAGTATATATAATGTATCGTTAATACTGTTTAAATCATCAGAAATAGGTAAATTATCTTTAAACAAAATGCAATTTTGGTCATTCTTTCCCTATTTACTACAAAATCATTATTTACTGTCAACTGTTACTATAATTACACTGCTCGTTAAATCGCAATTTATATATAATCTCTTTTCAAATTACAATACCTTGTTTTATTTTAATTAGGTACATAAAACATAATGAAGCTTTATATTGGGAGGACTTTGGATTTTCAGCCATGCATATTCTGAACAAAAACAGCTGTTGCAAACATTATCTCGGTTATTTAACGGCACTTGTGACGTGTGCTATACGTGAAATAATATCTATTTTATAATTGATAGTACATTTAAATAAGTAAGGATTTAGATTATATTAAAGTAAACTATGAGAATCTTACTTGTACCTATAGCACATATGGCGAGAAAACGAGTGTTTACTTATTGTAACAATTTGAATAATAAAGAAAATATTAAAGAGAGCTATTTTATTTAACCAACTTCCTAAAAGGAGAAGGATGACCTAACCGTGCGACCGACCCGACTGCAAGGAGAGGCGTATGTTTTTCGCGCCTATCTTTGTATGTTTGTTTTTAATATTCTTTATTCCCTCATATCTTCCAAACCACTCGATGGATTTCTTTAATTAAGGTATCGTTAGATTCGTCTCATTAATGCAAGAATTAAAAATATGCGGGCTGCTAGATTTCATTGTTTAAGGTGATTTTTTTTAAATCTTTTTCTGCAATATGGGTATCATATTAAAGGTCTCATAACAAGGATTCCAAAAAGGTATAAAATTCCTGTATTCCTTATAATAATTTAAGATCAAAAATTGTTAAATATAACTTCTAATGTCTGATTGGCAAAAAATAAAAAGCTGTAAATAAAAAAGAAATATTGTAAAAATAAGAAACAACATACATACATTATACATTATTATGTATTTGCATACATCTTGCGGCAAGGATGAAACGTGTACGTCTCCAACTGCATAATACTACGAGTATATTCCTCCGTGAACTTGTTTTCATCTTTTTAGTTAGCTTTTATGCAGTCGGGATTTTTATTTTTATAATATATATTTTTTACTTGTAGTTAATGTTATTTATAAGTATCGATTTGTTTGACACACCGCTAATCTATAAACATAGTTGTTAGTTGTTATAGAAGTCTACTTATCATAATAAACAAAAAAGTGGTAAGATCTATCTTTATCAATAGTTATTTATAAATTCTAGTTATTTATAATTGCTAAGACCGCATTTGCTTTGACTAATTCCTAGCAAATATTTTCGCTTAACAATAGCAAAGATATATTTAAAATAATACTTTTCTCAACCAAATTTTGAAATTAAAATTCAGTACAATTCATACAGTGCAATTTACGTGGTACTGAATTCATTTCTCTTTTGAGAGAAGTAGTCAAGATTTGTAAGGTTAATAATCTTTGCTTCAATTAATGGAACATGTTCATAATATTATGTACATACGAGTATATTAGAGATTTCCACAATTCAATACTTAACGGTTAAAAAATTACACACAATATTTATTTCCGAATACGTTTTTAAAACTGCTGAACCGAATTCGCGCGACTCTAATTACGTTTTAATGTTTAGTATACATTTCTCAGAGATAAGATATTTTCTCGCAGTAATAAGTATCCTACTCGTATATGTTGATCCGGATAACTAGATATCATCATACAAAATTTCATCAAAATCTATTCAGTGATTTTCTCGTTATACATTCCCAAACAGACAAACAGACGAACATTCTAAAAACTATAGATTCGGCTCTGTATCGATAATAATGACGATTTCAATAAGATTTTCTAAAAAATATTTAATGTACAGATTTGATTTAGTTAGAATTTTATTATAATATGTATTGAAAACGAGAGGTTTCAAAAGGAACACTATTTCTTATATGTATTTAATTTTCTTAAATCGCATGAAGCTACGGCAAACTATTGTAACTGTTGCTACAACTTGATATGGTGCTGTTATTACAATAATATTCATTCTAATAAATTAAATTTACAACTACACTGGGTTTATATTATATTTTGTATACTAGCGGCTCACCCTCGCTTCGCTCGGGTTCGCCTCTAGATAAACATGAACAAATCTATCCCTCGGGAACCGTATATTTTTCCAGGATAAAAAGTAGCCTATTGTTTGACCGGCAATATAAAGTGCATGCCAAATTTTACTAAATTACGTCCATAAGTTGTTCTGTACTAAGCTTTATAAGTTACTATAGTTTTTCAACTATCCTACGAGAACTCTTTGATTTTCCGGGATGAAAAGTATTTAAAATGTTGACCGGGGATATAAGGTACCACCATCAAAATTTCATTTAAATCAGTCCAACAGTTTTGGAGATTAGCCCTTATAAACAGACAAACAGACAGAAAAAAATAAATGAAAAAAAAACTGGATTTGTTCTATTTCTCTTCTTACGTCCCCGACTCGGCTTTTAACATTTTTTTTTATGTACAGACATTCGACCTCTACAGTTTTATTATATGTACCTATAGATTATCTTATACCATAGACTGAGTATATAAAATTAAGGGATTACAATATAAATTATAACTACCAATCATCCTATAAGCTCTTACAAAATTACCGATTTCCAATACAAACGTAGTGTGAAGCTCAAAATCTCGGGATTGACTTCAAATTCCAAATTCAACTTAATTTCATAATGTAGCTATGATATATTTTTCAAAAGATTGTTGTTCTTTTGATTAATTTTAGAAAAATCGTAAATGCGGCATGCGCGTATATTTTCAAAAACGATTTCAGCACAGAAGGAACGTAATATGGGTGACGCGTATGGAACAGATACCTCAAATAAATCCACAACGCGTTTTCGATTTGACGCCTTCCTCCTGAAAATTTGATTGCATGCTGTTTCTCAATTTTTAATTTTTATGCTATAAATATAAATATAAATATAAACATAATAGGTACATATCAATTGTTTAAATTAGTTATTATTGATTTTTTTGTTTTAAAATTATATATTTTTTAATTTGTAATTTTAATGAATTATTATTTTTTAAATTAAATTGGAATTATTATTATACTATTAATTAATACTAATGTGATAGCCTGTTAAAGTTAGCAAGTTGTAACTACCTATAATTAAAAGTGCAATTATCATGATAAATTATATGTAACCTAAGTTTAAGTATTATAATATTGTAACTTTTATTGGTAGTTCAATAAATAAATAAATAAATAAATAGCATACATATCTTTACAGATACATCTTCTCGATCTGAACTACGATATAGTAGCGAAAACTATATTGAAGAGCTCCTCGAATCCCATTCCAAGTATATAGAAATACTTGGAATGGGATTCGGGAATTTATGTCCATAATGAAATTTCATTGAAATCACAAAAGTTTAACAACCATAAAGGCCAATAGTTAGTTCATTTGCTTATATATTTAATTAAATAAAGAATTGTTTATCTTTATCTAAATGGAAATTTTATAGGAAAAAACTTATATTATGATTTATGTTTAACATCACTCATTTATCAAACTCAGCTTTGAGATAGCCATGTTATTAGCAAATTCAGGTCTAAATATTTAATTAAGTATGTATTGTATAACTCATTAACTATTTCACCATTAAATATTTAATGTTATTAACTAGTTTATAAGTTATAACTGACTAAATTTATAATACATATCATGAAAATATTCCAATTATTTTACGTTATGTTAAATGAATTGAATATATTGAGTACAGGGAATGTTTATGCAGAAATTAGATATTATAAAATTAAAATATATAATTCATATAATATAAAATAAATTTATAATATACATATAAACATACATTGTCTATTGGAATTAATACTGCATGTTTGTGCATTCTAATCTATATTATGACTGAACAGATTTCAAAATCAATATAATTATTTTACTCTTTTGACTACAACATTTACTTTTCTGTAGTACTTTCTGGGGTACTTTGAAAAAGGATCTCATGTTTTTTCAATTTTAAGTACTATACTATAGTTTAGAAATTATTTTTCTAGTTACTTTGTATCATTATATTTTTATAGCTAAATTGTTATTTAAAACTACATTCATCTAGCAACAACAATGCTACATAGAATCACTATGGAATTTTATAAATTGCAACATGAACATTAGTTAAAACAATGAAAATATTACTCTGTATCTATTTTTTTAATACCTTGAATGGAGCTTTCTTGCTTTTTTTTGCTTGCTTTTTGAAAATGAACAAGCCTCAAGATTGTTTAAATAG
Organism: Brenthis daphne; assembly: GCA_947093115.1. NCBI lineage: Eukaryota > Metazoa > Arthropoda > Insecta > Lepidoptera > Nymphalidae > Brenthis > Brenthis daphne. The sequence goes on from OX352471.1 coordinate 9,644,893, forward strand.
CATGATGTTAATACAAAATTAAAATATATAAAAAAAATGTAAGTACATACACATATACATACATATATAGCTATAGCATATTCTACATATTATTAATAATTATATTGTTATGTTTTTTTATTTTTGATTATAATAGTATTGTAGTTTTATTAGAATGTAGTTTTATTTACCAACAACAGTTTGAAATATTATGAACACTATAAACAAAAGTCATTTATGTAATTTATAGAAATATCAGATCGATATACTCACTCCTAAAACTTTGATACCGTCACAGAAGTGCCAACCCATGAGCCAGTCTCCTTCATAACTATGGTTCATAATAAGATAGCCATGTTCTTTCCCATGGTATCTAGGTATCATCATTCTTTATGTATATGGACAACTTTGTTCCTGACCACCATTCAGATATAAACACTAATTCTGAAAATAAATTACCAATTTCTATTTCATTTCTATAAAATTGATTGACACTTTAAAATTACATTAATATATTATAATACTTACGACAGTAAAACGAGTATGACGGGTATTCATATATTTGACATAGGTACCTTCAGTCTCTTTATATCCAGGAACGCAGCATTGCTTGTAAGTGTGAGGCGTATATATCGGAACAGGTTAAAAAAACAGGTTTTTAAAAGTAACAACATGGAACTGTTCCGTCATAACCGAAAAACCTGTTCCTGTTCCAAAACGTACCTATTACGATTTACGAAACAGCAAACAATTGTCAATACGAATCTGTTACAGATACAAAATGGAACTGGAACACCATGGAACTAGCCTGTTCTATGTTCTATACATAATACATATAATAAAATTGTACTATGTCGAATCTGTACATTAAATATTTTTTAGAAAATTTTATTAAAATTTAACCTAAGAATTTGGTTTTTGGTCATCTGAACGCGGGTGGAGCCGCGGGCAATGCTAGTCTAATATATGCTAATAGGAACTTAGAAAGAGACAGGTTAATATTGTTCTCATCTTATTGTTCATGTATGATCTGTGGTTCTTAGCTCTTTTACTTACTGTTCACACATTTGGATACACATAAAAAACTATTTGGGAATTTACAGTTGAAAATGAAGTAAAAAAAAAAACAACAATATTTTCGCGTAATATTATGATGTTATTGTGATTTTATTTTAAATAAACTTTAAAATTAAATATTGTTATTGAAATACCTAATTTAATTAATATATTACAATTTAGTTCAATAAAATTAAAAATGAAATTTAGCTACTAAAATTTCAATAGTATGTTTTTTACGTGTATCCGAACGGCTTAGTCTGTTATTGTAGTATTGATGGAACAGGCTGTTATTTTGGAACAGGTTATTGAAACTGTTATTTCATTGGAACAGGAACAGGTGTAACAGGTTTCCAATTTTTCCTAGTATGAACCACCACTACCTTGACCTTCTTGATGAGCACACCAAAAATGAAAAAATCGCAAATAAACCCAAACGCCAGAAACGAGTCCTAACTCTGTTCGACTAACTACGAAATTGTGATATATTGAGATCAGAATGAGATTTATCGAAGGAACATAAGCTCAACTCAACGTTAAAACACAATAACGGGCACTTAGTTTGGGGAAAATTATAAATTTTTAAAATATCACATTGTTAAAGATACCTTTATCATCAACGGCGGACATTTAAAAACTCATCTCATCTGGTCTCAGCAGTGACATCTATTGAACGAATTCAAAAAAAATTATAAGTTTTACCCTGCCATCTCTATTGTAAAGTGGGACAACTTCAATATTTGAATTACCACGTGATTTGTATATAAGTTGAATGACCCTGGCAAATCTCGACAAACGTCCACAAACACAAGCGTGTAAACGGGGGCTTAGGCTTGGCATGCGTGAGCAGCGGGATGTTAGATAGTGGCCCAGTAAACCTGGTATAGATGTCACCTTAGAGTATACATAAGCTATAAAGCGCGCGCTAGCATGTATGAACTTTAAGCACGGGTATGAACTGTAAACAGTCTCGAAATGTCAAGGGCGACGCTATTAGTCACGAATAGTCAATCGCGATTTGCGCTGTTTCTCTCGTCGGTATTTATTTGAATTTATGTAATCATGGGGAAATGTGCAGTTCCAAGCTGTAAAAATGATTCACGAAAGCTAACTAAAACGAACAAAGATATTTCTTTTCGTCGGTAAATAATATTTTAATCAGAAAACGCTAATTTTAACAAAATTACACAGGCGTGAGCGGGTGTTGCGGGAGGCGCGCGGGCGGGTCGATACAACACGTACTTCCGCGCCCCCGCTTCTCACTTTCCCTTATTAAGAGCTAGTGTTGTACCACGTACTACTCGAATATTTTGTATAACCATAGTATTAAAAATTAAGATCCTTTATGTTTGTCAAAAATAAAATCTTTAAATTTTAATGGCACCAAAGTACCTTACAATATTACTGAATTTTAATTTTAAACATTTTTATAATTTTAATAAGTTTTATAATTGCAATGAATATTATTTATTTCATTTTAGCTGTTATTATTATAATTATTTAAATTTTTTTAGAAAACCTTATAAATTATTCACCATATTTAGTGTTGTCATTATTATATTTATAAACATAAAAAAAAAAGAATTATTCAAGCTACATTATTATTCTATGTGAAATAAAAAAAAATTAAAATGTTAAAATTAATTAAGAATATTAATTATATAATAATTACATTATGGGATTTATTTTGAATTCACCTTTAATTCCCGTAGTTTGCGTTTAAGTCCCGTAGTGTAATTATTATATAATAATGGAACGCGAATAGTTAAAGAAAATAATATATAATTTTAATTTAGTTTATTATTATTTAAAAAAAATTACAATATTAAGCAACACTATTATTACTACATAGATTTACAAATGAAAGATATTAATTTAAAATACTGTAATTTTAGATAATAAAGTCTATATGTGCGTGATTAAATGGTTATGTTGAATTGTTTATGTTAATATACTTCTTTTTTAATTAAATTCTAAAAGTTTTACTAGGCTACCAGTATGTATCAATAGGTGTTTATAGAACATCTGCTTACGTTTCGCATAATGGCCAGTTTATGGCCGGTTTACACGTGTTAAGTTGTTTAGTAGTTAACTAAATTTTAATTTTAAGTGATTACTTGCGTGTAAACAGACAATTTAGTAGCAAGTTGCAAGTTAAAATTAAGTTAACTACTTAACTACTAAATTAGAATGTCTCCTATTTTTTCGGCTTAGTTCGTGGGCGCGGCTTGTCACTTGACACGTTTGGACACTTGGACAGTACAATTTAGTTACAAACGCATAAGTAGTTTAGTAAAACGCATAAGTAATGACGAGCTAAATTTAATTTTTTTCGTTATTTTTTGTTAAGAAACATATTTAAAAAAATAATGCTTATGGAACGTAAAAAGCATGAATTATCTCGCTTAAAACAAATTTAAGCACAGAATTTACGATTTCATTACGTTGTTGATTTTCCATCTTTACAATAATAATGTGTAAACCGGCCATTACACGTGTTAAGTAGTTTAGTAGTTAACTAAATTTTAACTTAATTTTAAGTGACTTATGGCCGGTTTACACGTGTCAAGTCGTTTAGTAGTTAATTAAATTTTAACTTAATTTTAAGTGACTTATCTGTCCAAACGTGTTTAGTAGTTAAGTAGATAAGCTCTTTAGTTGTCTTCTCCATTCTACGTGACATTGGCGAAGTAATCTGTGCTCAATAAAAGAATTGAATTGAAGCTCTTTATTTTCATTCAAGATTTATTTATTTATTTATTTGCAAGATATGCCAACAATACATTGTACCTACATTCTAAATTATTATATTATAAGATTACTTATTCTAGTACAAGCATTAATTATAGGCATACACAGCATTAATTACATTTCCGGCTTTAAAACAATCTATACTAATATTATAAAGAGCTAAAGTTTGTGAGTTTGTGAGTTTGTGACGTTGTAGGGGGTTATCTCTGGATCTACTGAACCGATTTACAACATTCTTTTACTAATAGAAAGCCACGTTCTTTTTGAGTGTCATAGGCTATATATTAACCCGAAGAATGAAAAGGCTTTTTCGTGGTAGTCGGATTTGCAAAGTAAGTCGGAGAAAAAACGGTCGAACGAAAACGTTTCTTACGAACGCTGTCTTAACGATGAGAGATATATGATTATGTTCTAGAGAAAAGTTGTAGAGCTTAATAATTCCTACAAAAAAGTCAGCGACAGCATATGTCTAACTTTTATATTTAAGTCACAAAAATAGCTTTTTATATTAAAAAACTAATTTAAATCGGTAAGTCACGTTTATTGGTCATATTATCAACAATTATGAATTCTTATCAAAATAAGTAAATGTATCGTCTAAAATTTTTAAAACAAAAGACTTTTCCCTTTTACTGCATATAATTTGGACAAATGGTTAAAGAGATAATACAACATATTCGTAGGTATGGACGAACCCGAGCGAGCTGTTTGTCTGTTTTTCTATTTGTACGGGCTAATCTCCGAATCTGTTGGACCGATTTAAATAAATTTTTGCATGGTGGTACCTTATATTCCCGGGCAACATCTTAGATACTTTTCATCCCGGAAAATTAAAGAGTTCCCGTGGCATAGTTATAAAACTATAACAATTTATACATCTTTATAGTAAATTATACAGCTTAGTACACAACAACTTATGCACCTAATTTAGTGAAATTTGGCATGCTGATACTTTATATTGCCGGTCAAACAACAGGTTACTTTTCATTCCGGAAAAATGAACGGTTCCCGTTGGATAGATCTGTTTGTGTATTTCTAGAGGTGAACCCGAGCGAAGCGAGGGTGAGCCGCTAGTAATATATAAAATGTTAAATACAATTTCTAAGAAATATTTATAATAGATGAAATTAAATTAAAGAATTACACATATTAACTACTATAATTAAATAATCATAATAAATGAAATATTCTTTATTGCACACCAATATTTTACATTATATAGTTGAAACAGATTAAAGGAATATAGTACAATAGGCGGCCTTATCGCTAGAGAGCGATCTATTCTAGGCAACCTTTGGGTAGAGAGAAAGAAGAGAGAAGGAAGGGGTGCAAACAATCTTAAAGAGGGATACAATAAATACATACATATACAAACAGATATATACATATATACCATATATATACATACATACATACATACACACATACATACATATATACATACATACACACATATAAACATTATACATATAAAATAAAATATGACGCCATTTAGCACTTATAAGTTAAGATAATATTCATTTATTAATTTTTTAAATAGTGACAGCGAATCAGCCTGTTTTACTTTATTTGGTAACGAGTTCCACAGACGGAAAGATTGAACAGTAAAGGAGCGAGTATAGAAGGAAGAAGAGTGTGAAGGAACTTGTAAAGTTAGATTAAGGTTAGAACGAAGAGAAAAATGGTGAAAATCACTTAAAAATTTAAACCTATCTTTAAGCTACTGAGGTGTACAGGGATTAAATAGAATATTATATAAAAGACAAAGAACGTGAGTATTTCTGCGAAGACGGATAGGGAGCCACTTGAGCTTTTTACGAAATTCGGAAACGTGGTCATATTTACGAAGTCCAAATATGAACCGAATGCAGAGATTTTGAATTCGCTCAAGTTTATTTAATTGTTCCTCTCTTAAATCGAGGTAACAAATATCAGCATAGTCAAGAATTGGTAATAAAAGAGTGTTAGCCAAGGCAATTTTAGTGGGAATGGGTAGAAAGTTGCGTAAGCGACGTAATGATGCAACGGCAGCAAACATTTTTTTGCTCACTTCGCCCACCTGTAACTTCCAAGATAATGTCTCGTCCAATATAATACCTAGATTTCTCACTTTATCGCTGTAAGGAATTTGTATACCGTCAAGCATAATAGGTGGTAATTGTGATAAAGATATTTTTGATTTTAATTTTGAACTACCTATAATTATAGCTTGTGTTTTACCTGGATTTACTATTAAGCCTAATGATTTACTTTTTTGCGAAATATTAAGTAGGTCAGTATTAATATGATCGATGGTTTGAGTTAAGTTTAATACGGTCGTTTGGCGGTAGATTTGTAGATCATCTGCATAGAGGTGGTAGGGAGAAGAAATATAGTTACAGAGAGAGTTAATAAATATAGAAAATAAAAGAGGAGACAACACGCCACCTTGAGGAACACCGGCATGTAGCGAAATCCATTCAGAGCAAGAATCGTGAATACGGATTCGTTGCCGGCGATCATACAAGTAATTGTGAAACCAGTCAATCACATCTGGAGATATGTTAAGAGAACACAATGTAGCAAGCAGAATATCAAAATCAACAGTGTTAAAAGCGTTACTAAAATCTAATAGTGTCAAAACTGTGACTTGTTGATTTTCCATTCCTAGTCTGATGTCATCTGTTATTTTAACGAGTGCAGTAGTCGTGCTGTGACTATAACGAAAGCCGGATTGCATAGGATTCAGTAGATAATATAAATTAATGTTAAAATTAGAATATTATGAACAATAAAAATGATTATTAATATTTATAATTTGAAACAACTATACTTATAAAATTATATAATTATATTAGTTCATTCATACAAATAAATATTTTTTTTAAGTTATTTAAAGTGTCGTTAAAAAAATCAATTTCAATGCCATTGTCGGTATTTAGTAAACTATTGTACGCATTAATTAAACGGTTTATTGGGGAATATTTGCCAAGGTTGGTCCTGGAAGTGCTAGGTGAGAATATATTTTTTATAGGAAATCTAGGAGTACAGTGCGGGACATTAACATTAAGAAAACATAACATAAAGAAAAGAAAATGCTTTTTACGTTCCATAAACATTCTTTTTTTAAATATGCTTCTTAACAAAAAATAACGAAAAAAAATTAAACTTAGCTCGTCATTACTTCCATTTCGGCCATAATGGATAATGAGCGATACGCGCGCTCTATAGCATATGTATACTCTAAGGATGTCACTAAAAGCTGGTATTTGAATAAAAAAGATGGTATACACAATAAAATTCATCCCAGAGTTGTTTTATAGATATAAATAGGAAATGTAAAGTATTTCATCAATACATTTAAGTATTATTTATTTCTTAATATAATTTGAAGGATAAATTATTTAAGCCTTTTTTTTAAAAGCATGACATATATAGATTAAAGATACACTACGTAAGTCAGTTTTATAATGATATTTTTTTACTCTATATCATCAATGTTCTTTCAAATATTAATCTATTTCATATAGATTCGTCGCTTTCATATTTCTCGATTGATAAAGTTAATGGAATTTACTAAGTTACTCGATGGATCAAAAATAAATATCCATATGAACTGAAATTTTTTACAATAATCTATGTTGTAACCCAAGACTTACAGCAAGAACTAATATATTTTTAAATAAAAGAAAAAACATTTAACGTCTGATCAATGTAGAAAGTTGGTATTATTGCGTACCAACACAAGTTTTAGTAGGGTCTTGGACTCTTTTATGAAAATATCTCAGCCTATTGTTTACATAGATAAAATGCTGCTAAAGACATTTTCCCGCAGAAATTGCTGTATTGTTATGTTAAAAAATCGAAAATTATTTTTCACTTTTGAATTTGGCGCTAAAACGCCAACGTTCTTTTAACAATCGTCTAGCGTGACGTCACTTATCATACAGAGCGAGTGTAGACTATAAAGAGCTCGATTATATTCTGTAATCTGTAGGCTCAATCGATTAATTATTAATTGAAAAAGGAACAAGAATATTGAAAATGAGTGCAATTAAGTATTATCAGTATTGTTCAGTGCCCTTATGTGAAAATAATATCAATTAAACACAAGGTGAGACTGGAAATATCAAAGATTTACGTCTATAAAGATAATTTTGATGTAAGTATACATTACAGTATAAAATATTCATTGAACTATACTTACATATTCTCAGACGCGACACTGGTCACTGCTGTAGGTATGTTATTAGTCTGTATTTTGTTATGCTTTGAGATTATTTAGGTTTCTTGGATTATTTTAAGACTAATCAGATTTATACACCTTTTAATTTGCGTAATACCTAGTACTTAGGTAGATAAAATAAAAAATAAAATAAAATGAGGGTTTTTAGCGAAAAATTCCACCACCATCATGACGTCGATTCATGATTTGAGTTGCCATCTCGAATAAATTTGTTCGCCATGGTATTCCCATAGACCAGGAACGTAAGTAAATTTAAATATTACTTTACTTAAACTATTAAAACTTTGAGATTACAGAGAATAGAATTTTCGAAATTACACTGTATAAACCATGGATGACAAATAAAAGTATACACAACAAACTAGCACAGATAATGTAATACTATACTTGACACTAATGACAAAGGTAAGTGACGTCACGCACCGTGATTGGCGTTTGTAGTCACGTGATTATGATATTAAAAAAATAATTATTTATGTTAAAAATAAACAAAAATCATTATTTTTATTTAATTATTCCTTTTAATAATTAATAATGAATTCTAGCCCCATAAACTACCGCTATACAAAACATCATATCATTTTATTACTACAGTCCAAGACCCTGTTGCTACATGGTACAAGACCCTGAAAAATGATACGCATACCGAGAAATTGGTACGTCTAACATCCCTGCAGTTGTCACAATCTGGGCTAGTGTCGGTCTATGAAGTATGAACAGAGATGACAGATCAATAGAAGCTTGCGGCAAGCGATTGTGGCGTATTAACACGTTGGTTCGTGTTCAGTGTATCGATCGATTACGAGCTCGCGCTGAACGGGTGTTTTTACGCTGCATTGTATATAGGGTTGCCAACTATACTATAATATATAGTATTGTACTATATTTCGAGTCTGCCTACTATATACTGTTGAAGAAATATAAAGTAGTAGGTCTTTCATTTTAACCCCTCAACGTGCGTTCACCTTGTCGTGGTGAGGGGGCTCAGTAGTGCCCGGCAATACAGCCGGGCGCGAAGCCAAGAAACGCATAGGGAGGTGGCCCGCTTCGGTGGGCGGTGGAAGGCGGCCCTCTTCGGAGGGCGGTGTACCATGCGGGTTGCTCCTGGTACTTCTCCGATAGCAGAGTGGATCTTGGAGCAACCCCGTGGTTGTTGTGGCTGCTTCGGCAAATCTGCCGTCGGGGCGTCGTAGTTGAATGTGTAAGCGATCCTGCGGCGCCCCATTAAGACGGGGGAAGGCTTTGTTGGGTTTTAGTGGGTAGTACTGGCTTTGCCGGTGAGTCCCACACCTCGTGCGTAAATGCATTTCCCAACGTTAAAAAAAAAAACAAAAAAAAACAAAAAAAATGTCCTTCATTTTAAAAGATTATGAACGCCTCTTTACATTGACTTTTGACTGAAGCCATAGCATGTATTTGTATAGACCGATCGGAATCCGTATATTTGTAAGAGAAAAAGAAAATAATTAAAAACCTGAAGTTTTATGGTTTTAAAACTTTAACAGATATATAAGAAATAGAAATTTGTAAAATACCCCCGTTGCCCAGTTACCTTGAGAAATGGGGAACGCAAAGCGTTGAAAAATAGTTTTTTTTTTAATTTTCTGTCTACTGTGACGTTCTATCGAAAAATGTATTATACAAAAATTGTAGGCCTAGAAAAAATCTACAATTTTTATAGATGATACTTTTTACAATAATCTCAAAGATTTTGCGTTAATTACAGAAAACTCGCTTTTTAATTTTTTTTATGATTAACAACGTTTATGATTAACAACGAAGCACATCCTTAACTTTGACATTTGTAAATGATCGAACATTTTAATGAGTTAATTATATTAATTTTTGAATTATTTTATAATAAATATGACATCTAGTGGTTAACCGCATAATGCTATAACTGGTAACATTTCTTAGTTTGTGCCACATCCATGGTTTGTGCTGGTATTATTATTATTTATGTTGGGTGTGGTGCCGAGGTCGGCCCTAGCTACGTCGACCAGTTTTAGTCCATTGTAGCTCCCTTTATAGTGAGTTCAAAGTTCTCCGCTTAGTCCTGTTGACTCCAGGAACTTCCAGATTTTCTGAGCGGGGAGCATCTGTATCTCTTCCGGTTGCATAATATGCTGCCCTAGATAGATACTTCTGCGCTGCATGAGTGGACCGCACGAGCAGAGGATGTGCATAGCAGTTTCCTCTGTCTCATGGCATAGTCTGCACATTGCGGTCTGACTGAGGCCGAGGGTAAACATATGTTTATTGAGTTTGCAGTGACCAGTAAGTATTCTGGTTACTGCACTGGTTTTATACTTGTTGAGTTGAAGCGACTCTTTTGTAAACTTTTTGCAATATCCCTTAATTAGCGCTTAAGAGTGTATTTGTCCCGAAGTGGATTGCCACTCTTGAAGTGCTTGGCGATTGCAGTGAATTTTGAGAATTGAATAGGCATGTTGTTTTGCAATACCACAAAATGGTTCTGGGCCACATTCTGGGGTTTCAGCGCCCCTTCTTGCCAATGCATCAGCCTTTTCATTCCCATCTATGCCTGAATGACCCGGGACCCATCTGAGGGTAACTCTGTTGGATGTGCCCAGGACATTCAGATTATCCATACAGTCTTTGACCAACTTAGAGTTGGTCTCAAGAGAATCTATAGCCAGAAGTGCTGCTTGGCTATCTGAGTTGATGTAGATATTTTGGTTTCTAAGCTTTCTCTCCAGGATGACTTCAGCACATTTGTTGATGGCGAAGACCTCGGCTTGGAAGATGGTGGCCTCCTTGCCCAGATTGACACTCATGTCAAATCTAGGCTTAAGGCCATAGATACCGCACCCTACATCAGATCCTTTCTTGGATCCATCTGTAAACCAAACATGACTGCCCTTTTTGTGAGACTCTTGGTTTTTTAGCCACATGTCCCGGTTGGGAAGATCTATTTGGTACTGTTTTGCGAAGTTAAACTCTGTACTCATGCCATCGACTGGCTTGTGCTGGTAACCACTGTTGCCAACTCAGGGGCTTTCCCCCCAAATTTAGGGGTAGAAAAAATGGCACCGTGGAATTTTTAGGGAGGAAAAAATTTTGTGTCTTTTTAGGGGCTTATAAAGTTTCGATTAGACTTGGAAAAATTATGTTTTCCTTTTTTTTTTTATTATTATTTTCTGACTTAACTATGAAATTTAATAATATTTTTAAATGGTTATAGGTAAATATATAATAATAACCATGTTTAAGTTTTTTACGCTACTTGTAATCATTTAAAATTAAAAAAAAATAAGGAAAATAATATTAGATAAAAACCTATATATATATATATATATTTTTAAATTGTCACGGACAGGGCCGGATTTAGGGGAGGGCAGCCGAGGCTGGAGCGCCGGGGCCTCCACACTGCCACAGGAGAGGTGCCCCCACAAGGGTTGATTTAAAAAAAAAAAAAAAAAAGTGCGTGCGTTCACACATACTAGAAGTGAAACTTCAGAAAAGTTACTTACTAGATAATGAGATTAATATACTCCTAGAGTATCAGAACTAGGATAATTATAAAGCTTATTTTATAAATAATGTTTTTACCAAGTTTCAAAGTTACTTCACATTTTATTGGACAAATAAATACATATTATTCAGTAATTAATTTTATAATTTTTCACTTCCTGTGTAATGTGTTCTATATCAAATAACAACGGCTACCATGGAAACATGGCAATGTATTCTATCACATTCTCTTGCCGGCTTAATCCTATATATTTATATGTTTGTCTCTTTTTAGTGTCGCATTTCCATTTTATCGAGTTTCAAATACTTTCTAAAGAAGTTTTACTTCAAAAACAAATTCTAACTGGTCAACAACTTTTTCGTTTTTATTATATTTCAAATTTTTTCGTACTTTTACCTATAATACTTGTACAAATATGATTGATTATATTGTTTTTAAAGATTAAAAACAATTTATCCATATTCGTTCACCGCAGTTCGCCGCAGTCAGGTAAAGAGAGGTTACAGAGGGGTTATAATTAATTAACTGCCTCGGTGGTGTAGTGGCTAGCATGTACGGCTGCACACCGGAGGTCCTGGGTTCGAGTCCCGGGTCGGGCCAAGTTTAGTTATTGAGTTTTTCTGTATATTAAGTCTCAGTAACAGCCTGGAGTTGGGAAGTTGGCGGTGTTTCACCCCCGTGCCTCGGAGAGCACGTAAAGCCGTCGGTCCTGCGCCTTAACTCTCACTGGTCGTGTCGAGTGGTCGTCCCACCAGAGTATGAGAGTGACAGGAACAGAGAGTGCACTTGTGTCTGCGCGTACACTTGTGCACTATAATATCTCCTGCGCAGTTGGCTAGTCTCAATGAGATTGGCCGCCGTGGCCGAAATCGGTCAGGAGAACATCATCATCATCATCATCATAATTAATTAATTATCATGCGGTTTGTTCTGCGTGAGTTTATTTATTTTTAACCGATTTCCAAAGAGGAGGAGGTTATCAATTCGTCGGAATCTTTTTTTTTAATGTATGTTCACCGATTACTCGAAGTCGCCTGAACCAATTTAATTTTTTTTTTGTTTCAAAGGGTATACTTCCCAGGTGGTCCCATAAAAATTTTATCGAAATAGGTCGAGCGGTTTTTAAAAAAATCAACAAGAAACGATTTTTTTAAATAAATTGTTTAATCGAATATGTTATTAAAAAACTTTCTTCTTACAAATTACCTGCTTATTACGTCTACACTAAAAATGGAAAAATAAAAATTTAAAAAAAAACGGCTTCCAGGCACTAAAATGTAAAAAATAACTAAATGGGGGTTTATATGTAGAATAGATACCTAATTAGATATTTTCGAATACGTAAAATACCTATTTACCTATTAGAGTATAATATTTTGTTTTATTAAAATGACGTATATTCTTTTACTTATGAAGTTACTTTATCATAGATTAATTATTTTTACATAAAGTCTATAATTTGTATAGTCATTTTAAAGGCTAATTTAAGACTTCTATCCATGATAAAAAAGCACTAATGTTAAGCGAAATCATCAACGATTTTTCGTCGAAAAATGCTCGCAAGGGCATTTATTAACGCCGTAATTTAACTTTGAATAATTCTTGTCTATATCTACTTTTTCTTCTTGTCTTATCTCTTGACTATATCTACACATGTTTATTGATTTTTTTTTAATTTGTTTCGCAATAAATACTTAAAACACTTGACTAAAAAAATGTTCATTTTAAAATAATTAGGGGCCTCCATTCCTTTGTTGCCTCAGGGCCCCTACACCCCTAAGCCCGGTCCTGGTCACGGAGGTTTTTAAGGGGTTTTTGAAATTACTTTGGGGGGGGGGGGGATAAAATTTAAAGTGTTGGCAGCACTGTGTGAATCTATGACATTGATCATTGACTTACGTAGTAACTGGTAGTAACTAATACTTAATCTGTGTCATTGACATTTGACAGTTGACACTAAAGAAGCATTTTCCCGCCACAATTATTGACAAACTTTACTTTGTATTAATGAAACTTGAAAGTTTTATCTACTTTAAAAGCGATCTTCTAATACAATTTACAACTAAACTTAGTGGATACTTTCTCTTTTTTACAACTGATGATATAGAGTAGAACTGAAACACGCACTTGTGTTGTTACACAAAGATTAACCTCGACATTAGGTTAATCTTTTGCGTTTAATTTAGCAGTGTAATTATTTGTAATATTTTGTATTCTAAATCAAATTGTATTGAAAGGTATAGTACCAAGGTTTAGGTATTATTATGTTTTATCGGAAACAGGTAAAGTAAAAGTGTTATCCATGACTGTCCACACTTTAACGGCACATTACTTACGATTAAGTGGATTCTGTTTAACAATAAATATATAGTGCAAAGATAATGAAACCCAATCAAGGTTGAATTGAATTAAAATATCATTCCTGTTTTGTGAACTCCTAGAAAGTAACTAGATCCTAATGAATCAAATTTATACATGTAATAAAATTCCGAGCCGAATCTGTACGTTTTAGAAAATTTTATGGAAATAGTCATTATTTTTGACATTAGAGTCCGAATCTATAGTTTTTAGAATATTTGTCGTCTGGGGACGCATCACGAGAAAACTACTTAACCGATTTTGATGAAATTTGGTAGTGCTAGTTAAAATTATTTACCATTCCAAATTTTGCAAAATACATTAATATTATATTTTAAAATTGAATTACTATGCTTTAAAATTCAAAAACTTTGATACAAATTTGAAATAGGTAAGTATTTTTTTATTGTTTTTATATAAAATTCTTATATTTCTAGATATTCCCATCTAGACCTGGAGTGTGGTGTTTGAATTCTCAGTAATATTTTATTTTAAGTACCTGCTGTTTTGCATACTTTCAAAATAACAATGGTTGGAAAAAGTAAACTATTTGTTGTTAAGAGGGGTAAGTAGAAAATTAATAAGTCATGAGTATTATATTATTTAAATCAGGGAATGAAATGATCAAGATTAATATGTCTATTGATAATTATGGTGATAACTGATAATTATTAAACAGATATAACTTGGCAATCCTTGTGTACTTGTATTGGTATTTGACTACTTACCTATAACAATTTACATTAGAATAAATTATACACTTTTAACAATCTTAATGTAATCTTACAATCTAGTTACAATTATTCATGCAACTTGTAAGAAATATTATTTATTGTCCTGTCCATGTCCTATCCTATTATTTTAATAATTTATCAAATTTCACACATTATTTAGCCAGTACGAACTTCTAATATCGTCCAACATATGTTTATTTTTATAGATGGTAGAATGGAGGAGGTGCATATTGATAAAATAACATCAAGAATAAAGAAATTATGTTATGGCTTAAATAATGATTTTGTTGATCCTGTAAGTACAATTCTTATTATAGGTTAATTATTTCAGAATAAAAAATATTTATTTCAGTTTCTAATATAGAATTGTATCAATAACAGGTTAGTATAACATTAAAAGTAATAAGTGGTATTTACTCGGGGGTGACAACAACTGAGCTTGATAATTTAGCTGCTGAAATTGCAGCTACAATGACTACTGATCATCCAGATTATGCAATTTTAGCTGCTAGAATAGCAATTTCAAATCTTCATAAAGAAACCAAGAAGCACTTTTCAGGTAAGATTCTCTATTTAGCACATAACCTTTCCTCTTAATTTCTATTGCATATTTATAAAAATTATTTTTTATCATTTTTAGCTGTTGTGTCAGATTTATATAACATTGTTAATCCATATACAAATAAAAGATCACCGATGATATCGGAGTTCCACTACAACATTATTATGAAAAACAAGGACAGATTAGATTCTGCAATAGTTTATGACAGAGATTTTAAATACAACTACTTTGGTTTTAAAACTCTAGAAAGATCATATTTATTGAAAATAAATAATAAGGTATTGTTTTATGTATAATGTTTAACCATTAAATCATTTTCAAAATTATAAAATCAATGTGTATTTTGCTTATTGGGATTATATTCTTCAATTGAATTTTATTGGATAAACTATGTTAAATATTAATTTCAAATTGATCATTATAAATTAATTTTCTTGTTAATAAAAAAAAAAACAGTATTTTTATCACAATATTAACTTTTTAGGTTGTGGAAAGGCCACAGCAGATGCTTATGCGAGTCTCAATTGGCATTCATGGAGAAGACATTGATAGTGCTATCAATACCTATAATCTTTTATCTGAAAAATATTTCACCCATGCAAGTCCAACTCTGTTTTCAGCTGCTACACCAAGACCACAACTTTCCTCATGTTTCCTTATAGCTATGAAAGATGACAGCATTGAAGGTATTTACGATACTTTAAAACAATGTGCGTTAATTTCAAAATCAGCAGGAGGTATTGGACTGCACACTCATTGCATTAGAGCTAGAGGTACTTACATTGCTGGTACTAATGGAATTTCAAATGGTCTTGTGCCTATGTTAAGGGTGTACAACAATACTGCTAGGTATGTAGATCAAGGAGGTAACAAACGTCCAGGTGCATTCGCTGTGTATTTAGAACCATGGCATGCAGATGTATTTGAGTTCTTAGATTTGAAGAAGAATACAGGAAAAGAAGAAATGAGGGCCAGAGAATTGTTTTATGCTCTATGGATACCAGATTTGTTCATGAAAAGAGTGGAAAAGAATGAAAATTGGAGTCTCATGTGTCCTCACAACTGTCCTGGTCTGGCTGACTGTTGGGGTGAAGAGTTTGAAGCACTATATGAGAAATATGAGCAGGAAAAACGCTTTTTAAAACAAATTCCTGCACAAGAATTATGGAAAGCAATTATCGAGGCTCAGGTAGAGACAGGCACACCATATATGCTTTACAAGGATGCATGCAATAGAAAAAGCAACCAAAAAAATCTTGGCACTATTAAATGTAGTAATCTTTGCACTGAAGTTGTACAATACACTTCACCAGATGAAGTGGCTGTGTGTAATCTAGCTTCCATAGCACTTAATATGTTTGTAGAAAACAAAGAATACAACTTCAAAAAATTAAAAGAAGTGACTAAGATTGTAACTCAAAATCTAAATAAAATTATTGATGTAAATTTCTATCCAGTCATAGAAGCAAAAAATTCTAATATGAGACACAGACCTATTGGTATTGGTGTTCAGGGATTGGCCGATGCATTTGTGTTAATGAGAATACCTTATGAAAGTGAGAAAGCTATACTTTTAAATCAACAAATATTTGAAACTATTTACTATGGTGCATTAGAAGCTAGTTGTGAATTAGCAGAGAAAGAAGGAGTATACAGCTCTTATAAAGGAAGTCCAGCTAGCCAAGGTATTTTACAATATGACATGTGGAATAAGACTCCTACAGACCTGTGGGATTGGGCTGCTCTTAAAGAGAAGATAGCTAAACATGGGCTACGCAACTCCCTTTTATTAGCTCCTATGCCAACTGCATCTACTGCTCAAATTCTTGGCAACAGTGAATCCTTTGAACCATTTACATCAAACATTTACCAAAGAAGAGTTCTGTCTGGAGAATTTCCAGTTGTAAATCATCATCTACTAACTGACTTGACTCAGGCTGAATTATGGGATGATGATATGAAAAATCTTATCATCTACAATAATGGATCCATACAAGATATTGAAAAGATTCCCAAAGAAATAAGAGATCTTTATAAAACAGTATGGGAAATTTCTTTAAAAACATCTATTCAAATGGCGGCAGATAGAGGAGCTTTTATAGATCAGAGTCAGTCATTTAATATACATGTTGCCAAACCAAATTACGGAAAATTGACGTCTATTCATTTCCATGCATGGAAGATGGGACTGAAGACAGGAATGTATTACTTAAGAACTAAACCAGCCGTTAATGCTATTCAATTTACAGTGGATAAAGCTAAGATTACTAATGGACAAACAGAATCTGATGAAGCAAAAATGTCAATGATTGCTTGTTCTTTGGCAAACAAAGATGAATGTTTGAGTTGTAGCTCTTAGTTTAAACTAGTTTATTGTATTTAGTGATATTGTGAATCTTTTTATTTCAAATCAATGTCAATTTTCATTCTAACAGCATGTTAATTATGTTAAGAAATATTTTTTTTAAATAAAATTTGATGCTGTAAATATTTTGTTATTTTGAAACTTCATTACATTGTAATCCTAAAACTATTTGATGATCAGCGTCGCCGCTTCGATGGACCATTAATACTTTATTTATCATTATCAATCATCTTTTATTTGTATTCTAGTTTTTGTTCTATTTACTTTAGAGGTCTTAATATATAAAAAGGCCAAGAGAGATTTTTTTTACTTTTTATAGTTCTTTTTTTGGCAGGGTTTACTTAAAATTTTTAATTTTACTTCATTCTTTTTAAATTACTCGCCGACACTAATTCTAATAGATAATTCTCATTGAGATTATTCTTATGAGCTTCAAAAGTGTACTTATACTCGAACTAGAATGGTGGATATCCTGGCTACATTATCAGCTCATCGTGTTGTCAATTGTCACCATTGTATGTAGAATGAAAAATACTGATCAAAACGAATCCAAGCACGACACAGTATCTATTATTTTTTCAAAAGTGTACTAGTGCCCTGACTATCCTGGCTGCAGCATCAGCTCGAGAATTCCATAATTTTGTGTAGATATGTAGCATACATGGGAGTCTTAAAATTTTAGGTCACACTATTATGTTTAAAATTAAATATCCATTATCCATCTAAAATCTCTACATTATCTAACAAATAAACTGATGACCTTGAAACGGTTGAACCCATTTTGACAAAACAAGTCTAAGAACCACCGCTAGAAAACCTGTTTTTAAATAAAAGAACCGCATCCAAATCGGTTCAGCTGTTTAATACAGTGCCACACACATCGGTCAAACGTATAACACTCTTCTTTTTGCGTCGGGGGTCAAAAAACAATTAGATTATAAAAAAGTCATTATTTAGAAAAAATCGCATGCCTGTCACAAAACGATTAAGATAGGTTCTTTTTAACATTTATTATATCCTAAAACATAAACGTTACTAATTTTAGTTACCAACCTATACAGAAGGAAAAAAATATATATAAAGGAAACAATTTTATTAATTAAAAATTCTCTATTCAACACATATTGGTATTTTACAAAACCATTTTTTTGACATGTTTGGCTCTAGTTTGTAGTGACCCTACTTGCTGCGCCAGCAGTCGCGGGTTCTAGTCCCCCTAGGGGCATTCATTTGTGTGATCAGCACGAATATTTGTACTAGTCGTGAGTGTTTATGTTTATAATATGGTATGTATTTAAAGTTATATATGTGTAGTGTATCAACTATCTGGTATACATTACACAGCCCTCCTAGCTTACCATGGAACTAAGACGGTGTTGTGTGTTAATATCCCAACATATTTATTTATTTATCAGCAGTTTGTACGAAAATTGTTTCTGGCCAGAGAAAAACATAGCTAAAGTTAGTAAATAAAAAAATAATAATAAATAAACAAGAAGTAACAACTTATATCACAATATATTTTGAATTCACATATTAAAAGATTATTATTAGGTATTTGTAATTTAATCAATCTAAAATAATACTAATTCTTCTTGAAGCTTCTTAGAATTGGATGTAATATATCTACTGCTTCAAAAACTTCATTCTTAGTTTTACCACCTGAAAATATATGCATTTATTATCTTCAACATATAAAAAAATTTTAACTGAGTCAAATCTGTACATTAAATATATTTTGGAAAATCTTATTAAAATATGTAGTCATTATTATTGATACAGAGACTGAATCTAGTTTTTAGAATTTTAGTCTATCGGCCTGTCGTCTGATAAGAAAGAAAACAACGACAGATTTTGATGACATTTGGTATGATAATAGTTGATTATCCGGATCAACATATAGGATACTTTTTACTGCGGGAAAATATCTCATCTCTGAAATCCATACGAAACGCTAAAACGTAACTATAGGGACAAACCCGAGAGGCCCGAGGGTGAGTAATCTATAGAAAAAAAAAATTACGGATTTCCTTAGTGTTTTGGTGTCGTAGAAAACTATTGTTGTTAGAAAAAACAATTTACCTGTAATTACTATTTTTCCATTAACAAATATAAGGAGAACAACTCTTGGTCGTATCATTCGGTACACTAAACCTGGAAACAATTCTGGCTCATATGATGTGAATTGACCATGTGCTTGTTGCAGAGCTTCAAGTCTTACTGGAAATCTTAAATCTGCTGTTGCAATAAAGTTTTGTACTTTAAAATTTAAAAACTTAGCCTGAAATAAAAAAATGTAGTGATTTAGGTTTTTATATAATTAATAGGAAACAGAAGTCTTAACAGTAATCAGGGCCGGATTTTGGGGAGGGCAGCCGGAGCTACGGCCCCGGGGCCTCCACAAGAGAGATTTTAAAAAAAAATCTAAGTGGTCGACAAATTTTTGGGTCTTTTTTTCAATTTTTTTTCGCACTTTTACCTATTATACTTGTACAAATATGATTGATTATATTGTTCTTAAATATTCGTATTTATCCATATTCGTTCACCGCATTAGGTTAAAAAGAGGTTACAGAGGGGTTATGATTATTAATTATCATGCGTTTTGTTGGTTCTGCGAGTTTATTTATTTTATAATTTATAGGTCTGCAATACTGTCATCAAATGCCAATGTTTTATAGATAAATTCACGTATGTTAAGAAATATTTTTTTACGATCTTTTTCTATTTTTGTGTTTCGTATTTTTTTTGTAACATAACTATATCTACTCCATAAGTTTAGGTAGTTAACTACTAAAGGTTAACAAATAGTTCATCACACATGGAGACTTAATCTTTTATTACATATAATTGTATGCTGTAAGTCTATAATTTATATGGTCATTTCAAAGGCTTATTTAACACTTCTATCCATATAAAAAAACACCAATGTTTAGCGAAATCATCAACGATTTTTCGTCGAAAAAAACTCGCAAAGTTCCATTCATTAACGCTGTAATTTAATTTCGCATAATTCTTGTACTGAACTATATCTGGATGTTTTGGAATACATACTTAAAACACTTCCCCAAAAAAATTGTTCATTTTATTCGGAAAATAATTAGGGGCCTCCACTTCTCTGTTGCCCCAGGGCCTTCACACCCCGAAATTCGGACCTGATAGTTATGGAAAATACTTTTTAGAGTGATATTTTAATGAAAATTAATAATATTTTAAGTACGTAATTTTTAGTAAACGTTAGTAATTCATCAATAATACCATCATTAAACACCAATCACAGAGCTAGTGACATCACTTCTCTTGAAACAAAAGTAATAAGTGGTAGTGACATATTATGAATATACATATTTTGTTCTATGGCCTACTAAAGTGTCATCCACCCTTTTGGCTTAGTCATAGTTAGGTAAAAAAAATCGCTAGTGCTCATTGATTAAACACACACAAATGCACAGTTCCTAACAAATATCTCTTCAACAAGTGGGATTGTAAGTGACGTCTTCGGTAGCCAGGCAGACTAAAAATTACTATTTATTTTATTTTGTAAGAAATATTGCAATTTGATAATATTACCGTAGAAAATTCTATCCTCTACTCTCCGCTCAATCCTCGTAATATTTAGTAATATATAAAATGATCATTATATAAAATTTTATCAAAATTCCTGAAGTATGCAATTTTTTTTTAATCATTATCAATTATAGCCTAATCAAACGCAAATTTGATATACAAAATTTATAACATGAAAATATCGACGTACTTCTTGTATCTGAGGCGCACCTAACACCAAATTGTAACATAAAATAAAAAAAATACAGCATATATTCAACATTCAACCCGGACCGAACTGCTTATGCAGGCACAGCTGTAATTATCAAAAAATACATCAAGAACGAAATACTTCATCATGAGTGTAAAACAGAACCACTACAAGCAACTACAGTATTGGTGCAAGATACACGAGGATCGATAATATTGTCCCCCCAACGTGCGTTCACCTTGTCGTGGTGGGGGGGCTCAGTAGTGCCCGGCAATCCAACCGGGCGCGAAGCCAAGAAACGCACAGGGAGGTGGCCCACTTCGGTGGGAGGTGGCTCTCTTCGGTGGGCGGTGTACCATGCGGGTTGCTCCTGGTACTTCTTTGATAGCAGAGTGGACCTTGGAGCAACCCCATGGTTGTGATGGTCTGCTTCGGCAGACCTGCTGTCGGGGCGTCGTAGTTGAATGCCTAAGCGATCCTGCGACGCCCCATTTAGACGGGGGAAGGTTTTGTTGGGTTTTAGTGTAGGTACTGGCTTTATTACGCCGGTGAGTCCCACACCTCGTGCGTAAATGCATTTCCCAACGTTAAAAAAAAAAGGATCGATAACATTATCAGCTGTATATTGCCCACCGAAGCACAATCTTAAGGAAGAAGTATTTACTAACTACTTTAAAACACTTAGGCTGCATTGAAGCATTCATACTTGGAGCTGATTGGAGCGCCAAAAACGTTCCACCTTCAACAACCTTATAAACCTAATATAAACAGCCGCGTGGAAATGTACACCGGTTACCACAATAAAACGAGGTAGTAAGAATGTACCCAAGGATATAAAAGCAAAGATCCCAGAAAAAAGAAGACTCAGAAGAGTATGGCATTATTGAAGACATTCCTAAGATAAGAGACCAATTAGTTAACTGCCAATCTTATCGAAATTGTTTGAGAAGATCATCTTGCGAAGATCACGAATCACGAATACTTAACGAAAATGATTCCATCCCTCGACATCAGTTAGGCTTCAGAATTGGCCACTCCACAATAGAATAAGCCTACCGTGCGTCTATAAAATAAAGTAGAGATAGAAGAGAAAAAGCAGTACTGCTTTGCTGTCTTTTTTGACGTCCAAAAAGCATTCGACAAAGTTTGGCAGTGAGATCTGCTTTACAAATTAAAGACTTAACTTCTGTACAACCTCTACATGCTCATAAAAGCGTTCTTGGAAGATAGAACATTAAGAGGAAAGATTAATGATGACTACTCTGCCTTACATGATATAAAAGCCGGCCAAAGGTTCCATCTTGGGTCCCACTCTGTATCTTACATACGCTGCAGCTATAACTACCACGGATACTGTCCTATCTGCCACATACGCCGATGATACAACTGCACTTTGTAACCATGAAGACCCCAGCGTAGCGTTCTTAGTTCTACAGAATCACCTAAACAATGGATGGAAAAGTAGCGCATTAAGGCTAGCTATCTAGCAAATCGGTATGTCACTTTTACCTTGAGAAAGTGCAACTGCTCCCCAAATAAACTTGGAAACGACGTTCTACTCTATCAAGATACAGTAAAATATTTCGGCATGCATCTCGATAGGAAGCAAACATGGAAGATCCATATGCAGAAAAAGCGCGAATACTTAAACATACGATTTAGAAACCTTAACTAGCAGAAGATCACACATCACCATAAAAAATTAGTTACTTATCTATAAAGCTATAAATCAAGCCGGTGTGGACATCAACAGGAAGTTCTAATGTGGAGATCTTACAATGAATACAGAATGAAACACCCAAAACACTTATTAAGGCACCACTTTTTATTATAACCAGGGAATTCTATGAGTACACAGAAATGAAAACAGTTAAGGGAGAAGTAGAGCACAGAGCAAGAGCATACAAAAACCGTATAAGAACTAATACACCCTAGCAACAGCATTACGTGAACCATTATATGATAGAAGGGTCAAAAAGTAACACATACTCGTATAGGACTTCACAAACAAATTCTAGTTAAATAAGAGACAGTTTCATGACCGGAGGAACAATTCTCTCCTTTCAATAAACTTCTACAACAAATCAGTTTATCAAGCTGATTGCAAGATATTTAGTACAAGAAAAAAAATAGGACCCCTATTTATTAGGTTCAATTTAATATGTAATGTTATACATTTTTTAATAAGAACCATGTATACGTATAAATAAAATTGAAGGGCCTTACAGTAATTTTAAAATAACTATGTTTTCTCAAGTACATAAGAGTTATTTATATGATACTAGTACCTAAATAACACTTTTAAAAATGTTTGACTGGACAGAAAATTCTTTGAATTCTATCTTTCTGTTTGTCTAGGGTAATCTTTGGAATGGCTAAGTCGATTTTAATGGGACTTTTAGGATTTTGACTTTGTAGGGATACATCTTGTGTTTATTTTATTCCGGAAATACTTAAGGTTCCAGTGCGAACATCGAAATCCCTTAAAAATTAGGCAAAATTCGAATGTACGATTTCACGAATAAAAAAATATATTATAAAAATAAAAACCCGACTGCATAAAAGCTAACTAAAGATGAAAACAAGTTCACGAAGGAATATACACTGGCGTGCAAAAAAATCGGGCCACCCTTAACTTTAAGCATAATTTTTTGTTGACAATTATTTGGTGAAAAAATACCGCAAAGGTAATTAAGGAGATTAGACGCTTTTGTTTCCTTCAAAAAAGTCATAAAATTGCTGGAAATGCACGTGTGCGCTTAATTATAGTCAATTAGCAGTAATTAGTGAATATTTGCATAATATGGATTGAAACCACAAATACCTACTGTTTTTTGTTATTTGAGAAGCTTAGTTGAGTTCCAATTATTGAACAAGACACCTCTACTTTGATCTGCGATTATTAGAAATACTGCAAGATGGATCTGACCGAGGCTGAATCATCTCGAATTGTGACTTTGCTTGAAACTGGACAAAGTCAACGTCAAGTGGCTCAAGCTTTTTCTGTGAGCCGTTCTACGGTCCAGAGTGTACAAACGTTACATAGTGACTGGTGGCTTTGTACGACGACATGGTTCCGTCCGACGAAGAGCCACATCAGAGCGTGAAGATCGATTTATTGCGTCATCAGCTCTAAGAAATCGTCATCGCACAGGGGTTGACGTTCGAAATCTCCTGAGAGAAGTGAGAGGTGTTAATGTTAGCGAGTGGACAGTAAGGCGCCGACTTAGAGCCGCTTCACTGACGCCACGCAGTTCCGCAACTGACCCCAAACTCATCCCTGCACATCGAATTGCAAGAATATATTTTGCCCGAGATCACGTGAATTGGAATTTGGAGCAGTGGAAGAAGGTTCTTATTACTGACGAAATCGCACGCAGAATGTGTTTGCATGGTGCCGACGGGCGTAATTTTGTTTACCGGCGACCAGGTGAAAGATATGCACCATGCACTATGCGGGAAACAGTGTCATATGGAGGGGGCTCAGTTATGTTTTGGGCAGGATTCTGTTACGAAGCGAAAACCGAGCTTATATTCATAGAAAATGGATCCCGTACAGCCGCTAGGTATATAACGGAGGTTTTAGAAGATCATGTGATGCCTTTTACTGGGTTCATTGGAGAAGATTTTCTGCTTCTACAAGATAATGCTCGCCCACACACTGCTACATCAGTAAGGCAGTATCTTCAAGAGGTCGGAGTGTCTACTATTGCCTAGCTAGCGCGAAGCCCTGACCTCAATCCGATAGAGCATGTATGGGACCATCTCAAAAGAAAAATTAGAAGTCGCGTAGTAGTCTCGAGCAACTTTCAAGAATTAAAAAGCGCCTTATTGGAAGAATGGGTCTATTACAAAAGATTATCTAAAAAAGTGTGTCAAATCTCTGAAAAACCGATTAAAAGCTGTAATTAAAAATAGAGGCGGTAATACGCATTGTTAAAAATCATAAAACCAATCGAATTTTTTTAATTTTCCCATTAATTTGCGGCTTACATTTTAATACCAAACTCGCGAAAAATCATTAAATTTAATTTTCCTCTATTTTCGAGCAATAATTTTTATTTAAATTATTCAACGATTATTGATTTAGGTACCTAGGGTATACAGCTACCCACATATAATAACAAAATTAATAAAAAAATATCATATCTTAAGTTTGTCCATTTTCTCTAGGTGGCCCGATTTTTTTGCACGCCAGTGTAATATTATGCAGTTGGAAACATACACGTTTCATCCTTGCCGCGAGATGTCCATAATATGTACATCACAAGAATGCGTACATACACACACAAGCACATACGCACGCACGCACACACGCACGCACGCTCGCAGACACACACATACCTACAGAGACTGATAAACACATAACCCTCCCTTGTTTCACGCAGTCGTGTAAAAAGTCCGTAATAGCATATAATGTGTACTGCGTATCTCCTAAAGTACACTCACAATAACTATTTTTACCTATTGTACCTCGAGATGCATCCGAGCAAAGAGAAGGTAAGTCGCTAGTCTATGCATATAATAAAATTGTAACTAAGTCGAATCTGTACATTTTTTGGAAAATCTAATCGAAATAGACATTATTATCGATACAGAGTCCGAATCTATAGTTTTTAGAATTTTTGTCTGTCTGTCTGTTACCACATCACGAGAAACCCACTGGAGATATTTTGATGAAATTTGGTATGATGATAGCTGGCTATCCGGGTCAACATATAGGATACTTTTTACCGCGTGAAAATATCTCATTTCTGAGAAAAAATACAAAAACTGCATTGTAAGAGTATACTAATATGTAAAACTTAAAAATCTGAACGCAGGCGGAGCCGCGGGCAATGCTAGTATTAAAATAAAAATTATATATTAATATTTTATGTTAGTCAATACTTACAGGAAAACCTAGTTTTTGAATAATCCTCGCAAACTTTCTTGCCGCAATATAAGAATCATGTTCATTCCTTGCACCTGTGCATACTATTTTACCAGACCTGAAAATTATAATCTTATTTTAAATTAACTTGCAATGTTTATTATTTGGTATATTTGTATGGTTAAAATATTGCAAGCTGAATTTGAACTTATCTTACAGAGTTGAAATTTTAAATCTTGGTTCAGTTCTGATGATAATGATTTTTTTTGATAATTATGACCTGATTTTCCATCTAGGATTGGCTCTACAAAAACAACACCTTAACGGCTAATAGTGCAGACACAAAATTTTATATAAGCATTCCATTATCACACTTCTTTCCAAAGTCTACCACGATTTGGCTGCTGCATCCAGGGTTGTCTCCAAATATGGTCTTCTCAGCATACATATAAGATTTGGTATACATATTTAATTTTATTAGCCTGTTCTTAAGTGCACCATATCCTGGCTACAGTGCACCCAGGATACAAATGATCTCCTCAGCAGTCAACAGACACGAAATTTCGTATACACATTTAATTATGAATCAGTTGACTTAAGCAGTGCACTCATGCCATTACTTTTAAAGATCATGACTTATAAACTAAAAAATTAGGTAAATTAATAGTAGAAAAACAAGCTTTTATTTTAAAGTACTAAAAAGAAAGAAAATAAATCTATAAAATCCTAATTTAAAAATATGTTTTTAATATTAATTTATTTAAACATTATAGAAAGCAACATTACAAAGCAAAATACAATTTTACTACCTAAAAACTAGCGCTGTTGCTCTTGGCTCTAGAATTTTCATTACCACTCCATGAAATCTTGCAGGATTATATTCAGAATATCTTGTTCGGCAATAAATGTCTAGTAACTTTAATTCACAACCCAAACTGACAGTAGAAACACAATTTCTGAAAATATATACATTTATATATTAGGTAATATTGTAATAGCTTCAATCTTGCTTAACTTTCTTAAATCTAGGTATATTATCTTAAATCAGAAATAAGGAATATATGTATGATTTAACTGAAGGTAAAATGTATTTTTTTATAATCTTTTTTGCTTTTGAATTAAACATGTATTCATGTTTTTTAATGTAATTTCTTTTTGATTAAGAAAATAATTATGAAAAAGCGCAAATATAGGTGGAATATTCAAATTTCAAAGTAGTTGAAAGTTGTCACACCGATTATGATATCAAAGTATTATCATAATAGATAGTGTGATTAGCCATTTTGTCAGTACAAACTTAAGTTGTAACTTTAGTATGGTACTTTGACGTCACACCAAGCATGTGAAACAGTGGATGTTTAAAGTATCCATATCGGTATGATATTAAAAAAAAAAATTATAGTAAATTATAGTTTTTTTTTAATTATAAAAAATCATGCATATTCCCTAATATTAATGATCCAATGACTTATGTTATTTTGCATGCAATTTATTAGATTACACTTACTGAAACTTAATACTGCTTTTTGCTTGATTAACTGCACTGGCTATTGGTGTAATTGCACTCATGGAACTGTGAGGATTTGATGACTGAGCTTGGGGTGTAAATGATCTATGAGTAGGAGTAAGTGTCACTTCTCCCGATAAATGAGATTGTGTCACACTTTGTGGTGTAGAAGGTATATTCTCTGAAGTATGTTGAAATGGTGTAAAAGTAGGATTGGCAGATTTGGTCTGTACATTGTTCTCGGTCTTACTT
Organism: Brenthis daphne; assembly: GCA_947093115.1. Lineage (NCBI taxonomy): Eukaryota > Metazoa > Arthropoda > Insecta > Lepidoptera > Nymphalidae > Brenthis > Brenthis daphne. The sequence goes on from OX352471.1 coordinate 9,672,808, forward strand.
GGAGGTGGTGACATAAAGTTATTATCAATTTCAACTTGTTTCTCAGTAACTTCCATTACCTAAAACATATAAAATATTGTTATAATGTTGTTAATAACAATTTATTATCTATACATATAATAAAATTGTAACTAAGCCGAATCTGTACATTAGATATTTTTTGGAAAATCTTATTGAAATAAACATTATTATCGATACAGAGGCCGAATCTATTGTTTTGAGAATTTTTGTCTGTCTGTCTGTTACCGCATCACAGAAAAACTACTGGAGGAATTTTGATGAAATTTGGTATGGTGATAGCTGGTTATCCGGGTCAACATATAGGATACTTTTTACCCTGGGAAAATATTTCATTTTTGAGAAAAAATACAAAAACTGCAATGCAAGAGTCTACTATGTAAAACCTAGGAATTTGGTTTTTGGTCATCTGAACACGGGCGGAGCCGCGGGCAATGCTAGTTATAAATAAATAAAAAGTTAAATAGTAGTCTAGAGTAGTCGTTTACCTCATCTTTATCTTGGTCAACGTTTCTGTTAAATGACATTTTTTCCATTACAATAGATTTTTATGATTTGTACTTGCATATATTGTAATATATCTTACGATATATTGTAATGTGAGGAAATTGTTATATTCAATAGGAATAAACATTTACACCACTTAAAATAATATTTATAATAGTTGTTAATAGAAATCAGATGGCATGGATATTAATTATAACAATCATCAATCAAACATAATGTACTTATTACTCAATAAAATTTCTGAACATTTCTATTTGGTAAAACTTCAATTTTCAAACTACAATCTTGTTGTTCCTAATGACTACAATCATTCAAACATGGATCATGGATGCAGGAATCAGATTCAGGAATCAAGATGACAATTGACAAATAAAAATCATGAATCAGTGATGACAATTGACATCCACATTCCACAATGACAACTAAGTTGACATTTTGCCAGTGCTGCCATCACTTAAAATTTTATCTCCCTAAGAGTAATGAGGATCCGTAACGTTTTTAGTTGAGAATGCAGATTTATAGAACTAAGAAATCCTTAACATACAGTGCAAAAATTTTTGTTCTACGACAAAAATTGACGAAGTTATGAAGAAATTACGAGCGAAATTCACCGCTTGGCCGCCGTGATAGCTGTGACGTCATAATGACGGACGCCGCCATTAAGCCGCTGGCAGCAATAAGGCGCGCAGTGTTTTAATGAATTTGAAACAAATTAAGTGTCCGATTTGTGTCTAATTCACCTTTTTAATTATGTACAAATATTGTATAGTGTCGAAATGTACAAACACTACTTTTAAAACGCCAGAAAAACTATTTTTTAACGTACCGAAAGACCTAAAACTTCGTAAAAAATGTTTTTCCGTTGTAAAAAGAGACAGACAGACAGAATTTTATTATACGTATAGATGTAGATACTTTCTAAATATATTTAAATATCACAAACACACCTGAAAAAATACTAAATAAGTAATTACTAAATATAGTAGCTAATCCCGTCGCGCGCTCTCCGTTGAATTGTGAAGTAAGAGGCCCGGGCGGTGGGCCGGCTACGTTCGTTCCGTCATAGTGACGTCACACGCACCCGCATACATGGATTTTGCCGGCAGGAACGGCGTAATGTTTATTACTTAATATCTTCGTAAGTAATGGTCCGATTTTGAAAATTCAAAAAGATATATCATTCTTATGTCTTATTGATGATGTTCTCCTAGCCGATTCCGGCCACGGCGGCCAATCTCAATGAGATTAGCCAACTGCGCAGGAGATATTATAGTGCTCAAGTGTACGCGCAGACACAAGTGCACTCTCTATTCCTATCACTCTCATACTCCGGTGGGACGACCACTCGACACGACCGGTGAGAGTTAAGGCGCAGGACCGACGGCTTTACGTGCTCTCCGAGGCACGGGGGTGAAACACCGCCAACTTCCCAACTCCGGGCTGTTACTGAGACTTACTATACAGGAAGACTCAATAACTAAACTTGGCCCGACCCGGGAGTTGGAGTTATAAAAGGTAATATGTTATTGTTTATTAATCTTAGCTAGATTTAACCGATAATAGTTTATCTTTTAAGCAATAAACTTTATAAATACATGTCTGTTAAAATAACGATATTTAACCAAATATATTGATGAATCTAATTACCATACTTCTAATTACCGTTCGTTTTTAAGTCGAATGGTAATTAGAAGAAACTAACGGTAATGAGTTTATATTAATATTCAGATTTGATCTAGCTTTAACTAGACGAACGTATATAAAATAATGATACATATAAATAATATTAATTCGTGTCATTCAGAAGACCAAATTAGTAAGCTTTTATTTTTGTCCGTTTGCATGTTGTATTGTATTTTAAGATATATTTAATGATATTTTTATTATTTTTCGACTACGATGCCCCGGAAAAGAAAAACTAAGGAAGAAGTCCGAGAAAAGGCTAAAATAGCACGCAGAAAAAGTTATGAACATAATAAATCAAACCCTGTCTTATATGCTGTAGAAAAAGAAAAGGAACGTCAAAAATATACAAGACGAAAGGAACAATATTCTGTTCAATAAGTGATATGACTCCAAGAGTTTAACTATCGATAGTTTTCATATAAAATAGCCTTTGCCCTACTACCGATAGCTATATCGATAGTATCGATAGCTTGAAATGCGACAATACTATTAACGGAGGGCGATGATATCGTTTTTATTGATAGTATTGCTACTAATTAGCTATAAATTATCAATAGTATTGATAGAATTGATACTATCAAACTTCTGAAAAACAATACTACCAATAGAATCGATACTATCGGTACCGTTGAGTTTTAGATCATCGATAGTTGTTAATTCGAAAGTATTAGGTAAGGTTTAAAAGTAATGTAATTAGACGAAAGTCAGTATAAAAAATTCGATTTGTTTACTGCTACCGGCGAACTGTGCACATTACTTTCGAAAAATGACCTACTATCGATAGCTGAAACTATTGATAGTTTCGATAGAAGAAGAAAGTAGAAACTTCAATAGTATCGAGAGTTTCGATACTATCAATAGTTATGATTTGTGAGCACCAATACTATCGATAGTATCGATAATATTGTGGTCTGTCAATAGTATTGTCATATTTTCATCTATCGTGAGTATCGATACTATCCATTGTATTGATAATATCGATAGAACTACCACTATTCTGACTATCGGTCACTATCGATTAATTATCGATATGCTATCGATAGTCGACTATCGAATATCGATAGACAATACTAATGTGAAATGTCGTAGAGTATATTGCTACATAATAGTTAATACATATATAAATTATAAACTAATATAAATTGTAAAGTAAAGCTGTATAGCGTGGAATGTGGATGGATTTTTTTTTTATTTTATTTAATATCTAATTAAAATGACAAATTGTGCAGTGCCAGGATGCAAAGAAAATGGACGTCATTTGTTCCCTAAAGACAAAAAACTGAAGAAATTGTGGGCTAAAGCTATAAGACGACCAAAATTGGCGAAATCACAATCTTTATTTTTAAAGTTATGCGGAAATCATTTTAAAGAAAGTGATTTTAAAACAGTCAAATCGACTACAGGTGAACATTTTTTTTATTTTTTGTTCTTTTTTACTACTTTGGGAACTTTTGCAGATATAATTAATATATAAACTACCATAATTGTTTAAATTGCAGGTTTTAGTTTACAACGTCGAAAGTTAAAGGAGAATACGGTGCCGTCTGTTTTCCCTTGGTCTAAGTTTTTACCAACTTATGCAGTTGCTAGGCAAGAAAGACTACGAAATAGAAATCTGAAAAAGGAATCTTTCCCACAAGAATTTTTAGATTGTAGTAATAATGATACTGAAGTTCTAGAGAGTCAACTTTTGGGCATAAATAAACAACACTCTTCAAGTAATTGTGATATTCTAGTTCAGGATATAAACAATACAGCAACACAGACCTCTGTACTGTTCAGATTATTTTCTACAGAAGAACTACTTAATGATGACACGTCAATAAAATTTTATACTGGACTTGAAACATATAAAAAATTTAAATTTGTTTTCAGTACTTTATGCCCAATGGCTTATAATCTATGTTATAAATCATGCAATATAATTTCTCTCAGTGTGGAAGACCAGTTTCTATTAACCTTAATAAAATTGAAACGTAATTATTGTGATTTTGAACTATCAAAAATATTTGGTGTCAGCAAATGTACAGTATCAAATATATTTGTAACCTGGCTAAATTTTATGTATGATACTTGGTCATTGATTAACTTATGGCCTACGCAAGAATTGGTTAGATACTATACCCCAGAAAGCTTTAAAAAATTTGGAAATACTCGAATAATTGTTGATTCCATAGAAGTGCCTATATGTAAGCCAACAAACCCTCTATCACAACAGGCCACATTCAGTAATTACAAAAACAAGAACACAATTAAATTTTTGATTGGTGCTACTCCAGGTGGTCTAATTTCATATTGTTCAGACGGATATGGTGGTGCAATAAGTGATCAGCAGTTAACTGAGAGTTCCCAATTAACTACCCTATGTCAGGCAGGAGACACCATCATGGCTGATAAAGGGTTTAATATTCAAGACATTTTTGCTCCAAAAGATATTGAAGTTAAAGTACCAACATTTTTAAAGGGAATCTCACAACTTTCTATGCATGATTTAAAAAAAGATAGGGAGCTATCAATGAAAAGAGTGCACATTGAAAGACTTATTGGATTAACAAAAACATACACAATTCTTAAAACTGAAGTCAATAGTTACTATGTGCCATTAACTTCAAAAATATTTTTTGTATGTGTAATGCTATGTAATTTCAGGGAAAAAAAGGTTTTTAAGTTTAAATAAATAAATTTGAATAAATTAATCAAGGTTTTACTATTTCTGTACAGTACTTGTAGCAATATTTATTTAATATAGCTGGTTCAAAGTAATTTGTGATATACACAATTTAGAGATCTTCATATGTTTAAATGACCATAATAAGTATAAAATGTTATATTAGTACAAAAAAAGTTGTCCCTGTATCTGAAAGTAGTAAGGATGTTTTAATTGTAGCTTTTCAGATTACTTTCTTATTGACGCGAATATTTGACATTTTAAATAAAACTTTTCGGATTATTTCGCGGATTTATTTTGAGTTTTGGTTCCCAACGTTTGGTTTGTTGGTTTTTGTCTATAGAGGTAGCAATAGTGTTACTCAATATTTTATATAATATATTAAATAATAGCAATCTAAATTAACATTTTGACTTCTTTTATATCTATACTAATAAAATTCTAAGCCGAATCTGTAAATATTTTTCGGAAAATCTTATTGTAGTAGACTTTATTATCGATACAGAAGTCGAATCTATAGTTTTTAGAATTTTTGTCTGTCTGTCTGTTACCGCATCACGAGAAAACTACTGGACAGATTTTAAAGAAATTTAGTATAGTTGGTTATACGGATCAACATATCGCACGCTTAATCATATACTGACCGATTAGTGTTTCGGTCAAAATCTTTCCGATCTCGGAATTTTTATGATAGCTTGTTTCTAGGCGGAGTTATACCCATATCTGTCTCTTTCACACGCAAACGTTTCGGCAAATGTTTTTACGAGACAGAGACAAATATCAGAATGCGTCAAGCACTAAGATCGCGAACATCACGTGTTTTTATTTAAAAGTGTCAAATTAGTAATTAAGTCGCTTTAGTGTAAAAATCAAAGGTAAGTTTTATTGAAATTATTTATAAAAATGTGACCAATTGTTAAATATGCCTATTTAGTACAAAATAGGATCGAACTATTCATGAATTATTTAGTGTTAGTTCTGTTTTATACAAAAACATGTTAACAATTCTTTGACTGATTGTGTATTAAGCCTATATTTTATAAAAAACTTCCGTTTTGCCGGTAGTGTTTTGTCGGCTTTAGGAATTAGGTCAGTTTTTTACAAAAGTGTTCTTGAAATTTGAAGTCGTACTTTGTTATGATTCTTTATTTTATAAAACACAATTGTCTAGTATAAAATTGTTGAATGCATATTAGATATTGTGTCACTTATAGATAAAAATAATTTGTTTAAAAGAAATAAGAAAGTAACCTAACTTTTTTTCAGAATGTCTTCAAGGTCGAAAAAGATAATGGAGTTGATTAATTTTACAACTGAACCTGCTCATGATACAAAAGCTCAAATTCAAGATCCCATTCTGAACCCAGACCCTAGTCAATCTCCTATAGATGAAGATAGTTCAGTTCAGAATGATGTAGTTGATGTCGCGGTAAGTACTCGTAATTATTATTTTATTCTTTTGACTGGTTTCTCCCTTTTTAATATGGTATTTTTATTTTAAACTAGAATTGCGCACGCGACTTCGTCGCGTCTTTAAGTTTTCCTGTCATTCTCTATTTTAGGTACCCCTTAGGGGTGTAATTGTGAATACTAGATGAATCATGTCTTTTTAAACCTTGTATTTCGTCATCTACTTTTGACGCTGACTATATTATAACTACCTATGTATGTACTGCCTGTCTAGCTATCTATCTACATACATACACACTTGCATGATTAAGAAGAGAAAACAATAAATTGTTTTTTTACAGATGTTACGTGATATTACTAATAAACTTGAAAACCAGCGTTATTACAATGCTACGGACTTTTTTGTTAACTACAATGTTTCACCCGTACATTCTGGTGAAATAAGTGCAGATATCAGCGACAATGACGATCCAACCTATGATAGTCAAATAAAAAAAAAGAAAATAGAATCAGTACATCCTTCATCACGTCGATCAACATCTAGCTCCAGCAGATCCTCATCCTCCAGTTTAAGCAGCTCCGGCAGTTCCAGCAGTTCCTCATCTTCATCTTCTGATGATGATACTGTGGTACAACCTTCTACTTTCGATCACGTGGATGATAATACTATCAATAACACAGATACTACAGCTAATGGACAGTCAACAAACGGACAAGAAACAAGTAAAATTGAAAACTCTGAAATGAACGAACTCAACATAGAAGAAGAAATAGAGATTATTAAGAAGAAAGGTAGAAAGCGCACAAGTAATCCTCAAAAATGGAAACAAAACTTAAATAAAATTCTAAGAAATTCTGGACGATCTTATGAGACTACGAAAAAGAAAACTGTTGCGGCTCGTGAAGTGAAACCACCTTGTACAGACAAGTGCAGGCTTAAATGTTATGAAAAGTTTACATCTCTTCAAAGACAGGCTATTTTTGATACCTATTGGAATATTGGTGAACTCAATCTGCAGCGATCGTTTATTCAGTCTTGTATGTCCGATGTTACTCCTAGGTATAAATATACAAACGCCATGCGCCCGAGGCAAGCTAATAAAGCTTTTCATTTTATAGTAAATGGTAGACCAATCCGGGTTTGTAAACCATTTTTTGTTGGTACGCTGAATATATCCGATCGTGTTATTCGTACAGTAATCCAAAAGTGTCAAAACCATGGAGTTTTGCAAAATGATCGAAGAGGTAAACACGACAACCACACCACTACTGATGAAACACTGATTTCAGACATTAAAACTTTTATAGACTCAATACCAAGGGTTCCGTCACACTACACAAGGCAAACATCTACTCGCGAATACATAGACGGGGGCAAAACTATTACAGATCTCTTCAATGACTTCAAGGTAGCGCAAGAGAAGAACAGTAAGCCCTATGGTAAGTATTGCATGTTTTACCGTACATTTACTAAGGAATATAATATTTCATTTTTTTTTCCGCGAAAAGACCAATGCGATCTTTGTCTAGAGTACACAAATTCAAACGCAGAGCAAAAAAGTATGATTCATGATAAGTATATAGCTCATATAAAAGAAAAAAAGCTAAGTCGTAATGAAAAACATGATGACCGTCTCAAAATAGACGATAAAAATAAAGTCTTAGTGTTCGACTTGCAGGCGGTGTTACAATCGCCACGAGGCGATACATCAGCTTTTTACTATAAATCTAAATTAAATAGTTATAACTTTACCATCACACTCTTAAACAAAAAAGTTGAACCCCAGATTAAAGATTCCTATACTGATGTAGAGTGCTATTTCTGGAATGAAACTGATGGCAAACGCGGTGCTAATGAGATAGGCTCCTGTTTATTGGATTGCTTTGAGAGACTATGTTGTGAAGCAGGGGTAAGTGCTAGTAATAGTGCTGGCCTGAACTTGATCCTGTATTCAGACAACTGCTGCGGTCAAAATAAGAATAAATACATAGTAGTGCTTTATCTCTATGCTGTAACCCATCTGAATATAGAATCAATCACGCACAAATTTTTAATTAAAGGTCACACTCAAAATGAGGGTGACAACATTCATAGCCTGATCGAAAAAGAAATTAAAAAGAACTTAAAATCAGGACCAATTTATTGCCCCCACCAATATGTATCCATCATCAAGAATGCCAAAAAGACTGGTCAAAAGTTCCGCGTACACGAACTTACATACGAATCATTTTTAGACCTAAAAAAACTGCAGGAAGATTGGGGATACAATTTTAATGAAACTGAAGATAAAAATGTTTTATCATGGAATGATATCAAAGTTATAAAAGTAATAAAAAGTGAACCTTTTTCATTCTATGTGAAAACATCATACAACAAAGATGCAGAATTTGCAAAGATAAACATAAGAAACAAGAGAAAAAAATTGAATCCCCTATCAGAGCTGACAACAGTAAAAGCATACACAGGCAAACAAAAGCTCGGTGAAAATAAAAAGAAGGATTTAAAAGAGTTACTTGATAAAAATTTGATACCCAATTTTTATAAAGATTTTTATGATACGATTTTGTAATCAGGGTGAATACTTGCAAGGTGATAAAAATATTTTGTATGTTAAGTTTAGTCTTGTAATGACTGATTAAGTGCCTAATATTGAGAAAATTGATCTCTTAATTAATAAATAAATACAATTAGGTATTATCGTGTTGTTAAATAGATGATAAGTGTGACTGTTGATATTTCCTTGAGAATTTTTATCCAGATTTACGGTTTGTTTTTAGATTATAAATAAAAACTGGTTCCTAATATTGTAAATTTAATATTGATCTCTTCGTTAAGTTTAATTCGTTAATATTATAACCTAGGATAAGTTTTTACTGCTTTATTTTATTAAGTTTATAAATTACATTATTAGGAGTCAAAGACTCTTTCAGAGTTGATTTTAAAGTGCCTACCTATTATATACAAATTGTGTACTGTGATTAGGTATTTGAATATTGTACTAGGATTAAGTTCAATTCGATGTTTAAGACACAGGTCAGCATTTTATTTGAACTTTACTATGTTTTGATTCTTTTTATTAATGAAAATAATAAATAAAACGAAATATTTTTTATACTTATTTTTTATTTTATATACCTTATAGACTCATATCATAACAATAAGAACATACATTGAATAAAATACGGACTCATTTCTAAATATGTCACCAGTATTAAAATTTTACTTCATAGTATAAAGACCCATACCTTAATATTGAGTATTATTTAGTTATATATTAAATAAAACACGGACTCATTTCAAAATGTGTCACCACTATTAATTCAATGTAACTTTATCTTTTATATTAAACTGACGCATCTTGAGGAACAATTTTTTTAACCGATTAATTTATAGTAAGAAATCTAAATTTATTTAAAATTATATTCAAACATTAATACTCACTTTATCAACTATATCTACAATACATTATTTCATTATATAAAGCTATTTTCTTTGAGTATTATATTCCATTTTGTAAGGTAAGTCAGGTTTGCTAAATTGTTTTTCGCGATTTCCCGAAAAACGTCTTTTTTGAGTTATGTCAGTATATGATTAAGCGTGCGATATAGGATACTTTTTACAGCGGGAAAATGCGCGGGAAAATTTCTGAGAAAAAAATACAAGTCACCTGAACGCGGGCAATGCTAGTTATATTATAAATTATAAAACAATATAATGGTTAGATAAATAATTAATATTTTTAATTTTTAATATTCTAGGTTATACATAATATAATAATAGCAACACTAAATAATGTTAGTAATTAATAAAGTTTAAAAAATTTTGTTATAGTTTATTATAAAAACATTAAAATTAAATTACATAAATATTATAATTAAATATAGCAATATTATTTAATGAACACTAAATAAATTATATTGCTATATTTTATTATAATAGTTATTAAAAAAATTAAAAATGTTAGAAAAAAAAATTATCAAATATTTTATGGTACTTTTTTGCCATTTTTTGAATTTTTGAAATCATTTTTGTAAAATAGTGGGTAGGCACTGTCTGTAACAAGTATGTGTTTGAAACGTCTATAATTAGTCTCTCCCGTGACCATATGATCGCTGTAAAGCATTCGAAACGTCGGGAACCAAAAAACAAAATAAATCTACGAAATAATCCGAAAAGATAGTATTATTTAAAATGTAGCTTTTTATTTTCAAAATACAGGTACAGTAACTGGACTTATTAAGCTATGTATAGTGGAGTAAGGACATTTTGTTTCAATATTGTCTGATTTCCTCACAATCAATCAGGAGAAGGTTTGTCTTTGTTATTGAATCTGACGACACGTTTGGCTCAGCCTCAGCGTGTAGTGACTACTTGCTATGCCAGCGGTTGCGGGTTCGAATCCCGCTGGGGGCGTTCATTTGTGTGATGAGCACGACTGTTTGTTCTCCAGTCGTGGGCCTTTATATTTATAATGTGTATGTATTTAAAGTTATATATGTTTAGTGTAACAATTATCTAGTATCTATAACACAAGCTTCGTAGCTTACCGTGGAACTAGATGGTACTGTGCGTTAATGTCCCAACATATTTATATGATTTATTTATTGAATAAGCCACATTCCTCAACATCATGTGCATGTTTTTCATTATATCGTTTTAGAGCCACTTTTTCATTAATTTTTCTAGGTGTGGTAGCTTTAGTTAAAAGTTAAAACACTTTGTGCAGATTATACATTAGCACACTTCGGCATTCTGCGCCAAAGTGCGGCATTATGCTCTATAATTGGAAATCAGGGTGTATCTCTAGTTTCGAGCATTAACCCCAGTTTTCTAATTACAGCACTAAAGCGCACTATGCGGCATAATATTAACTTCGAATGTTTCAACAACAGGAATGCTCCGCACAATCGAGCATTTTGAAAAATACTGCCAAAGAGAATGTAACCACTACGTGAATACTGAATACATACCAAAGAGAACGTAACCACTACGTGAATAACTGAATATTACGCTTTCATGCGCTCTGGCCTGATGCGCGCAAGGATAACAACTTAATAGCTGAAAATATGAAAAGTAATTTTCCTTCAAGGTGGCATTGAACAAAATTTTATTTACATTAACATTAAAATTATATAAAATAAGTAAAAATATATAATTACCGTAATATTTGTTTATATTTATTTATCTATACATATAATAAAATTGTAACTAAGTCGAAACTGTACATTAAATATTTTTTTGAAAATCTTAATAAAGTAGACATGATTATCGATACGGAAGCCGAATCTACAGTTTTTAGAATTTTTGTCTGTCTGTCTGTCTATCTGTTACCGCATCACAGAAAAACCACTTTGAAAACACAAATTGACCCAGTAGGTGGCGCTGCAGTCGATGTGCCACTGATTATCTCCTAAACAGCAGGGATGACTTCATTGATATTTTTTGTGTATGTTCGAGTGGGTCCCTGCAAGGTTTGAAACCACAAACGGACCCAGTCAGTGGCGCTGCAATCGGCATGTCATAAAATTTGTATAAATACTCCATTTTCCGAGCCATACATAAATTTAAATTGTTGATTAAATAAAATAAAAATCGATGTGTGTATGTATATAATATGTTTCATATGGACTCCAAAACAGCTGAAGTGATTTTGATGAAATTTTCAGGTAATCTTCAGATTAGGCCAGCGGGTGATATTAGTTGTGTGGTGAGAGGGTAATATTGATGATATAGTTGTAAATAAACTAGCGCTTATAAGTTTTTAAGTGTAGGATATCTCAAGAAAAGCATCATATTTCAAAACTTATTTATTTTATCTATTTTATTTACAATTTATTCGCATTCGCAACGAATCGCATCCACCGATGTCAACCTCCCGCCAATTCCAATCTTCTCATTTCTCATTTCTTATTTCTTCTTTCTATTTTTAATTGTATATTTATTATTAACTAGCGGCTCACCCTCGCTTCGCTCGGGTTCGTCGCTAGGTACGTTTTAAATAGATATAAAAAGAAAAAATCTTTCTTTCTCACATTTTAATTATATGTTTTAATACTTACCTATTCCGGACTAAGAGAAATCCAAAAATTAAAATATCATAAAAATTGGAACGCGGTCGAACGGGATAAAAAGTATCCTATGTCCTTCTCCTGGCTCTAAACTACCTCCCTGCCAATTTTCAGCTAAATCGGTTCAGCCGTTCTTGAGTTATAAGCGAAGTAACTAACACGACTTTCTTTTATATATATAGATTTTCAGCCTGACCAATCTCGTTATTTTTAATTGCCTGATTTACAAAGGTATCATTAATTGTGCATTCGCGTCGTCAATGTGGCCAGTATAATCGATTAATAACTGTTTTATTATACACTAAAATAGAAGTTCCCGTCATAAGCTTCCATCCAACCTGAGAAGAAAATGTCTTCACTTGAAATGCTCATTTCAATAGCAATAATTAACAATTTAAGTTCGTAATATAAATTCGTCAATACGATGCATGGTTTTCATATATGTCCTTTGATAGGTAGCAAACACACAGCGCCCTCTGCTCAAAAGTTTTCAGTATCTTCCCCATGGGCCCATACCCCATTATGTAATAGCATTTAACAGTTAACTGTTAAGTTAGCACACTTTGGTCTTTGGCAATTGGCATTTTGCGCCAAGGTACGGCATTTTTATATGTATCAATTGGAAAACAGGGTTTACACTGTTCGACTTCGAAGCCCCTAGTATATACCAATGTACTCTGTGTCGAAGCCGGAGCTCTAAGCTCTAGTAGAGTGAGACTTGAGAGCAAAGAGTATAGATATATATGCTTGAGAGTCTAGTTTCGTCTTTTGATGTCTATTGTCAAGTGTCATTTCTCGAATGTCGATTAAAAGTTGAGGTTTGAGCAGTTTCGCTTAGATTTTAGCATACATACTTGTTTTATATTTTTCTTTAATATAATATCTACAGTACCTAGCTATTTATATGAAAGGCTAAAATAAATTTTATGAATTTGGCAGTGTTTTAAAATATAAAGTGATTATAAGTGGTGCTATCCACTCAAATGGTATTGTTATTTTCTATATTAGTTTAAAAATTAATATTAATACTCATTATCAGTCTCAAAAATAAGTATTTCTAGGATCCTCCGAGTGCTGGCACAAGTTCACCTGGCTTAATAGGCTCTGCGCCGCCGCTTTTGCCACCACCAATGTTGAGTGCAATGCCGCCCCCAATGCCACCGGCGGTCGCGATGCCACCAGTTCCAGGGATGCCGCCCAATATGGGACCTATGCCACCTCCTATGGGTTTTCCACCCATGATGGCACCCTTCTCTATGCCGCCTCCAGGATTTCCACCATTTAAACCGGTAAATAATAAGTTAAACTGGTACATAAAATTCTACTTCTTTTAAGTTGGTATATTAATGAAGTATATTTCTATAATTTGTAATATTTCATTGTATAGAGATGTTAAAAACTAGTTTTTTTTTCTTTTCAGGAACTAAGTGCACCAGCACCTGAAATATCACCTATGGCTAATCAAAATTGCCCTTGGTCTGAGCATAAAGCCCCAGATGGCCGCATATACTATTACAACTCTATTACAAAGCAGAGCCTTTGGGAAAAACCTGATGATTTAAAATCTCCTGCTGAAGTAAGTATATTTTTTTTATACACATATCTATTATATGACATCAGAAATACATCATGCTTCAAGTTAATATGACATAGGTTATAATTGAATTATTAGATTTTGTTTACATAACCAATCACAGCACGAGTACCTTGGGCCCTCATCAGCTGCTGGCATACCTCGATAAGCTATCTTTCTCGCACCTGTGGCTACACATAATGTGGCTTTTTTGTAGTAGTAATTTGTAAACTTTATTTACGTCTGGGAATGGTTTATAATCGGTAAATTCCTCTGGCGATTTGCAAGTATTATTGAAGATTACTCAATAAATATGTGATTAAAATTTCAGATTGCCAAAAGTATATTTTTTGGGAATTTTAATAAAGCGTCGTTGGAGAGTTCTGGCAATACTTTATAACCGACAAAAAAGTCTGGGGTTCTTTTTTTTGTATTATATGAAAACTAAATTAAAAGAAACAAAAATCAAGTCACCAAAAATATGTTTTATTGGATATTTTTTTTGCAAATAACCGCTAAAGCTATACCAGACTCGCGGGACTGGACTCGCCAATTCACGAAATTATATTTTTTCACAATTTCAACTTGCCAAAAGGACCTTCCCAGAATTGACGAATTCTCTCCAGCTCTCGGAATAATAGTTTTTCAAAATTCCACCCCTCAGACTAGAAAATGGGGTGGCAATTTATTATATTACTTTTGAAGGGTTAGCACGTTTGTATGGACTTATTTGCTAAAAATTCATCTTATTCGTTTTCATACTTCTAAGTGCAAATAATGAAATGCAAAATACAAAAATCTTTTCAAAAAAAAGCGACTTCGAAACACTAAAAAAACAATTTCTCAATTTAAAAAAATACCGACTGCGTAAAAAGCGAATTAAAGAGATGAGAACAAGTTGACAGAGCAACATAGTATTATGCAGCTGGAGACAGATGCCGCTATTAAAAACCATTTATGTATACATATGTACCAGGTAGGTTTCCGACTGCATAATACTTGTTGTTTTGTCAACTTGTACTCATCTTTTTAGTTCGCTTTTTACGCAGTCGGGTTTTCTTATTTTTATTGATTATTCTTTTATTAATAGCTTTTTAGTTTTGGTTAGTTAGACATTTTTTTTATTTAACAATCTCTTATACTAAATTAGTTTTAAATTTATAAGTTGTATATGTTTTTGTAATCGCTTCTTAAAACCCTGTATTATATTTAATTATTTCAAGACACAAACTGACGCCTTAGATCGCCCATTTTGAATTTTAATGAAATCTATAAACCCATGACACCCGTGTTATCAAGACGAATCGAACAATGTATATATCATCAAAATCGGTTAAGGCGTTTAATAATTACAAGGGAACATAGGATAGGACATACATGCATACAAACATATTATGTACATTAATAAATACTAAGCTGCTAAGGTGGCTTCGCCGCAGTCGGGTAAAAAGTAAAAAATTATTGAATGGGAGTTTACTATAGATACCTATTACCTAATCAGATATTTTCGAAATTGGTGCCAGCCGATAATGCTTTTAAATTTGAATACATATCTAATAGGTAAATATGAACTTTAATTACATATAGTTTAAAATATTATACATCAAATTTTGATGTTAGCTTTGCTTTGATTTGTATCGACTGGCACCGACTTCGAAAATATTTGGTTAGGTATCTATAGTAAATGAAAACTCAGTTATTTTTACTTTTTAGTGTTATGATAACATAAATGTACACATACTACTACAAATTCGAGTCATATGACAACATATAAATTCAATGCTAATAAAAACTGAGCAAATTCTTTAGTTCATGCGAGCGTAAAAAGCGTGAGCGTGGGCAAAAAACTTAACAAAATAAGAATGGCACTTTAAAGTTAACAAAGGAGAGAAAGGTGGGAGACTAAGGCCTACCTCATATATACAATCGTTACATCGACTTTATATATGTAGCAATATACTCTATGACATCGACTTAACTGTTTAGTCGAGTTGTGTGCTTGTATCGATTTCATGACGACCAAACAGTTTATTCGACGAAGGTGCGCATACTATCAACTCTGTCGTAATTGATTTATTTTCGTTTTTTTTTGTTTCGCCTTTTAAAGGGTTGTTTTGTAGAACTTAATTATGTTTGAATACAAGGGCAATGGTAAATAAGAAAAGTACACATCTGTGCTTTGCTAATAAATATTTATTTTTGTAAGTACCTAATAATTAGTAAAAATATTTTTTTTAAATAATAATTATTATAATAAATAAATACATTGGGACATTAATACACAGCATCATCTAGTTTCATGGTAAGCTGCGTGGCCTGTTTTATGAATACTAAATAGTTGATAGTCTACACATATAAAACTTTAAATACATACATATTCTTAATATAAACACCCATGACTAGAGTACAAACATTCGCGCTCATCACACAAATTAATGCCGCCAGCGGGACTTGAATCCGCGACCGCTGGCACAGCAAGTAGGGTTACTACAAACTACCATTTTTTGACTTTGTTTATATATATGTCCTTTCAATCATCATTGCTTTACAAACTACATATAATATAATTAACCAACGTTTCAGCCAAATCAACTGAACAGTATTTTATAGCATTTTTGAAGTTATATTTCTTTTGGCGTGTTATGAAAAATGAAAAATAGATGATGAGAGTGATTTTTTTACGATGCGACAGATTTAGACTACAGTATGAAGTTAGTCGTTATTGGCTACAGTGTGAAGTTAGTCGTTAAATATCCCTTTAGTATAGTGAGATGTCTATATTGAAGATATTTATTCCGATATTTCTGTATAGACAACACGTATTTTATATCAATAAATATAAAAATTATTACAAGTTTTTATGAAGTTTCACCTGTCTCGGTGTCTGTTTGTAATCAAACCTTGCAAGTTAAATTTGACCCACTTCCCATTGTCCGATTGAGCTGAAATTTGGCATACACTTTTGACTCTTGTGACTACGATTCCCTAAATGCCATTTTTAATCCAATATTGCGGACGTTACAAAATGGCGATTCATTCCATAGTGACTATATGATATGGGCGTCAAATGAAAGGGCTTGATGAGCGAAACACAATAAGCAAAGTGACGTCATTTAAAATATAATATGGCGGACGACTGTTTATTTTGACCCCCCATGATATGGATATCAAATGAATACAAAATAGATATTATACAAAAAAGTGATAAATATTAAAAAAAAGTTTAAACATTTAAAAAACAAGTTCTTATTTAATGCTATAAAAAACAAAAAAGTATAACTTCTTACGTGTTTAGTGTGTACATAAGTATACACGCACTTTTTTCCAAAAGTTCCATCCTGTTACAAATATCTGGTATTTGTAACAGGGTGACAGCAAACTAGTACAGCACTAGTTACACGTGCCGGTAATTAAAGAAAAGTCTAACAACAATGAACTGCATTGAAAAGAAAGGGATGCATAGTCCGAGAATGTCCGAAGATGTCCGAATACATCAACGCGAGTTGCGTTGCGACCAATAGAGCTTGAGCTCTGATTTAATTACATTTAATGAATAGGGTCTTGGACTATTTTATGAAAAGTATCTCAGCCTATTGTTTACATAAATAAAATGCTGCTAAAAATATTTTCCCGCAGAAATTACTGTATTATGTTAAAAAATCGAAAATTATTTTTCACTTTTGAATTTGGCGCTAAAAAGCCACTTTTTTCACAATCGTCCAGCGTGACGTCACTTATCATACAGAGCGTGTGTAGACTATAAAGAGCTTGATTATATTCCGTAATCTGTGGGCTCGATCGATTAATTATTAATTGAAAAGGGAATAAAAAATAATTATTTATGTTAAAAATAAAGAAAAATCATGATTTTTATTTAATTATTCCTTTTAATAATGAATTCTAGCCCCATAAACTACCGCTATACAAAACATCATATCATTTTATTACTACAGTCCAAGACCTTATTTGAAAATTAAAATTCACTTACCTATGAAAAGTGATGCCATTTTTCATAGGTAAGTGAATACTACTACTATTTCCACACCATTTTATTGTAGAGGGAGCCATGTTGCGCGTCTGTTGTATTTTTTGTGTCGGAAATTCACGAGTCTCAAGTAATGTGTTCGCGGGTCACGGATGTGGTCGCTACTGAAATAAATCGCGCGATCGTTTTCTTAAGTCAGACGTATTTGTTTAACGTGTTGACTGAAAGTGTTCGCCTTGTGTTGTGTGAGGTGTCTATTAGGCTGAGTAGTCGTTGAGTACTAGCGACTCACTCTCACTCTACTCGGGTTCGTCACTTGGTGCGTTTTAATGGTTAGTATATATCATCACACTAAATTTCGTTAAAATCTGTCCAGTAATTTTCTCGTGATCCATAGGTACAGACAAGACAAAAATCAAAAACCTATAGATTCAGCCTCTGTATCGATAATAATGACTATTTCAATAAGATTTTCCAAAAAATATTTAAAGTACAGATAACTAACTAACTGAGTCGTTAGAATTTTATTATATGTATAGAAGATTTATATCTAATATTATACTTTTAACACTTTTGTAACACTGATACACACAAAAACTGAGTTAAAAACGTTATTGTGGTCGAACAAAAGGAACATTGTAATGAATGAGTCAACGGTGAGAATGTTGTGTTATGATGTCACGCGAGTATGGCGCGCTCGCGCGAAATAGTTGAGAACGACGGAAACTAAAATAGTTGTAACTTCAACACTACTTGTTTGATTTAAATGAAACAAAAACAGATGTATTCCTAAACATTTAGGCTACGTGGTAATAAAGTTTCAAGTCATTTATCAGACCCATTGACATTCTTCATTGTCAATTGTCAAAATCTCATTGATCACACTGAATTATGAAGGGTAGAACCACGGTAATAATATTACATATAGTATTCCATCTAGTTATGGTTACACCTTGTCCATCCGCTTTAGATTAAGATTTACATAGAATAAGAGTGACGCAAACTCAGCGTCTAGTCGGCCCACCCGGCATCCGCCGGCCGAGTATGTATTTAGACATTAAAGGAGCCTCAAATCGGCTACATGTGTCTCATTTAGTTTTATTTTTTTCTTAATTTAGTTTTAAGTTAATATAAATAGTTTTCGAAACGCTTCTAAACCAAAAGTATCTTCATACAAACGGTCGGAATTCGAGTTATACCTACGCGCGTCGCGTTCGGTATACACTCGGTAGACACCGTGCGGCCTGCCACATCGTATAATTGTATACGAAAATTGTATAAGGTGGTTATGTTATGTAACTTTTATAATTGAATACAAAAATAAACATTTTATTCCTCCCGTAACTTCACTATGTCAAACAAAAAAGCATCGAGACATTGTTATAAAAATTAATTAATTAAATTAAAAATAAAAATTAAAGTATTTTTAATTAAACTTTTTATCCGAATGTGGATTCTTTATTCCATTAAATTTAACATAATAAAGCTTTTCGTACGTCTCAGTCGAGGCGCAAATATTTTTCAATCTCAAATTTATAAGGGCCACATACCACCCTTATAAATTTGATATTTTTAATTAAATCTACTAATAATATTTTTTAAATAAAAAATATAATATTTGAAATCACAAAATTAGAAAGACACTCAAGTAGGTAGATGAAATGATCGGCGGGCAGCCCTGTCGCGTGGGTACGTGCCGCTCAGCTGTAGGTAATTATTTCAAGGACAGTCCCGACTTGGAATACTGTATGCATTACATTACCGTGGTAGAACTAAGGGGAACCAATTTATACGTGAAACAAGTTGAAAAAGTGTCCAGCGGTGAGCAGCAAATTGTAATTCAGAAACTCACGAATATAGCGCTAGCATAACAAGTAAATGTGATGTGAAGTTAGCAGTTTTAAACGGAGTGAAGTGTGCTGAATTATTATTACTTGCAAATAATACGTAATTATATTTAATATCGGTTTTTGCCTATGTTAGAACTATTTTGAAAAGTGAGCCACAACAAAGCGGAAATCTTTCTTTCCTTTATTTATTTATTTATTTATTTATTTATTTATGTTTAGTGGTCCACAAAACAAATGACAATCACATACATATAAAATAAGAATAGCTTGCAAAATTAATGCACAAGATTGCATTTTTCTAGATGCAGACACAGCATGCATATACAAAAAAACTTAATATTACAAAAAACAAGATTTAAACTACGGTAACAATGAGGAACGGCTTTTATCTACTAACGATAAAGAAAAATCTTAAATTTTTTTTATGAATTACAGCTATTAAACTAAACAATTTGCTTTAATTTTTTACATAAATAGGCTATAGAGGTATTATTAAAAATATCTAATTTAAAACGAATAGTATAATACGCTGAACACATGCGGAATAAGGGCGAGTGGCTTATTACATTAGTTCTCGCGTTGGGAAGACAAAATGTCTTACGATTTTGTAGACGACTACTAGGACGTGGTATACAAAAGTTCAGTCGTTGTAAAAGATCAGGTGAGTCAATATACCCATGAATTAGCTTGTACAAAAAAATTATATCAAGTATTTTCCTACGTGTAGATAGAGAAATAACTTTGTAATGACTTAGTCTTTGTATATAAGAATTTAAAAAATTTAAAATTTGATTTAATATTATTGCATAAATCATTAATAAATATTAAAAATAGCAATGGGCCAAGATGTGACCCTTGGGGAACTCCAGAAGTTACTTCGCACTCTTCTGATTTAAAACCACGAATATATACTAACTGCGAGCGGTTCTTTAAGTAAGACTCAATCCATCTTAACAAACTACCGTGGATACCCATATTCTCAATTTTCTTTAACAATAATTTATGATTCACTAGATCAAATGCTTTTTTGAAATCAGTATATATAGAATGGACTTCTTTCTTTTTATCTAAACCTTCTGCAATATCAGATACATAAGAAACTAAATTAGACGCTGTTGACTTACCGGGTAAAAAGCCATGTTGGTTACAATTTATGTACCGACGTACATGATTTATTATATGTTTATTAACTATTGATTCCAATATTTTTCCACAATTTGATAATAACGAAATAGGACGGTATGCATTCACATCACTCACATCTCCACCCTTATGAATAGGTGATAGATAAGCCTTTTTCCATTCAAAAGGAAATATCCCAGTTTCCAGTGACTTATTATAAATTTTACATAATGGCTTATATAAATTATTTGCACATTTTTTAGAAATGATGAAGGTAAACTATCAGGACCAGGAGATTTATTTATATTTATAGATTGGAGATGTTTTAAAACATCATTTTCATGTACAACTAATTTGCCAAGTGATAAATAATAATGTTGTATAGTATTGAACGTTTGTGTCGGCATAGAATTAGCTTGGTTTTAAACTATATATACTTTGGAAAATGTTTAGAAAAAGATTGCATATTTCTTGCCCTCCTATTGCTTTTTCGTTACAGAGCATCATTTCATTAGGGATTGAAGCACAATTACTCTTTCGTTCCTTAAAAAAATTCCAAAAATAGTGTGGATTCCGTCGCAATTGGTTAGGAGCGTTACTTATAAAATTAGAATAACATTCTTTAAATAATAAATCACATCGTTCTTGTAAGATTACATAACTTAAATTGTCCATTTCATTTCCGTAAACTTTATATTTTTTATGATATTTCGCTTTTTCTTTAAGAGCTTTAATAAGTGATAACGAAAACCAAGTAGGAAAGCTCTCATTCATTGGTTTTCTAAGAGGAGTAAACTTATCTATAATTGGTGTAAGAGTTAAATAAAATATTTTAATCATTTCATCGATATGTATACATCCGTCCCAAAGAGCAGACCAATCGATTAATTCTAGAGCTGAATTTACAGATTCATAATCACACTTTGCAAAGTTATATGATAGTATTTTATTATATTTTAGAGTATTATATGATGACGTTTGATAACAAATTTCTAAAGGAGGGTGATGAATTTCTGGAGGTATTATAGGAGTTGAAACTTCGTTTATAGTTATACAAGAAGGATCCGTGGAAAAAACTAAATCAAGAATTTTACCATTTCCATTTAAAACGTGATTGCATTGATAAAGATTATTAAAGTATATATTGTCCAAAAAATTATTTACTATGCAGCTATCCGACATTAAAGGGGACAGAAAACATCGGCTTATATTATACTCCCACAATAGATCACTTAAATTAAAATCACCAATTAAGATTGTAGATGATTTCCTATTTACATTTGCTAATACACGCGAAAGATTTCGAATAAATGTGTCAACATAGCATCCATCTAATGGAGGTGGCAAATAAGCTACACATATATTAATAATATTATTTTTACCTAACCTCAAGCTAATCCATAGGTCTTCACATGAACACTCCCAATCGAGTTGTCGAATAATTTCAAACTTTTTTAAAACAGCAATCATAACACCACCCCCATCTTTTTTTTGATTGTGAGAAGAAGATATGGAAGAAGACCTATCACGTCTGAATACATTATATCTTTGATCAATGACTTCATGATCAAATACCGTATCGCTTAGCCACGTTTCTGTTAAAATTATCAAATCATAATTATTAGCTAATACAGTGACATAAAAATTATCCACCTTTGTGCGTAAGCCTCTCACGTTTTGATAATATGCTCAGGTACGCATTGGAGTTCAATATTGGATTCTCGTGACCTTTGCTCTATTTCAGCGAGATGACAAGATATATCATTTAATTGAGTTTTTAAAGAATTATTTTCAGCTGCAAGTTTAGAGATTATCTTAGTGTTTTCGGCATTAATTTTTATTTGATCATCATGCACTTCTGATAGAAAATTTACAGACTTAGTAACTTCATCCAATTCCTTTCGAATTTCGGAGAATTTTGAGCCAAGCTCCTTGATATCTTTCTGCAGGCAAAGTAGAGACGAGTCGAATTTATTCAAGCATAAATGTTGTTCAGCAAATTTTCTATTTATTTCACTTCTTAAACTACGTATTTCATCAAGAACCATTTGTTGGAAAGAATTTGTAATCGATATAGAAGCGTTCGGGGATTTATTGGCAGGAACTGGGGAATTCTTTTTCGTAAGCCCATTGCTATCGTCCTCTCCCTTAGAGGAATGCTTACTGCACGTAGGACATGTCCACTTAGCACGTGATATAGAGGTCTCATTAAATTTTACGCATTCCTGATGATATTGATTGGAACAATTTGCAGATGAGCATCTAATACGTTTCTGTGTAACCAGAATACTTACAGTACACGATGAACAAATAACCATTTTGATGAATATTTTCAAGACAAAAAATGACGAAAAATGATTTTCTTACTCAAAGCACATCAATTTATTTAAATATTTTATATATTTTATTTTATCAATTATATATTTGTCAGAAAATAACAACCTTCCTTGTTTAATTCACCATCATACTCTTATGACTTATGGCGCTATGTTTTAAATTCATCTACTTGTTTTCTGTGGTGCCACCAATTTGACGTTTGTCAGCGGTCATTTTTTATACGACCGATAGTTCTCCTTAGTTTTACCCTCCATATACTGAATGTACTCCGGGAAATTATAATTTAACTGATACTGCCATATGATACTGAAATGGAGACGATTGACAAAAGTTGTGCAACTATAATATAACTAGTGAAATTATAATTATAATTTCTCGGCTTTTAAAATATCCCTGCAACATATACATGTGAAGATACTACCTCATCTTTTTTTTTATATTAGTAAACAAAAATTATATGTTTGGCTTTTATTTCATGTTAAATATCCTCCATATATCAATTTAAAAAAATCTATGACAATCTTGAACCTGTTACAATTTTATTACATTATGTATAAAGTATTTTTTTTTAATTGAACATATACATGATATAGTTCAATGAAACTAACTTTTTTAGGTATTGTTTGTTGAATGAAACATAATATAAAAGTGGTAGTTTTGGGCTTAAACATGTACACTCAAGCATATTGCTTAGTGCTTCATATATTAGGTAATAAAATTCTTATATTTTTCATTGGTTTATTTCAGAAATTATTATCATCATGTGTATGGAAAGAATATACTACAGATGCTGGACGAGTCTATTACCATAATATTGAAACAAAAGAATCAAGCTGGGTCATTCCTAAAGAACTTCAAGATATTAAAGAAAAAATAACTGCAGAGGAAGCTGCTCAGTAAGTACTTGTATATTTTTATTGATTTTTATAAGAGCGCCAAATTAAGAAAAATAAAATAGTAAAGATTTAACTTCCTCATCTTTTAAGGTTTTTTAACTTTTTTATATAGGATAGACTTTTCATTTTATTTTCGCTCAGATTTAATAAGAGACTATTTTAACTAGTATCAAGCAAAGATTTGTATGGTCAAATTGATTTAAAATCTAATTAACGTTTGATGTTTTCTGCTGGACACAAACACTTTTGAATTCCAATTTCCAAACATTTCTTAACATCATTTATAGGGCAGCACTTAGTGCAGATGTTCCTCCAGGAGAAGTTCCACTTCCGTCATCACCTGCAGTATCTACTTCTGGAAGTTCAGCCCTTGACGAAGCTATGGCAAAAACTTTAGCAGCTATTGATCCATCCCTAGCCAACGCTATACCTATTCCTGAAGAAAGTAAGGTTTAAACTTTAATTTGGTTATTTATAGATATTATACTATGTCTTAACCCTGTAATTTGTTTATATGAAGATGCAGAATACACAATCATGTTTTTATCAAAATAAATATACATATTCATTGCAGTCAACCCTGAAGAAATAGCAGCACCTCCACAACCAAATGGCACTGAAGCAAATGAGCCAGAACTACTGCAGTATAAGGACAAAAAAGAAGCTATTGAAGCTTTCAAAGAGCTCTTGAAAGACAGGGTATGTAAGAGTAACTTATATTTGCTATCGTTTTTTGTTATCTTATTCATTTTATAAATTAAATATAGATTAAGTTTCAACGAGGCAGTAACAATGTTAATTAATTTTTACTATAATAAGGTAGCATATTTTGTATGATATTAACCTTACCTACTGTTCTGCATATCCATGTTACAGAAATAGAACCAGGATTTTGATAGATTTTTTTCATAACATAGTGAACTACAAATGATAATTTTATTATTATTATGAGAGAATGAACTTGTTAAAAAAAAACCTGGTCCTTTTTATATAATGTTTTTCCTTTTCTTAATGAGTAACAATTATTTAAACTATGTTTTTGATATTAAATTAAAAAATAAAAATCAATTTTAGAATGTGCCCTCAAATGCGACATGGGAACAATGTGTTAAAATAATATCAAAGGATCCGAGATATATAACTTTTAAAAAGCTTAGTGAGAAAAAGCAAGCGTTTAACGCATACAAGACCCAAAAATTAAAAGATGAAAGGGAAGAGCAGAGGTAATATATATACATTAAGAATATACTCGTAAATATTTTTTTTATTTACATTTAGAATTATATTTAAAAATTATTTCTAATGTAATAAGATTTTTTTTTTACCTATCTACAGTAGTATAATATTTTTAATTATCGAGCCTAAAACACATTTACAAATACATCACATTTTAGTTCCTGTTTTCCAATTACAGAGCATAATGCCTCACTTTGGAGCACAAACACGAACAACGCGAAAAAACATTTCTTATATTTTCAACCGACTTCAAAAAGGAGGAGGTTCTCAATTCGATTGTATTTTTTTTATGTTTGTTACTTCAGAACTCCGTCATTTATTAACGGATTTGGACAATTTTTGTGTTATTTGAAAGTTTATACTTCCAGATTAATCCCATTTAAATTAAAAAAAAAATACCACCCCTAAGGGTGGAAAAATAGCTAATGATGAATTTAACCTACTTCTAATTGTCATATTGACTTGAAACTTTGCAAGTGTTTCTATTTCCGTTGATAGTACAGTTGTTCGGTATTGTTCACCTGATCTGATGGTAAGGCCTGAAGGTGGATAGATGGAACTCTTCAACTGCTAATAGTAGGTACTTTGAGTTTGAGCTTATTTTGTTTGATTTGACAAGCCTAACACGTTAGAATTCTTACTTTGCTACTACTGTCTACACTAAAAAGGGAAAAATAAAAACTTTTTAACAAAAAAAAAAATAAAAACCGACTTCAAACAAAAGCACTAAAAAGTAAAAAATAACTGATTGGTAGTTTTCATTTACTATACATACCTAATCAAATATTTTCGACGTCGGTGTGCTTTGGCTAAGTAATTAAAGCCTTCCTATTAAATATATACCTAATCAAATATTTTCGAAATCGGTGCCAGCCCATACAAAGCAAAGCACACCGACTTCGAAAATATTTGATTAGGTATGTATAGTAAATGAAAACTATCAATCAGTTATTTTTTACTTTTTAGTGCTTTTTCTGTTATCCGTTGCGCGCATCACGCCAAAGCAGTTTCAAAAGTTTCAAAGTGCTCGATTGTGCGGAGATTGAAACATTCGAAGTTGAGCATTATGCGCTTCAGTGCTGTAATTGGAAAACTACCAGTATTCATTTTTATATAATACTAGCATTGCCCGCGGCTCCGCCCGCGTTCAGATGACTAAAAACCAAATTCTTAGGTCTTAAATATTAGTACACTCTTAAATTGCAGTTTTTGTATTTTTTCTCAGAAATGAGACATTTTCCGGCGTTAAAAAGTATCCTATATGTTGACCCGGATAACCAGCTATGACCATACCCAATTTCATCAAAATCCCTCCAGTAGTTTTTCTGTGATGCGGTAACAGACATACACACAAAAATTCTAAAAACTATAGATTCGGCCTCTGTATCGATAAAAATGTCTATTTCAGTAAAAATTTCCAAAAAAATATTTAATTTACAGATTGGACATAGTTAGAATTTTATTATATGTATAGATATTTATACATATTTTGTTTCAGGTTGAAAACGAAAAAGAATAGAGAGAATTTGGAAGAATTCTTATTGAGCTGTGACCGCGTGACTTCTCTCACCAAATACTACAAGTGTGAGGAAATGTTCAATAATCTTGAGGTTAGTTTTTTTAAATTCAAGTAAAACTAAAAACAAAATCATCGTATTTTAATATCAAATATGTATCTATACATATAACAAAAGTGTAATTGATCGCTGTCTGTACATGGAAGATATTTAAGAAAAACTATTATTGGGGTGTTTATTAACGCAATAGAACCCAAAACAATGTTTTTAGAATTTTTGTCTGTTGTCTGTGCGTTTGTGCGCGCTAATCTCAGAAACGGCTTAACCGATTTAAGTGCGGTTTTCACTGATGTATTGTGGTAAGCTAACTTAATATTTAATATTTGTTTTATTTCAATCTGTTCATAAATAAAAAAGCTATGTCAGTTTAAACAATCACATGACACATTTATTGAATAAAAAATGCTATATAGTACTGTTCAGTTGATTTGGCTGAAATTTTAACGAGCATCTACACTATGAGAAGGTGAACGCGCGTTGGGGGGAATAAAGTGACAACCTTGGGTGTGTTTGTTAATACGCTTTAAGGTTTAAAAATAAAATTTCGTCTGGAAAAAAGTGAAGGATCCACCACATAGATCGGGGTCTTCTACTATTATACATATACTAGCATTGCCCGCGGCTCCGCCCGCGTTCAGATGACCAATAACCAAATTCTTAGGTTTTACATATTAGTATACTCTTACATTGCAGTTTTTGTATTTTTTCTCAGAAATGAGACATTTTTCCGCGGTAAAAAGTATACTATATGTTGACCCGGATAACCAGCTATCACCATACCAAATTTCATGGAAATCCGTCCAGTGGTTTTTCTGTGATGCAGTAACAGACAGACAGACAAAAACTCTAAAATCTATAGATTCGGCCTCTGTATCGATAATAATGTTTATTTCAATTAGATTTTCCAAAAAATATCTAATGTACAGATTCGGCTTAGTTACAATTTTATTATACGTATAGATTACATTGTAACCCAAATAATCTCTTGCTTTTTACTTTTTTTATTTGTATTATTTCTTATTTATTGTGATTTTATCACAGGTGGTAATGTATGGTTGACTTTGGTTAAAATATTGTGCCTACTATGTACTTATAGTATAATAATAATATTATATTTCATCATATCGGCACCTTCCCTATTTGGTATAGATCTTAATGTTTTAATTAGTAATGTTATATAGAGGCACGAGTAGTCGCTATCCGCACTTTGTCGCGAACCGTTCTATCTAATCTCCTACAATATAAATATATACTTCAAGGTGTTTTTATTCCCTTCCACACGGCATAAGTTTTCAAGCTATTTAAATATACTGAATGAACACAATTTCATGCCATACTACCAAGTGGCATAATATTAATAACTTTGGTATTTAGATATGGCGCTGTGTTCCGGACTCCGATAGGAGAGATATCTACGAAGACTGTATCTTCACTATCACTAAACGCGAGAAAGAGGAGGCAAAGGCGTTAAAGAAAAGAAATATGAAGATGTTAGCACAAGTAAAGCATTTTATTATATTATTTTCTATATTTAATAAATTAAACTTACTTTATAACTAAACTAGCGGACCCGACAGACGTTGTCCTGTCTACACGTCTTTAATTTGAAAATTTCAAACTTTTTTTAATATATTATTTTCTATTAAAAAAATTGTGAATCTAAACCATTCCCAGATCCCCTTGAACACACACAAAAAATTTCATCAAAATCGGTCCAGTCGTTTGAGAGAAGTTCAGTGACATACACACTCACAGAAGAATTATATATATAAAGATATGTACGTTCACTTCAAAGTAACTTAAAAGTTATTAGGACGTAATAGATTTTATTATGAAGTTTTGGAATTTATATATGAAGGGAAGGGAGGTCCACCCCTAGCAGTGGGACGTTAAAAACGGCTGAATACAATATTTTTATCGTTTAAAATCAAATAGTGTTTCATTATTTATTGACCTTTTTTAAACTTTGTGAAATAACTTACAGGTTTTAGAGAACATGAGCGAAATTACATACAGCAGTACTTGGAGTGAGGCGCAAGTACTGCTTCTAGAAAACGCTGCGTTCAAAAATGATGTCAGCTTATTGGGAATGGACAAAGAGGACGCTCTCATAGGTAACACTTGTTCGTTTTCAACTTACTCACATCCTTAGTTTGTGAGTTTTTAAATGGAGCTGAGTGTAACATAAGTGACTGTTTATTTCGATATATGGAAGTTTTTCTGTGGGACATTAGACTACACGCACGCACGTACTTTAATTAGTTTTGCATTAACTACGTACGTATATGCCTAAAAAAGCCAAGGAGGGTTTGTACCTTATATAACTTTATAGTTATACTAGTAATTTTAATTTATTACGTAATAAGACGGAAAAAATTTAAACTATCATAATCTAAAAAAAAAAACATTCATAATATTTTTCAGTATTCGAACAGCATATCAGGAATTTAGAGGCTGAATATTTACAAGAAAAAGAACAAGTGAAGAAGAGAAACAAACGACAACAGAGGAAAAATAGGGATAACTTCTTGGTAATTTGTAAAGCCTAATATTATCTTTGGTTTATTTTTAATAACATGATTAATAATTATGAAATTCGATTTATTTATTTGATCCATCATATCGTGATGGAATAATTAATAGCACTTCAATGTGCAATGTGGCCTTGTTTTGATTTTTCTTTCTGGCTTATAGCTCTAACTATTTCAAAGTTACTCTTAAACAAATTAAAACGTATATTTATCGTTCGTTAAACGTAAATTAGACATTTTAAATAAAACTATCTTTTCGGATTTTTTCGCGAATTTATTTTGATTTTTGGTTCCCGACGTTTAGAATGCTTTACAGCAATCATGGCCATGTAGACAGACAGGTAGATGTAGTAAGTTCTTACTGTGTAGATCAAAATGATAGCATTTCTGATTAATATTTTTCATTTGTAAATGTATGTAGTAATGTGTTGCTTAATAATCTGTTTTTAATATAAAATAATAGCAAATTAATATTACAAAATAATAGCAAATTTAAATTAAAATTATTATTTTTAAGTAATCTTAACTTTTTCAAAATTACACATAGATCAATTATGTGGCTTAAATAATTAATATATTATGATTTTTCTTTATGGTTATAAATATAATAATGGCAACACTAAAAATGTAGATTACTAATTAATATTTTTAAAATTGTAATAATTATAATAATAACAGCTCAAATTAAATAAATAATATTCCATATTCAATTATAAAGCTAATTAAAATTATATAAAACGTTTAAAGTTAAAATATTGTAAGATACTTTGGTGCCATTTCCAATTTTTTGAATTCATTTTGTTATTTGTGGGTAGGCTGTCTGTAACAACTATATAATACCTTAGAGACATCTAACACCCCAGTCTGTCCCGTGACCATGATTGCTGTAAAGCATTCGAAACGTCGGGAACCAAAAATCAAAATAAATTCGCGAAAAAATCCGAAAAGATAGTTTTATTTAAAATGTCAAGTATTCGCGTATATCTAAGAAAGTATTAAGTAAATTAGACAGTTAAATGTATGTGTACTGTATGTCTGTTTGTTTGTCCGCGCAGGCGCTGCTGGACGCACTGCACGAGGAGGGCAAGCTCACGTCCATGTCGCTGTGGGTGGAGCTGTACCCCGTCGTGTCTGCCGACATGCGCTTCTCCGCCATGCTCGGTCAGTCTTAACTTATATGTAGGGCATTCCACGCCAAATCGGACGGTTTCAAAAAAAATATAATTTTAATTTTTGAATTTTAATAATGAAAAAAAAAGTGTTTAAAAATCGAATAAAGATTAGTAATTATGGAAGGCCCACTACCGGACTGGGCTTAAAAGTTGCATGATTAATAGAAGTTTAAAATAGAAAATTTTCAAAAAAATCTAAGGATACACACAGTTTTAAAAACACGATTGAAAACTTAAAATTCAAGTCTTGATTAAAACATTTTAAATTTGTTTTTTTTTATGTAAGAATCATCCCAAAACAAAAAAATGAAAAAAAGGAACTGCGACCATTATTAAGAAAGTTATAAGCAGTGAATCAAAAAAAGAGCTTTTTTTTTGAAAATTCGTAATTTTTGAACCACTGATCAAAAAAATCACAAAATTAACAAGGGAGCCTCTTTTGAGAGGTACTAAAAATACCAAAATATTAAGAAAATCTAAAATAAAAATTTTTTAAACCATCTGTTTTGGCGTGGAATGCCCACATATATTTTATCTATAAAGATAAATAAAATTGAAGTGTCTGTTTGTGATGTCAAAATAAAAGCTTTTTATTAAATGCATAAAGGCAGTGGTATTAGGCAGGTAAGCGCTCACTTGGGAATTCGAGTGAAACAATTCGACACGTATGTATGTAATATTATTGGAATAACAAAGTATTTACATAATAATGATAATCTATTAGGGCTTTCAAACAAATATACACAATTTTATAGGTGTATGTATCTATGTATGTATGTTTGTAGGTATATATGTTTGTCCACGTTTTTCTTCGAAACTAGTTATCCGATCGTGATCATTCTTTTTTTATTTGCTTACATTTATTTAACTTGGGCAATAGTAAAGATTTCATCAAAATCGCTTTAGTAGTTTATATGATATGGACTAAAACATGTAACTAAAACTGAAATAGTTTTTGTAAATTACTACTTATTACAGAAACTTTCAATTTTTACTTAAAACTAAAAATTACGAAAAAAAAGTAACTTAAAAAACTTAAACTGACTTCAAAAAAAATTACTAAAATATTAAAAATAATTGAATGGAGGTTTTCATTTACTATAGATATCTGTTCAGAAATTTTGTGCAAGTTGGTGCCAGCCGACAATGCTTTAGGATATTATTATCTAATAGGTAAATATGAGAAGGTATGAACTCTAATTATACTAAAATATTATATTATGTACATCAATTTGTGATATATTTATATGTATAAAAATAGATTTGCTTTGCATCGGCTGGCACCGTCTTCCAAAATATCTGATTAGGTAAATATATTTATACTACATGGTTTTTTTTATCTATACTAAATTTAAACCTCCGTTCAATTATTTTTTACTTTTTAGTATTTTTTTTTTAAATTAGTTTACTTTTTTTTAATTACTTTTTTATATGACAGCAATGAATAGAATATTGAGTTTGTATTCAAAACAAAGAAAAGTTAGGATTTTTCGAACAAGTGGTTTTGTATCTATTGAAAGCTTCTGCGAAGATTCTTATGTGTTTGGTGCACTGACATACTTTTTTGACTTGCAATTTTAATTTTTTTTTGTAAATAATACTCTTAATGATATTTAATTTTAGGACAAAGCGGATCTACGCCTTTGGATTTATTCAAATTCTATGTGGAAAATCTGAAGGCCCGGTTCCACGACGAAAAGAAAGTGATCAAGGAGATATTGAAAGAGAAAGAGTTCGAAGTGAAACCGGATACAACTTTCGAGGAATTCGCTACGGTCGTGTGCGAAGACAGCAAGTCTGCGTCGCTGGACGCCGGCAACGTCAAACTAACCTATAATTCTTTATTGGAAAAGGTATTTTTTAATCCATATCTGCATCTATACAGAAAGATTATTTAAAGCTAAAATTCTAATATAAATATCGTATAAAAGAAATATGATAAAGAAAAATGTAAGTGATATCACGTGACATGGTTAGTTTTTTTTAATAGTGACATTAAATAGTAATAAAGTAACAATATCCTTCAGGCCGAAGCTAAAAACAAGGAGAAACTAAAGGAGGAATCGAAAGCGCAGAAGAAGATCGAGAGCGCGTTCAAGTGGGCGCTAGCGGCCGCCAACGTGGACCCGGCGCTGCCGTGGGCCGACGCGCGCGCGCGCCTCGACCTCGCCGCGCCCGAGCTGGCCGCCGTGCCCGACGACGACGACCGCGCGCGCATATACAAGGCGAGTGCACGCATCCCCCCCTGAAGCAGCGGAAGTTACATCGTTATAACATTTTCGTTTATATACATTTCTATTACGAGGTAGGAAAGAGAATATAGCCAATTAGTATTTTATAATACTACCAAAATAATTCATCAATACAGACAGACTCAAACAACACTGTGCCAGGGTGGTTATTGTACAAGATATGCCGTGATAATCTTGAGTAAATCATGCAACTGATTGTTAATTGTGCTCAACCCTTAACTCGGCCATTATTCGGAAAATTATGGATTATGTTTAAGTTAATTGAGTCTTTTTTAATTTATATTAACTGTGTCGTTTATATAATAAATATACATATAAAGTTGAAGTTTCTGTAATATAAAAATAACAGCTTTTTACTAAATGCATATTAAATTATATACAGTATTTATAATAAAAACACAATTTTAAACATTGTTGTCTGTCTGTCTGTTTGTTCCGGCTAATCTCCAAAACGGCTTATCCAATTTTGACGGGGCTTTCACTGGCAGATAGCTGATGCTATAAGAAGTTACTTAGGCTACTTTTATTTTAGAAAAAGAATTATCGTTTCCCAAAACAAATTAAAATCTACCTAGAGACAAACGCGAACGAAGCAAGGGTGAGTCGCTAATAATAAATAATATTATCAATTACAAACAGGACTTCCAACACGAGCAAGAGGACAGTTGCCTACACTACCACCATCCCAAGCCGCGCAAGTCCAAGCGGTCGAAGAAGAAGAAGCAGCGGTCGCGGTCGGCGTCGGCGTCGCGCTCGCCCTCGCCCGCCACCTCGCGCGCCTCCGACGACCCCACCTCCGGCTCTGATGAAGATAAGAAACATAAGAAACCCAAGAAAAAACATCGCAAGCATTCACCGCCGCCGGTGAGTGTATGTGTATAATAATATCCTCCTAACAGATTTCGGTTATGGCGCCCAGTCTACTTGAGACTTGCCAGATGCGCAGGAGATATAGTGTAGCGTGTGTACGCGTAGACACCACGTACACTCTATTTCTGCCACTCTCAACGTCCGATTGGACGATATTTCTACACAACCGGTGAGAGTGACGACACAGTACCGACGCGACACGTGCTCTCCGAGGCGAGGGGGCGCAACACTGCCAACTTCCCAACTACGAGCTACTACTGAGAATATCTTAACTGAAAACTCTGTACTTAAACTTGACCCGATCCGGGACTCGAACTCAGAACCTCCGGATCTTCAACCGTACATGCTAGCCACTTGACCACCGAGGCAATATAGTGGGCGATCGCCTTTCATCTTAAGGATAAGATGCCGCCAAATGAAAGGCTTGGCAAGAGATATCATTTTTTATGCATAACGGTTTTGAAGTTAAAGGGCAGTAGCACCATTTGGTGGCAAGTTACAGATATATTCGTCAACCCTAGAGCCGTTTTCCCACTGTCGTATAAAAGTACGTATGACAGTCGGGTGCGTCTCTATCTCGTCTCCTGTCGCACGCCCTATTGTATTCAGCTTTTCTTAGCTTCCCATTGCTGGGCACGGACCTCCCTTCAATACGAGTTGGATCAGGCCATAGTCCACCGCGCTGGTCAAGTGCGGTTTGGCGGACTTCACGTGTCTTTATAAAACTTTTTAGGTTATCTCAGACATGAAATTTTCCTCACGATGTTTTCCTTCACCGTAAGACAAGTAGTAATCATGTTGAAAATGATTCGCGCATGAAAATATCAGAGGTGCGAGACCCGGGATTTAAGCTTCACTCGGTTACCCAAGAAGCACATCACCACTGGGCTACCGCTGCCTATTACACTGTTTATATACTATATGCTGTTAGAGTACTGTATGGCTTAGTAGACTGAAAAAGAAGAAGATCAACTGTTGAGTTTCTCGCCGGCTATTCTCAGCTGAACTGCTTTCCGAGCCGGTAGTAGCTTCCTGACGGACTGACTACACTGACGCTTTTTAAATTATATGACGATTCAAAAGTGCTTATAATAAGTATAATTGAATAAAGTTTTTTTCATTTCACTGTTAGACTGCGCTATTGTTGTCTTAAACAAATTTAAAGTTAATTTTTAGTCTAAGATGACTTTGTGTCTGTTAGGGAAGTTCATAACTTTAACATTGAACTACAATGTGTATGTATTTGGTGGCCACTGATATAACACGCGTTACTTATCTTTATTAATAGGGCTCCCTCATTAGTGGTCACATCATATTTATTCTACACTATTAGATCGCTTTTTCTAAAGTAGAAACGTTTTCTGGTCGAGGTTAATTAATACTTTTAGTTATTCGAAATGAACTAATTTATTAAATTCTATACAACTAAATAATAAACATTTTTTTATTAATATACTTATGATGCAGAAATCCCCGACTCCGGAGGAGGGTGGTATATCAGACGAAGAGCCTGTGAAACACAAAAGCAAAAAGACGAAGCGCAGTGCGCCGAGCTCACCCGACCAGCCCGAGATTGCTCATAAACCTAAGAAGAAGAAGGAGAAAAAGGAAAAGAAAGAAAGGTAAAACCATGTTCTCACTACTTCCAATATACTTTGCAGTGGGCATCTCAATTTAATTATATTATAATAAGATCGTATTTAATAAAATTACGAAAGCATTAGAATCTAAATTTAAATTGCGGCATTTATGTAGTTCTCGTGAACCAAGCCTCACCTTAGTTTTGTAGATAAATTTTATGTTTAGATCTTTTCGTTGCGTTATTACGTAACAATAATTGTAATTGTCATTCAGTCTCGAATTATGCAAATTTTACATTACAGTGAGGCGCGCACTAGAGACCATATGCCGCAAGATTAAAGTATTCCGTGAGAATTACAATTTATTTTTCTAACGATTGACGAAAACATGTAGAAACTACAAATGATCTGAATGATAATATTGAACTATAATAAAAATATTACTATTAATGAAACGTGTGTATAATATTTATTCCATTATAATAATATAATTAATATACCAGATATTTGTTGAGGTTCTGTCGTTTTATGTTGCGAAAAAGTGCGCATGTTCGGAAGAATCTGGGCATATTCGGTTGTCCTTGTGACTTAGTGATCGGCGGAAGTCTATTGTTTATTGCTCAGTAACTTTGCACCATTTATAATTGTGGTTGATTGACTCAAAGCAGCCCCGCCCCACACTTGTTAAAGTTTGCCAAAGTAGACCTTCGAAGACCTCGCTGCCTTTATCTCACACTTATTTTTTTCCTACTATTTAGATACATCCTGCACGGATACCGGATTGTTACCGGATATCTGTTTCATCTCTAATAATAAATGAATTGACGACACGTTTGGCTCAGTTTGTAGTGACCCACTTGCTGTGCCAGCGGTTACGGGTTCGAGTCCCGCTGGCCGCATTCAATTGTGTGATGACGAATGTTTGTACTCCAGTCATGGGTTTATAATGTTTATAATGGGTTTATATATAAAATATGTATTTATTTAAAGTTATTTATGTGTAGTGTTTCATCTGGTATCCATAACACAAGCCTCGTAACTTACTATGCAACTAGATGGTGCTGTGTGTTAATATCCCAACATATTTATATTTGTTTAATGGTGAAAATGTTTGTTTGTTTAAACGAAACAGATCGGGCGGGTCAGCGGCGTGGAGCGACGCAGAGCTGGAGTCGCGCCGCGCGGCGCTCCTCGCGCAGCTGCACGAGCACGAGGCGGACTGACGCCGCGTCACGCACGTGCACATCTTCAACCGCTACCCGGCGCGCCGCCGCCACTGCGCGCGCAGTCCGCACAGTCCGCCCTCGCCCCCCGCTACGCCCGCGCCCACTCCACCGCCGACCCCGCAGTACTGCTACAAGAAACTTGCTATCAAACCACCCAGCCCGCCAGAGGACTTTGCTCGACTATATAAACAACCGCAACCCTCTACGATCACAGAATCGGACTTCAAAAAGAAGTACGACGTATGTCCCCTGTCGCAGCCGAGCCCGCCGTCCTTATTGGAGGACTGCATTAAACAACCACTCATATCACCCATGTCGGACACGGCCTCGGAAACTTCAAATGTATAAATATAACATGTATTACTTAATATTGTATTCATTCTATCCTCTCCAAGGATAGACGGCCTCGAGTGCTCTCTCTGACTTTACTATTATAAATATAATAATAAATAAAAATACACTTTCAAATATTGCTTTATCGTTATATTATTTTTATATGAATATTACTTGACACTGTAGTTTTATTTAGATTAATTATACTTTTAAAAAGTCAAGAATTCCAAAAAGATAAAGTCGAATAAATAAAATTGTAAATTATGTTTCCAACTTCAAAACTAATATAGCAAGTTATGTATATACCTTACAATGTATAGATTTTAAATATATCTGAGTTTAATTAGTAGAAAAAGGTAATATGTTTTTATCTGTCATAATATTAAATGTCTTTTTTATTGATTACTGGTTACTTTAAGAGATGAAACAGATGTTGAGCAAAGTTTACGAAAGTGCATGATAGATATACATTATGGGAAAAACCTGTATTATTTAGTACTGTATTAAATTATATTAATACTTTTAAGTATTTGCATTTATAGTATCTAAATAAAATATGTGTACATCAGCGTCAGTTTTATTTTATTTATTACATCATAGCACATCTATAAGCGACAGTAGACCTACGTGGTAGCTACTACACATCAAACTTATAGAGGAAGAGCCCGTGAACGCCAGACCTTCGTCATTTTATAAAGGCTGAAAGTTTGTCAGCGCATGCTCCCAACACAGATAAGAACGATGGACCATTATGAAATTCAGGCTGTGGTGGCTTTGGCAGGTACACGGTACTAAAGGTGTGTAAAATACCATGAAAAATGTTCCAAACAATTTGGGAGGCATTTCTAAGAAAATGTTGCAAATAGTCACCAAATTTGAAGCCCTAAGAATTGACTTTATTTTTGATGGTGTGTAATAAATGCTATGCTAGCAGTCTTATAAATCATCTAATTATTACCCAAGTATTATATATAAAATTCAGCTTATATACTATAACGTAAGTAGAATTATAATTTCATGAAAAGGGTGTCTGGCAAGGGTTTGTCACGATGTTAAGCATCTGGCATTGAATGACGTAATTTTTAATAATATTCTGAAGGTAATATCAAAAAATCACACTTTATTATTTGACGAATTTAGATCGGTATTTTACACACCTTTAGTACCGTGTACCGGCCAAAGCCACCATAGCCTGAGCTTCATAATGGTCCATCGTTCTTATCTGTGTTGGGAGCATGCGCTGACAAACTTTCAGCTTTTATAAAATGACGAAGGTCTGGCGTTCACAGGCTCTTAGGCCATTATAGATTGCGCTGGATTTACACTATAGGCACTCGGGGCCAGTGCCTAGGACGGAAAAATACGAAGGATAAATAAAAACGAAAATGTTTTTTTCTCTTTCCAAAAATGTATAATTAAAAAAAATAACTATTTTCGAATTTATCAAAACTTAAAATAATTGAACTTTATCGAAGCTATCCATTTTATGCAAAATTTCGATAATGGGGCGGTGCTATGTTTGTATGTATTGATATAAACCTTTCTTCTTCTTTCTTTTAACCTTTTACCTACCTAAGGTATGAATATTTCATACCGGCTAGTGCGTGCTACCTATATTGGTATGATCAATCAATTTGGTTAAGTTCAATTCGAAATAACGACTACCCTCGCTTCGGTCGCTTACGTGCCTGTTGTATTTATCTATACATTATTATAATAAAATTGTAACTAAGCCGAATCTTTATATTAAATATTTTTTGGAAAGTCTTATTGAAATAAACATTATTATCGATACAAAGGCCGCATCTATAGTTTTAAGAATTTTTGTCAGTCTGTGACCGCATCACGGAAAAACTACTTGAGGGATTTTGATGAAATTTGGTATGATGATAGCTGGTTAGGTCCACATATAGAATACTTTTTACTGCGGGAAAATATGTACTAAACGTTAGAACATAAGTAGGGATAAACGCGAGCGGAGCGAGGGTGATTCGCTTACGTATGGTATAGTCGCACAGACTATAGCTGTGTACTGAATTTCATCCGAATCCGTCCAGCCGTTTTAGAATAAAGAGTTTTGTGGTGGTGGTTTTGTGTGTTTTGGTGTTTAGCATAGAGTTTAGTGTGACACACTGCACACACAAAATTTCACAATATTATATTAAAATAGTAAATATAATTTAACTGATACCATTTATTTTATTATTCCTTTTATTACACTTTTTAGTATCATTTATATATAGTACCCGTGCACGATATGTAAGACCCTAGTGGAATGCGACTCCTCAGTCCCCTCATAGCCAGGGTTCCAACCGATTAATTTGTGAGTTTGTTGTATCGATTTGCTTTGCATCGGCCGAGTCTGACACCGACTTCGGAAATATCTGATTAGATATCTATAGTAAATGAAAACCACCAGTTAGGTTATTTTTTACTTTTTAGTTTTTTTTTTAAGTCAGTTTAATAGTCTCTAACCTGTAGGAATAGTCTTTGGTAGGTTTAAAAATTGGCTTATGAACTTTGTCTCATGTCAAAAACCTTTATCACTCGAGATTTGGTAAATATCTATGTAAAAAAAAGACATTGTAGAATTAAAAATATTCATTTACGTATATAAAGATAAAATTAATATATTAATTTTTAAAGTTTTTTTGCATATATCACAATATATTTCATTTTTACTTATTTAAAGAATATTCTGGCACTAGTAAGACTATAATATAACAATTTATATTCTTCTTCAAGAGTTTTTATCTTCTTTTCACTGAGAGCCAACGCTTGTTGTAATTGTAAAGGACCTTTACTTTTCTGCTCATTGATAATTTCTCTTTCTTTTTTTATATGGTTCCAAATTGAGTCAAACCAATGCAGGGCTTCAAAATTGGAATCCTAAAATACAAGAAATAATAAAAAACAGTCGTTTTAAGTGTACATCATGAAAATAAAATATTTCAAATTTGTCTTTTGTAATATAGTTAAAAAATAGTAATTTATCCACTGCGTGGATATTGCATGAAATATTTATCATGGTTAAACCTGAAAATTTTCTGAAATTTGTTTAGTTCTGAAATTCTAGATTTTACATAATTTATCGTATTTTAGTTTACACACATTTATAAAGCAAAATGGATAGACAGTTTACGAATTAACGACATTTTAACTTCAATAATCAAATATAAGACAACCAAAAAAGGTTCGAGAAGAATAGCCCGAAGTAAACTTTATGGTGACGCGTGCGCTGTCGCGAAAAATAAGTGACTGTTATATTTAAACGATTGATGTTTGGTTTGTAAATATAATTACCTGGTCCAACAACTTCAGAATATAGGCGATACCCATCGCAAAACCATCATCGGTAAATGATGCTCCTGCTTTGTTCTTTTTCGACATTTTATCTTTAGATAAAATCATATGCTCTATAAAATTTAACGTCAAAGGCGGAACGATAATGAAAAAGTTTTTTAAGTGTACATTTTTAGGATTTCTAAACACTGGGGCAAACACTTCTACCAGTAATTTGAAGTACTCCGTTCCTTGAATAAAGTTAGATATGAGACAGTCAATATTATCGTCTAAATTTTCCGCTGAACGAGTTGTTTTTTCTCCCAATTCGTTCTCTTCACATAATTTTTTAAAATCCCTGATTTCGAGGTCGGGAAGGAACGCAGTAGCGTCGCAACAACAATGCCTCCCGCCTGATCGAATCATGCGGACATATCCCATGGCATTGCCAATTTGACTGATTAATTCTCTGAATAAATCTAAATAGCTTTGTCCGTCTTCGGCGAGTCCTAAAGTTTTAATGCCTTTATTGAACTTTTCTGCATTCTTATACACATAAATGTTTCCGTTATCCCCCGCACTTTCTTTGAAATTTCGAAGATCCTTTATCAATCGAGATTTAATCTGTTCGTCATACATAAATTGAGAAAATGTGAAGAATTTATTTTTTAAGAATTGATATGTAAAGTTGACCGTAGTGTTCATTATACCAGTGCCGTGGGTTCTTATCGAGTTTGCAATGTGCTGTATATTGATAGAATTCAAATGCTTATTGTTGCTGCTTTTTTCTATAAAAATTTGATTGTTAAGATTGTATTGGTATTTAGAAACGAAAATATGAATATTACGCATGATTTCTAGCACATCTAGGCCTTGTTCCAATGTTTGCGTCGGAAGATTGTCTTGTATTGTCTTAATGTTAAATTTCATTTTTGCCATTTGACGCATTTCCCCATACGTTTTCCAGTCCGACAGCACCACGGTAGTCAAGTTGTAGTACGTTTTGGATAAATATTGTTCCACAGAAGGCGCAACTGACATATACAAATTATGTAATCGAAGACTGTCCAAAAGAAGTAAAGTTTTCTTTATCATATCAAATGTTAACGGATTTACTACATCCAACTGCAAATGTGAATGTATGTGAAGTCGAAGGTTGGTTTCAATGCTTTGACCTAAATTTTGCAAAACTGATTCATCAATAATCAGTTTCACTTTATTTTTGAAATCTGAAGACTTGTCGCCTCCATACTGTTTGTCCGTTTCTTGCAATAGCATTACACAATCATCTAATACCATTAAAAAAAACTTTAGTTTAACAGATTGCAGTTGCATGCTGAAGTTTTGCTCAAAATATATAGATATTATATTTTGATGCCACAATAACCAGGAACAATTACAATATTGCTTCATGCTTTTAATAAAGTTTGATAAGATTTGAATTTTTTCCAGTAGCAAACTTAGTTTAACATAACTGTCTTCTATATAAGTAGTTTCTGGTACAAAATTAAGGGCGATGTTCGTAGCTATGTTTCGTTCAAAAGTCGAAGCACCTTTAATGGCTTGTTCTGCAATTACAATGCACGTAAGTTCATCTAATCTTTTATTAGCATATTTTTTATCACTAATCAATGTCTTCTTTATTTCAAGAATTGAAGATACTGCTTGATATGTAAGATGTTGGATGATCATTGAAATGGAATTTATTATTTCATTATAATTTCTGCTTACAGTGTTCCACAAACTTTTAAGAATGTCCATAATATCAAATAATGACATCAACATGTTTTTTGATAACGCAATCCCAAGTGAAAGATGGAGGTTAATAAAAGACAACACTGAGCAATTTATATTAGCGGCAATATCAAGCCCTTCCAATAGAGTTTTTGCATGTAATGACATATCTGCTGCACTGAGTTTATTGTTGCTAGAAAAAAGCTCCTCCACTATCAATATCCACTGCAAGCTTACACTCTGAAGATACATGACATCTTTAGTTAAAGTTATTTTTTTAGTGTTCATGTAAGACTGACGTGACTTTTGCATAGTTTGGGATAGTTTCTTATAATTGCCACAAAGTGAAGGAACAAATCTTTGAAGAAATTGATCAGGAAACCAAATAACAGTGCCCATGATGAAAATACTGTGTGCCTAGAAAAAGAACATTTAAAAGGTTTTTGTTTCAATTTTTTACATCATAAACAAGTTATACTAATGTATACAAATGAACAGGCAAAGACAAAACAGATTAGCATCTCTTTCAACCGATTTTCTTTTACTTTGTTTAGTAGTTATTAATGAGCTTTTATTGATATCAATAAAAAAACATAATGGTAGAATTTCAACTACTGGGCAAACACTAGTACATTTAAATAAGCTGTCAATAATAACAATCTACATATATATACTACTACTACCAAATTAATACTACATTACAGTAACATAAATTATGTACTTAAAATCTTTATATATATAATTCTTCTGGGAGTGTGTATGTCACTGAACTTCTCTCAAACGACTGGACCGATTTTGATGAAATTTTTTGTGTGTGTTCAAGGGGATCTGGGAATGGTTTAGATTCACAATTTTGTCCGCTGGACAATGTTTTTTTAATTAATTTTTAATTTATTAGTAGTTGTTGATTTTGGAATGTTTTACATTGGATCCGACAGACGGCGCTACCATCGCAGTGTCAAATTTTAAATAATATTCGAATTTTAATTTTAGTCTGTCCCGACAGTTAGCGCTGCGATCAAATTAAAAAAAAGTTTTGTTATCATTGTAGACAGGACAACGTCTGTCGGGTCCGCTAGTATTACTTATAATATTGCATGAGATATAGCATTTATATTTATATACAAAAATATTTACCTTTGTATTTAATTCCATCAAGCTCTTGAATACTTTCTTTTCATTATTGCCAAATAAATATGAAGTTAATACAAATAATGTATTTATTTTTATGCACTTGTACATAGTTTCACTATTCGGTTTATCCTGTGCAAGTTTGTCTAGATTGAGGATAGCATGTCTTATGTACAGCATAAATTCTGCTGAGACTAGTGAACAATTTTTTGCTAATAAATCTTTTTTTCTTAAAATAAGTAAATTATTGAGAGAATTTTGAACTATATCATCATTCATTAGTTTTGTTGTTATACTGTTGACAGCAGCTATTAAAACTTCGAATTTCTCAATTTTAATGTCCATATAATCATCCTTTGCATTTTGAGTTTTTAGAATTTGACTGAATTTATTCCAATTAGATGCCAAAGAACATCTTGATATAAGCAATTCAGTTATAACTAGAATTGTAAAAATCTCTCCAATTTTGTTAATCAAAAAATGCCATTGAATTCCATCTGAAAATCACACAAAGTGGTATGTTAGGCTAGTATATTAGGCATAGTCTATATTAATATTATAAAGAGGAAAGATTTGATTGTTTGTTCGTACCGAATAAGCTCCGAAACTACTGAACCAATTTTGATGAAATTTGGTAAGAATATAGTTTGAGACCCTGGGAAAGACATAGGATTGTTTTTATCCCGAAAGTCATCCGTTAAGGGGGTAAAAATGGGGATGAAAGTTTGTATGCAGAATCAACCTAGGGAGTAGGGACGAACCCCAGCGAAGCGAGGGTGAGTCGCTAGTGATTATATAAATTTCATAAAAGATTAATTAATAGTATTAATTAATTAAAGTACAGTGATTAACTATGACCTAGATATTTATTATT
This sequence comes from Brenthis daphne, assembly GCA_947093115.1. Classification (NCBI taxonomy): domain Eukaryota; kingdom Metazoa; phylum Arthropoda; class Insecta; order Lepidoptera; family Nymphalidae; genus Brenthis; species Brenthis daphne. The sequence goes on from OX352471.1 coordinate 9,716,727, forward strand.
AATTATATCAATGAGTATGTAGTTATTATATAATAATATATATTATATGTACTTACTAAGATTAAAAATGTTTTCATTGAAAATGGCAAAAATTTGACTACAGATATTACTAAGAGTTTCATTACAACGACTTATAAATGAACTTAAATGACATATTGATTCCATTTGTAAGGAGATATCACTTTCACTATATTCATCATATACTGCCAAAAATTTGAAATGCCTGGAAAATTCAATGGTTGTTATTTAAAATGATATAAGAGTTTGTTAGAGTATGTAAGTATAAATTACGGCTCAACTGTACAATCTATGACATCGAGTTGAAGCTTCATATTTTTTTCACTAATAGATCTCTCTATTATAAGCCTATATATAAAGTTTGAGACCGCGGAAACAAATAGTTTTGTCAAAAAAAAATGTTCAAGTTTCAACTTTTTATGTAATTTTACCACATTTATACATGCACTTATCGATGTTTTTCACAAAGTTCATTACAATATTCTATGTTCTGAGTTATTATCAATCATTATTGTAGTTAAATACATAATTTAATAGTTAAAATCTTGATTTATTTGTACATCTTGATGTATTTTGTGCTTTATTACATAAATAACAAATATAAACTGGTACATAGTAAATTGGTTATGTGATATTTCAATGTCAGAATTAGCTAAATAGGAAAAGCGACGACAATTTGAAATGACAGTTTTAGTGTCAGTTGCAATTGTTTTTTATTTCCACGCAGGAAACCTTTATCAAAATAGGTTTAGGGTTTTTTTGGCAGAAACCTTTCTTTCTAGGTTGGTTAGGTTAGGTTAGAACAGTTAAAACAACGCACGAGCCGAGCGAGCGAAGCGAGCGTCTCGCGGTAGCGGCCGGCGAGTGCCAGAACGACTACAACTTTTAGAACTTTTTTCATAATTCGTAGCCACTTTTTCCGGTACCTATTATTATACATGCAAAAGTTGTCTCCAATTGTGTTTAGGTAATTATTCTAATTGTTGAAATATAAAACAATGTAAATTGAACCTTAAGTGCAATGCTTAAAGTTGTTTTTACAATAATTTAACCTCAAAAATTGAAATTTAGAAAATTAAATATCTCGAAAAAACTTTTTAACAAAAAAATAAAAACCGACTTCAAACAAAAGCACTAAAAAGTCACTATGTGTAACTCAGCTCAGAGCCGGTTCAAATATTCAGTTCACAGTAGCTAGAGCCGTTGAGCTGCGGCTCAGTTGCTAGATAATCGGTTCACAGCTCAATATTACTTAATAGTTAATATGGCTCCGTGCATCACTTCAGCGCCACCTAACGTCAGCTATTTCGATGGACCCGAGCCGACGGACATGTACTATAGTCTATAATCTATATTATTATACTCTGCGACGGACAGTATGACATTTCATCGCGACGTAAAGATATTTATTAATTTATTTGAAAAAAATACTGTGCTATCGCGATTCCTAAAATTTTTGAAATGCTGCTTTATTACATACAAATATAATTTAGTTACATCATACATGTCATTTGTTTCAACAGAGTCATAAATTAGCTGTAAATCTATAGTTATAAGTACCCATATAACATCAATTGAGCTGAACTGTGAGCCGGTTCACAGCTCCGGTTCAAGCATATGACTCATGAGCTGACCTGCAGCTCATAAAAATTCATTGAGTTACCCATGTCTACTAAAAAGTATAAAATAACTGATTGGTAGTTTTCATTTACTATACATACCTAATCAAATATTTTCGAAGTCGGTGTGCTTTGCTTTGTATGGGCTGGCACCGATTTCAAAAATATTTGATTAGGTATGTATTTAATAGGTAGGCTTTAATTACTTAGCCAAAGCACACCGACTTCGAAAATATTTGATTAGGTACGTATAGTAAATGAAAACTACCAATCAGTTATTTTATACTTTTTAGTGCTTTTGTTTGAAGTCGGTTTTTATTTTTTTGTTAAAAAGTTTTTATTTTTCCCTTTTTAGTGTAGACAGTAGTAGCAAAGTAAGAATTCTAACGTGTTAGGCTTGTCAAATCAAACAAAATAAGCCCAAACTCAAAGTACCTACTATTAGCCGTTGAAGAGTTCCACTTATCCACCTTCTGGCCTTACCATCAGATCAGGTCAACAATACCGAACCACTGTACTATCAACGGAAATAGAAACACTTGCAAATTTTCAAGTCAATATGACAATAAGAAGTAGGTAAAATTCATCATTAGCTATTTTTCCACCCTTAGGGGTGGTATTTTTTTTTGAAATTTAAATGGGACCAATCTGGAAGTAAACCCTTTCAAACAACACAAAAATTGTCCAAATCGGTTAATAAATGACGGAGTTCTGAGGTAACAAACATAAAAAAAAAAAGATACAGTCGAATTGAGAACCTCCTCCTTTTTGAAGTCGGTTGAAAACTACTAGCCTCCGCGGTTTTTCCTTTTAAAGAGGAGTCCCTCTCACCCCCTCACCTCCTCCCCCACCATCTCTCCTCTCTTAAATCGATGTCATAGATTGTACAGTTCAACCTAAATTACAATAATAGCAAACCTTTTGAATGCCTCATTTTTTAAAATATGAACTTCCACACATAGTGATGATAAAACACTTAAAACTTTTGTAATCACTGTGTTGTCTGAAGCTACCAATTCAATAGTCGCGATAAGCTCGTGTGATTCCATAACAACTTCTATGGGCGAAAATGTTTTATTTTCACTTTTATATTGTTCTTGTAATAGGGAGGTATAATCTTGATATTGTTTCTTGAAAAATTCACCATAACTTCGTAAAATATACGATCCCGCTTCCTTTTCAACATCGTTCTTCATTTTGGGCTTAATATATTAAAATAAGAACTGACTTGATTTCAGAATAATATTAGGTATTATTCTTTAAAATGAATATAATGTAGCACAGCACATACCATGCATTTATAAACTTGTTTAAATTGAAATTTAAAATGTAACATAAAATCAAAGAGAACGTAACCACTACGTTTTTAAAAATCTTATAAAACATAAAAACACAAAAAAATATAAATTAATAACATGACTGATGACATTGATTGGTGACAACCTGACCACAGAATACTTTGTATCTCTGAATACATATAAATATACAGAATAATTATGTAACAGAAGATTTGAGTGCCGAGAAATATGTCACAGCTAGTTTAGTTATACCACTAACAAATTTATTAAAACAAGAAATCGAACAAACTAAGCCATCAACTGCTATTGGAGTGTCAGTACAAAATGATTTATTGAATGGTATTCAAAGTAGATTAGTTAGTGCCTTTACAAGAAAACCTTTTTTTGGCCAAAGCAACTATATTAGATGTTCGCTTCAAAAAATTACATTTCATGTCGGCATTGGCTGTTGCTAATGCAATCAGATCTATCAAAAGAAATAATTGCAGAACACAAAATAAGAGGAAATCGTTCACCTACAGTAGGCGCTTCTCCACGTGGAGAAAAAGAAACAACTTCATCCTTATGGGATAGATATGAAGATATGCTCTTGAAAAATATGGCCAATGCTAATGAAGTTTCTGGTAGAAGTTTTGGTACGATACCTGCTGAATTGAAGCAGTATTTAGATCAGCCAAATATTTCAAGGTTATCAAATTTTGGATCGATAGTAGGCATTTTACTCCCGTGCTATCAGAAATAGCTGTTAAATATTTAATTTCTTTTGCTACATCTGTAGCATCTGAACTAGTTGCTTCTACTGATTGTAGTGCCTGATCTTAGTGCCTAATAATCGTAGTAGTCAAACAGCTGAACATATAAAACAAAGAGTATTTTTAAAAACTCTTACTGAAAAAGTTTGGTACACATGATTGTCTCACTTAAATTAAACAATAATTACTAAGAACTATATCCTAACACTTTTATACATTTATAGTTTAATTTGTTTAATAAATATACTGAACTATAAACTGTGTAATAATTTTTGACCTGCCTTACAATATTTTTTTTTAAATAAAGCCGATATATCGAAAATCCGATATTTTAAAAAATATCAACAGTCCTAGCTGACACCCATTTGATTTGGAGAGTTCAGAGTGAAGACCATAGAACACTCGGGAGTCGGGACTTGGTGGAGACTCTCCCTGTTTTCCAATTAGAGCACTAAAGCTCATTATGCAGCATAATACCAAAGTTTCGAATGTTTCAATTACAGCAACGCTCCGCACAATCAAGCATTTTGAAAAGTACTGCTTTGGCGTGATGCGCGCAATGATATTAACTTATTAGCAGAAAATATAAGAAGTGTTTTTCTTCAAGGTGCTATTGATCTAAATTTTATTTACAGTAATTATCGTTAGTAGACAATATTATTTATTGTTAAACTAATTTCTGACCAAAAACTAAATTCTTAGGTTTTTCATATTAGTATATTCTTACATTGCAGTGTTTGTAATTTTCTCAGAAATGAGACATTTTCCCGCGGTAAAAAGTATACTATATGTTGACCTGGATAACCAGCTATCATACCAAATTTTATCAAAATCCCTCCAGTGGTTTTTCCGTGATGCGGTAACAGACAGACAGACAGACTGACAGACAGACAAAAATTCTAAAATCGCTAATAATGTCTATTTCAAGAAGATTTTTCAAAAAAATATTTAATGTACAAATTCGGCTTCGTTACAATTTTATTATATGGATTTATTACTCAATTAATTATCAACGTTGAACCTGGTGTCCTGTGCTGGTGCACTTGAAAACTAATTCACGTTCCAATTATGCATTAGCACACTTCGGCATTGTACGCTAAGTGCGGTATTATGCGCTGTAATTGGAATACAGGGTATTGTTCCTGGTCTGAGAAGGAGACTAACACTTGATACTTGATTGATAATTGACAGGCACTAGACCACCAGGGCTTCCAGATAGCAGTCGTTAATGTACATATAAACCTTAAAATTCAAATTAATCAATTTCCGCTAGTACTCGTACTTGGCTTAGTGAGTCAGTGGGCTTAGTGTGAGTTTTTTTGACTACTCGATCGCGTTAAAGTAAACGCAAATTTGTATGGAGTTGGATCAGCGCCACCTAGCGGAAAGTTTGTAAAACATATTTTGTGAGTGCGAGTTTGATTGTTAACTTTATGATCGCAACCGTCGACTAACTTTGTCGAAGTGAGGAATTAAACGCGCTGGAATGGCGTTTTTGCGAGTGAGAGTTGCAATTTATGTCACTTTTGACAGTTCAATTGTAAACTTCCTCACTTGCGAGCAAGTTAACTTGTCACTTAGATTTTGTTAGTGAGAGTGAAAACGCTAATTAAAATACGAACATATTTTTACGAAATTCATAATATTGTGTGAGTGTTGTGTTGTTTTAATTGGAGTAAAAAATGGCAGCAGCATTTAAAGGCTTGTGCAAAGAACTAAGACAATTAACTAATTTGAAATCTACTCAACGGGTTACCTTGGCAGCAAAGGTAAAATCATTTAAAACAATCTGTGAACATAAACATGCATCCTTCGTGTATTTTTTTATTAATTGTTATTATTCTAGGTACTCACTTCATTATCTTTGTTTGCAACGGGATCTTATCAGCGGCCAGTTGGGGTTGCAAAGAATATATCCCAAAAAATGTGCAGTGTTTATATTGAAGAAGTAACCACAGCATTAATATATTATAAGAATATGTTAAATAAATATATTCATTTTCCTGACGCTCTAAATGCTAGACAAGCAATTAGTCAAAGGTTCTTATGCTTTCATACAATTGACTATTTATTCTAATAATAAGATTTTACTATAATTTTGTTTAAATATGTTTTGTTAAAATTAATTAATTAATTTTCAGCTTTGAAACATGATAACATCCAAGATTATGATGAGAGGATTACCTCTGAGAGAGAGAGAGAAGTTCCACCACTGATTTATTTAGAGGCAGTATTAAGGGATCAATTAATAAGAAGATTACAGCAGCAATAATTACACTACTTTACAAAAAAAGTTTTTTTCTTTTACCCAAAGATAATTATTCATATTGAATGTGTTTCCTACCTACCCTCTTACTACTAAAATATATGTCTCATATTTTTATCACATCAAGTTTTTTTAATATATCCTCATTAAGTTATTTGTCTATCTTAATGTTACTTGTGTCTGGGTTATTATTCGCTATTGTTGTGTTTATCTATTATTCAAGCATTTTGATTTGTTTTAAAATATCCTCAAGACAGTGCTCAACTTTTGCCATGGTTGTTGTCAAATTATCTTGTCAAAAAGAAAAGACCGATCAGTGAACATATATAACAAGCCTATTTTAAATACTTTTAAATCTCGGTAACATATCTTGATAATAAAATGGTTTCTTGGAGTAGTATGTAAAAATTATGGTATATTATTGAACTGAGCTGCAGGAATAAGAAAACACTTGCATGTGATTCATATCAGATTAGGATTATTTACATTTTTATCAAAGCACATAACAAAGATGGACCTAAGTTAAGACCTATGTTGTTTTAAGTATTTAAAATCCATTTTTCCGAATCTTTCTGCTGCTGAAGTGAAAGAAGGAATGTTTTTGGAGCCCCAAATAAGAAAGATATTAAAATTAAAATTTTGATGGTCACTTATCCAGTGTCGAAAAAGATGCTTGGTATTCATTTTAAAGACATGGACCTGGAAAGCATAAGTGATGAACATGGTGAACGTTTTCATCAAGATTTAAAGACTTATGAAGAGATGTACTGAGGTTTTTGGGATAAAATATGATATCAGATTACTGCTGGTCTATAATAAGAGAAACTGACGCTAATTAGTATAAAAGGATAAATCTGTGTCATTTTTAATTTTTTGTGGGTCACATAAATGTTTTTGTTGAAAACAAATATAGTAAATACATAAAAAACTTGACATCTTATTTTTTTATCCACTTCAGTATCTAAGAGTTCATTATTCTACTGATTCACATTCGTTTCATCTATGAGTAAAAAACCTTGTAGTGTTATTACCTTCTATGTTATAAGTTTATTTTAATATTTGGTGGCAATTAATCTATTGTAATTTACCACAAAAAATATTGTATCATATATATCTATGTATGATTAGTATGTATATAAACTGGATGTTAAATGAAAAAGAGGTAAATAAAATAATCTAGAATATTAAATCTTTATTTTTTAATCTTAATAGTATGTCATACCTATTAAATAAATAATCTAATCATAACAAAAAATAATAAATAATTATTATCTTATTTTCAAATATAATTATTACAAAACTTATTAGCTAGTTAACCTAATATATTCTTGAACCTAAAGCTTGACATTCCTCTGAGTCTGCACTTCCATTTCTCTTATCCTATTTTGCTCCCTTTTCGTCTCTTATATGATTTCTTATGTTGCTGTATTATTTTTGTCAACTTGAGACTCGGATAAAATGGTTAAGACTTCTTCAGCATCCGATAATAGAAAATTATTGTTTTTAAGTCAGCAAGCTAACACTGCTAATATTGTCAAATAAATGAGATTTTATTTCTACATGCAATATTCTCTGAATATTTTCACTTTATGATTTAGATTAAGTACAATATAAGTATCAAGTAACATACTTTCTATGATTTCAATATCTACATTGAAGGCTTGGCTAGGAGCAGGCTTAAAGGAGGCTCTACATGCACTCTGCTAGAAGGTCCAGGCTCATTCCATGGCTCGATACCTAAAAAATAAATATATATTCACACCCATCCTCTCCTATTTATTTATAAAATGATAATATCTACCTATACCAAACAACTTACATTCATGAATCGGACCTTTTTCCGCTTCTCTGTGGTTTTGTATCACCACTGCCATCACTGTTAAGCAGTGATGTAAGCTCCTTCCAATAATGGATGGTCACAATTCTACCTCTTGCATTCATTATTGGCTTACTAAGATCTCCATGTCGAGCAATAAGAAAACAAAAACACATATCTGTCACAAGTTCACTTCAACAACTCGCATTCAATATTGTAAATAACTAATAATTTGTTTAGGTTAGCACTTACTCCTCCATAAAAGTTACTAACAATTCAAATTGAGTTGAGTTAAATAATAATTGGTACATACACAGTTTGTTTACACAACAAATTCCAACAAGTTTGAAGCTTTACGCGATACGTAGCTCGACTATTTAGATCAAAGAGTATAGTTATAATAAAGATGTGTCAACTCGAGTTACTAACTCGAGTTGGGGTTAACTCGAGTTAAATTCTCTCTGACTCGAATTGGATTTGCGTGGTAAATGAACGAATCAAGCGAGTATGCGATTGACCTTACGCAAATGTGGCGATTCGTTCGTTGTGTTCATGTTTTGTACAGTCGTCAGCACATCAGACTATACATTTATGTTGTAAAATCGCTCCTATTACAACCGAATAAGATGCCACAGTATTTAACTTAATCGCTGTCGTCCGTACTCCAGTCATAGCGTTTCAACCGAATGACAGCGTTATAATATCCATACTAATATTATATATGTGAAAGTATGTTTGTTTGTTTGTTCTTCTTTCACGTCGAAACGGAGTAACGGACTGGGGTAATTTCTTGGGTGAAGAAAGTTCATAGTTAGAGGGCTGGAGAGTGGTATAGACTACTTTTTACCGCGGAAGATTATTTCATTTCCACAGGAATACACGTTATAATACAACCCAAAAAAATATTTATGATCAGAATTACTTGAAACTTGATATTAACGCTCTTCAATACAATTAAATAAATATATGTTAGCATTCGTCGATCCCATAAGGGGGTAAAATAGCGGATGAATTTTCGTATGAAATCTACCTTTTTAGTGTTTTTTTGAGTTTTGGCGTGAGCGAAGCCGCGGGTTCTGCTAGTAATAATATAAATAAATAAATAAATATAAATAATTATAATTGTCCCAATAAATATTTATTTGGAATCTGTACCATTTTTTTAATATTGTTGCGAAGCCGAGTCATTAAATTGGTATAAACAAAACAAATCATTCACTTCATTTTTCATCCAGTTAACTCGAGTTACGAGAATTTTAACTCGAGTTATATTTTTTCCGAGTTGGCACATCACTAAGTTATAAACTGGGAAAAGAGTGCCCTCTTGAGGATTTTTTATGCAAATCAATTTGAAACGCCATCTGCATTTTCTAACCAAAACTAATGCTATACATAGGTAGCTATATAGCTACCTATATCTATTTATTTTACCATTGATTTATTAGTAGTGCTATACTAGTGTTCCAACAAAGAAAAAACAATAACTGCAAGAGTAATCATTTATTGAGTAATCATATCATTATTTTATTTATTACAGAATAATTTTTATTGAACAATAATTCTTATATGTAATAATTTCATCTCATTTTTTATACTTTTTTAGATTTACGCGAATATTTTACATTTTAAATAAGACATTTTTTCGGATTCTTCGCGGATTTATTTTGATTTTTGGTTTCTAGACTTTTTGAATGCTTTACTCTAAGATTTTAGACATCTCAAAGATATACTTGTTACAGACAGTGACTATCCACAAAATTACTGAATTCAAAAATATAAAAATGGCACTAAAGTACCTTACAATATATTTTGTTGAATTTATTTTACGTTTTCGAAAAGAGAATTTTATTTAAAAGGTCATTTTCTATTTTTATAATTCTTGTGCTTATTAAAATAATTTTGGGCTGCAATTTTGACCTCATCATCTTCATCTTTAACAGTTAATTTGCCGCTCAAAATACGATTGACACTTCTGCACCAACTATAAACTAAAACATTGATTGTCATATTTATAAAATATGTTTTTAATTTATTTTTATGTTCAACACACTTAAAAGGACAATCAGATAGCATGTCCAGAAACAAAACAATATTTTTCTTCAAACCTATTTTGGGTACATTTAAAAAAAAAAAGAAGTGGTCATATCCTGGATTTCTTTGAAATACGATTCCACTTCTTTATTAGGATAGCACAGCCATTTTTTATTCATGTACTCTTTGGCATAGATATATGAATTATTGTCATTTGATATATCATTTTCAAACAATGTTTGTTTGCAATGTTGACAACCTTTTATTATAAATTTAAGGCATCTCTTTAAAACTCATCTGCAGACATAATTGGTTTGACCAGCATTAATTTCATTGGATTGGTCAAAGCAAACTTCACTGTTAAAATGAATAGTATCATTAGTATCAGGGATATCAAGAGTTATTATGTTCTTATCTTTAAGGAAGAAGTCCAAACTTTGAAGACACTCATTGTGATCTTCTTCACAATTTGCTCCACTTGAATGGGGCTCACTATAATTATTTATCATCAAAGCCTTGAAGGCCCCCTCAAATGAGACAGTATTTGGAGCAATGTTTCTAACACCATAACTCCTGATATTCCCGAAAAAGTTTTCTATAGGGTCTTGGTTGAAATTTTTTGTCAACATTGCATCAATGCCATATTTTCTAGACAATAACTTCCAAAGAGATTCTATACCCTCTACAGTTTTAATTAAATTTGTTATAGATGGTGCAATAGTTTCTGTCAATCGTGTTTTATCTCCAAATCTAACTTTCTTAATATATTTTGTGGTTTTTTATATTTCTTTAGCTTTTTGCCATAATTGATGATGAAGTGAATTGCGTTTAATAGGCCCTTTATAAATTTTACCATTTTGAACAGTTAAACTGCTAACATTTAATGAATCAAACAGATTATCAACTAACAAAATAAAAAAACATTAAAACATTGTACTTTTTTTCGCAAACAACATATCTTCTTACACATGATTTTCATCTTGTAATGAAGTGGTTTCATCTGCATGCATTGATAGTTAAGCGGCACAGCTGAAAAGTATAAAATTGTTAAGTCAATAAATAAGTAGTAACAAAACTTTTGTTTTACTAGTTATTGCCAGTGCCAGTGCCAGCCAGCCACAAGAAAATGTTCTCATGGGAGTAAAAGCTCTCTGGTAACTTCTGGTTTTAACTACAGATAAGAAAAATCAAGTCTATCCCAGGCTGCATGAAAGCAGGACAAAGAAAAACAAACAAACAAATCAACAATTTTTTTTGATATAAAAAATAGAATTTTTTATTTAAGTTTGTAAAATTGTAAATTTAGATGTAGCAGGTAGGTGATTTTGCCAATGTTACCTAAAAAAATAGAAATATTTATACTATTCGACTATAAAAATTTCATTATAAATCTTTGAATCCCCAACACAGATTTTGTTTAACTCAAGATCTTATGTACAAAGGAGGACCTAACAGTCAGTCAGTCAGACCTATAGTCTATGTTTTCTCTATTTCATTAATTTTAAAGCAGTTAACATTTCCAACAAAGAATGGATGAAGAATAATGCAAATAATATATATTTATAACATACCTGGTAGATACAATGTTGGCATTGCTAATGCATTGAGGCGCTTATACCGATTTCTATGTGCATCAGTGAAATGTATATCACAAATCCTCTTTCTTAAGTAGATTTCATGATCTGATAATCTTTCAAACTTTCCTCCGAGAAGATTTACCCATGCATGGAAGTGCTCAGGAAATCTTTTTGGATTTGGAAACATATGCATCACCACACCTGAAAGTAATAAGTTTTACTAAAATTTAATGTACTACCAGTAATTACATATTATTACATGTCTATTTCAAACATTGCTTTTAAACAAAGCTCTGTATTTTAGAATAAAAAATATTTTATACATTATTCAAATCTATACATTGCTGGTTATTTTATATTTTTGTCTTTACTTTTTATGATTAGAAGTGCCGGCAAGCAAACACCTTTTGAGTACCGCGGGCATGAATTCGTTATGAAATGAGTATATACTTACCACTGTTGGTGTTTTTACATCCAAAAGCGCAGCGATGAGGCATCGTGTTGCTTTTTATAACTCACACACCACAGAAAACCGTCCTTATCGCGAAATATCACTAAACTACGAAGTATGTACGATAATTCGTCACACTGTAGCAGACACAATAAAATTGTGTGTTTTGGTAATAATCTTGGTATCAGGACGGAGGAGTAATCTCGACTTAACGTCTGATGAATAAGAAATGCTACAAAAACGAAAAATACACAAAAAATGGCCAAAAAATGTAATTGGAAATTTGAATTTTGTCGTTACCACTTACTAGTATTGCCATAATAGGAATATTAGGAATTGCTTGTAAAAATATTAAAATTGCCATTTGGAACAAGTATTGATAGTTTTTTTTTTATTTTATAAAATATTTTTGTATATAAAATAATAATCTTAAGTCTTTAATTATCTATTTAATTAATATGGTATTAATTATAATTAGTACAAGATCGAATATTATTTAAGCGACATCTATCGGCAAGTTAATGAGACACTGAGCATTTTTACCAGTTAGGAAAAGTAGATGGCGCAACTTTCTTTACAAAAATTAGCAATGACTTGAGTGTCCCCCCCCCCTGATTTAGATAATACATCGCCTCCATACGAATAGCATTAGAAAATCATTATTTTTAATTTGGTCGGTTTATCGCATATGCGCTACGTGCTACCAATATACGAAAAAATATAAACGCTAAACTTGGTGAGCAAACGTCATTTCAATCGATTATCGAATGACTAGCTCGTCACTCGCACTCAGACTTATTCACTTTACTTCATGACAACGTATGTTCGGTTTACGCCGTGGTTAAGTCATTCGATTTGTCACATGAAACTCACACTAAGCACACAGAAGAAGACCATAATTTGGTTAGCTGGAATTTCACGATACCTCCTGCTTCCCTATTTAAAAACTCCAATAGGATCCCATCAAAAGCAACAAAAGCCACATAGAAAACAATAAATATGTATTGGTTCCTATGTGGCTTTTGTCGCTTTTGGTGGGATTCTAATAATAATAATAATATTCTTTATTGTACACCAAAAATAAATATAAAATAAAAAAGCAACACAAAGAAAAGATGCACAGCAGGCGGCCTTATCGCTGGAAGCGATCTCTTCCAGGCAACCTTGAGGTGGAGGAGTAAATGTTCATAAAAACGGTAGGCGGTGTACTTGCTTTAACACGTTTACTATATATAAATATTTATAGATAAATAGATACATACATACATACATACATACATACATACATACATACATACATACATACATACATACATACATACATATATACATACATACATTCATACATACTTATATGCGTAAAATTTACACACACACATAAAAAAGAAAAAATCTATCAAATAATAAATAGGATTAGATACTAGAACATAATAGAGGAAACAATAATAACGATGATATTAGGGGAAAGGACCAAGGGAAAGACTTAAAGAGACATATAATAATCTTTTAATAACTTTTTAAATTTATCTAAGCTTTTGGCAGATCTAATGCTTAAAGGAATAGAATTCCACAATCGAGCAGCTTTTACTGTAAAAGAATTTGTGAAGAAACAGGAAGAGTGAGTAGGAATTTTAAGAAGGAAATTTTGAGCAGAGCGGAGTGAACGAGCTTGGGAATCATCCAGAAACTCAAAACGCTCTTTCAGATAAATAGGAGTTGAAGGGTTAAACAGCACGCAGTAGAGAAAATGAAGAATATGAGTATTCCTGCGGAATCGGATTGGGAGCCACTTGAGCTTTTTACGAAATTGAGAAACATGGTCATATTTTCTAAGGCCGAAAATAAACCGTATACAAAGATTTTTTAGTCGCTCAAGTTTATTCAGGTGCTCCTCTTTGATGTCGAGATAACAAATGTCAGCATAATCAAGAATCGGTAGTAGGAGTGAATTTGCTAGCGCAATTTTGGTAGGAATCGGAAGGAATTTTCGCAATCTGCGAAGAGAAGCAATCGCTCCAAACATCTTCCGGCTCAGTTCACTCACTTGCGGATCCCATGACAGGTGTTGATCAATAAGTAAACCCAGATTTTTACTTTTTCCTGAAAAGGAATCTGAACACCATCTAGCGATATCTCTGGTATTTGTATAGTTTTAATTTTTGACAACATCCTTTGACTACCAATAATAATTGCCTGCGATTTCGTTGCGTTTAAGTTAAGGCCGTACGATTTACCCCATGTAGCTATAGAGGAGAGGTCTTTGTTAATATTTTCTATTGTTTGTGGTAAATCAGCCACAGATGTCACGGCATAAATTTGCAAATCGTCTGCATATAGGTGGTAGTGAGAAGAAATTTGGAGACAAATAGTATTAATAAAAATTGAAAATAAGAGAGGAGACAACACGCCACCTTGTGGAACACCGGCAGTAACTTTGCACCAATCGGAGTAAGAATCTTCAATCTGAACTCGTTGCCGGCGATCGCACAAGTAAGAACGAAACCAGTCAACGACCTCAGGAGATATGTTTAGAGAAGATATAATGGCAAGCAAGATGTCAAAGTCCACCGTATTAAAAGCATTACTAAAATCTAGTAGAACCATCACAGTAAGTCTTTGATGGTCCATACCTTTCCTGATATCATCTGTTATTTTGACTAAAGCCGTAGTCGTACTATGATTAGGACGGAAACCAGATTGAAAGGAATTTAAAAGATTATGTTTGTAGAGGAAAGCACTCAATTGCCGGTGAACCAATCGTTCGAGTACTTTTGACAGAAAAGGAAGAATAGAAATAGGACGATAATCAGAAAAAGAAGATGGACTAGATATTTTAGGAAGAGGAAAGATTTGCCCATCTTTCCAGGAAGAAGGAAATTGATTGAAATTAATTGAAGAATTTAAAATGGTAGTAATAATAGGAACGATATAGTCAAGAACGGGAAGAATCATTTTACGGCTTATACAGTCTGCCCCAACCGCATCAGATTTTATTGCCATAATATTTCTCTTAAAAAGATTCGAGAAGATTCTATTGGAGTTTTTCAACAGGGTTTACGGATACCTTCCCGCACGGCCAATATTGCAACGACAGTAGCTGTGATCAATGAATTTCGATGAGCGGTTTAAATTTTTTTTTAAATTACTGTTACGCGCCGCTAGTTTATTCGAGGACATCAAGCGCCGTCGTACAACCTCTGTGGTGTTCGTCTACGCAGGTGCCAGGCAGGCAGGAAAAGTATGACGACGAATATATTTGACTTTGGGTGGGACGTACGATTTTCTCTTGTGTGTATAAATATTATTAATTACTGTCAATATAACGACTATAATAGGAAAAGTGTTTCATTGTTTTGCATTACTTTTATGATAATGTTGCCAGCTAAACTAAAATACCCGCTATTATGCCCTCAATGCAAATACCCGACAAAATTACAAGCCAATGACGCCATCAAAAAATCGCCTACGATTACCCGCTTTTCAAGTAATTACCCACCAATTGGCAGCGTTGTAGACCACAGACCAGGAACAACAAGACACTAAACAACAATCCAATATTAAGATTCAAGCACACTAATTTGAATACAAATATTCCAATCGGGAAGAATTTTGCCTTTTTCTCCAGCCAGATGTCGTGTTCACTATGACCCTTAGTATATTGTAAGGCTCTTATAGCGTGGATGGATTTTTTCATTTTATTTAAAATCTAATAAAAATGACAAATTGTGCAGTGCATTGTTCTGAAAGGACAAAAACTAAAGAATTTGTGGGCTAAAGCAATAAGACAGCAAAAATTGGCAAAATCACAATCTTTATATTTAAGGCTATGTGGACATCATTTCAAAGAAAGTGATTTTAAAATTCTTAAATCGTTTACAGGTGAATATTTTTTTTAATTTCTTCTTGTTTTAAAATTTTTACATATTAATTACAGAGTTTCATACAAACTTTCAACCCCAATTTCACCCCCTTATGGAATTGAATTTCGAATATGGTAAAATACGTATTTACTTAATTTTATTGAAGAGCATTAATACCAAGTTTCCAGTAATTTTGATCATAAATAATTCTTTGTCCAGATAAATTTTATTCCCCCCTTTTACCTCTTTAAGTCATCCCAATTTCGATTTTTTTTTCTTAAAACTAAACACCACTTTCTGTGCATTCCACAATAAGATTGACAGAGTTTCATACATTATTTAATCCCCTATTATATTCACTTAGGGGATGAATTTTGAAAAATCGTTTCTTTTCGGATGTCTACATTATATAAGAAATATGTCCTTCAAATTTCACGTTTCTACGACCAACGGCTAAGGCTGTATTTTGATCCATTAGCCAGTCAGGACTGTCGCAGAAAGCACCTCTCATTCTTAGTTCTTCCTTTAGCTGTTCTAATTTTCAGGTAGAATACACTGCAAAGGTAAGATGCGAACTTATTAGAAGCAAAAAGACTGAGTATAAAAGACTTATCACAATAAATTTGCTTAACCTCAGACTGAATGTAAATATACCATACGTGTGGACCCCTCCTTTCGAGAAATCTTCCCAATTGATTGAGTCGGAATATAACTAATGATATTTAATCATCTATATAGCTATAAACTAGATACAAGGTTTATTAATGTATGGTTACAAGTAAAGCTATTAAAATCGTGCAAATTTTTATTGCAATCCGACTTTTATTTGCTGAGAAATACGAGTACCAACTTTTGTTAAAAAAACCTGCTTTATATACTAACTAGCGGCTCACCCTCGCTTCGCTCGGGTTCGCCTCTAGAAAAACACTAATAGAGATCTATTAGTTCCCATGGGAACCGTTTATTTTTTCCGGGATGAAAAGTAACCTGTTGTTTGACCGGCAATATGAGGTATCAGCATGCCAAATTTTACTAAATTAGGTCCATAAGTTGTTGTGTACTAAGCTGTATAAGTTACTATAGTTTTTTAACTATCCCAAGAGAACTCTTAAATTTTCCGGAATGAAAGTGTAAGTATCTTAGATGTTGACCAGGGATATAATGTACCACCATGCAAAATTACATTTAAATCAGTCCAATAGTTTAGGAAATTAGCTCGTACAAACAAACAGACAGAGAAACAAAATTTAAAAAAAAAATCCGGATTTGATCTATTTGTCTTCTTACATCCCCCTGACTCGGTTTTTAGCATTTTTTGCTATGTACAGACATTCGACCTTTACTGTTTTATAATAGTATAGATAGATAGATATGACACTATTTAATTTATAATCTTTGATTTTTAATAATCTATGTATGTATGACTTTGACAAGATAAAATAATTTGACTTTTAAATGTTAATTGTTATGTGATTTGACAGTTGACACCCTCGGAAGTTGAGATTCGATTTTGATTTCAAGAATTTGTATAGTGTCGTCATAATTGTTTGACTATTTTTATTTACTTTGTTTTTTATAATTGAAAAAGGGTAGTTACCCTTTAAAAAAATCGTCGTATAGTTCCAACAAAATATCATCAAAACATATAAACATGGATCAAATGCTGCCAAGTCCTTACAATATACCGGGGATAGGCACCCCACTCCATCAACCAGAAGAAGATCAACAAATCTTGCCTAATGCTATGCAGCAACAACATCAGCAGCAACAACAACAACAACAACAGCAGCAACAACATTCTCTGGTGTCCTTGGGTTCGTCACCTCTGGTTGGTTTTGGCGCTTCTATTATGGGTACTCCACAGAGGACGATGCACACATATGCGCCTACAGCAAGCTATGCTACCCCACAGCAAATGATGCAGCCACAAACTCCAGTATGTTAGCTAAAATTATCTAATACCTACATGATTGATTAATTTTTAAAATAAATTGTTGTACATTTATTTGATATTTTTTTAACAGCTGCATTCTTATTATATGCATACATAGGAATACTAAGAATATAACTCTAAAATAACATTGTTTTTTAGCAAAATTTAATGTCACCAATGATAACCGGGGGAAACATAGTTGGTCCACAAATGTTAAGTCAGGCCAGCCCAGCCCCTATGACACCTATGACTCCACACTCTGCAGATCCTGGAATACTGCCCCAATTACAGTAATATATAATATATTAGTTATCATTAGGAAACATAAATTTAAGTAAAAGTTGAATTTTAACTTATTGAACACAAATTATTATCATTAATATAACAAGATGTCATTGTTGTGAAAAAAATATTTACTAATTTACTAAAGTTATTTATTGTAGGAATATTGTATCAACAGTGAATCTTAATTGTAAGCTGGATTTAAAGAAAATTGCTCTCCATGCTCGTAATGCTGAATACAATCCAAAACGATTTGCAGCAGTTATCATGAGAATAAGAGAACCTAGGACTACAGCACTTATTTTTTCGTCCGGTAAAATGGTTTGTACAGGAGCCAAAAGTGAAGAAGATTCAAGGTTAGCTGCTAGAAAATATGCCAGAATTATTCAAAAACTTGGATTTACTGTAAGTAAAATTAGCCTAATATTTAATACTTTTTTAGATTGACTTCTAAAACAGCCAACCCTCGAAACATTTTTATTTTGTTATAAGAAGTGTATGAGACATAGCTAATTCATTGTAATTCATATATATTTTTTGTGAATTTTGGTAAAATGTCTAGTATATACTAATAAACAAAGTAAGATATAAGTGTTCATTTCATCTTTTTTAAATGTAAAATATATGTGTATATTTAAATGTCTTTAAAATAAGAGAGGAAATACTATACAGAATGCAATGTTCTTGTACATTTTAATTAGCAAAAGTATTTATTATCTATGAATATTTATTTATTCAAATATTTTTAGAACAATTATTTATTTATATTACTAATTTTGTTACAGGCAAAATTTTTAGATTTTAAAATACAAAACATGGTTGGCAGTTGTGATGTTAAGTTTCCCATTCGCCTTGAAGGCTTAGTACTCACTCATGGTCAATTTAGCTCTTATGAACCTGAACTTTTTCCTGGACTTATTTATCGAATGGTTAAACCCAGAATAGTGTTACTTATTTTTGTTTCTGGGAAAGTAGTACTGACTGGTGCCAAAGTGCGTCAAGAAATCTATGAAGCATTTGATAATATATATCCTATCCTTAAGAGTTTCAAAAAACAATAGACTGATAAGTAGCATATTTTCCATTGTATTAAGTTATTTTTGTATGTTCTCGTTTATAAATAATAATTAAAATAAATATGAAGTTTTATTTTACTGTGTATGAAAGATAAACCTTACTGTACCTACCTATACTAAAATCACTCTTTAATCTATTTCTGTGACTAAAATGCATATTTTTATTAGTATAACCATTTTGTCATATGGTATTAAAAATGTTTATATATTTGCTTTTAATATTTAAATTTGTATTTCTAGTATCCGTTATAATATTATATAAATGCGAAAGTTTGGATGGATGGATGTTTGTTACTCAATCATGCCAGAACGGCTGAACGGATCTGCATGAAATTTGGCATAAATATAGTTTATAGTCTGGAATATAACTCGCGTCATCTAAAAAGAACGCAGCGCTGGCTGTCAAGCTGCGCAGAAGCGATTTATCGGTCAAATTGGTGGTAAGAGGTGGGGCGCGGGTTGGCGGAGCACGCGCCGCATGCTTGCCGGCGCGCTATTGGTTCGTCAGTTCGAAATACTATCGCGCACACAAATGTTTTTAATTACGAAATGGTTTTTATATATAGAAAAGAGAGAAAAAATATTTTTGACGTATATTGTTTTATAAAGAGAGAGTCTGATAATAATGCAGTTAATAATTTAAAAAAATGTATTAAACGTATTAATTTAATTTTTTTGTAAGACTGTATGTAGATTAAACATTCTACCCTGAATCAAACATATTTTAATAGTGAATAGAATTCTATTTAATGATATTCTATCTAATATATTTTGCACCCACGACGACTTAATGGAAGGAGTTACAACCTTAGTTTAATTTGTTTTAGTTTTTATATATTTTATATATTTTTTAAAACATTTTACACTGAAACAAACATGTTATTAATTCTTTTTAATGACAAAGGATGATGATTCTATTTAAAATAAAATAAAAAATAATATATTTACATAATATATTTTTCAATGTCCCTACTACTAACTAATATATGAAGCCGCGAGCGAAATGCTATGAAAAATAAAATAATAGGCTTAGTACTTTTGTGCGCGAGGATACCTGCGCAAACATACCCCCTCCACTTTCTTCCAGCGTTCTTTTTACAAGACGCGAGTTATAGCATAGGTTACTTTTTATCCCGGAAAAGAGTACGATTCCCGTCGGATAGATTTATTTTTGCTTTTCACAGTGCAAGGGATGGACTATCTATAACGTACCTACTAACATTTAAACAATAATAAAATTGATTTTCATTAAATAATAAACAGGCGTGTTGTTTACTTCATCCATGCTGTTTAGTAACAATTAACAAAAGATTTTTTGAAGTGAAACAGTGGTCTCGAACCTACCGATTTTTCGGTATTTCTACCGATATGAGGTCTGTCTTACCGAAATACCGAAACGTAACGAATTTTTCACGATTTCAAAGAAAACGTAGAAAATATCCCGATTTTTTACCGATTTTACAGTTCGTAGATGGCAACCCTTTTCATTTATGTTTTACGATACGGGGAATCCAAAAAAATCCTTCAAGAGTATATTGATATACATATTTATTTCCGGGGCTTGGGTCTTACAACTCGATGTTTTAGGGGATTCCCAAAGAAACTGTATACAAAGAAGAATTCGGGTTTTATTTTTCATTTATTTTATTAACTTCGAAGAGAAAGTTTACATATTAGTAATTTACGGTAGTCTACTTCAACTCCATAGGTTTTTTTTTAATATTTAAAAACAATATCTAATCTGCCACAATGCTTAGTATCTCATGTCACCATGTTTCTATTATGACACATAATCGATACCTATTTGTAAACTATTTTGGTATCTTTATGGTCATATCAATATCTTTTAAATATTAATGAAAATGGAAATAATAATATATAAACTTTATTTGAATGAATATTGTTTTTTTTTCATCTACCGATTATGGATCCAAATTTATCGATTTTTGTAGGCAACTCTACCAATTTCGTGCATTGACGTTCGAGACCACTGAAGTGAAAACTTCTTTAGCTCAGTCGGTTGTGATTTGACAGATAGGATTTATCGTACAAGAGAATGAGATAGAATACATTATAATGGGTTTCTGAAGTCCGCTACTGACACGCCTTCCGCAGGGGGCAGGGGCAATCTTGGAACCACGGCGGTCGGGAGCGGGACAATATCGGAGCTTTTTTTAAAGGGATCTTAGATAGTGGCCCCAGGCTCAGTAAACTTAGTACAGATGTCGCTAAAAGCTGGTATTTGAAAAAAAAAAGTTGGTACACACAATAAAATTCATCCTATAGGTGTTTTATAGATTTAAATAATGTAAAGTATTTAATGAATACATTTAATTATTATTTATTTCTTATTATAATTTGAAGGATAGATTATTTTTCCTATATAAATAAAAATTAATAGCTAAATCAGTTGCTAAGCGCAAAACTCGAGAACGGCTGGACTAATTTGGTAGGTTAAGGTTTTTTTTAAATCATGACAGTTTTAATATTATAATATTTTTTTACTGTATGTCATCAATTGATGGTAAAGTAATCTGTTTCATAGACTCGCTTTCATAATTCGCTCGATTGATAAATTTAATCTGAATACACTTACAGCAAGGTTCTTAAATATAAAAAAAAAACATTTTAATGAATGATCAATATTCAAAGTTGGTATTATTGCGTACCAACACAGTTTTTAGTTGGTGCCTACATGGTACAAGACCCTGAAAAATGGTACGCATATCAACAAGTTGGTACATCTAACATCCCTGTTTTTATATTATGTAGCAATATACAGTATAGCCTATGATCGGAGCTGTCTCTACACACGTGCCTGTTAAGTGTTATTCGGTGTAAAAAGGGTTACATACTCTATGTGTTCGGGTAGAAGTTGAGCTAAACACACGCCATGTAGCAATATACTCTATGACGCACGCGATAAGACTTAAGATTTAAGAATGGTCCCAGTATTTTTGAAAAATTGAAAGACAGTGTCGCCAACACTTAAAATTTTATCCCCCTAAGAGTAATTCCAAAATTTCCTAAAACTCCTTAATTGATAATTTGAAAAATGTAAATTTTTATCTAATACGCATTTTATTCATTTTTAATATTTTTTATTTTAAATGATTACAAGTAGCGTAAAAAACTTATTTATGGTTATTATTATAATAATCATATATAACCATTTAATAATAATAATAATAAATTTCATAGATAACTTAGAAAATAATAATTAAATAAAAAGGATAAATGATGCAAATGATATTTAAAGGTATACGATTTTTTCAAGTCTTTAAAATAAACTTTATAAAACGTTATTTATATTTAATTCATGCTATTAAAGAAATAACCCCGGTGCAATTTTTTTTCCTCTGAATTTTGAGAAAAACCCCTAAGTGGCAACACTGTCAAAAGATCGGTAGAGAAATTAACCCAATCGTGCTACACACGCGACAACGCGGCAGGGCGGTATGGGGCAATCTAGGAACCAACGGTGGTCTCTCGCTCCTGCGGCCTGCGGCAGAGGCGATCTAGGAATTTCGCCTTTGTGACTATATACACATCATAATTTAGTTGGCAATTAATGGTAATCCCTACTTTTACACCCTAGATTGTCCCTGCGGCAGGGATGTGAGTAGCTGTTTTAACATCAAAAGAATCTTCCTCACCAAAAAAAATAATAATTGAATCAAAAGAAAATTCCTTTGAAGTGAGAGCGTAACGTGCGGACAGCAGACGTCTAACCTAATATATAAGATATTTCCCGCCGTACACGTCAATTAGAGAGAAAAACAAAGAGTCGAGTAATGATGATTCATTTCATTTTCCTTGTTAACTCATAAGGGTATATAAAACTAGCAATAATAATTATTTAGTCGTCGTCCATGATCAATGCGAATGCAAGCTGAAATCACGTGCTAACGATCGTTTGCTCGACCACTAAATGTATTTGGAGGTTGATCGAAGGCCACCGAACGTGCGGTAGCCAACGCTGAATATCCTTCGTTGGTGTTTGTTGGGCTGATGTATACATATGTATACAATTACACAGCATTATATTCGCGGTCTTCTCTAGGTCATACCTTGTGCTTAGTAGCCTCCCCCACTCTTGTTATGTATAAAATAAAAATATTTAGGAGAATAAATTTAATGTTAAATCATCTTTACTTGTATCAATATTACCATAAATAAACTCTACAATTATCTTAGTCCTGAAATTCTACATTTTCTTCCATTCTACATTTTTGAAGATATCACGTCTACCGCGTATGAACTGCACACATATTTTATTTTATAGTATATTAGCGATTCACCCTTTTTTTTATTTTTTTTATTGTCGGGAAATGCATTTACGCATACCACCTGATCCCCCAGGTGGTGATGTGGGGCTCACGGACTAGAAGAGCCGGTACTACCCACTAAAACCCGACATCCCTTACTACGGTGCCCCGGCGGCAGGTCTGCCTAAACGTTAGGCAGACCACAAAACCAATGGGGCTGCTTCACAGTCCACTCTGCTACGCCAGAGAGGTACCCAGAACAGCCCCATTAAAACAAAAACCGCCCACCGAAGTGGGCCACCTCCAATCGGCTGCAGAGGACAGGGAGAGTGGCAACGAAAAACCAATACTCCTCTTCCTCTGCAGCCCCACCGCGTCCGCCATCGAACGGTGGCAGCCCCGTCAAGGCCGCGGAAGGTAGGGAGAAAGGCGCACTGAAATAACGGCACTCCTCTCCCGCCGCGGCTTACCTCTCCGCCGGTTGCGAGCCTGCAGACCACAGTCCCACAACCGGCACCCATCATCCGGCTGTGGGACCAAAGCGGTCCTACCACCGGTGGCCGCAACGTCTTCAGCCGAACCTTTCGGTTCGAGGCCTCGACGAGCGGTCCTACCAAGCCGTTTGGTCCGCGCCGGATTTCTCCTGTACCATCCGCCCCTCTAAGTGGGTGGTGTTTCCCCATCCGCCACCTGGGGACGCACCCGGTAGGAGTCAGCTCCTCGCCCGGAATTAGCGACTTATCCTTGCTTCGCTCGGGTTCGTCCCTAGGTACGGTTTTGTCATAGTATAGAATAGACAGATAGCCTATATATACATAGATATTATAATGAGTTTTATATAGAAAGAATTTTCAAGTCGGATTAGTAGTTTATGAGATTAGCACGTTCAAACAAACAAACTCTGTCTCTTTATAATAAATAATATATATATATATATATATATATATATTATATATATATATATATATATATTATATATATATATATATATTATAGATGACTTTACTAGAGCCTTGAATCAAAGCCAGATTTAAGGAACCACAGATATAAATTGATGTGTGTGCATCAGATATCAGAGATCAATGTTATATCTAGTGTACACACAATGGACGATATCCAACAAAAGGTGTCTATGCTTTATTTTAAGTCTGTATTATAATTACATTAATCAATACTTATTCTGTGTTAATAAGTAATCTGTACCAGGTACCTGTAGTAAAAATTTCCAATTGTCAAACTAGGTAATCTGTGACTGTACCACATGTTTCAATTTTGAAAGTTTTACAGCACAAATTCATTATTTTTTATATTAAGGTTACAAAAACTATCATAATTAATTATGGCTGAAACGATGAGACAGACAGTTGCGACGATATTAAAAAGTATTGAGAGATATAACCCAGCTAATCTTCAAACGTTGGAACGCTACGTGGAAATGCAATCTCGGGAGAATACATATGATTTGGAAGCCAATTTAGCTGTATTAAAGCTATATCAATTTAATCCTGAGAAATTTAACGCAGATATTACATGCCAAATATTACTAAAGGCTCTTACGAATTTCCCCCATACTGATTTTACTTTGTGCAAATGTTTACTATTAGAATCCGTTGTAAGTTTTATCTATTTTATAAAGAATGGAAATTTTATCAATATCGTCTAACTATAGTGATTTAATATTTTTTTTAGGTTGAAAATGAAACAATTTCACAAATTAAATACTTGGCAGATATTTTAGAGCAATGTGACTTTGCTCAATTTTGGAATAGAGTTCATCAGATGCCTGAGTTGTGTAACCGTATTAGCAGTTTCCATGATTCAATTCGTAAATTTGTATGCCATGTAGTAGGTATTACCTTTCAGACTATTGATAAGAATAATTTAGCTAATCTTCTAGGAGGTATTGATGGTTAGTATTTTTAAAATGTATAAATATAAAATATTTTTTCCTCTAATTTTTATATTAAATTCTTAAATTTTTTCAGATGTTACTTTGAAACATTGGGTCAAAAAATATGGCTGGCGTGATGAAGGAAACCTTATTTTCATTGCCAACCAAGATGAAAATATCAAAACCAAGAATATTACTGAGAAAATTGAATTCGAACATCTGGCTCCTCTGATGACAATATTGTGAAGTACTACTTTTACATTTATTATAAAAGCATATATTATGCTTTAAAAGAATAAATAAAATATATAAAAATGTTTTTTTTTTTTTTAAGGATTTTAAAATTAATCTATAAGATTTGTTCTCATTAGTTATCTTTGTCAGTATTTAGATAGTATAAAAGCAAAGTAGTCAAGTATGGAATATGACAAGAAAATATGAAGAAAAGAAAAACTTAATATAAAGAGTCAATTTTAATACTGAAATATTAAATAATTATCATATTGACTTGTAAAAAAATAATAATATAATTAACATTTGTATCTGATCTTCTTTTTTAGGCTTTCTTTCCATGGTTGTAACCAAATTCTTTTCCCCCAGCATGACCTCCCTTTTTACCATGATCTTGATGGTGTGCATGATGCTCTTCATGACCATGATGTCCCTTATGCCCCTTGTGGTCTTCATCATAGTGACCTTTATCATGTTTTCCTTTCTTGCCATGATGTTTTTCATGGTGTCCTGTTTCGTGGTGACCTCCTTTCTTATGATGTCCTTCCTTATTGTCATGTTTCCCATGAAAATCGCCATGCTTGTGATGATGACCACCCTTGTGGAAATCGTCATAGAATTTGTGTTCCTTATGATATTCATCTTTATGCGATTTGTGATGAAAACCTGTGGTTTTTGAACCCTTTTTATGACCTTTTTTGTGGCCAAATTTACCACCTTTATGCCCATGTTCCCCTTCGTGATGTTCGCCATGGCTATCATGTTCGTCGTGGTGTTTCTTTTTATGGCCGCCATGTTCGTCGTGATGGCCCTCGTGATAATGTTTACCATGGTGTCCGTGTTCTCCTTTGTCATGGTGGTGGTGAGATTTGTATCCTTTATCTCCTTTTTCTCCTTCTTCTTTATGATGGTCTGCATGATGTTCATGGCCACCACCTTCCTCTTTATGGCTACTTTTAGATTCCTTTTTTTCAGTGCCTGCAGCAGCTTGATCTAACGCTTTAGGTTCATTTTTATGTTTTTGTTCATTTTCAAAATGGCGTGCACTTGCGACTATAAGTCCGCAACTTATAAGCACAATAAATAATAATTCCTTCATATTCCTAAAAAATGTTTTTTTTTTTAATATTTTATCATATATCATAGATAATAATAATTAAGGTATTAGGTATATTTATGTAGATGCTAAAATTTGTTTTCATTAATCTTACCTGGTGATGTAGTTGGGTGGAAAGCAACGCTTGTTATGTTACAAGAGTTTCCAAAGTTTGTATTTATAGATAATGTCGCTTTCATCTATTGACGATTACAGATTGATCTTTAGCAATCATATTACTTTAGATTTCTGGACGACTGATTTTGTTGGTTAAAATGACGACATCAGAAGTTTACGGTTAAATTAAAATTGTTTCCGTCATAGTAATCACTATAGCTAGTGAATAATAAGAAATTTAAAAGAAACTTTAAATAAAAATACTGAATAAAATATAAAATAACAATATTTATTTACAAAGTTGATGAGGTATAAACAATAAAAAAATAAAGTAGAAATTAAAAATTAATTCGTTAAAAGTTAATTTTTTAATGCTTCCCGTGGTGAAATCCCCAGTGCTTATGATCTTCATGGCCGCCTTTCTTGCCGTGATCATGGTGGTGGTGATGATGTTCTTCATGTCCGTGATGGCCTTTATGGCCTTTGTGGTCTTCATCATAGTGATGCTTATCATGATGTCCTTTTTTACCGTGATGATGCTCATGGTGACCAGAGTGGTGATGGCCACCTTTTTTATGATGACCACCATGCTCCTCGTGATGACCATGATGCTTGCCATGCTTGTGATGCTTCCCTTCTTTGTGATGGTCATCATAGAAATGATGATCCTTGTGATATTCGTCTTTATGATATTTCTTATGATAGCCTTCAGTCTCCTCTCCCTTATCGTGATGTTTCTTATGATGGTGTTTTCCACCCTTGTGGTGATGGCCATGTTCGTGGTGTTTTCCATGATGATCATCTTCATCCCAGTGCTTTTTATGTCCACCGCCATGTTCATGATGATGACCTTCATGATGATGTTTATGATGGTCACCGTGTTCGCCTTTATGATGATGGTGGTGTCCTTTATGACCTTTGTGTCCCTTTTCACCATGTTCGTGGTGGTGATGTGCGTGATGCTCTTTGCCGCCACCTTCTTCATGATGGTGTCCTTTGTGGTGGCTGGCTGCGGCCATTAGGTCAGATTCTTGCTGGCCGATTTCGCGGCCAGAGCAAATGACTAATGCGCATCCTAATAGGAAAAGGGCGACAAGCGTCCTCATTTTTACAGTTGTGGTGTATACTATAAGTTTAAAGTTTTGCTACTGGAACTGAACTGACTTTACGGTCGCTTGAGAGGGCATTTATAGCAATCATTAAAGTAGCTGATTGCATCTGGTGAAATTATCTGCAAGGACGCCAAAGCAACCGTTACGCCTATAGTATTTGTTTTTGTATTATATAATGAACCTTCATTATATATTGTATAAATCATGGCAAATGTTATTTACTTTTATATGGCTGCAAGAACTTTGTATTGTTATTTTATTTCGTTAAGAAATAGTAATTATGTATTGATCCATTCTCATTGATGTTTTTGTAATCTTTCTTGAAGTTCTAAAATAAAATTAACATAAGCAAACTCACTGCAAATTATGAAGACGCAAAAAGGTACCTACTACGTAGTTTTTTTTATAATTTATTTCATAGGTGTAAAGATATGATGCAGCATAAAAGTAGTAAATTGATTTTATGATTTGTATAATCTATGCTACGAAGGCAGAAATAGCTATAGAAACGCTGTTTAATATCCTAAGGTCGTTATAAATGTAGTTGTACACCACGCGGCACACCGTACACGATATATATGTATATAGACCAATCGGAATCCGTTTATTTTTAAGAGAATTTTTTTATTGAGAACCTGAAGTTTTATGATTTTAAAATTTTAGCAGGTATATAAGGAATAGAAATTCGTAAAATGTCCCACATGCCCAGCTACCCCCGAGAAATGGAGGGACGCAAGCGTTGAAAATAGTTTTTTTCAATTTCCAGCTTACTGTGACGTCCTATCGAAAAATGTTTTGTATAAAAGTTGTAGGTCTAGTAAAAATCTACAACTTTTATAAATAACACTTTTTACAATAACTGTTTTATTCGTTTTTTCCTGAAAAATAGATAATGATTAATGATTTTTCTTAAGTAAAAGGTATCCTAAATATTGACCTGAGTAATAAGTTATCACTTCACCAAATTTGCGTGAAAAGCACACACACACAATCAGAAATATAGACAAACAGACAAAATTTGTAATAACTATTGTTTTGGTGTCCTTATTGTGTACATTTCTAATACGTTACAGTCATTGTTTTTTAAAAATATTTCATGTTCAGATTTAACTAAGTTTCTGCTTTATTACTATATATTTAGTACTAGCGACTCACCCTCACTTCGCTCGGGTTCGTCACTAGCTTGATTCTTCATACAAACTTTCATCCCCATTTTCATCCCTTTAAGGGATGATTCCGGGATAAAAATATATAAATATTTGGATAAAAATATAAAAGTATGTAATACCTATATAGATTTCCGGGATAAATATATCCTATATCCTTCCCAGGGTCACAAACTATCTTCTTATCTTTCTTCTAAATCTGTTTAGTAGATCCAGAGATTACCCCCTAGAACGTCAAAAACTCTCAATTCACAAACTCATAAACTTTCAGCTTTATAATATTAGTTTAGATAGATTGACGTATAGTATTAGTCAGGGGCGGCCTTAGCCATTGCGAGGCCTCGGGCAGTAGATCTTTGCGAGGCCCTTGTCCTTTATGGAATTTATGTGAATTGAAAATATTTTTAATGATGACGCTTGACGAGAAATGCAAAAGTTATAAATAAATAATTTTAAAGTTTTAAAATTGTATATTGGAAATTCAGAAAAGTTAACAAGCACAAAGAAGATAAATTTATTATTTTGTTAACATTTTTAGTCTTCGCGTGACTTGCCATTAATTCTATAAGCTCATTTTGAATATTTTTTCCGAGATGTGGACATTATTTGTATCTCTTTAGAATTCACGGGCTCGGAGGAGCCCGGCCGTTTATAAGGCTTGTGTTCCTCAGGTTCAACACGTAGAGATCCCTGAGATTTAAGCGTTTAACATGAAGCATCAGCCGGAATCCATCTCTGAGTAACCCATAAGGAATTACTCAAATGTGGTCCGGATAATGCGAAGGGACTATGGAAAATATAAAAAACTAATAGGGTCTATGGAATGGAGTTTGGATGGGCTACAAAACTGGGCTATTGGATAAGACTATCGGGCGTCCGCCTTCTCAACAGTCTCAGATTCAATATTTGGCGTACGGTTACTCGCCTCCCACTCACGGTATAATGCCTCGGGCACAGCTCGGCACAGGTCGGCTAAAGATGTCGAGAAATGTGCACCAGTTTCACCATCGTAATTGCTCGTGAGCGGGTTCCTCGTTATTTTGCATATTGAGCACTTCTACTCTTTCAAGCACTTGGCTCTTGCGCTCCACTCTGGGTTAAAGAGTCAATAGATGTACAGCTTTTTTAAGCCAGTCTCTAAATTTAACCATCCGTTCACACCAGTTCTCTAAATTTAACCATTTTAACATACGATCTTTTTGCAGTCGACTAGATTAGTGAAACTTTAAATATTTATCCAAGTTTTTCCAATTGAAAACTTCTGCACTGGACC
This sequence comes from Brenthis daphne, assembly GCA_947093115.1. Lineage (NCBI taxonomy): Eukaryota > Metazoa > Arthropoda > Insecta > Lepidoptera > Nymphalidae > Brenthis > Brenthis daphne. The sequence continues at coordinate 9,746,860 of OX352471.1, forward strand.
CAATTTTTTATATTCTATTCTGAACACTCGACAGAGAATGCAGTAAATGGCATATTTTGTTTGTAAATAAATCATCCAGTGCCTGTCTAGTTTTTCGCCATTAGCTAATATTTTATTGTAATGATACCTATACAATGAATAAGTCTTTCTGTATAGTAAGTCTCAGTAACAGCCCGGAGTTGAGAAGTTGGCGGTGTTTCACCCCCGTGCCTCGGAGAGCACGTAAAGCCGTGGGTCCTGCGCCTTAACTCTCACCGGTCGTGTCGAGAGGTCGTTCCACCGGAGTATAACAGTGACAGGAATAGAGAGTGCACTTGTGTCTGCGGTACACTTGTGTACTATAATATCTAATATCTCCTGCGCAGTTGGCTAGACTCAATGAGATTGACCGCCGTGGCCGGAATCGGCTAGGAGAACATCATCATCATCAATAAATCACCGTCCACTATCGTTTGAAAGAAATTCTGTCTTAGAACGGATTAGAGACCTTTCAATGAAATCTTAGTTCGGTCTGCATCAGTAATTATTGATGGCCATAAATCTGGGTCATTTCAAGGATTCAAATTTTCAATTCCGCCACTGGATGTAGACATAGATTTAGATACATATTTTTGGCTGGATAGTGTTGACGACGGCGGCGGCGCGGCGGTGGGGTAACAATGATGTTACTTACTCACTGTTGTTGTTGAAAAAATTATTTCAGCTGGATTAGGATTAGAATGCAATAACATGTCACTTTCAGTCACTAAAGACTTAGAAGCTTCTTGACCATTGTCTTTTATATATTTATACAAATACACATAAAGATATTCTCTAAATGCTTTCTTTTGTTAGCTTGTTGCCTTTTTGAACTATCGAACTAATTTTTTCTACTGGCATCACAATTGGCCAAACTCAGTTTGAAAATCTTTTTTGCACATAAAATTAATAAAAAAATTACAAGCAGTTTTACGCAGTTTTTTTACTAATTCACTCTTTACTATTATTACTTATACTTAATAGTGCAAGATTTAATATTAATAAAGGCTTATTGAAAGATATGTGATATGTGCTTGTACTTGCACGTTAGGGGTTTTTAATGTACGGCGTAAGGCACAAGATTCTAATACACTTGGGTTGTTGTGCGAAGGCGCGAGGCCCCTGAAAGCGCGAGGCCCCGGGCGGTTGCCCTGCTCGCCACCCCCTAAGGCCGCCACTGGTATTAGTATTGTATATGGAAAAAAAAACCATCTTATAGAAATATCACTCAATAGATTACGACACGGTCGCAGTTCTATACCTACGAATATGTTGTATTATCTCTTTAACCATTTGTCCAAATTATATGCAGTAAAAGGAAAAAGACTTTTGTTTTAAACATTTTAGAAGATAAATTTACTTATTTTGATAAGAATCTGGAATTGTTGATAATATGACCATTAAACATGACCTACTGATATAAATTATTTTATGTGACTTAAATATAAAAGTTAGACATATTATGCTGTCGCTGACTTTTTTGTAGGCATTATTAAGCTCTACAACTTTTCTCTAGAACATAATTATATATCTCTCATCGTTAAGGCAGCATTCGTAAGAAACGTTTTCGTTCGACCGTTTTTTCTCCGACTTACTTTGCAAATCCGCCTACCATGAAAAAGTCTTTATTCTTCGAGATAATATATAGCCTATGACACTCAGAAAGAACGTGGCTTTCTATTGGTAAAAGAATTTTGAAAATCGGTCCAGTAGATCCAGAGAGTACCCCCTACAACATCACAAACTCACAATATGACAAACTTTACCTCTTTATAATATTAGTATAGATAGACGATTATAATAAATAATAGCGTCCTCCTAACCTAGTAGGTAAATAGTAGATAATAATAATAATTATTACTGATGACACCGCTTCGCTTTGGTCGTCGTCTTTGGGTAGGTGTGAATTAGGTAGGTACGTACATTTAGCGTTGCTACAGTTTAATACATAAATGTTATTAAGAGGAAAAATTACGTAATAAATATAATATTGTTTAAATATAATTCTTGGTTTACGCGGTGCACGAAACCAGTAGAGCTCCCTTTTAGCATAATTTTTTACCACATCTTCAACAATCTTCGTCATATTTCAGGCAATTTACAAAAAACCTTAACTATACACCTAAATTTTCAATCATTCGTCATCATCATCTCCGTCCATTAGTGGAAACCGTATGAAAATCCGTTCGGTATTTTTGAGTTTATCGCGTACTGGCAGACTGATGCTGCAAGGGAACTTTGATTTATAATATTTAGTGCTAATTACATAGACAGATTTTAGACTAAAAATCTAAGTAGGCATGTGCAACTTCGATCAACAAGTAGGTATTGTTGATCGAAGTTGATTGCTGTGTTTCGATACTCTATAATCTACATAATAATATATAGTCCACAATCATTCTCACTCTTCATAATTTCAACTTTATTAATTTACTTTATTTTCTAGTACAATTATAAGTTCAAGACACTTAACTGAAATCAATATTTTGGTGCTTGTTTAATATATTATAACTTTACATGGATTAAAATTAGATTTTGCAGGACAACATATCTTAAGTAAGTAGGTATACCTACTTAGTAATATTTTTTCCCTTTTTGTACACATTAAATCAATTTAGTTTTGAAGATTAAAGTTATGATATGAAATAATTAATTTTATTTGAGGTAATTATTTTAATAAAGTAAAAAAACATGAACAATAACAATAACAATTTTCATAAGTGAAAATTCATATTTTCAGTCAGACATAATAAATTTACATTATATTTAAACAAATAAATTTAATGTTTTCCATGATGGAATCCCCAGTGCTTGTGGTCCTCATGCCCGCCTTTCTTGCCATGGTCATGATGATGATGGTGGTGTTCGTCGTGTCCGTGATGGCCTTTGTGGTCATGATGGTCTTCGTCATAGTGATGTTTGTCATGATGTCCGTGCTTGCCATGGTGACCCTCATGATGGCCGGAATGGTGATGGCCGCCTTTCTTGTGATGTCCTCCGTGCTTCTCGTGGTGTCCGTGGTGGTGTCCATATTTATGGTGCTTGCCCTCATCATGATGGCCATCATGGAAATGATGGTCTTTATGGAAGTGGTCTTTGTGATGTTTCTTATGGTATCCATCAACGTGTTCACCTTTATCGTGATGTTCATGGTGACCGTGTTTCTCACCTTTGTGGTGATGACCATGTTCGTGATGTTCACCATGATGGTCATGTTCATCCCAATGTTTCTTATGGCCACCACCATGCTCATGATGATGATCCTCATGATGGTGCTTGCCATAATGTCCTTCATCGCCTTTGTGATGATGGTGATGACCTTTGTGGCCCTTGTGCCCTTTGTCGCCATGCTCGTGGTGATGATGTTCATGATGATCGTGGCCACCACCGTGCTCATGTTTGCTGGCTGCGACTGCCTGATCCTCTGCCTCGTAGGCGCTACATATCGCCACTATACACAGAACACCTAACACTATTAACACCCTCATGATTGCCGGCCCTCTTGTTTGTTGTATCGGAAGTCCGGCTGTGACTGATTTCTGAAACACTGATTGTCTATTTTATATTAGTAAGAAGTAGTATTGTCCGTGACTGTGGAGAAATATTTAAACAATTCCGCAACAGTTTGGCGGTAGTAGTTCAGGGACAATTAAAATTCAAATTATCTGTTATCAGCTACTGAAATCTCATTTACTTTGTTGCGTGTTCATTATATTATATAAATATGAAACATATTTTTTATTTAAATTTTCATACTAGCGACTTACCCTTCGCTCGGTTGCATCCCTAGGTTTCTAACGTAGCCTGTCTTCCTTTTGTACCTACATGTAAAGTTTTTGAAATTTATATGTTGCTTGCTTAGGATTAAACTAACCTAATATTAAAAAGTAAAGTAAAACTAGCGTGACATATTGTATGCTCCTCAAGATATAAGTAGGTATTTTATATCAGGCGTGTTTTTTGTACTCGAGTAAATTGCAGCTATAATACCAACACAGACATCATCCACGTTAAACAGATAAGGCAGAAACAAATAAACGTGGGCTGAGAAAATAAAGAATTTCGCTCTTCCTGTCAGGATTTACTTGATATGGTTAGGATATAAGTCAAAAATGAAATATATGTACCTATCTACTTTATTCTTATATAATTTTTTGGCAAATTAATTTAATTACATAGTTTGAATACACACACATACATACATATATACACGGTACACACATAACCAAACTCATACATACACACACACACACTTCACTCACAAATACTACAACTTTCAACAATTTCTATAATGTATAATAATATGATTAATGTTTTTTCTAAATCATAACTTTTTTTGTCGAATATTTTGTTTTCTGTATTATTGATATTTGAAAATCTATTATTTTTTCAACCGACTTCAAAAAGGAGGAGGTTCTCAATTCGACTGTATTTTTTTTTTATGTTTGTTACCTCAGAACTCCGTCATTTATTAACCCATTTGGACAATTTTTGTGTTGTTTGAAAGTGTATAATTCCAGATTGGTTCCATTTAAATTAAAAAAAAAAATACCACCCCTAATGGTGGAAAATAGCTAATGATGAATTTAACCTACTTCTAATTGTCATATTGACTTGAAACTTTGCAAGTGATTCTATTTCCGTTGATAGTATAGTGGTTCGGTATTGTTGACCTGATCTGATGGTAAGGCCAGAAGGTGGATAGGTGGAACTCTTCGCGGCTAATAGTAGATACTTTGAGTTTGGGCTTATTTTGTTTGATTTGACAAGCCTAACACGTTAGAATTCTTACTTTGCTACTACTGTCTACACTAAAAAGGGAAAAATAAAAACTTTTTAACAAAAAAAAAATTAAAACCGACTTCAAACAAAAGCACTAAAAAGTAAAAAATAACTGATTGGTAGTTTTCATTTACTATACATACCTAATCAAATATTTTCGACGTCGGTGTGCTTTGGCTAAGTAATTAAAGCCTTCCTATTAAATACATACCTAATCAAATATTTTCGAAATCGGTGCCAGCCCATACAAAGCAAAGCACACCGACTTCGAAAATATTTGATTAGGTATGTATAGTAAATGAAAACTACCAATCAGTTATTTTTTACTTTTTAGTGCTTTTGTTATGTCTTATTAGAATTGATACAATTAATTTAGCATATGCAATTGTAGCCTGTTCCTAGAGAGGTGTGCGTTGATAACTGCGACTCAGTTGTATAACTAATGCAGTTATTAACATAGAAACTGTTTATGATATTATATGCGAAAAGGATGTTCTTAGTAAATAAATAAATACGCGATTTAGAAATCTTTTTTATAAAATAATAAGAATTAAAATGATTATTAAAGTACACTCAAGATCATCGCATCATCATTCTCGCATTATTCAAATGTTATGCATTTATTGCACGAACTTATAATATATTGTATAGCTAGCTATCTACTATGAAAATTTAGGTACTCGGTATTTTATCAGTAATTAAGCTGCTTGCAACATTATTGGAAACTAGCGACTCACCCTCGCTTCTTTCGGGTTGGTCCCTGGCTTGATTCCCCACACAAACTTTCATACTCATTTTCACCTCCTTAGGGGATGATTTTCGGGATAAAAGTATCCTATGTCCTTCCCAAGGTCTCAAACTATCTTTTTACCAAATTTCATCTAAATCGGTTCAGTAGATCCAGAGATTACTCCCTACAACGTCACAAACTCACAATCTCACAAACTCACGAACTTTACCTCTTTATAATATTATAGTATAGATAGATTGACGTATTATATATGTAAAAAACCATTTTATAGAAATATCACTCAATAGGTTACGACGCGGTCGCGGTTCCATACCTACGTGTAGGGGAGGAGGGGGCATAGCGGGGCCACGGGGCATAGCGGGGCGAGCCTTATGCAGCTCGAAACGAAAGCTTTGCAAACTATCAAATGGCTCGCTTTGATTGGTCGCTAGTCGGTGCGTGACCTCTATATGCGAGCCACGCCATTTCGGTATGCGTTTGTGTGTTGTAAACAAAAATATCAAAACCAGTGTTTTTCTTAAAAAAAATAGTGAAATTGAACAGCAAACCTTTCTTAAACGTACTTGTGTACTGTGGTGTGTTATAGTTTATTATGAATCAGTACTCTTCCGCATTTCTTAATCAACAAGCACAAGGTCATTGAATCAACGGTAAGATGGCGTCAGTTTGTGTTTAATTTTGACGAGCCGGTGGGGCATAGTGGGGTATGGCACCTGGGGCAAAGTGGGGCACCCCACTGTGCCCGTTTTTTATTATAGAAAAGTGCCCCGCTTTGCCCCGTTTTAAAGACTTCTAAGTTGTAATATATTTGTTTTTTACGTTTTTAGCCAACATGGTCCTCACATACAAGAGAACGACTGAATAGCATTCATGGTCTGTGGAAGCTATGAAACAAGCTATACACAGTGTTGTGTCCGAAGTACTGGGCAACAGAAAAGCAGCAAATATATGCAAATATACAAAACGTTCCACAAACAACATTAGAATGTTATGTTTCTAAATATCGGGGCAGTCCAGACGACAGCATCTTTGAAAAGAAATTGGGCCATTTTCCAAAGCGTGTTTTCTCCCTCTGCCAATTTCATAAAACTGATAGAAGCACGGTTTCATGGTCTGACTTCACGTGACCTGCGCAAACTTGCATTTGAAATGGATCAAAAAAATGGAATTCCTCATAAATTTTATTCAGAGAGTGGTTTGGCTGGTATAGATTGGTTAAAAGGATTCCATAAAAGACATCCAAAAATATTAGCTACAGAAAACCTCAACCAACATCAGCAGCTAGCTATGGGTCTCAATAGAGTAGCTGTTGAAAGTTTTTTTCTTAAACTCAAACTAAAACTCTTAAGCTTCTTTTTTGTTTTGTTTTAAAGGAGATGTGACTTTGGTACAGTTAAGTAATGACTTAAATGTACCAAAGTTCTGTATTTCCTTTTTTTAATATGTAAGTTTTATAAAAGTTTTTTTATAAAAGATGATTAGAAGATTATAAAAGATTTAAGAATAGAAACGTGTTAAAGTTTTTTGTGTGATGTCTGATTTCTTTTCTTCTTCTTGTTATTTTTAATTTTTTTAACTGTCGTTATGTTGCTAAGAAATAAAACTATTTCGTTTGGAAGTTGTGTTTCGTTCCTTCTTATGACCACCCCACAATGCCCCATAGGAGACCCCACTTTACCCCTATGTACGGGGCATAGCGGGTCAAATGCCTTTTTTCATTTAAGTATTTACATCTCGTAGATTAATTACGTTATCAATATAAAAGTATCCATGGGCATTCACAATGAATTAAGCTATGATTCTAAGTTAAAAAATTTAATTTAATCACATTATTTTAGTTTTTAGGAATGTTTAAACGTTAAGTACCCTACTATGCCCCCCTCTCCCCTATGTCGTATTATCTCTTTAACCATTTGTCCAAATTATATGCAGTAAAAGGGAAATGTTTTTTGTTTTAAACATTTTAGACGATAAATTTACTTATTTTGATAAGAATTCATAATTGTAGATAATATAACCAATAAACATGACCTATAGATTTAAATTATTTTTTAATATAGAAAAATTCACAAACTTTACCACTTTATTATATTAGTATAGAAAATATTAGTATAGACAAAAAAGCTGAAATAATATTAAAACGGTTTTTTTTTTAAGATATCTAATAAAAGTCGATACGCACAACAAAGATTTCGTAGGCTTTATACAATATACCTATATCCACATATTATAATATTTTACGTGTACGATTTATTAGGAGTAATAACACGTGGCCGCAGATTGGATAGCGGTAAAACCGTTAGCTTGAGGACGACTTAAACTTGGCTAATTTTTATTATTTCTTAACTGAAACAGTTTAATCGCACCATCTTTGATAATTATATGTATTACGATTTACGGGTAATCTGTAGTATTTTTATCCATTTTAAAATTGTATATAAGGAAAACATGACGATTACCGTGTAATACCTACTAAAAAGTGCCATACCTACTTAAATGCTAATAAAAATAATATTAAATAGAGAAATAGGTAATACCTATATGTTTAAGGTACATTTCAATATTAATGAAGAACTCTGTTTTACTTTTTATGTGCATATATTACGTATGTAATATGTGCAGATATTTAATATTTATTTCTTTAGAATATAAAGTATTGGTTATTAAAGAATTTCGTTTAAGAGGCCTATTACATTATTATGACCGTGATTTTTCAATTTAATGCCCATCTTTGACGTTCTTATTCAGAGAAACTGAAAATCTTCGACAATTTTGACTTATTGTGTGGTGGAGAATAGTTATTAATATAGTTCATAGCGGCCTCGCAATTCGCAAATTTTCATTATTAATTGAAATAAAGCCAAAATTCAGAAGCAAGTTTATAATAAAATGCGCGACGGTACGCTTTCAAGCTCATGGATTAAAATACTATACTAAGCAAACGAAATGAAAAATATATAATAATATCTCGTATATAGTGGCTGAGTTTATAGCGGCCTTGGAATTTGAAAATTTATTGCATTTCTACAAAAAAAAAATCCTTTTCAAAATCTTTTTAACTATTAAAAACGTTCAGAATTAGCTGTAAATATATTACGACATTCCTTCTACGACATCCTTACAACATTAATATTATTAAGTAAAATTTATACCAGAACATACCTCAGTTCAAAAGAAACGTAATGACATATTTTTTTAAATACCTATTTCATTATAAAAACTTTACATAGAAGTAATTACTACTGCAGAAAATGCTAGAAACAGCGTTGCGTCGGCCGCTCGAACTCAATACCATAGAACGCAGTACATTTAGTGATAGGCCTCATAAGAAGATTCTACTCATTCACCACACTTCATCGACGGCTGATAATCGCGATTGAATCGTAAATTATCTGCATAATACATTCTATCGTGTATGAAAGAATGCTATTTGGATAGCGTTAAACAATTTTTCCGAGCGAATAAACTTGTTTAAAGCCACCCTTACTGCATACGTCCTGTATACTTCATTGCATTATTTTCTGTTTGCATATTCACTTCGATTATACACGCCTACAGGCTTATCAGATATTGAAAGGGCCTAGAGATTATAACAGAAAATAGAATAAAGTTTTTAAATCGAACACATTTGTAATATGATTTTTTTAATGAACTTCAAGTAGATACATATTCCATTTATATACTATATATAAAATAAATTCTTATTGAAATAAACATTGTTATCGATACAGAGGCCGAATCTATAGTTTTAGAATTTTTGTCTGTCTGTCTGTCTCTCTGTTACCGCATCACAGAAAAACCACTGGAGGGATTTTGATAAAATTTGGTATGGTGATAGCTGGTTATCCGGGTCAACATATAGGATAATTTTTACTACGGGAAAATGACAAAAACTACATTGTAAGAACATACTAATATGTAAAACCTGAGAATTTACATCTTGTCATCTGAATGCGGGCGGAGCCGCGGGCAAAGATAGTAGTGATATATGAAGCTTTTAAAATCTTTTATAAATATAAATTTTATAAATTAAATGGAAATGTAAATGATTGGTAGTACATAATTTAATTATAATTATTATGAGTAGGTAGTAGGCTAAAACTACAAAAGCACTTTAAAAAGTTAGGTTTCATAAAAACTTAGGGGTTGAATTTCACGTATTTATTTAATTGTATTGAAGAGCATTTTTTTTGGGTTATATTACAACGTGTTTTGCCATGGGAATGAGATGATTTCCCGCGGTAAAATGTAGCTTATGTCACTCTCAAGCTTTCCAACTGTCTCCACACACAAAATCACGCCAATCTGTTACTTCGTTTCGACGTGAAAAAAGGAAAAACAAACAAACAAACACACTTTCACATTTATAATATTAGTATGGTTTAATTCGTTCATGGGATTAACGTACAATTATACAGATATTTCTATTTCAGTCACTAGGTTCATTAGGTAAATCTGGGTCAGATTTGTTACGTTTGGCATATTGTCATTGTTGGAGAATCTATTTATTTAGCTACCATCCTACCGTCACTTTATTTCATCATCGTTACTTAAATATTGACTATGCTTATGTACCTAAGATACGAATAGTATTAGTAAATTAGTGTTTTCCCTACACATATTAATAATATATAAGTACTAGGTGGGCACATTATTTCATATTTTCAATAAGTTTAGCAATCATTTTGAAATGCTTTTTCTTGTTTATTTAGTTAATCTAATAATGTACAAAAGGCAGGCAGCTTACACAACAAAATAAGTTCACGACCGATACGCTTCACTAAGCGGTTTTCTAAAGGTTCGCTTTCATGAGAGGCACTGTTTTCAAGGTTATTATTATTGTTTTATTAGTAACTTTTGATTTTTAACCGACTTCCAAAAAGGAGGAGGTTATCAATTCTTCGGAATCTTTTTTTTCTTTTTTTTATGTATGTTCACCGATTACTCGAAGACGCCTGAACCGATTTGGAATTTATTTTTTTTTGTTTTAAAGGGTATACTTCCCAGGTGGTCCCATATAAATTTTATAGAAATCGGTTGAGCGGTTTTTAAAAAAATCAACAATAAATATTTTTTTTAAATAAATTGCTTAATCGAATATGTTATTAAAAAACTTTCTTCTTACAACTTACCTTACTTACTCGTAATATCTAATAGGTAAATATGTATTTTACGTATCGACATACATCAGATTTGCTTTGCATCGGCTGGCACCGACTTCGAAAATATCTGATTAGGTATCTATTCTAAATGAAAGCCTCCGTTTAGTTATTTTTTACATTTTAGTGCCTGGAAGTCGGTTTTTATTTTTTGTTAAAAACTTTTTTATTAACTTATTTACGTTTATTTTACCAACAAATTCTGTATTAAATGTATTTCATTTCTTTTAAGGTATATTAATTAATTATTGTGTATAGGTATTGTGTACTACTTATGACAAAAGAGATGTATAAATAAAATAGAGTTTCTAAAGGTTTTTCAAAGTAATTATTTCAGCATTTTAATCTAAAAATGTGTTTAAACTGAGTAAGTATTTTGTTCTTTTGTTAAGAGTTTCATTTCTCTAAACTATTTATCAGATTATAAATTTCGTTGTGTTGATTACATACGAGTACCTACATATCTATTATCTACATGTTTTATCTTACTGCCAGTTATATGTATATACCATGAACGAATTAACCACTGGACTAGACATATAAGCGGACGTACCTTTATCGGTCTTCTCAGTAACCAGGAGATTTTAGGCTTGGTCGTTTGTTTTTTGCGTCAGTCTCAAGCACTTATTTGTCAACAAAACATCTCCCAAAAATGACTAAATGTTCTGTTAAATGATGTAAAAACTATAACGGCGGAAGCAGCAGTATTTCTTTTCACTTGTAAATACATTATTTTATTACATTTATTGTTATTTATCACACAATTTAATTAAATGTAAAATAAAATGTCATATTATCCAACTATGTTAAATATAGTCGATATTTCTATGTATTGTTGACATCTGACAACCATCATAAAATCCCTGGATTATACCATTCAGAACAAATGACTAAACTGTCGAGTGAGTCCATTTGACATCGACTAGTGCTTGACAATGTTGAAAAATATATCGATATTTGACGAAATTACTAAACGAATTGTGTTATTTGTACAGTACAATAACATAAAATACTTTTACCACAGTATCCTACAATCTGATGACAATAAATTTATAAAAATATTTTCTAAATCAAATAAAAATATAAATGCAAAAATTATAATTAGTATGTGTACTTAATTTTTTATTATATTTTATTCCACATGTATATACTTTGGAATATTATTCCATTGTAATAATAATAAAGATCATTTTATTTCAACACATAAATTACACAAAATCAAACAATAATGTTTTAGCACTAAACTTCTGGGTTGGCGATTTGTAATAAAATACTTTACCACTTGCACTAATTATTTTACTTTCACGATCCAACACTCACTTTAATTTGCAATCTCTTTTTCTTTTTCCTAATTTCACAAATGTTTATTAAGAACTGAGCAATATTAGGACAGTGTCACATTTTTATAACTACCCGAGACAATCAATTGCCAATTAAAATAGTTCAATAACAGAATCAACAAAATCACTTTATTTAATTAAATTAGCTTAATATTTTTTTTAATCTTTACAAAATAATATTTATTATATATTAATGGAATATATACCCGATATTCATTTGTTCATTAACATTATTATAGGCCAACAGAATGTTGTCATCAATGCAATCGTATCTATATAAATCAAATTAAAAAATAATAATTATTTGACACATTATTATTGCCTCTTTAATTCATTTATTTTAATTTATTAAAATTAAAAGAAGAAGAATAAATTAAAAGATGTAAACTATGATGACTATGCTAACCAATGTCTAAAATGTCATTCATTGGTTCATCGATATATGTATTTTATCGATTACGTTCAAGCACTAGAAATATTGTATTGTGTATCAGTGTTTATAATAATGTAATAAAATCTTTGTGTGCGTTATGCGTCACTTGGTTGAACTAGTTTTCATACATTTGTATTTTATGTCAGGTCCAGTCTCTAATTCGTTCATGGTATATACATACATATATATAGTCTGGCCATAAAGACTGTTACAATTAAAAATAAAAAAATATTACATTTGGAATCTGTCATTTTTATATGATTGTTTTCTCATTTGCGTGCCAATATATTGTAAAATATTTTGTGATATTAAAATGGAGTGGGGTGATAAAGAGAACCGAATCGCTGTGATTGCATTACACAAAGTAGGTATGGACTATGGACACTCCCTACGCTTGGTATTAGTCATATGTTTGTGTACCGGGCTATTGATAGGTACAATGAAACCTCTGTTTGTGACTTCTGAAAAGATCTGGCCGTTCATGTAGTTTTCGTACGAGAAAGACGATCAAAGTAGTAAGGGAAACAATTGGAAGAAATCATGTTCGAAAAAAGATTTTATCTCGGGAGATGAAGATAGCACCTGGAACCATATCGCGTAGGTATTTTAAAAGATGACTTAGGACTTGCAGCCTATAAGAGACGCACTGGTAATTTCTTAACTGATAATTTAAAAAAGAATAGGGTGGTAAAATCAAAACAACTACTTAAGCGGTACGCAAAGGGAGGTCACAGAAAAAAATTGTTTACGGATGAGAAATTTTTTACAACTCAGCAATATTTTAACAAACAAAATGAACGTATTTATGCTCAAAGCTGTAAGGAAGCTTCCCAATTAGTCAACAGAGTACAACGTGGGCATTATCCGACTTCAGTGATGCTCTCTCACTCCTTCATAGCTAATTGCTGTTAGCTGTGAAGGAGTGACTGAGCTATATTTTTGTGAAAAAGGTATCAAAACATCGGCACAAGTGTATCAAGATACCATTCTTGAGAAGGTAGTTAAGCCCTTTAATGACACCAAGTTTAATAACCAAGAATGGTCCTTTCAGCAAGACTCGGCGCCGGGTCTTCGTCAGAGCTGAAGACTGGCTGTCATCTAGTCCCGATATTAATCAGTTTTAGAGAGTATGGCTTGCTCTAAATGCCATGATAATTTGAAGTCCCTAAAACAATCCATACGATTGGCAGTGAAAATTTTCCCATGGAAAGAGTGCGTGCGTCTATTGATAACTGGCCTCAACGTTTATAGGACTGTATTGCAGCCAATTAGGAACCTCTTCAAATAAGCTTTATATATATTTAATAATTTTATATTAATGTATTAAACTAACACACTGTAATACTCGTAGTAATAAATGTTACGTGCAATAGAAAAAATGTTTTTTTCTCTGTAACAATATTTAGGGCAAGACTATGTATATCTCCGTGACCCTTCGTTAACTTGTTTCCATCTTTTTATTTAGTTCGCTTTGTACATACGCCGTGCCGGCCGGTTTTTTAATATATTTAAAAATATTTTTTTTATTTACAGCTTTTTAGTTTTGGTCAGTAACATTTACATTTGATTATAATAAAAACTCTTTATTGCACACAACAGAGGAAGAAATAAAAAAAGAACAATACAGTAGAAGGGAAATGTACTAGAGACGGCCTTATGGCTAAAACAGCGATTTCTTCCAGGCAACCTTTAGGTGTAGGAAATAGCAAAGCGTGAAGTGGAAGGGTGTGAACAAATAACAGAGATAAGAAAAATAAAAATAAAAATTATACATACATACATATGATATTTATATTTAAACATACGTATAAGTTGTGTAAATTTTCGTGAACTCTTAAAAATCTTCATTTTGACACCCCACTCGATAGGTTTGGAAGAAAACTTTTTTTCAAGACAAACAAATTGGTGCCTGAGATCCGCCATTTTAATTTTTAATAATGTCTAAAACACTCGCGTTATCAAGACTAATCTATTGACGTATGAATCATCTATAGGTACACATAATAAAATTCTGAGTCGAATCTGTACATTTAATATTTTTTTAGAAAATCTTATTGAAATAGACATTATTATCGATACAGAGGCCGAATCTATAGTTTTTAGAGTTTTTGTCTGTCTGCTTGTCTGTCTGTTACCGCATCACAGAAAAACCACTGGAGGGATTTTGATAAAATTTGGTATGGTGATAGCTGGTTATCCGGGTCAACATATAGGATACTTTTTATCGCGGGAAAATATCTCATTGCTGAAAAAAATTCAAAAACTGCATTGTAAGAGTATACTAATATGTAAAATCTAAGAATTTGGTTTTTGGTCATCTGAACGCGGGCGGAGCCACGGGCAATGCTAGTTACTAAATAAAGTATGAAATTAACGGCCTTTTTGGCATTGTCAATCACTGCTATTATTTACCAATCATGCGATGCGTAATGAAATTATTATATGTAGAGTATACTAATATGTAAAACCTAAAATTTGGTTTTTGGTCATCGTCTGTCTGAACGCGGTTGGAGCCGCGGGCAATGCTAGTTAAAATATAAGCCGTTTAGTAATTAATTACCTACGAAGGAACATAGGATCGGACATACATGCATACATACATACAGTTTAAACAGCCCTCCTTTGGGCTTCGGGTAAAAAATCAAGTCCCTACTGTATAGATATGTTTATTTTATATATGTAGTTATGGCGGTCTCAGGAGAGTTGTTAAATTATAGTTTGAAACTTATTTAATAACAAAAATTATAACTATAACACCTAATAATTTTTACTATTTTTTTAGATAATATTTGGGCTAGGTAGAAGTACCTACTCTATAAACCTGTAAAATGAATAGCCCTCAGAAGTTTTGTTTTTCCTTTTTCTGTTTGTGTTATTCGACTACTCACTAGTTGAAATATTTTTAATACTTTATTATTATATTCTTTATTGCACTTAAAATATGATACAGAAAAAAATAACAAAGTAAACATAGTTCACAAAGGTGGACTTATCTCTAAAAGAGATCTCTTCCAGTCAACCCCTGGTTGTGGAAGAAGATGTCAGCGGGCAATATAGTGCAAAAAATATGAACTGATGGGGAGTCACTTAATTTGAGCACGGAAGTCAGAGATGTGGTCATAAAACGTATGGCGAGATTCTGAAGACGCTCCACTTTATTAAGTAGCTCCTCTGTCACATCCAGGAAGCAGACGTCGGCGTAGTCGAGAATGGGTAATAGGATGGATTGAGCTGGCATTAATTTGGTTTTGAATGGGAGAAAGTATTTGAGACGCTTGAGAGAATGAAAGGAAAAATGCATACGTTTACTTAGTTCGTTAATATGAGGTTAATAGGAGGCTTTAATCATATTTAAATATTAAATTTATTTTTAAATGGAGCAGATCCAAAACGTGTACTTCCATTCTACGCACTCTAATTATTATTATAGCGGGGAACGTGTTGATTTGTTTAAGCCTAATTGAAAGGTCCCTCAACGCATTTAGGGGTATTGACATTTTGAAACTTGCTTTTTGTTTGTTTGCTATGGGATTGTGTCTTAGGTAATTAATTTTTCAACTTACCTAAGGTTATAGACATCTCAAACACATACTTGTTACAGACAGTGCCTACCCACTATAGATACACTTAGTCTCTCCCGTGACCATAATTGCTGTAAAGCATTCGAAACGTCGGGAACCAAAAATCAAAATAAATCCACGAAATAATCCGAAAAGATAGTTTTATTTAAAATATCAAATATTCGCGTAAATCTAAGAAAGTATTACCAAAAGTTTTTCAAATTTACCTGATTTCGTTCAACCTGATAGGTAGGTATGTCGCATGTCACACGGTCAAGTCAAGCAAGACCTAGTTTTGACAAAGGCTTGCACTAATGCTCTTACGGCATCGAGGGCGTCGTACTTACGAGTATTACCTAGTCGTTAAGAAGCCTAGCCCACTACATCGCACAATCTTGTTAGTCCATGTTAATGCTATTACGTCTGTAGTAAAATCACCCTTTCCATATTTAGTTACATATTTATTATGAAAATCTTTCAATATAGAACTAATAGATAAACTTCATAGATTTTGTTAGCTATGCTACAGGTATTTTTACTTATTTAATACATACTAGGGTACTTCGTATATCTCGAAAATACCGAATTTGGTACCTATATTCAAAACTTTTTAAGTTTCTTCTAATTGTCATCATATCGACTTAAAACTTCCATTCAGTCATTGAATTGATCCTACGATGAAAACAGGAGGAATTGTATAATCAGAAACATTACAGTGGATCAAAATCATGTGTAAGGGGCCATTCATTAATTACTTAAGGGTTCTGTGGGGGAGGGGGGGATCTCAAAATCTCTACATGTCCTTATCTCGGGGGGAAGGTTAAAGCCATTCTTACGTAATATTTTATAAGTAGAAATTTGCTATTTCTACAGAATGATGGATAATTTAAAAGCTAATCGTTGGGAAAACACCTCTGACATCTATTTTCTCTTTTTTAATATACAATTTCAAAAAATACTTACAATAATAATAATAATAACCGACTTTTAGGCACTGTGCTTTGATTATCGGCTGGCACCGATTTCTAAAATATCTGATTAGGTATCTATTCTAAAAGAAAACATCCGTTTAGTTATTTTATACTGCTTAGTGCCTGGAAGACGGTTATTATTTTTTTTAAGTTGTTATTTTCCCATTTTTAGTGTAGACGTAATAAACAGGTAATTTGTAAGAAGAAAGTTTATTTAAAAACATATTCGATTTAGCCATTTATTTCAAAATAATTTATTAATGATTTTTTTTAAAAACCGCTCGGCTGATTTCGATAAAATTAAAATGATGTATAACTTCTCGGCTGGCTACAGAAGTGACAACTATGAAAGACCTAGAGAGTGCGAGAGAGAACCTAGACAGTATTCTGATCTATATACTCCTTCTGAAGGTTGGCACACCTGTAATGAAAAAAACACCTAAGTTATGTGACAGGATTAGACTGTGAGTAACTCATTAAACATTATAGCGGCCAATGCGTTTGCTGGATCTGCTCGGGGGAATCAGTATTCATACATCGAATACCACTGATAACCTCTGACTACGCCTTTGAAATTAATCTATTGTAGTTCCTTCTTAAAGTTTGCTCTGCAATGACCATAAATGTTTCTCAGGACTAGTCGTTAAAAGTAGCAGGCATAGACTTAATCATTCGACGACCGCGGACACGCCGGCGTTACAGTTAACAATAGATTTCTTAGAAATTTAATTAATTTCTTAGAAATTTACCTGGAGGTGTTAAGAGAGGGTTGCTTCTCACAGGAACATTTTAGCAGAATCCAGAACTAGACAGAATATCCACCAATGTAGTATATTTGCAGTTGGTTTTTTTGCGTAGACTAAGTCTTAGTGTTAACTTTTAGTGAATCTAGAGTGATTACATATGAACATTTATATATATAAAAATGGATCCCTATTTCCCTTGGTCACGCCATCACGCGTGAACGCCTGGACCGATTTAACTATTTTTTTTGTTGCGTTTGTTATTGTCAACAGAAGGTTCTTATGAAAGAAAAAATTGAAAAATTACGAAAAAAATAAATAAAATGTAGGTATATGGCTAACGCTGGCTAATAACTATTTATATCTATTTAAGAATCTATCTGAACGCGGGCGGAGCCGCGGGCAATGCTAGTATAATATAAAGATTCGATATGACAACATATAAGTTCAATGTTAATTAAAACGGGATTTTTTTTTGTCCAAGCAAGCATAGCCGCGGGCAAAAAGCTATAGCAAAATAAGAATGGCACTTTACATAATATGTAACTTAAAAAAGAAGGAGAAGGAGGGATGCTGTAAGCTTCAGGTGTAAAAAGCATTTGGTTTTTAAAAATAACTTAGGTGTAAGCCTGTTAGTATGTTAATTAAAAAGCCCAAATTAGCAGAGTTATATGATTCTAAAGTCGTAAACATTGTATGCGAGTTGTATTATTGTACTCTCTTACTCTAACTTTGGAAAGATTGAGTAGAAAAATATGCAAACAATAGAGGCAGTGGGGTTAGTGTATACCTAAAATGAATATTTATTTACAGTTTAACTTTTAAGATACTGGATATTCTGAGTTACGATCGCTAAAATTAAATTTTATTTTACATAGATAGGTATATCTTTAAGAAATAATATAAAACACAAAATTATTTTTGCAAATAATAAAGTGCGTTTTTTTCGTAGTTTTACGCGGGCGAATCGGGTTATGCTA
Source organism: Brenthis daphne (assembly GCA_947093115.1). NCBI lineage: Eukaryota > Metazoa > Arthropoda > Insecta > Lepidoptera > Nymphalidae > Brenthis > Brenthis daphne. The sequence continues at coordinate 9,765,597 of OX352471.1, forward strand.
ATTTAAGAAAAATTGATAAATTTATTATTTACTAGTGGCCTAAGAGCCTGTGAACGCCTGACCTTCGTCATTTTATAAAAGCTGAAAGTTTGTCAGCGCATGCTCCCGACACAGATAAGAACGATGGACCATTATGAAGCTCAGGCTATGGTGGCTTTGGCAGGTACACGGTACTAAAGGTGTGTAAAATACCGATCTAAATTCGTCAAATAATAAAGTGTGAATTTTTGGTATTACCTTCAGAATATTATTAAAAATCACGTCATTCAATGCCAGACACTTAACATAGTGGCAAACCCTTACCAGACACCCTTTTCATGAAATCATAGTTACTTACGTTAAAGTATAAAAGCTGATTTTTATATATAATACTTGGGTAATCTTTAGGTGATTTATAAGACTGCTAGCATAGCATTCATTAGCAAACTTTCAGCCTTTATAAAATGATGAAGGTCTGGCGTTCACGGGCTCTTCCTCTATAGCGACTCACCCTCGCTTCGCTTGGGTTCGTCCCTAGGTCGATTCCCCATATAAACTTTCATACCTATTTTCACACTCTTAAGGAATGATTTCTGGGATAAAAAGTATCTTATGTCGTTCTCAGGGTCTCAAACTATCTTCTTTCCAAATTTTATCTAAATCGGTTCAGGTGATCCAGAGATTACCCCTTATAACGTCACAAACTCACAATTGATAAACTTTACCTCATAATAATTTCTTAGATTTACGCGAATATTTGACATTTTAAATAAAATATAAAATTTAAATAATATATAGGCATATAAAACAATAATATTGCTTAGATAAATAATTAATATTTTTAATTTTTAATATTCTTTATGGTCAGGTATACATAATATAATAACAGCAAGACTAAATAACATTAGTTATTAATAAAGTTTAAAAAAAAATGTAATATTTATAATAATAACAGCAAAAATTAAATATATAATATTGCTATATTTAATTATAATATTTATTAAATTTTTTGAAATGTTTAGAAATAAAAATCAACAAATATTGTAAGGTACTTTATTGCCATTTTTTGAATTTTGAAATCATTTTTGTAAAATAGTGGGTAGGCACTGTCTGTAACAAGTATGTGTTGTTGTGTGTGTACGTTGAGACGTCTATAACCTTAAGTCTCTTCCGTGACCATGATTGCTGTAAAGCATTCGAAACGTCGGGAACCAAAAATCTAGATAAATCCGCGAAATAATCCGAAAAGATAGTTTTATTTAAAACTTTACCTCTTTATAATATTATTATAGATTATATATATTTTTAGGTATGATATAGGTATATATATAGATATGATTTACCTACTTGTATAAAATACCAAACATTCGCGAACTTATTTAGCAAACGGGCATGTTTAGGGTATATACATTATACTATATTGTTAGGGCTGGAGGTTAGCCGGGATAATCCCACCTATTGTTAACTATTTTAATGCTTATGCTCTTTATGTGACTGGTCGTATTAAGTTATACGCAGATAATCGTCGTATTATACACAGTTAATTTTCCATTGCACGTATCAAAGGGATTGGCAGCTGCCTGTTTAGCGACAAATAGTTGACATCTATATACAAGATATCGGTCGCTAACTATAAATGTATTGTTATAACAAGCAAGAGATTATGATATTGATATTTTCTATGAGGTAGATACCTATAGAAAATATCCATGGAGAAAGACCAGATGGGGAAAGTCAACAAAGCGATCAGAATTGTGCATTTTCTAGGTACAGATGTCACAGTCACTTTTAATTATTGTAAATTGCGCATTTGTGAAATGATTTAAGGTGCCAGTGATTAAGTGAAGTTACTTACACTTCTTACAAGACTTTCTGATATAAAATAATCTTACCAATTTCATCTTCAATATGATCATCAATCAATTATACAATGTAATCAGGGTGCAGGTCATTTATGTTATAATTATTATAGGTACTTACTAAATACCTATCTCCAGATTTAGGAATAAAATCTGTTTTTTAGTATTATAGTAGATATAGGTACCTATAACACTATCTATCTATCTATTTATTTATTTTTTTATTTTTTTTATACTATTCAGAATTAGTGCTTGACTACGTTCCACCTGATGGTAAGTGGTAACGCAGTCGTAGATAGTAAGTCGCACTAATTCAGTAGCCACCTATTCACTCTTGCCTTGAAGACACCCATATTATAATCGGACGGAAACACCGACGCAGGCAGGTTGTTCCAATCCTTAGCCGTACGTATAATAAATGACGAAGCGAAACGCTTCGTGCGGACGGATGGAATGTCCACGACATAAGGATGGAGACCAGCCGTTCGTCGGGTTGTCCGATGATGGAAAGGGGATGGGGGAATTAATTCATGTAGTTCCTGCGCACACTCTCCGAAATGTAACCTATAGAATACACAAAGGCTGGCAACCCTACGTCGGTGATCGAGGCTTTGTAAGTTAGCTTTTACCAGCGTAGGGTCACCTATAAGCCTTTGAGCACGCCTCTCAATCGAGTCCAAGGCTGACAGATGGCATTTCGCAGCACCAGCCCATATGTGGCTACAGTATTCCACACACGACCGGACTTGCGCTTTATATAAAACAAGAAGCTGTCCCGGCGTGAAATATTGTCGGACCTTTGCAAGGATGCCAACTTTCCTCGCAGCTACATTAGCCTTAGACTCGATGAACCGCCCGTAGTTCATGTTGGGGCTGATGTCCATCCCTAACAACTGCAGACGTTCTGTGTATTCCAAAGGCACATTCCGGAAAGTAGGAGTCAAGGTGAAAGGACTCCTTTTAGTGGTGAACAGGCACGTCTGTGTTTTGGTGGCATTGAAACTCACAAGATTGGCATCGCCCCAAGTGGAGACTGTCCTGAGTGTGAGATTCAACCGCTCTACCATGGCCTCTCTTTCGGACTGAATTTGATTTTTTAAGATATCCATAAAATAAGTAATTCTTATAGAGTATTACAGTAGGTACACTTGTACTTCGAACTGTCCAAGTTATTCTCTAGCATGTCACGCATCGTCGAGTGTGACCAATATTTGCTAGAATAGGATACCGTAAAGATGTTTCCGGCCTGTGAAAGTATCGTATTAACTAATCAAACATTAAATGTGAGTTTTTATCTATGGCAGCTGGTCGACACGACTAATTACATCAATTACAGGCAAACAGAAGCGAGCTCGGGTTTCTGGCTCCCACCTTTCTAAATATTTGCAAAGATGCCTCGAACCGCCCGACGCCGCCTCCGCACTCCTCTTCGACGCATCACGCATCACACAAAAATTTTATTTTAACTTTATAAGTGGATAATCTTATTGTGAGTACACAAAATTCTATTTTAACATAGGTACCTCGGTAGGTAGTAAGGTATAGATAGTTTCCATTTCCGTTAAAGAGTGCTAATTGAAATGATAGGTAGATTGGTAAAAACCTACTTGATAAAGAATAAATAAGTCATTATTTATTTAAAGAGATCTTTAAAAAAAACTATATCAATCAATCCCTTTATATATTTTTTGAATTTGTGCAGTCTCGTATTGAAAATTAGAATTAACATTTGAAAAATACTTAGTTGGTTTGTATGAGGTAAATCTTTTAAAGCCTTGCCATTCTCTCTTTATGTACGCATTTTTTTACTCGAGTAAAAATACATTTTTTACCTTTGGTAAAAAGGACATATGTCGTTTATTCACAAGTAGGTAGATTTGTATTAGATATTGTTGAGCTGTAAGATTGCAAAAAGACGAACACGTCGTGAACGCCGCGGGCGCAATATTCAGCATAATAAACCCTCGCTCAATTTGCTGGTTGTTAGATAAGAGTTAATCCTCATCTTACAATTGTCCCTAAGCTTTGTGTACTGTGGAATCTTTTAGTAAATAAATAATTTTGTATAACCATGGGTGGTAAACTTTAAATGTATGGACTTAATTTTATAGAATAGGGAATATGCATGATTTTTTTTTAATTTTTTATACAATATTTAACATCGATAGATAGGTAATTGCAAAAAAAATCCAGTTCCAAAAAAACTGAAATTTACATTTTATATAATTTGCCTTATTATAAGTACATAAAAATGTCGATTTTAGTTTGTAGCAACAAAATCGCTAATCGCTTTGTTATTATAATACTTTGACGTCATATTCGGTTTGACCAATGGCGTGCGTTTCTAGTACTTTGAATTTCCTACCTATATTTGCACTTTTTAATAACTATTTTCTTAATCAAAAAGAAATTATATTAAAAGAAATTGATATAGGCTTAATTTAAAAGCAATAAAGATGATAAAAAAATATATCTCATCTTTATTTAAATCACACGCATATTCCATATTATAAGACTACTTAAGTAGGTATAGAAGTAGTTAGTAGGTATTTAATATTAAAGAAATTGATGTCTAGCCTCTGATGTCCATGTCTACCTTATAGGAATTGTTATAATAATTTAATAATGATTATCCCGCAGGCCTGGGGTGACACCACGGACCTGAGACCTCCCGGAGGAAACAATATCTCTCCCCCGCCTCTAGCTTGCCTTCATTGGTCGTCCTGAGTGGAGCGCAAGAGCCAAGTGCTCGAAAGGGTGGAAGTACTCAATCTGCGTATTAACGGGGAAACTCGCTCACGAGCACTCTCGCGATGGTGAAACCGGTGCACATCTCTCGACACCATTAGCCAACTACGCCGATGTTGCGCCCGAGACACTATGCCGCTTTGTGGAGGCCCATCTAGTGGGAGACGAGTCACCGTCCGTCAAATATTCAGTATGAAACTATTAACTCATCTAAATTCTATTCCATAACCCTATTTAGTTTTCCATATTTTCCTTAGTCTCTACGCATTATCCGGAGGCCATCATTGGGAAATTCCCTATGGGTTACTCAGAGATGGATCCCAGCTGATGCGTCACATTAAACAAACTTGAATCCCTCAAGAGGCCTCGCCGTGTTTGAACTTGGACCTGTGTTCTCACGCAAGCCTTCCAAAGGACCGGGCTCCTTCGAGCCCGTGCCCGTGAGATCCAAATAATAATTATTATAAGCCTTTTATTGTTCACCCAAAAAGAAAAGAAAACGTACAAAATATAGGAGAGTGTACCTACAAGAGATGGCCTTATCGCTAAAAGAGCAATAACTTCCAGGCAACCTTTAGGTGTACCTACCTATTAAGATAGAAGGAGCGCAAATATTAAATAAAGAGAAAGTAAAAAATGTATACCTAGGTATACTAGTTATACATATGGTCATACGTATCATACAAATATAAGTATAATAAATGCAAAATAAATATAATTAAGCAATAACTAAATACTATAACTACTTACATACAAAAATACTATAGTTATACTTACCTATATGAATAAATGATGTTCTCCTAGCCGATTCCGGCTACGGCGGCCGATCTCATTGAAAATAGCCAACTGCGCAGGAGATATCATAGTGCACAAGTGTACGTACGCGCAGACACAAGTGCACTCTCTATTCCTGTCATTCTCATACTCCGTCGGGACGACTGCTCGACACGACCAGTGAGAGTTCAGGCGCAGGACCGACGGGTTTACGTGCTCTCCGAGGCACGGGGGCAAACACCGCCAACTTCCCAACTCCGGGCTGTTACTGAGACTTAGGTACTATACAGAAAATCTCAATAACTAAACTTGGCCCGACCTGGGACTTGAACCCAGGAACTCCGAGTGTGCAGCCGTATATGCTAGCCACTACACCACCGAGGCAGTTATAAATAAATAGGCGTATATAGATAAAATACCTTACCTAATCTACTATATGTATGTGTCTACTGTCTACTTTGAAATAGGTAACAAAAATAATAGTTTTTAAATAAAATGTTGTTTAATGTTTTAGTATTTAGGTAATTCTCAACAAAACTAGCTATCAAGTCAACATATAGGTATAACTGTAACATCAAAGGAAGGGATAAAGATTACTATTATTAGTGAGTATTTGGGAGCGTCGTATTGTCACATCCATTAAGCTGTGCGAGGGGCGGGTCCGCGGCACGCCCCGGAGCACGCCCCCGGCGCACCCCACGCGCCCCGCGCTTCAACTCACACTCGAATCACTACGCGACATCTCACTAAAACGATTTGCTCGCAATCGCATCACGCGTCTATTACATTATCCTATCAGTACTTGCGATAGTAATAACGAACCTTCCGACGTCGGTTCGTTTTAAAAGCTCGTTATACTTACGCTACTACAGTAAAAAACTATTTTATTTAAAACGGATTAGTGTGATAGTGTTTTAATGATGATTGTAAGAATTTGTAAAGGAATATGATGAAGTGTGTTGGTGTAGTCGAGGACAGGTTGTGTGGTGAGGTAGCGGTGAGAGGGCGGTGAGGCAGCGTGGCGGAGAGTGCGAGCGGGGACATGGGCGGGCCGGGCTGGGCCCGCGACGCGCCCGCGCTGCTCAGCACGGCGCTGCTGCTGGGCGGCGCGGGCGGCGCGCTGGCCGACCGCCCGCCGCCGCCGCTGTTCACCATCGACAGCATCCTGGCACCACGGCCGCCGCCACCCATACAGCCGCTGCAGTTGCATCACCTAGCTCACACACCGTTTCATAGAGCTCACGATTTCTTTGGTATGTAATATTTTTATTTGAATACTACTACTCGCTTCATATTTGGATACAAACGAACCTATCTGAAGAGGTTTTAATTATAAAATACATTATCTTAATAATGCAAAATAGTTAATAGAAATGTTAGTTAAAGGTTAAAATGTAAAGTATCAATTTTATATACGGAGTACCTACCTAGATGGATAGGTATGAAGTAGGTAAGTATCAAATGAGAAAGATTGATTTTTTAAATGAAAGTAAGACACTAAATTCTGAATATATATATATATATATATATATATATATATATATATATATATATATATATATATAGGTAGATATACTTAGATGTGTATTAGGCAAATGGGATAGAAAAGAGCTGTCAAATAACAAAGCTTTACGAATAATATATTTTTATTAGGTCCCCTGAACATGCCAAGTGTACGCCACACTATCTTAAGTCTTTCGCTAACTTGTCTAGGTAATAAAATGGCTCTTCCGAAGGCTTAGGCTGTGCGCTTTAACATAAAAAAAGTCTCAGTCTCCGGCCACCCCATTCCAGTGACCAAAATTGCATGTCCACTCCAGTCTTCGGCCACTTAATACAAAGACAAACCTTGCGGTCTAAATAAAAGTTATATTTTACTTTATCTAAATCAATAAATAGGTAATATCTCACCCTTACAAATATTAATTTGCATTATTAGTATAATTTTAAAGATTTTTAAAGGCCGGCCAACTGCGTCATATTATTACATAGTCAAGTGCATTATAACTGATAATAAACGGATTTGGCTGATTTTGGATTTTTGAATTTCTTATGCCTACCTACCTACTAAAAACTAAGAAGTTTATACCTTTTGAAATCTTCCGCTAATGTTTTTAAGGGTTGTCCGATGAAAATGACGCTACTTATAATGTAATACTTTCATATAGTGACTTACCTTCGCTTCGCTCGGGTGCTTCCCTAAGTACCTAAATTATAGATATAAATAGTTATTGCGAGTGTATCTTAGGGAAAAGACTTATGCTATTGCAGATTTTTCTGTAGGCATTATTAAGACCTACAATTATTTAGTACATTATTTTTTAAGGTTTAGTCGTATGGGATATATTTTTATATGTATTCTAAGGGTGCATTTTTATATATAAGGGTTTTAATGAAAAAATAATATATTTGATTAACTTGTAATGATTTATGTATAAAGAATTTATTTATGTGATCTTAGCCGATAGGCATGTATTTAAAAAAATAAAAAGAACGCGGATATTTATTTGTTTTTCTGGCGCTTTTTAACAGATGTCGGTACCACCCTGTAGTGACTAGTCATGAATTATTTGTAATACCGTAAACTATTATTATAAATTACTAGCATTGCTCGCGGCTCCGCCCGCGTTCAGATAACCAAAAACCAAATTCTTAGCTTTTACTTATTAGTATACTCTTACATAGGTATACCAATTTCATTGCACACCGCATCATCGGTAAATAATGGCGGTGATTGACAATGCCACTATGGTTCCTCTTATTCTTCCAAGGTTCCCAAATATTGCACTTTTTGTTTTAACAATAACATTTATAGTCTGTCTGTATTTCTGTTTTGTTCGTTTGTTTAGTTATGGGCGATAAAGTCTCAAACTACTGAATTAATTTTAATTATTTATTTACCAATAGATAGCTATTGATTAATTTATATCTACCTGATAATTTAAATTACACTATAATGACTTTTCTTAATGTTAATTTGTCGCGAAACTAAGTGTTAGCCAAATAAATTGCTAAGGACGATTTGACAGAACCTTGTTTATTATAAAAAGTTTTATATAAGAAATCTTGTATAAACAACTTCAAAAACTATAAGAGTTATTATTTTCTTAAAATTAATATTTAAAAATTCCGATGACTGTATTTTTTGTTGCAATTTCTAGAAGTTCTGTCTCAAAACAGCGGTAATTTTTAATGGCTAAACTTTATAGTTTATGGTATTAAAAATCCAAAGAAAAAAATCATTCAAATGAAAAAACTAGACAAGTCAAATCTTGAGCTTCAATTTATCCTAAGTTATCTACTCTGTGTAAATAGTTCAACTGGTCAAATTTAAGAAGTTCAATTAGATTTTGTAGCAGAAAAAAACAAGAAATTGTGTTTTAAATTTATTTTAGAACTAGCATTGCCCGCGGCTCCGCCCGCGTTCAGGTGACTAAAAACCAATAAAATAGCGCTATTGTTATTTTTTTCAAGATAAGCTATTTTTAATAGTTTTTGCCTTATTTAGTATGTTACCTTGCTATGATATATATAGTATCATCGTGGTTTTATTCTAACCAGTTTTTGTATTTTTTCTCAGAAATGATATATTTTCGTGCGGTAAAAAGTATCCTATATGCTGACCCGGATAACCAACTATGACCATACTAAATTTCATCAAAATCTCTCCAGTAGTTTTGCTGTGATGCGGTAACAGAGAGACAGACAGAAAGATAGACAGACAGACAGACAAAAATTCTAAAAACTATAGATCGGACTCTGTATCGATAATAATGTTTATTTCAATAAGATTTTCCAAAAAATATTTAATGTACAGATTCGGCTTAGAATTTTATTATTTGTATGGATATTGTATGTTCTTATGAAAAAAAATCAGGATTATCTACAGGACTTGGCATCCATTTAGATCTCAATTCTTTTGTCGGTGAAGTTGACAACCACGCATATTCTTAATATTGAACTTGGCTCCCATTTTCACACTTATGTTTTTGAGGGGATACTAATACTACTAGTATAGTATTATATGATCTGTGCTAATACACAGCTTATTTTGGCGGCCGAATATTGAACATGACATTAACTACGAGTAGAATAAAGAAATAGAAAACCATTATTAATAACATTTTACTTCACAGTTTACTGATAAATGCAATAAAACGGATGAACACTGAACTCTAATGTCCGGCCGGTGTAAGCTGGGTACTGAAAGTAGCCTTTTTTGTTCCAGTTCACCTGCGCCCTATTAGGTATTTATATTTGATTTAAAAATGATAAATAATGTGTATATTATACCTAAATTGAGCAAATAGGCGTATAAAAATGTCATAAAACATAAATTTACTTTAACTTAATATTAAGAGCATAAACTTTTATCATTTAAAAACTTTTATCATTTAAAAGCTGCTCAATTTATTGTTTACGATACATATCTCTATATATACGATGTAGGTATTTTAAAAGAGTTTTTGATAATATTGATTTAAAGGTTAAACACAATGAGCCTTCCTAATTTATTTAAAAAAGTTTTCGCGAAACCGGACATTGGTCGGCCGGCCGGCCGCTTCATTGGACAATGGACATGTTATCCTATATTAACTATTCGTAATCGAAGACTATTAACTTCTAGATAAATAAAAAAATGAAAAGGCCTTCTTGTTACTAAATAAACATTGTATAAATAGGTATTTTAAAATTATTACTTTAAAATACTTATAAGCCTACTAGCAGCTCGAACTCGCCTCGCTCGGGTTCGTCCCTAGTGAAAAACAAAAACAAATCTATCCCACAAGAACCGCACATTTTTCCAGAACAAAAATTCATTTCATGACGGACCATTATAAATTTAAAAATGATAAATACGCAAATATAATTGCATCGTATGAAATCATGACATAGGTATACCTATTCGTATCTACTTATTTTGGTTTTCGTTGGTTACTTTCTGATCATATCGGATATAACTTAAGAAAACACTATTAATCTAAACATGTGATCATATTTATCGTATATTTAACAAATAAAGGTATTGTAGGTAGGTATATTGTCATCTTTGTGGGTACTGAGTGTAAGGAATGTAAACTGGGCCACATGAAATGAAATTGTATCAAAACTTCGGTATTACCTAAAACGTACCTTTTAATAAAATAAAGTAAAAAAATAGTGGTTTCGGCCAAGAATTTCGCGTCACCAAAAATAAACCAACATACCCTTATAGGTGCCTACATTAGGTACAAAGCGGGGGTCCATAGCATTTATAGATCATTTTGATAGACGTAAATGTAGGCTCTTATTCTTAATTATAATAAACTAAGTGCAACTAACTAACTAAAGTGCAACCACTAAACTAAATTAATCAAAGTAACGATGTATCTGCCAACATTTTTTTTCGCTTAGATTTATTGATAATAAAAAGAAACCTAGGTATTGTAAACTATTCAATTAATTATTATTATACCAACTTTTTCATTATTTTCTCAAGCTCTTAGATAATACTTATTCTTTTGTAGTATATAAGCTTAAAATGAATATAAAGAAATATTTAAAATAAAGGATTTTTCTTCATGCATAAACCCCTTGGCCATGTTTACCTATTGTAAGATATTTAAAACGTTTCGCTTCGTTGCAGACCACTTCTTTCTCGATTTCAACATATGTTTGCTCAAGAACAGACGTTTCTTCCTCTTCACCCTATCTGGTGATGAGCGAAGGAGAATGTGCTAAATATTGTAATAGTGCATTCGATATGGATTAGGGATAGGATACTACGATAAAAAACGCGCCACTTAGTCTACCTCAAAGTGATGTGGAAATTAGTTTTTTAGCCAAAATGCAAGTTGAAGAACACTTTGCAGCGTTCATACGCCAAAACTATTGATTTTACAAAAAAATGTTATTAAATAAATTGTAGGAAATTTTTCGAGTTTCACTTTGTAAGCCAATTTTTTTACCGGAAAATTAGTTGGAAAGGAAATATTGTCAAAAAACTGCCATAAGGGGTCATTTTCCCCAATAAGCGACGCGAGCGGCAAAGATACGATGTGGCAAAATTGAAATTCGGATAGAGCACATCGAAGTCTATAAAATCACTAATTTTCAATACTCGCGGAAAACTTTCCAGACAAAACTACCAAATGACGGGGCTATTAAGAGGACTATTAGACAGTCTGATTGAATATCTGTGCCAAACATGGCGAAATTCGGTTTCGGGTTTTCGGAAGTTCACCCATACTAGTATGATGAACTTTATTTTTCTATTACTGAATGAAGCGTAATCATACATTATCAAATTGCCGTACTATTAAGTAGTAATAAATCATGCCGAGACATTGTGATAAATAATGAAGTTTAAATAATTATTAATCAGTTAGCCCAATTCGACTTATCATTATAAATAGTGCCTTATCACTTATCATCTTATCCTTAATCACTTGGACCATAACACATATATTGCTACGCATGCTATTTAAAGAAATTGTAAAGAATTACCTTTTTTCTACCTGAATCTTCACTCCTCAACTACTAGGAAAAAATAAGTTTTTTATGGAAGCGCGTAGAACGAAAAGCTCAAGCTGTATCTTTAAATTTAGCGACTAATTGAAATGAAATATTTTATTTCCTTTCTTAGTACCTAGTTACCACTTATACTGAAAATCACTAAGGAAGCCTAGAATTATAAATTAAATAATAAATACAGAAATATTGTTAGGAAATATTGCTCGCTATGACGAAGTGTCTATTCGTCCAATAATTGGGATGAATAAAAAATGTATTACTTATTCGTCTGACTATATATTGCCGGTTTGTCGGTTTGTTGTGTTTGTAAGTCACTGACCACTGCAACTTTCATGTGCTGCTATAAAAAACTCTTCTGTCTGTCTGCTTGTCTGTTATCGATTCATAGAAAACCCTTTGGACGACTGGACTTTTGACGAAATTTGGTATAATGATAGCTGGTTATCCGGGTCAACATATAGGATACTTTTTATTGCGGGATATTATAATTCTCATCTCTGAGAAATCTATACTAAACGTTAAAACGTAAGTAGGGACGAGCGAAGCGATGGTGAGTCGCTAATACTATAATAAAATAAACAAATTTTTTTCCACATTTACCATGAACTGTGATTTTCAATAGTTTAAGGTTAAGGCTATTAAAATAGAAGACCACTTTACTATACTAGGTAAAATATTTACGTGATGATGAAGTAGGTATGTTCATTATCTTAATTACCTTTTAACTTTTTGATTAATAAGTCAGTTATTTGTCAATTTGTTTGTTAAAAATCAATTCTACATTTTTTTTATCTTTATGTTTCTTAGTATTATTTTAAAGTTACTCTTGGAACTTACAATATCTAGGAGTTAAGCAGCGAGAAAGGCGCCTCGGGGCATCCTTCGCGCGAGTGATCCAGGGGTGAAGACAAGATTTATCCCAATTAAAGTCTTTTTTCCCTCTTAGAAAACCTTTTAAAATTTAAAAATATCTTCAGGGCTTGAAAGATTCCGACCACGAAAAATAACATCCAACGAAGTTGAGTTTGTTTGGATTAGTTTATGATAATTTGCCAGCTTCGAGATTCTATTGATCAAATTAGAAGTTTATGAAAAATAGAATGAATATGAAATAATTACGACAGTTATTTGTTTTATACTCGGAGATGTAATTAAAGATATTTTGGTGCTACTAAAACTTTTAACAGAATAATGTTAAATATTTTACCCGCTTAGGCAAATCCTTCTAATTTGCAGCAATATAAGAAGCCTATTATTATTTTAATTATTTTCTACTCCGCGAAAAATATTTTTTAATAAAAACCAGGCAATTCAGATGAATTTTGTGTAGAAACACGAACTTAACCATAAGTAATTCTGACTCCAACATATTTTTTTACTATGTAGACAAAGATTTTACCTATACATTTCTTGTATAATTATGTGTGCTTATCGAGCTTATTATTTTTGCTTAATTTTATTTTAGTAAGTAATAGGTATAGTCTCTGACTTTACCTCATAGTAAAATACTAATAATTTGATATTTTCATAAGTGTTCGAGACATTCAATATTGCTTCTTAATAGTCACCTACACATGAATATATTTAAATTATTATTGAAGTAGTACTTTTATTTTCAAATGAATATAATATCAGTAAAGGGGAAGAAAGAAAGGTCTTTACCACACATATATCTTCTTAATATTGCTCTACATTACGAGTACCCGAGTATTTTTAAATCAATACGGCTTAGGCGGGCGGCGCTCGCATAAATGCGAAGACGGTGTGTGGAAAAGCACCGATAGCGCCTTAGAAATACACTGTCGGCCTTAAAAGCTTTTACATTTCTATCGGAAATAATACAATGTTATACCCTGTCGAGGTCGGAACTATGCAAAAATATTCCATTTTTCTTTGCAAGTCTAATATTTTTGAATTGTTCGGGTGGTTTGGACCGCGTCTAGGGAGCGCTTATGGGGCCTTAAGCTCGGATATTCACGGCTCGAATACTTTATTTAAGGTTAATTCTAATAGTCCATGACGTGTTGAATTTTATATTTGGTGTTTATATTTGCTTCCCACTCTGAGGCGATGCAGTGGTGCAAAATCATTTTTATAAGATTAAAATTCTAGAAAATTTTGACGTTTAGGAATAAGTATACTTTGTTAGCCTAGGTACATCTAGTTGACAGGTTTGTGAAAAGTTCAGATAAAAGACGTTTTTTAAAAATGTCGTTTTTACAGGAAATATTTGATATGAAATTATTTGGTAATAAGTTCGTAAGAAACTTATTAAATGTACATTGTACGTACTACGTATTACACATGTGATATTTGTTACACAATACCGTGTAAATCTTTAAAGACCTGCTTCTGTATAAAATGGTCAGATGTTATCCAAAAAAGAGTAGGTTCTATGTCCGTCCGCCTGTAGGTATTTTTATGTATACCGGTTTCTCGGAGACAGCTTGACCGATATAGTTAGCTTAAATTGTATTCTAGGTAGATCCCGTGGTGGTCCCATAGAATTTTCTTTCACTTAGAGTAGATTATAACGTTTTGGAGAAAATCAGAAAAAAACATGAAATTAGCAAATTAAGTAGGTAAGTGTATAAACAGATCTAATAAGTATTTTTAATAACTTTCATATTAACTTGAAACTTTGCAAGTGTTTGTATTTTCGATAAAAGTAGGTACAGTAATTTGGAATCATCTGTTGATCTGATGGTGAAGCCAGAATGTGGGTATTAGAACTCTATAATAGCTTCCAGAAAATAAATGAAATTTGTGCCTATTTGGTTTAATTTGACAATCTCAATACATTAGACTTAGATTGTAGAGTCTGATTTTAGTGTTACTAATAAAAAAGAGTTTATTAGGTGGATAGTTTATATAGTATAAAAACTGGCATCAAACTAAACTAAATGGCTTAAGTGAATATTTTACTAAAATAGGTAGGTACTTTCTTTTTCCGCTTCTACTACGTATACAGTACCTAATAGTGGAAAATAAAAACTTTAAAAATTAAAAAATTAAATTAAACCAACTTCCAGAGACTAAGAAGTAAAACATAAGTGAACCGATGCAGCAAAGCAAATCTGTTTCGATATGTGTATGTAAATGTAATGCATCACAAATTGATACATAATATTTTAACTATATTTAGTCTAGATCTTTCTTTTGTTCCATCATGTACCTACAAATGTAAGAATGTATACTCTTTTAGCTATCTTAGTAACATTACAATGATATAATACTCTAATTTGATATCATTAACCTTAACTGATTAAAGAGCCAAAAGGCGCAATAGAATAAGGATAGTGGAATCCTTCAATATAATATTGCTAATAAATTCTTCGAGTTGGATAGTTTTTATGAATGATCTTATGGTTTTAAATACATTTTTTTAGTTTGCGAAAATTATAATGTGTAGAAGTTGTTGAATCAATTTTAATCGACTAAATATTAAAGAATGTATAAATTTTCTTAACAGGCGTAGGCAGTGCAGTGTCGCAGGCTGGGGGCTACGCGGGGCTGTACGGCGGCTACGCGGCGGCGGCTCTGGCGGGACTCTCGGGACCGCCGCCTAAGCGCAAGCGACGACATCGCACCATCTTCACAGAGGAGCAGCTGGAACAACTCGAGAGTACCTTCGACAAAACCCACTACCCTGATGTAGTACTAAGAGAACAACTGGCGTTGCGTGTCGATTTGAAGGAGGAGCGCGTTGAGGTATTTACTATTTATACTTATTCAAAAAATTGTTTATCACCCTTTAAGGGGCTCAATTTCTAAAAACACTTTTTTTCATTGATGCAGTTATCGCAGTCGTACATAACCGATATGTATTCCGTATTAATTGAAAAATTATTCTTTAAATATTTGTCGCTGGCTGTACAGCTACATAAGCTGTGACTCGCATAAAAACCTTCTCCATTGAAAATTTTTGTGTGTCATAATTGTAAAGCAATCTGTGAAAAAAATTCGTAATTTACGATGTAACTTATCTACATTTATCTTACGTCTAATAGTAAATATTTATATATATTGACACATCTTTTACTTCCACCTGGTGGGATAGTTGGCTGGCGTCGCCTTTAGAAGCGCATATTTTATAGTATGCATGGTTCTCAAGAGTTCTTCTTCCCATCGAGGGTCTCCACCACTAACTACAACCCCGTATTACATTGGCGCTCCAACTTGTGGCCTCGATCACCACACTATACAGTATATCTATTTATGTATATAATTTTGAGTCTTTATATTATTACATACATCTATTAATGTGTATATTACTCTGCCGCCTTCCATTATTATAAAGCAAACGATAATATCGCTTTTGCGATTAATATTTTAATCAAATGACTCCTTTTAGGTACAGTTGGAATAAATGGTCGACGATCGCGATTATAAGGAAAAATAACAATAGCTTTTTAAGGTCACAAATATTAATCCACTGAATGATTAAACAATTATATTAAATCTACTTAACAATACTGAATAAAATAGTCTTTTTTATTTGCGTCGTACTTTTAATAGAATAACTGTAGGTATGTTTCCTTCAAGACGCGGGATGTTTGAAAAATTATAGAAATTTTTTACCATTTGTTTTTATAATATTTATTCTTCTGTCTTAATGAATTTAAAAATTGTAATCAGCTTTACATATAAGTAATACAAATAGATACCTAATTAACCTTTTCTATATATTTTCTTACTATACTTTTTGGTTTTAGTCAAAGAGTCAAAATAAAAAATGATACTAAAATATAAGCTATCCGGATACATAAAGTACTATCCGTTGAATAGGTACCTGTTAGTTAACTACTAAAAATTGTTGTACAAAAATGTACGTGAAATTCTGCCCTAACAACACGAGGGCCGATCGTATAAATTTATGTTTCATGGTGCTAGTATATCATTTAGTCAATCATATTACGTAGTCTGCTTTCTTTATTGACTGCTAATAAGGTGGAAATGGTTAATAATAATAATAATTATTATTAATAGAACACATTTATTTTAAAAGGGATCTAAATAATTTACCATTTAAATAGCTTGCAAATAAACAAATCATATATTATAAACAATACAATGTCGAGTAATGGTCTTAATAGCAGCTATAGGATTACATTGGCAAGGCGGAAAGTTTAGAGAGGCAAAGGGGTCTTCTAGTCAATAGAGCTGACGCGACACTTTGTGTGCTAACATAATGTGGGTGGCCCACTACTCAAAAAATCAAATCTTGTTTAAAGTACATATTCTTCTTTAGTACCTAGTAATCTTAATTTTTTACTCAGATTTTATTTACTTCTATGGTCATAAATTTTAAATGTTGTGATAGGCGTTTAAGCCATTTTATAAATAGTGTTCCCATTACAAATATTTTATTATATTTAAACAATACATTTTATTATCTGTAAATAAAACAGGCATTAAATCAACCTTAATAATTTTTACATGATGTTTATGTTTACAACATTTTCGATCACTATATAAATTAAAAAACGTATCTTCATGTTCAATCAACCTTACCAAATAAAAAAGATAGAGTTTTACAACTATGACCGCAGGTTTCTAGTACCTTAAGTAAACTGTTACACCATTATTTGTGCAGCTTAACTCGCCGGTCAGAATTCGGTTACCGGCTGTTAGCACGAGATGTTTGCGGGCTACCGGTGTTGGTGAGTGGTGGAGTGTGTGTCATCCACTCCAGTGTGCCTCCGCCACCCAGACAGCGATTCGTCACATGTTTACATGGCCGCATTTTTCTATAACATCGCGTTACGCAAAATATACTGTGTTTTTTCTCCCCTGATTTTTTCTCTTCTCCAAAGCTCTATAGGAATAAAATCATTGAAATTATATAGGTAGGTATATCTAGGTACATTTTGCCATAGTAACATATTTGTTTATATTTTGTATGATATATCCCACTATCATAACAAGAGGTTTTTCAAATCAAAGTGATTTAAAAGATCACTCCGATAGAATTAATTTAAATGATTTTATACGGCTTCGTGTCAAGAAGTAATGGGTGACATGAAAAATATACTAAGTGTAAACTTTTTATTAAAGAATCCATACTAAATCACCGCGAGTCGAGCGGTTGTTGAAAATTTTACCTCGGGGCAAATAAAAAGGGATGTTCAGTGGGTGAGACGGCGCCGCGAAAATTAATCGGAGTTAATTAAATTTGATTTATTTATGCTAGTCCGAGATGAGGGTGCCGTGAACGATAAAAGTACAGCAATCAGGCTGATGAGGGTCACTTATAAGGCTTTTTCTCTGGATAACAGTGTTTTTCCGATTTGCCTCACTCGTGACTTGATTAATCGATAAAAGATATTCTTATTATGAAGCCCTTAAGTTTCTTGTTACAAAAGTTCAAGATTTATAATTAACTGACCTATTTATATTATTACATAGCAAATCGTTCAGTCAAGTAAAGTCTACGTGATGGATATATGGTATAGTATGTACTTGATAGGTATAGTTGTGATACGTACATATGCAGGATGTAACAAATGTATGGACATTGAACAAAAGTACTTTAAATATTTTATTTATCAAGTTTTACTCAAAAGAAACATTCCTTAATTTAAAAAAAATATGTTAATAACTGCATTTTTAAACCGACTTCCTCAAGAAGGAGGAGGTTCTCAATTCGGCTGTATGTTTTTTTATGTTTGTTACCTCAGAACTCCGTCATTTTTTAACCCATTTAGATAATTTTTGTTTTATTTGAAAGTGTATACTTCTAGATTCGAGCCATTTAAATTTAAAGAAAAAAAATACCACCCCTAAGGGTGGGAAAATAGCTAATGATGAATTTAAACTACTTCTAATTTTCATATTGACTTGAAACTTTGCAAGTGTGTCTATTTCTGTTGATAGTGCAGTGTTTCGGTATCGTTGACCTGATCTGACGTAAGGCCAGAAGGTGGATAGGTGGAACTCTTCATCGGCTAATAGTAGATACTTTGAGTTTGGGCTTATATTGTTTGATTTGACAAGCCCAACACGTTAGAATCGGATTTTAGAGCCAGAATTTTTAGTGTTACTAATAAAAGTGAATTTTACTTTGTCAGTCTTCATATTAAATTTAGCATCAAAGTAACTTAAACGGTTTAAGCAAACATTTTATTAAAATACTTTCTTCTCACTTTGATAATACTATGTCTACACTAAAAAGGGAAAAATAATAACTTTTTAACAAAAAAATAAAATCGACTTCAAAAAAGCACTAAAAAGTATAAAATAACTGATTGGTAGTTTTCATTTACTATACATACCTAATCAAATACATTCGAAGTCAGTGCCAGCCTATACTAAGCAAAGCACACGGACTTTGAAAATATCTGATTAGGTATCTATAGTAAATGAAAACTTCCAATCCGTTATGTTTCACTTTTTAGTGGTTTTTTTTAAGTGGTTTTTTTAAGTTTTTTTTCTGGCTTGCGTAAGCATGACCATATATCAAGCTTTCGTGCTCAAAATTCAAAATTTAAAATATTTTATTCAGCATTAAATTATTACATTTTTTTACTGAACGTCATGAGTCTACTACCAGTTCGGAAAGAAGAAACCCTCAGACCTGAGAAGAACTGGCGAAAGAAACTCAGCGGGACTAATATTAACTTGTTATCTTTTTTTAAAGTAAAATTAGAATTTACAATATTTCTATCAAATTGAAGTAGCCTGGAGGCAATCATTTCATGCCCAAGGTGTGCCATCTTCTATAAAATTATTTATTGTATAATAGCCTTTAGCACACAAACGTTCTTTAACATTTTTTTTGAATTTGGCGATAGAAGCCTTTTGAACATTTTCTGGGATCCTGTTGTACAAGCGTATACATTGTCCATAAAGAGAATTACTAACTCTGTGTAGACGAGTCACAGGCATTACAAGTTTATGTTTGTTCCTAGTATTAATGTTATGCATGTCACACTTCTTGGAAATTCATGTATATTTTTACGGACATACATAACATTTTCGTACACGTACTGAGAAGCAACAGTCAATATATTTATTTCTTTAAACTTATCTCTTAATGACACTCTAGGACCTAAATTATAAATTGCACGTATAGCTCTTTTCTGCAGGACAAAAATCGTATTAATAGCAGCTGCATTTCCCCATAGTAAGATACCATAGGACATAATACTATGAAAATAACTAAAATATACTATGCGAGCTGTTTCTACATCAGTAAGAAGTCTTATTTTTTTACCGCGAACGCTGCAGAGCTGAGTCTACTCGCTAACCCCTCAATATGGGGGCCCCACTACAATTTCGAATCTATGATAATACGTAGGAATTTAGTGGACTCTACAGATTTTAACACTTCGCCATTTAATATAACACAATTATCAACAAGTTTGACATTAGGTGTTGAGAATTTTATTAATTTTGTCTTTTTATTATTTAATAATAAATTATTTGAATCAAACCAATAGACAACCTCAACTTAAGTAGCTCCCAATCTGCCTTCGTCGTGATATGCACATCTTTTCGTTTCACTTCTTTCAGGTTTCTCCCTAGGTACGTTTTGACGCTTAGTATGGAATATATTTTTTTATCAATTTTTTTTTTCGTGAATTTTTCCGATGTTTTAATACTTATTTTGCTATTTGGGGTGAAGAAAAATCCAACAAAATAAAGATCTTCTTAATATATTCTTAATGACCCTAATTCTCTTTCATACCTCCGTTTTGGTTTCCAAAGTCTTCCTACTCCCTCACGTTTCAGGCAATATCACTGCGACGCTTGACCTACCCTAGAGAGCAACAGAAAGTTCCTTTTGCATTCTTTTTCGGTGTTTGGCACATTGCTTTGGAACAATCTTCCTGAAGACATGCAACTTAGTCCCACTATTCATTCTTTTAAAAAGAAATTAAAATAGCACCTCCTAACTCAATTAAATCCAAAATTATCTTAAATACTATTATTATGTATTGTGTTATATAGGTAAATATGTAGTTATGTAAGCAGTAGTATGAATGTATATCTATTATAATCTATACATATAATAAAATTGTAACTAAGCCGAATCTGTACATTAGATATTTTTTGGAAAATCTGATTGAAATAAATATTCTTATCGATTCAGAGGCCGAATCTATAGTTTTTAGAATTTTTGTCTGTCTGTCTGGCTTTCTGTCTGTCTGTCTGTCTGTTACCGCATCACAGAAAAACTACTGGAGCGATTTTGATGAAATTTGGTATGGTGATGATGCTGGTTATCCAGGTCAACATATAGGATACCTTTTACCGCGGGAAAATATCTCATCTCTGAGAAAAAATACAAAAACTGCAATGTGCAATGCAATGAGTATACTAATATGTAAAACCTAAGAATTTGGTTTTTGGTCATCTGAACGCAGACGGAGCCGCGGGCAATGCTAGTTATTACATAATAATGTATGGTATAATATGTAGTATACATTTATTGTATGGTATTATATATTATATTTAATTAGCTATTAATTTTTGAGTATCTATATATTATTTACATGACTACAACTGCACGATTTTAGCCTGCTTTATAACACTATTCTCACTGCCAATGGCAATAGGTTGCCTGGAAGATATCTGTTCTAGGGATATTCCACCTTTGTAAACAACAATTATATTTTAATCACTGTATTTATTTTTAAAGAATAGTAAATTAAATCTACCACTTAGTTATTTTTTTCTTTTTAGTTTTTTATTGAAGTCGGTTTTAATTATTTTTTAAGTTAGTTTTTTATTTTTCTATTTTTAGTGTAGATTTAGTATATTATTATTATTTATGTTGGGTGTGGTGCCGAGGTCGGCCCTAGCTACGTCGACCAGTCTTGGTCCATTGTAGCTCCCTTTATAATGAGTTCAAAGTTCTCCGCTTAGTCCTGTTGACTCCAGGAACTTCCAGATTTTCTGAGCGGGGAGCATCTGTATCTCCTCTGGTTGCACAATATGCTGCCCTAGATAGATACTTCTGCGGTGCATGAGTGGACCGCACGAGCAGAGGATGTGCATAGCAGTTTCCTCTGTCTCATGGCATAGTCTGCACATTGCGGTTTGACTGAGGCCGAGGGTAAACATATGTTTATTGAGTTTGCAATGACCAGTAAGTATTCTGGTTACCGCACTGGTTTTATACTTGTTGAGTTGAAGCAACTCTTTTGTAAAGGTTTTGCGATATCCCTTCATTAGCGCTTTAGAGTGTGTTTGTCCAGAAGTGGATTGCCACTCTTGAAGTGCTTTGAGATTGCAGTGGTTTTTGAGAATTGAATAGGCATGTTGTTTGGCAATACCACAAAATGGCTCGGGGCCAAATTCTGGGGTTTCAGCGCCCCTTCTTGCCAAGGCATGGGCCTTTTCATTCCCGTCTATACCTGAGTGACCCGGGACCCATCTGAGGGTAACTCTGTTGGATGTGCCCAGGACATTCAGATTATCCATACAGTCTTTGACCAACTTAGAGTTGGTCTCAAGAGAATCTATAGCCAAAAGTGCTGCTTGGCTATCTGAGTTGATGTAGATATTTTGGTTCTTAAGCTTTCTTTCCAGGATGACTTCAGCACATTTGTTAATGGCGAAGACCTCTGCTTGAAAGATGGTGGCCTCTTTGCCCAGATTGATACTCATGTTAAATCTAGGCTTAAGGCCATAGATACCGCACCCTACATCAGATCCTTTCTTGGATCCGTCTGTAAACCAAACATGACTGCCCTTTTTGTGAGACTCTTGGTCTTTTAGCCACATGTCCCGGTTGGGAAGATCTATTTGGTACTGTTTTGTGAAGTTAAACTCTGTGCTCATGCCATCCACTGGCATTTTTAGAGTTTTATGTTCGAATGTCAAAGTTTGTTCATATATTGCGATTGCAGCTTTACATTCGATTGTGTACAGAGCCTGTAGAGGCAGGATTTAGCTTCTTTTTGCACGTGGAGATATAGCGGAGCTATGTCCAACAAAGTATTTAGAGCGTCTCCTGGTGCCGAATGAAAGGCTCCCGTGATAATTAGACATGCCATCCGTTGCACACTGTCTAGTTTACTTATAGTTGTCTTTTGTTTGGTTTTGTTACACCATACGACTGAGGCGTATGTTATGATCGGCCTTACCACAGCGGTGTACATCCAGAGAGCCATTTTGGGTTTGAGACCCCACTTTGCTCCAGCCATTCGACAACATATCCAAAGGACCATTTTGGCTTTTTTTTTATAATGTTGTTGAGGTGAGAGTTCCAGGTCAACTTTTGATCAATAGTGACTCCAAGGTACTTTACCTCATTTGATAGGTTAAGGGTTTTGCCATTGAGTCTGAGTTCAGTCAGCCTTTCAAGCTTCGTTTTCCTGGTGAATGGTACAATAACTGTTTTATCAGGGTTTATTGATAATTCATTTTCTCTACACCATCTTGTGATGGTGTTGAAAGCCCCTTGTAACCTGGTGGAAATTGTGTTAAGGCAGGGACCTCTTACTACTACAACAAGGTCATCTGCATAGCCTTGTGTATCGTAGTCGAGATCCGCCATGATTACAAGTAGTAGGTCTACAGCTAGTGTCTATAATAGGGGTGAAAGTACTCCTCCTTGCGGACAGCCTCTGGTAGTGTAAAAGTTGTGCGAGTGTTCGTTTAGCGTAACTTTCGCACACCGGTTGGAGAGCATATATTCCACCCATCTGGTGGTTGTGACATCAACACCTTTTGCATTTAATCCTTTCAGGATGGTTGCCGTAGGTGTGTTGTCAAAGGCCCCCTTAATATCCAGAAACGCACATAGAGCGGTCTGCTTATCCTCTAGGGACCTTTCTGCCTTGTCGATCAGAGCTACTAAGGCAGATTCTGTTGATTTACCCTTTTGGTAAGCATGTTGATTGCAGGAGAGTGGTCTAGCCACAAGATACCTTGTTCTAATGTGCTGATCGATTACTTTTTCCATTGTTTTTAGTAGGAAAGAAGTAAGACTAATAGGTCTAAAGGATTTGGGCTGAGAGTAGTCGTTTTTACCGATCTTCGGTATAAAGATAACCTTGACCTTAGTCCATTGTTCTGGTATAATGCCCCAAGCAAAGCTTGCTCTAAATAGTTTTACCAGATGCGGGATAAGGAGTTCCATGCCCTGTTGAAGTAGGGCTGGAAAAATTTCGTCTTCCCCTGCTGATTTGAATGGTTTGAATTTTTTCAAAGCCCATCTAATCTGGTTAGGCCTAAATATGGTGTTGGCCATCTTCCAGTCGCAACTATTTGCCCTGTGGATGTAGTTTTCCTTTGGGTTTGATTCACTGCTGGAGACAGGGTACGATCCTGGGAAATGGGTTGCTCTTAACAGTTCCAGCGTCTCCATCTCTGTGGTCGTAAAGGAATTGTCTCGGTTTTTTAAGAAGCCAAGAAAGATATTTGGTGTCTTGGCAAGGACCTTGTGGATTCTCGCTCCTTTATGTGTTTGGGCGATATTCTCACAGAATCGTTTCCAAGATGTTCTTTAAGCTTTTCTGATCTCTTTATGGTATTTAGTCAGAGCCTTCTTATACCGTTCCCACCCATACGGTGTAGTGGCCTGATTAAATAAGCGACGTGTGGATACTCTAAGTCGTTCTAACTTTTTGTTCCACCACGGAGTATTGGTGTTAACCTTGAGTTCCCTAACAGGACAACTATTTTCATAGGCATTTAAGATGCCATCCGTTAGCAAGTTGTTTAAAATGTTGAGGGAGTCGGGTGTCTTTATTGATTTTGGGAAATCCTTAGCTGCCTCAGCGAGCAGGTTTTTGAAGTCTACCCACGAGGTAGCTTTGGGGTTTCTAAGCCTTATAGGTTCAGTGGTTATTGAGCCTTGTATGCTAAAGACAATATGTTTGTGATCAGACATAGAGTTTTCATTACTGATATGCCATTTATTTATGTGTTTTGCAATTTGTACAGTAGCAAAAGTAATATCAAGAACTTCCTGCCTAGCTCTAGTAGCGAAGGTTGGATTACAGCCTTTATTAAGTATTTGAAGGTCGTTAGCTAGGAGAAATTCTAAAAGTAACTCACCTCTTTTGTTGGTACCAGTACTTCCCCAGATTGTGTGATGGGCGTTTGTTTCGTGTCTTGTGTTTTCGAGCGTAGTCGACGACTTTAGACAGTTCTTCGGTGGGGTTGGCTTTCTCTCCGGGCAGGTAGACCGAGCACACGAGTGCTCTAGTTTGACCACGCCCTCTGAGAACGGTGATTGCAGCAACGGTGTCATCACTGCAAAGTTCTGTAACAGGCAAGAAATTAATACCTTTCTTAAAAACGATACAGGCCCTAGGCTTGGTGCCATTTTCGTTTGCTAGGATCTTACCTACTCCATTTAAGCCCGAAATCTTGGACTTGGCGTTAAGCCATGGTTCCTGGACCAGCGCTATATCCATGCCATTTGCCCTAAAAGTGTTTTCTGCCACGGCTGTGGCAGCGATAGCGTGGTGTAAATTGGCTTGGAGTATTTTAGTGGGGGCCTCGCCAGTTGGGTGTGAAGCGCTACTGGGGACGGGCCCCATTGCGCTTGTCACTGCCCTTGCTGGGTCTGGGTCCCTTTTGTTTGCGGGGGCGCTGGCTCTTGCCTCTGGGGGTTTGTCCACCCCTGGTGTGCCCCCCTGTACGAGGAAACCTGTGCGGAGTACCAGTCGCTCCGCTGGTCCCGGCCACAGGAGCCACGCCAGGTGCAGCAGATGGTAAAGGCGCAGCAACGCTGGCGTTTGCTCCAGCAGCCGCGGCCCCAGAACGAGAGGTAGACGGCACAGGTTCAGAGGGAAGTGTCCCAGGATTCGTTAGCGTTTGGTTGATGCCCTTAATACGGAACTGGACCGATTTGAAAGCCAAGTAGGCCTTCATGCCGGTTTTTTAAAGGGTCTCAACAGATTGATGATAAATAGATTTAGTATAGCAAAATAAGAAGAAAGTATTTAAAAAAATCTGTAGATGAAAAATCAATCACCCCTATTTTCCACATTTAAGGGTCGATTTATTTTGAAATTTAAATGGGACCATTTCGGATAAACCTCTTTCCAAAAAAAAAGAATTTTGCAAATCCCTTGCATATATGGATATGACGGAGCTATGCCCGAACATAGATTTATATATATATAAATATAATAAAACTGTAGAGGTCGAATGTCTGTACATAAAAAAAAGCCAAAAATCGAGTCACGGGGATGTAAGAAGTGAAATAGAACAAATACAGATTTTTTCAATTTTTTTGTTTCTCTGTCCAATTATCTGTTTGTACGGGCTAATCTCCGAAATTGTTACACCGATTTAAATGAAATTTTGCGTAGTGGTACCGTATATCCCCGGTCAACATTTTAGATACTTTTCATCCCCGAAAATTAAAGAGTTCTCATGGGATAGTTAAAAACTAAAGTAACTTATAGAGCTTAGTACACGACAACTTATGCACCTAATTTAGTAAAATTTAGCATTCTGATACCTTATATTGCCGGTCAAAGAACAGGTTACTTTTTATCCCGGAAAAACAAACGGTTCCCGTGGGATAGATCTGCTCGTGCTATTTTAGAGGCGAACCGAGCGAAGCGAGGATGAGCCATTGTTCCCAAATATACAATTTGTCACAGGTCAAACTTGCATCATGGTAGGTTTTCTAATACTTTTATTAAAGTGATGAGTATTTTTCTAAATAATTTATTTTATTGAAAGTTAGGCCCAAAAGCTATACCAATGCTAATGATAGTTTTTATTATTAGAATAGAATAGTAACCTTTTATGTTAATAGAAAGGGACTATTTAATATTAGCGTAATGAGAATGCAGAAACTTATGACATGTGTTGAATGAGGTTTTCTTTTGAACAGCACCTGTAAATATCGCGTTTATTTGTAAAAACCGTGTTTTGTCGAGTCGCCGCATGCCGTTGTTTCCCCGCTATTTGTACAGCGGCAATTGGAAATTGCATTATTAAACAGCTTTTGTTTAGGCATCGCAACACTTACTGAAAATCGAGTTTTCGCTTGTATCCGAAAATTCAGTTATTTTATTGTGTTTTATATGTTTGGTAACATTTTACATCAAGATAAAATTTATCTTAATGGAAATAGGTACCTAACTAAATAATAGGTATAGCGACCTAGATACGTAAATTATACAGAACTGAAGTATCTATGTGTAACTGCGGCTACCGGAGGTCCTGGTTTCGATACCCGGGTTGGGCCAAGTTTCATTACTGAGTTTTTCTGTTAAGATATTCTCAGAGTTAGGAAGGTGGCGGTGTTTTATTCGCATGCGTATTCGCAAGAAACGATACGAATGCTTGGCAAATGTAGGTATTTTACAAACAAAAAGGAAACTTCTGTTGCATATATATAAGGAATGAACGGACGAATGAAAATGCAACTGTGCTTTACTCATGTTTGTATATCACTTTGTCAATTTGACTAGGTATTACTTAAATTTGACAAATGCAATAATACTAAACTAACCTCACATCACAACAAATCTTTTCGAACGAACTCTGTGTGACTAACTTCGTTCATTCAACCTGTACAGTCTCGGCTATGTTCGGTTTAAAAATGGTCGAAACGAATTAATGTCAAACCTCTCTGTGACATTTTGCGCGCGCTTTGTTTGAAAATCAACATTCGCATTCGTATTCCCGAATATTGGAGATAAATATTCGCATTCGCGTGCGCGAATGTGAAAAATCGAACGTTCGTTACATCACTAATATACATAGGTATGATGAGTTGTTGTGGATTGTATCATAACGTATTTTCCCGTGGGAATGAGACAATCTCCCACGGTAAAAAGTAGCCTAAGTCACTCTCCAGCCCTCCAAACTGTCTCCACATAAAATCATACCAATCCGTCACTCCGTTTCGATGTAAAAGAAGGGCAAACAAACAAACACACATTCACATGTATAATATTAGTAGGTATAGATGCTAAAGACTGACGCTAAACCTAAATATTTTTAGTCTATACTTCTACACTAATATTTTATAGAGGTAAAGTTTGTGAGTTTGTGAGTTTGTGTGTGTCCCAAACTGGGACGCTGTAGGGGTAATATCTGGATCTACAAAACCGATTTAGATGAAATTTGGTAAGAAGATAGTTTAAGACCCTGGGGAGGACATAGGATACTTTTTATCTCGGAAATCATTCCTTAAGGGGGGGAAAATGGGGATGAAAATTTGTATGGGGAACCAACCTAGGGACGAACCCAAGCAAAGCGAGGGTGCGTCGCTAGTACTTATAAAACAAATTGCGTTTATAGGTAGGTACATGTTGTATGTAAATAACCAAATTATAGATTTGTCTAAATTAAAATATTAAAAATTCATCTCCACTATTGATATGAAATATCAATTCCAGTGAGGTTATAAGTAGAAATAAGTATCGTTGGCACATTAAAGCTATAAGAAATTACAAATGCATAAATCATAAGTTCATTAACTTTGTTACGACTCCTATTTACACAAAATAAATAAGCAACGAAATATTTTTTCGGTTACTTGATTGCTTAAGATGATGAAGCGTTCTCTGCAAACGAAAAGACAATGAAGGATTTGTTTGATTATAGCAATGTGACTCAACTCTTTACACAATTAATAATTAAAGGGACGTGTAATCTTGGCTGTCCTCAGCCGCGCTCATCGCACCGCCTCGGGTGCTCGATGTAGTCAGTGTTGATCTTTGCTGCCAGTACTGTCTGAATAAATCCCAAGCTTATACTTATTTGACTCAGGCTACAAAATTTTCACTTAATGAAATCATAATAAGATCACGTACGTTTGTTTCTGAATATTTGGCAAAATAGAAAGCTAGGCCAATATTATGAATATAAATGTTTGATTTAATATCTTCGTATGTAGATAGCTTGATCTAGAAATTCATTTCTATGAAACATATGAGTAGGGTTTTCAGTATTTTATTCGTCTCTTTATTGAGTTAATTTTATGAGTTCGTTTCTTTTTATCAAATGAGCTTGAGTTTGATTTCTTAACCCTTTTTTAAGCATTTGACGCCTAACTAATCTCCTCTCTCAATACCTTCCGTGTAATAAGCAGTAAGGGAATATAATTCTCAGAAAAAAATACAAATGTAGTTGAATGAAATTAACGACAGGAGCGCAAGCACAACACAATGACAAAGTATTTCCCAGACAGCAATGAACATGAAAAAGTGGGCGTGTCGCTCCGCCCAGCGGCAAGCGGACCAGTGTCGCTTCCTAGTCGCCTGCAACCTCCCCCGGCAGGACTTATCTCGTAATAGGTAGCTATAATAAAAGAGATACGTTGGCAATGTGTTACTAAGTAATAAAGCGGCGCCATTTTGTCTTTAGCTTCCGTGTCTACTGAAAGCAATAACGCTTTTATGAACGGAGCAGCGATCCGGCGATGCTGATCAAAGAGTTCTGTCGCGTTTCATTTTACGGTTGTTGCCCTTTTCTGATTGTCAAACGAAACGTATATAACACAATCATTGAATTGTTTTGAATACGTTTATGATAATGATGACACGATATAAATTCCCAGTCGGGATAGGTTACACGTATACCTGTGCAAAAAGCAAATAAAAACTTCTTATCATTACTTCAAATATAAAACGCTTAAATATAATAGGCAATAATAGATTAAGCTGTACCCATAAATTATTATAATAGTACATATGTGTACATATCAGGATGTGAAACGATAATTATCATTGATAATTATATATCTTTCATATTTATCATGATATTTATATCATGATAAGTATAGATTGATAATTATCTTTGATAAATATAATCGAAAATATTTAATTTGCAACCCTTCAAATTGTCGATCAGCAAACTGAACTCTTTCAATCAGCTGGAAAAACTCAGTTAGCAAACTGAGTTAATGCAGTTGAGTAGGATGAGGATGATATTCCACTTATTAATTTAATTAAATTGTGTAGTTGGTTAAATTTATTCTGTTTTAGTTTTTTTATTCATTTATATTAAATTTATTCTGTTGTTGGAGTGGTCCCTTTTTCTATACATTGCAAAAAATATTTAATATTTAATTAAAGAAAATATCGAGTAGTATTTATTACACGCTCAAAAAACATACAACGGAACTGAGTACCTTCTAATTTTTGATGTCGGTCAAATTAACTTGACTTCGTTAAAATAATATGAAATATAAACTACCACTGCACCACACAAATTCAAAAAATACAAAAAATTGTATTCAGACCAGAAGCGATTCATCCAAGCGAGTCATGTCACTCAAGCTGGAAAGTCATTTGCGTCTTCATAGTTATAGGTATATCATATTCAATCATAGAGCTTTGACGTCTGTAGAAGTCTTATAAATGTACTATTTAACTACTTAACATTGTGCAATGTTAAAATTACTTTACATTTATTTATTGTTAATAATTTAAATATAGAAGCTAATAAAGTTCAAACTCAACGAAATAGAAAAAATGATAATAATAAATATTCAAAATTTTTTTTTAGACAATTACATTTTTCATATAAGAACACAGAAAGTCAAATGTAAATGTTCATAAAAATAATAAATTCATAATAAGACTTTTAAAATATTATGAAATTGAGTTAGCTATTCTAAAAATATATTTTATTGTTATACTGCCTTAAGTAAGTATTTAAAGAGTATTTAATGGTTTAGCAAAAAAAATAGAATTAATTGTTAGAGTAAATCTGTATGAATATTACGAATGTGAAAGTTTGTGAGTAGGTATGTTTGGATGTTTTTGTTGTTGTTTTACGCCAGAACGGCCGAAATGGATCTGGATAAAATGGCACAGAGATAGATTATAGTCTGGAGTAATACATAGGGTTTTTATCCCGGAAAAAATTATGGTTCCCGTAAGATAGGTTTCTTTTTGTTTTCCGCTAATACACTCACTATAAGAATCACTTATTTTATGGATATCTTAAAAATAAATAGATATATCTGCTTATAATAATTAGTAGATTAGTAGTTACCTAATTTAGGCGTATTTTAAAAATTAAATACAATTTTGTAAATAAATACAAAGTTATTGAGTAAATAGTCTGATAATTGAGTAATTAATGTGATCAAACACATCTTATGTACCCACTGATAGATTTTTTTTATTCAAATTACAAAATACCTTAATTGACAATATATTCCTTTATACGTTTAAAGCAACTTAATTGATTAAAACATTAACTTCATAATTGAAGCAATATTCGTTCACGTCCTCGGCTCTAAGTGAAGTATCACTCTATTATTTATAGACGCGTTCGATACGCAATACAAATTATTGTTTTCAAAGTATAACGTTTAGGGGAGCTCGATGTTTGTAGAACGACCCTCTGGGGTTCCCTTGTACGGCGGCTCAACGAATTTCACTTTTATCCATTCGATGATAAGTTTCACTTTACTTTAAAATAACAGTGACAAAATACTTTTTTCGTTTAAACTAAAATAGGGGTACTATTAAAGCAATCTTTTGACAATTGAATTTCGATTCGGTTGGCGCATTGTGTGCAGATAGGCCTTTATGGCTGCGTCGAGGCGCTGGCACGGATGTTTGCGTGCGGTAATTGATACGAAGTGACAGACACTGGGGGTTACTTTTTCAGCCTCCGGCCGCGAAGAGGAGTAATGTTTTGACATTAACCGAAAAGAGATGGGTGTGATTTGAAGTGCCCTTTGTGGAATTATATTCGCGGATGGCATCTTTAATACCGACTAATGTATTTCACAGCTAATGGGGACTGAGAGTATGACAGGTGTGAGAGCTTTAAACACGGCTTAACTAGCAATATTCAACGTTAAGCTTTATGCAGTTTTATTATTGAATTCGTGTAATTAAATTAGATAAGTCATAGACAGTACTAATGGATAAAAGTTTGCGTACTATAATTAAACTTTTCGACGAACCTATATTCGTAAGTAGAAATTATAAATATTTCTTTTTTTAATTTCTTGCCTATAAATGAGTATTGAGCAATAATCGGAAAAAAAAATAACAATGGATGTAAATTAAATCGACATTAAAGTATCAGAGGTGGATCAGGCGGTCCATTAATAAATCAGTTCGCTAAAACCGTAATTGTAATCTCAAACAAGAAGCGGAGTAGCGGAGGGAGCGGCGGTGTTTGCTCTAACAACATTATTACAATAAGTTCGGGTTCGGTTCGCCGCGGCCTGCGCGGTGCCCGGCCGCCGCCACTCAGCGGTTCACACGATGCTCACTGCTCACTTTGCTTTTCTATAGCTTCATGTAAGTATAACACATAATATTATTTCATAATTCCAAGTAAATCAAAAGATGATCGTAAACCATTTGATAAACCAAAATTGATTTAGCCTTCTTGAATGGAATGGATGAATATCGAAAGTACTCTTATTATTATTTTTATTTATGCTCAATGACGCCAAGCTATATAAATAATGTATTTATTTCATATAAACAGAACAACACATAGTTTTCAATCCAAAAAATGCTCTGTTTTTAACACGTTTTTATTAGCTTCACCTGTATCTATCTATTTAACGAAATCTTTGAACGCGATTTTCACCCACTTCAAAACTGCAGATTGAACTGAAGCTTTGCACGTTTAACAAGGATCAAGGAGGATAATAATTTAAAAAACTAAAAAGAACACGCTTTTATAGCTTATTCTATTTATATACAATTTTTTATCAAACTTAAATTAAAGCATGAGTACCATATTTTAATTTAGGTTTAATACGAAATCGATATATAAAAACATACTCCTTGTATAATTTCAGGAATAAAAATATGTCTGTCAGTACTAACGAATTTTGCCCCTACCTATTAAATGTACTTATACTTTTAAATCGATTTATTTTTGCAAAGTGGATCGAAAAAAATTACTTTAGTACTTTATTATCACTGTCTATAACAGTCATTAAACAGTAGTTAAATCAAGACGAGATAATATAACAGTTAATGAGTGTCAGTGTGCATGTCAGTAATCCCAGCGGCAGCCGCCAGGCGTCGAGGCGTGCAACACATAGCCGGGAGCGAAGCTTCCCTAGCATCATCTGCTCGTCTTCCCAAAACATAACTAGCCTCGAATGTATATGTTAAATTGCTAATCAATCATCAAGGTCCAGTTCCCATTAGTCGCACCGCCTCTAAACGTTTTAATTCATGCTGCACGTTTGTTTCACTACTTATTTGCAATATTAATCCACAAAGTCTAAATAACATAAATTAAAAAAATGTTCATGAAAAAGGTTTAAGATTTTTATGATAATTTTAGTATATTAAGCATTTAGATAAAGTCAAAGTCAAGTTATAGACGAGTCGAAGCTGAAATTATTATAATATAGTATCCTAGAAATATGAGCCATATTTCTAAAATAACGTTTACTGATTAAGTTTAATAAAGGAGAGTTTTATACATTACCTAATTTAGTTTTATTAAGACATATAGGTACAATCTATTGTCATGATTTCCTTTAAATACTCTTATCTCTAGAGATCAATTTTATTAAAACATCTTATTAGACTTGTTAGCGTAAAGAACTTAATTTAAGGTTAAGTACTTATGATACAATCTAGTTAAACCGGAACAAAGGCGAAACTTATACACATTTACTATGCAGTTTACCTTTCAATAAAGCAATGTTTGCCTTTGGAATACGAGCTTGAAATTATGTATGCATGTTAGGAGCGCTACGGCGACTATAATAGAATTTGGCAATTCCCTATGACTTAAAACAATAGAGAGCATTATAAATGTGGTCGATATACTTTAAAATTAAAAAATATCGTGTATATACCTACATACAAATCATTTAATTTAAATAAATATCGCTATTTAAGTGACAGTAAGTTCATTAATAATATAAATAGATAACCTCCAATAAAATATTTTTAAATTATCAAACAAAATATAATTAACTACTTGAAAATATTAAAGGGTGAAGCTGTGCTGCTCATTCAGAATTCCATCTGCAATAGAACGAGTAATGCAAACGTTTGCGTTTATTTAAACAAATGAGAAGTTGAAGTTATGAATCGGTTCAGTATTCAATAAAAATAAACAATGAACGAGTTAAACCATACACAATGAGTAGCATACAAAAGAGCGTGGTTTAATCTTGTTGTGGGCTCCCATCCACAATGAACGAGATATGAGATGTGAGATTTGCTGAGCGTGCCGTAAGGAGTCGCCCTAGAGTCTGGCGTTGGCGGCTATATTTCCCGCATGAACGCCGCACAATAGCCCGCCGCTCGATGAGTGCGAAAGCTCCTCACTCATTTCCCGAAAGTTAATAGCGCTTTTGTTGAGCTACCGACTGACACTTGTAATGCAATTAACTCCTACAATGGTGGTATCGTTTACGATTTAATTTTAAGTATCCAATTCTGTTTAAACTCGGCACGCTTAGGAGTTACGCTTCGTTAAATATTTGGTGTTGAAATTACAATTTACAAAAAATGATATTCATGAAATTATGAAAACGAATATATTCATATTCAGTTAATTTCGCAGTTAATCATAATATCATTTGACATATAAAAGGCACACGTGTACGTTAGATTCAACAATCAAAATATTGCCATGTTCCTACGTAGGGATGAATGGTCTAACATACTTAAACAATCGTATGTATGCACTGAAGCGATTTGTCTTTAGAGCTATTTCATAGGACTCTTTAGAGTCGATAGTATCTGTATTGTAGAACAACATTTTGTTCTTGTTTTATGTTGGATTACCTCAAGATTAAATCGTATAAATCAACCTGTTAATAATAAATTTTAGACAATCACCATTTCGACATGTTCCGTATCAATCCACATTTGTATCTACCACTATCAAACTTTCGTATAAATCATCTCGTCAAAATGAAGCTGCTCTGTGTAGAATTTTTAAATTGCATTATATATATATATAAATTGTGCAATATGGTTTTAAACAGATTTTTATGATTTTTATAATATTCTTAATGATTTGAGAAGTTTTATATGAACAGACAAACTATTCCAGAATTTGTAATGCTTTCGATTATGAATGGCGCATTATAACCAATAATCAAATTGTATTTGAATAAAACGATGCTAGTAAAGGTGCCGCTGTTTTGACGGATAACTTAAGCCGATGCGACCACCCGCAGCCAGGAACATTTCAGAACTTATACGAACTAAGTCGAGCGGAAATTTCAAACTCTTACTAAGAAATATCATTGATTTTACTCAATAATGTAAAGAAGTATTTTATTCACTTTTTTTCTACTTCTGGTGTTAGTTCAGTAGCGCGGTCGTTTTTGAATGGGCCTCGGTCATACAATTGTCCGCGGATAACACGTTGTATTATAATGTTTTTATTGACCGATGTACAATCATTTGGAAGTTTTCGAATATCTATATTTAAAATATTCTTTACAATAATCTAATGCTACACTTTACACTTGAATAATTATGTGAACATATTTTGGGAATCTTTTAATTAAATTTATAAGAATGTTTTCAATGTTTGTACTAAAACGGTTATATAGGTATTTAATACCAGTATGTCATTATATTTTTATAATGCAGTCGACAATGCTTTAAGTTAAGAATATCTAATAGGTAAAAAATATAACAAGATATGAACTCTAATATTATACATCAAATTGTGGTGTATTTTAGGTATCGAAATAGATTTGCTTTGCATCGGAGGGCACTGACTTTGAAAATATCTGATAAGGTATCTATTCTAAATGACTACCTAGTAATCGTTGATGGGTTTCTATCCATCTTCTGGCCTCACCATCATATGATGATGATACCAGATAACTATATTATCATTAGATATCTATACATATAATAAAACTGTAGAGGTCATATGTTTGT
Organism: Brenthis daphne; assembly: GCA_947093115.1. NCBI lineage: Eukaryota > Metazoa > Arthropoda > Insecta > Lepidoptera > Nymphalidae > Brenthis > Brenthis daphne. The sequence continues at coordinate 9,801,256 of OX352471.1, forward strand.
ACATAGAAAAAATGCTAAAAATCGAGTCAGGTGGATGTAAGAAATGAAATAGAACAAATCAACAAATTTTCAAATTTTTTGTTTATCTGTCTGATTGTCTACTTGTCTGTTTGTACGGGCTAATTTTCGAAACGGTTGGATTGATTTAAATGAAATTATGCATTGTGGTACCTTATATCCCCGGTCAATATTTTAGATACTTTTCATCCCGGAAAATTAAAGAGTTCCCGTGGGATAGTTAAAAAACAATTTATTTATTTATTAGGTTAAATCACAATCACTTATAATAATACATACAAATATAATATATAGAACTAAAAACTGGGAACTAAATGTAGTGATTACTTACAAATAAGCACAGTATGCACAGAAATAAAGTTCCTTAAAATATTATACAAAATATATTTTAGAAGTAAACAGTTTTTTTAACCGACTTCCAAAAACGAGGAGGTTCTCAATTCGTCGGAATATTTTTTTTTATGTATGTTTACCGATTACTCGAAGACGCCTGAACCGATTTGGATTTTTTTTTGTTTTAAAGGGTATACTTATATAGATTTTATCGAAATCGGTCAAGCGGTTTATTTTTTAAATGAACAAATAAATGATTTTTTTAAATAAATTGCTTAATCGAACATGTTATTAAAAAACTTTCTTCTAACAAATTACCTGCTTATTACATCTACATTAAAAATGGACGAATAAAAACTTAAAAAAAAAACGACTTCCAGGCACTAAAATGTAAAAAATAACTAAACGGGGGTTTTCATTTAGAATCAGATATTTTCGAAGTCGGTGCCAGCCAACAATATTTTAATATATGAATATCTAATAGGTAAATATGTATTTTAAGTATCAAAATATATTAGAATTGCCTTACATCGGCTGGCACCGACTTCGAAAATATCTGATTAGGTATGTATTCTAAATGAAAACCCCCGTTTAGTTATTTTTTCACTTTAGTGCCTAGAAGTCGGTTTTTTTTAAGTTTTTTAAAATAACCTAATCAATGAGTAGGTACATAGTTACATTAATTTAACAATTATAACATTATTTAAGACTATCAAAGCATTTGTTTAGCAATTTGGTGCAAATGGTTTTGCGGAATTTGGCTAAGGAATCAGCAAATATGTCGACACCTATGCTATTACTAACTATAGTAACTTATACAGCTTAGTACACAACAACTTATGCACCTAATTTAGTCAAATTTGGCATGCTGGCAATATAAGGATATTGCCGGTCAAACAGCAGGTTACTTTTTATCCCGGAAAAATTAACGGTACCTGTGTGATAGGTCTGTTTGAGCTTTTCTAGAGGCGAATCGGAGCGAAGCGAGGATGAGCTACTAGTATGTACATAAAGTTATAAAATTTCAAGTCGATCTGACCATTAGAAGTAGGTAAAAAGACTAATTGGATCTGTGAACATACATACGTCAAATTTTTTTTTTTTGCTGTTTTTCTCGAAAACGGTAAACTCTGTATAAAAAATATTACGAGACCATCTTTGGATCTACCTTAATAGAATACAGTTTAAAGTAGCAAAATTGGTCAAGCCGCCTTCGAGAAATCGGTGAACATACCTCTTTTTGCAAGTCGGTCAAACCAGGCTCTAAAATCCAATTTTAACGTATTGAGTTTATTAAATCAAACCAAATAAGCCCAAATTCAAACTATTTACAAGGAGCCGTTGAAGAGTTGCACTAACCATCTTCTGGCCACACCATCAGTTTAACTTCAAGATACCAAATTACTATACTATCATTGGAATTACAAAAACTTGTAAAGTTTCAAGCCGATCTGACTATTAGAAGTAGGTAAAATACTAATTAGATCTGTAAACATACTTTACATGATTTTTTTCTGATTTTCTCGAAAACGGTATACTTTATGTCAAAGAAATTTTATGGGACTGCCTCGGGGCCTACCTTAATATAATACCGTTTAAAGTGTCAAAATCGGTGAAGCCGTCTCCGAGAAATCGGTTGTAAATTTATTTGTAAATTTCTGGTTAGAAATAAGTAAGAAGAATGAAATTTAATATTAAAGCTTCTTAGCAAAAATAAATCAAACGTATTTCATTGTTTTTGGAAATTCAACCCCAAACAGGAGAAATGGGGTGGAAACATTAGCATAAAAATGAAAAAAAATGGTCTGATCTGCTTGAAATTTACTATTTGTGTTTCTTGATTGAGCTGATAAATAAACTACAAACATGTATTTCAAAGTTTTTCAAAATTCCACCCCTTAGACGGGAAAAGGGGTGGCGATTTAAGGGCTAGCATGTTTCTATGGATGATATTCGCATATTCTAAAAAAAATTGATATACCTACATATTATGTACTTCTAGGTGCAATAACGAAATACAAAATAAAGATAAATTAAAAAAATACTACAAAAACACTAAATAAAATCCATACTAATATTATAAATGTGAAATTGTGTTTGCTTGTTTGTTTGTTTGTTTGTTTGTTTGTTCTTCTTTCACGTCGAAACAGAGTGACAAATTGGTGTGATTTTTGTGTGGAAATAGATATAGGGCTGGAGAGTGACATAGCTACTTTTTACCGCGGGAGATTATCTCATTCCCACGGGAAAACACGTTATATAACCCACAACAACTCATCATACCTACGATACCTACGTACCTACCTTACCGATGATATACTTATTTTTAAAGTAAAATTACATTTCTTCACAGGTATGGTTTAAAAATCGTCGTGCTAAATGGCGTAAGCAGAAACGTGAAGAGCAGGAGCGACTACGAAAGCTTCAAGAAGAGCGGGCGTGTGGTCGCGCGATGGTGTCCGCGCGAGCTCGCTTGTCGCCACCCGCGCGGCCTCAACCCGCGCCGCCTACGCCTCGCCCTTATACTGACGACTCTGAAGATTCCGATCTAGAAGTTGCTTAAGTGTTTATACACAGTGATATGGACCTAGCAAACAAACAATTGTAGGAATGTGAAGTGACATTATTATAACAAATGGAACGGAAAAGTGAATGTTTATAAATAAAGTGCACAAAGGATTAGGCATTAAGGACTTATTATTAACTTGCGATTTAGATGTAAAGTAGGAAAATGAGGCGGTGTGTAAATCTATCTCTTAATATTAAAATTATAATAACTGTTTGTAGTATCATAGTTATAATTAAAATTAAAATAAAACTCGTAATATTGTCTTCGTAACATTGTATTTATAGAAATGTTTAAGTTATTATAATTATTTTTTGAAGATTGTAGATAAATTCACTAATCATATTTCATACTACTTATAACAGTTGCAAATGTAATGATTCGGTAATAAAATTATTTTTTAAATTAAAATCGACACTTTAATGTATAGATACGCACCTATACACGCAAAAAGGCATATTAAGTTAACATTCCAAACCAAAAAAATCTAGTATGAAATTCAAACAAATAAAATCATTTAAATAAAATCTACTAGAACGTTTTTAGATAATTTTGGACAAAATGTAGAATTTACTTCTAGATCCCGTTCTGTAGTAGCTATTTAGGCAAACTAACTTTACCTATATCATTTAATTGTTCGTACTTATAAATGCAAAAAGATACTATGTACTTATATGATATTCATAGGTATGGCAATATATTCAACTAATCAATATGAATAAATAATACCAAGCAAAACCACTGTTTTATTACTTTGTGATTAAAATACAATAACTTATACAATAAAATATAAATCTATAATAATATTTCTAAAGTAATAATAATAAAAATTTTAAACATGTTTTATGTTGATTTTAGCAAAGCAAACACGCGTTGAACTCTAATACGTGACAAATTCAAACATTGTATTATTTGAGTCTATATTATAGTTTGTATGCGTCATACAAGTTTTTGTAGCGGTAAGCTATATTGTTTTGCCTATCATATTTTGCCATTCATTTTTATTGTCCGTGTTGTCCGAATTCCGACTTAGTTTATTGCCCTAGGGGCAATAAATAGTATTGTAGAGAACCTATATTAAATCTTTTCATCTTTTAAGTGTGTCTCTGTATAACTTTAATAACTGAATAAATGACTTGATTGATTAAGTATACGACAATATCCTCACATACAAATAATACTTTTCATGTGACAATGTTAGAATAGATTCGCGTACCTAATCAAGAGGGTTTATTTATGGTTTGTTTTATAGTTATGCTATTTGCTGGAATATAAGTAAAAGGTAGTGCCGTAGTCAAGTTATTCATACTACTCGCAAATCAAGATAACTCGTATACATCTATAACGTCGATTCGATAGATAGCACTGTAAACGAGTTACTGATAGATTTATTGATAGAATAAATCTAAAAATTTGTACAAAAAAATCCTATTTATATCTTTCAAAAGTTGTAAAATAATTTATGCACATCAAGAACGACTACTACATTTAATAAATTGCGGAGGCATTACGACTCATGAGTAATACTCGGTGTCAGACCGTTTGAGTCCTTGCATACAAATTATGGGAAAGACCGATGGATGACCTTGGAAATACCATAATTCATATATCATGGACTGTGTCACTCCTTCAAATAGTGATGATGTATAGCGTCCCTGACCTACTTCATTTTAAAATTTATTATTTATCAATGTGTTAATGTACTTATGTTATTTATGCACATTAATAATTTCATTCATGCAATAGATTTGTATTGGAAATTAGTGTACAGTCAGTATTGTAAAGTCACCGTTTCTATACTAATAAATACAGAAAAGATTGTTTTTTTGTTTGTTTGAGCACGCTTAATCTCTGGCACTACAAGTTGGATTCAAAATATTCTTCTTTAGTCTACTAGCAATGCCCGCGGCTCCGCCTGTGTTCAGATGACCAAAAACCAAATTCTTAGGTTTTACATATTATTAGTATACTCTTACATTGCAGTTTTTGTATTTTTTCTCAGAAATGAGAAATTTTCCCGCGGTGAAAAGTATCCTATATGTTGACCAGGATCACCAGCTAAACCATACCAAATTTCATCAAAATCTTTCGTTTTTCTGTGATGCGGTAACAGACAGACAGACAAAAATTCTAAAAACTATAGTTTCGGCCTCTGTATCGATGATAATGTTTATTTCAATAAGATTTTCCAAAAAATATTTAACGTACAGATTCGGCTTAGTTACAATTTTATTATATGTATAGAAGAAGAAGAAGATATGTCAATCGGCATTGGTTAGTGTAGTGAAATATCCCACAGGATTGAGCGGACCGTGTCTAACTGTGGCCTGTTGTTTTTATTATTATAAGCGTTCTAATTTGATAAGCAATAAAATAAAAATTAATTTTACTTAAGTAGTTTATTACAGGCTTTACAAATAAATTTAATTTAAATAATTTACATAAATATTTAAATCATGTTTACAGTTTACATATCTCATTTTAATAACTAATTTAACATTTTCTTCGATAAGGGTTTTCGATTATATGTTGCAGTTTTCTCGATTCGGTTTTTGTGAATATAATTTTAAAAGTAATTTTAATTTTTCCTTTATTAATTATGTACAAAACCAAGAACTGCTAATATATCCAATATTAATACACAATCCATTAGATACTGTGAGTGTTAAGTTAATAATACGCTAGAGGGTAAGAGTAGGCGTAGGCGTAGGGGTAGGAATACGCTAAGGGAGTGCCGTAGGAAGCGACGTAGGCCGGAGCATAATAGCCGTAGTCGACTAGAACCTGGGGTTTTGCGAAAGCTGGGGCTACGAGCAGCATAGCAGCGACTAAAAGAAACATCTGTAACAAAATAGTTTTATTTTTCAGGTTAAATACTCGTCACATAGATAGTAAATATAAATAAAATATTTTAAATATCAAAAATAAATTAAAGATACATATATGTATAAGATAAAGGTAGGTATTATTCTACTAAAACTGGAATCCTTATATGATCACTCAAATGTATGTAATTGTACATACATACATTTGAGTCATCTTATAAGGTCTCTCTGTCTAATTTCATGTATTTTTTCCCAATCTATTAAACGGTAAAAAATGTAATTTATATAGAATTAAAAAAAATACAGAATTAAGTGCCGTAATGAAGGACTCAAAATAGTTTAAATAAGTAATTTTAAATTACAGATAAAATAATAATTATGACACATTCTTTCACCGTCTCGAAAAGAGCTGATAGACTGCGAATGGCTGATCGGATTTTCTTTATTTGTAAAAGTCCTATTAAGTCACATTTCAATTTAAAAAAAAGCTAAATTAAAATCGGTTCATCCGTTTGGGCGCTACGAAGCGACAGACATACATCCGTTAAACTTATAACACCCCTCTTTTGTATCGGGGGTCGTAATATATTAATAATTACACTTAAGTATTTTTTTTAAATAGCTTCGATAACAATATGTTTAGATAATGTTTTCATATGATTTAAAAATATGTACACAAATATTTATGTAGAAAAAAAATGTAATGGAATGCTTACCAGCTTGAACATGATAACGTGATAAATGGATCTACTATGGTGAAACAACAAAGTCAGGTCTAGAAACACTAGACGGGAATGTTGTCAGCGGCTGTGACTATAATGCAGCTAGCTCCTATTCCTAATTCTTATATAGATGCTCGAAGAACAATGTTTGGTCCGTGATTGGAAAAACTAATCGCCGCCGCCACGTCTTCGACGTTCAATGATACCGGACATAAATGTTATTCACAATGTCGCATTAAGCGTTAAGAGTACTATGTCATTTCCATATTAAACCTTGTCTTCGTAACAATACTCAATTGGTACCTACGTGAACGATTGAGATATTTCATATTCATTCTGATAAGGTTAAAATGTAATAAAATATTGTCTATATTCTTTATTTAGGTTAAATCTCTCACTTATAATTTTTGAAATTGACCTGTTAACATGTTTGTCAATGCTTTATTTTTAACAATGTTAAAATAATATTTATCAATTTTTGGTTTATTACCAATTTCATATATTTAATATTATTTACATAATAAATACTTTGAAGGATTGGATGTAGATACCTACCTATTAAACGCTTTTAAGAAAGACGCGCCCTTGCGCCGCGTAGCACCGTTAATTTTATATGGGTGAAAACCTATAAGGTCGGGTAATTACATTGGTATGAGTAGGTTTCTTTTTTAAATTACTGGCAAAATTTCGACAGTATAAATAATGTACGTGAACTTAATGCCTTCATTTATCTTCATAAAATATGAAAATTGGATAAGCTTGACAAAATGTAGGTTAATAAGAATATCGTTAAAAAGTAAGAAAAGACTTATAATATAAATGAGACATGGGTGAAATTCGATGCTTTTACTGTCTTTGGCTCAAGTCCAAATAAAATTTCTTTTTATCAGAAAATATTAAATGACGCCATTTTTTTCCATATCTAAGTGCCTTTAAAATTATATTTTCTATTAATATCTGCGTCATTTTATAGGTTTAATCTGTCCCTTTTTGTTTTCTTTTATTCTGCTGCCTCATAAACTTTCTGCGATCATTCTCGCTAATAACATCTGAATAAAACTGAATAAATAGATAGAACTGATTAACCGTCTTCCAAAAAGGAGGAGTGTTCTCGCAGATGGCTGGTCCGATTTTGTTACTTTAAATTGTACTCGACTGACTGTATTCGATGCCAAGGTTATTCCACAAAATTTTCTTGAACAAAATCTGAAAACAAAAACTACGTATTTCACGTGTTTTTAAACAGATCTAATTAGTGTTTTTTACCCCACTACGTCTAACTGACATATCGACTTGAAACTTTGCAAGTGTCTGTATTTTCGATGATAGTACCTAGTGATCTAGTAGATATCACGCTGATCTGATGGTGAAGCCAGGTGCAAGCAAGCAACCAAGGATAGTGGAACTTTTCAACGGCTTCTAGTGAGTTTTGAGTTTGGGCTTATTTGGTTTCATTTGACAAGCCCAATACAGGATCAGGATTTGGAAGCCTGATTTTTAGTGTTAAGTTCTAATAAAGAGTTTTTTACTTTTTTAGTCTTCATATACCTAAAAATTGTCATCAAACCAACTTTGCTCCTACTGCGTTTACACTAAAAATAAAAACGTTAAAAAGTCCGACTTCCAAACACTAAAAAGTGTAAAATAACTGAACGAAAGATTACACTTACTGTGGACACCTAGTCATAATATATTTTCAAAGTCGGTGCCATTCGATAATGAATAGCTACTGGTAACAAGCGCCTTCTAGGTATGGTGTAGTTAACAAAAACAACTATCCAAAGATAGTGTTAATATTGTCATTTCAAAAAATAAACATTAGCGAAGTTAGGACAAATTACTAAATTTGACAATATGTATGTAGATATGGACCCAATTTATTTTAACATCTATGTGGGTACCTATGTATGTATGTACGTACTCTGTAGTAGTAGGCCTCGGCTTTCTGTCATGTATAATCAATTTTTATATGTTTAAGTTACCTACATATTTGAATCTATCCTAATGTGATAATGATTATCGACACACGTAGTTCTGTTGAGGACGATTAACACATCACATTAGCATTCAAACTTTTAATGGTAGGGTTTAGTTTTTATATAGTGTACAATCATTATATTATTATCATGCGTATACGTAGATTACTTTTCAATTACAACATTGAAAAGTAATCTACATACTATCTACCCAAAGTGACACCTCTGGTATGTAAAATAGGCTTTGTTCCCAACCCAATTTTTTTAAATATTTAATAGAACATTTTAAATTTTTTAGTTAGAGAGAGAGAGAGAGACGTGCGAGAGAGCGTAAACCTAATATTTTTATACAAACTTGTCAATCCGCGGATTCATCCACTTAAATTTTTTTGGCAGCCCTATACTACTGATAAGCTGCTTTGTATATATTGTGGACTTAATTGCATCGATGGTCTAGTAGCTATTATGTAGGTACGGCTACGGATTCGGAGGTCCTGGGTTCGAGTCCCGAGTCGAATTGTCGTCCCGCCGGAGTACGAGAGTAAAAGCAATAGAGAAAGCACTTGTATTTGCACGCATACTTGTGCATTATAATATCACCTGCGCAATTGGCTAGTCTCTGTGAGATCGGCCGCTGTGGCCGATATCTGTCAAGAGGAATCTTAATGATCATTTTTGACTTTCTTCAAAAAAGAAGGAGGTACTCAAATCGGATGTATTTGGCTGTGCAGTCGTAACTGCGTGTAGGTGATACAAACACTCGCATAACCGTTCGCATTTATAAAAGCAGGTAGCTCTTACAATTTTTGAATTATTTTAAAATATTACTTTGAGTTTTTAATTTTTATCTATAGGTATTTTAATTAATAATATTCCTAAAACTAAAAACTTTGTTAGAAGGTTCATTGTGCTATTAGCACGTATCTTGCACTAGTAGGCCGATTTGAAATATTCTTTTTTGCATTTTATAATCCGCTCGCGTTCAGATGACCAAAAACCAAATTCTTAGGTTTTACATATTAGTATACTCTTACAATGCAGTTTTTGTGTTTTTTCTCAGAAATAGATATTTTCCCGCAGTAAAAAGTACTTATCCTATATGTTGACCCGGATAACCAGCTATCACCATACCAAACATCAAAATCTCTCCAGTGGTTTTTCTGTGATGCGGTAACAGACAGGCAGACAAAAATTCTAATAACTATAAATTCGGCCTCTGTATCGATAATAATGTTTGTTTCAATAAGATTCTCCAAAAAATATTGAATGTACAGATTAGGCTTGGCTACAATTTTATTATTTGTCTAGCGACTCACCCTCGCTTCGCTCGGGTTCGTCCCTAGGTTGATTCCTCGTACAAACTTTCATCCCCATTTTTCCCCCTTAAGAAATGATTTCCGGGATAAAACCTATTCTATGTCCTTCCCAGGGTAACTATCTTCTTACCAAATTTCATCTAAATACGTTCAGTAGTTTCGGAATCTATTCGTACAAACAAACAAACAAACAAACAAAAAATCAAATATTTCTTCTTTATAATATTAGTATAGATTTACAAAGCTGCAGGTATAACTGATGCTATGAGTCTACGACCCTATAATACGCACGGAGCGGAATAATTTATACAGAAATAAACTTTGTGGACTAACACTAGTAAAATGTATTTATTTTTACTTAATGTAATCAAGTTCAATAGTTTTCATTCACTGTCTATCAGTAGGTAGGTACTTATAATTAATTACCTATACATTTAACATGAGGTCTCGACTCTCTTCAGGAGTGAAAGAAAAATTAGTTTATACAAATGTCAATAAATGACTATATACATATATGTTATTTGTTGTTTATGTAAAATTAATTAAAGAAAAAATAATGACAATAGTGCTTAATAACTTAATTTACTTTAAAAATGCCTAATAAGTAATTGTTGAATCCCCCAATTGTTCAATATTACCTACTGACGATTAAAAAACTAGCCACTAGCCAGTAGTAAGAGGTTGTAGTGCTATCTCTTAGCCAAGCACAGCAAAATGGACAGCACAACCAGGGCTTGGAACCGGTTTAAAAAAACCTTTTATTTCGGTAATGTAATGGTTAATTCATCACTAGTTCTGTAATGACTTTAATGACCTGTTAATGAAAACGAACGGTTTAGTAAACCGAAATAATAATAGTTAAGGGTTATTCTTAATGAAATGTAGGATATCGGTTTTGATACCAAAATAAACCGGTTTATTCATTCATAAGTAAGAAACATGCAAGCATCCCTCTACGAAACCATTCAAAGACGCGCCAAATATAAACACACAAAAACTCATTTTAACAGTCTGTAGGTAATTATTTCAAGGACAAGGCCGAGTTACAATACTATATGTAACATTAAAGTAGCATAACCATTAACACTTTGTTGTTTCGATAAAAACTATCGGTATAAACAAAAAAAAACACTTTTATTTTATATAAATATTCAATAAGTATTTCTTTTATAGATGATCTTGTTTCAGAATAATAAGTATTAAAACTACAGAATAAAAAGTATAAATGCGAAAATTTGGATGGATGGATGTTTCAATCACGCCAGAACGGCTGAACGGATCTGGCACAAAGATATATATTATACTCGTAGTCTGGAAAATAGGTTATTTTTTATCCCAGAAAAATGTACGGTTCCCCTGGGATATCTATACTAAATACCTGCCGACGTATAAGAATTATAGGTAAATGACAGGTAGATGAACGACTTCGTCGCCCGCGTCTCATCCCGCAGAGATGTTCTGCAAAACGACTTTAATACGATTGTACGGATTAGTATTTAGTATACTGTGGTTATGGTCACGGTCTGCTATGTTTAATGTTTATGCATTTTGCTACATTTTGTGCACAGATTATTATAAAACTAGCGACTCCCCCTCGCTTCGCTCGGGTTCGTCCCTAGGTACATTTTAATTTTTTTGAGCGGAATCCTAATTCTTTTACTGAAATAAAAGTAGCCTATAAAGTTACTCCTTATAACATCATCTACCTGCCAGTAAAAGTCCCGTCAAAATCGGTCCATCCGTTTCGGAGATTAGCTGGAACAGACAAAAATTTTAAAAATTGTGTTTTTCCTACAAATACCGTATATGATTCCATATGCATTTAGTTAAAAGCTGTTATTTTGACATTACAAACAGACAATTCAATTTTATTTATCTGTATAGAGTACAGATAAAATAGTTTACCAGGTTTGCCATAAACGGAATCTATCGTCTAATAAGGCATACATTATTACTAATATGGTATTGTCATTTGTACACACACACACTTGCACAATGTTTTCTATTTAAGCGCTTTTTCCATTAAAATTTTATAGATTAATATTTTGTAAATAATCTATAGGAAATCAAATAAAATGAATAAAGTAACAAATAAAATAAACAGCAAATGAATATAATAAACTTTTTTATTAATCATCATCTACTTTTTGTCGTATATTTCGTTTTGAATGATTGAGTTTTCGCTTTTTGAACTCAACGGGCCCTTCACCTAGTGACTCAACACGCCGCTCCTTAAACTCCGTAATCTCTGGTTCCACAATAACTGGAGGAGGTATTACTTCTTTATCACATTTTGGTAATTGTAAATCAATTGCGTTTTCTGGTCTGAAAATAATAAAAATATCTACCTATATTGTACAAATTTTGTGATTTTAAAATGAAGTACCTAATATAAATTTAAACAACACTTATTAGTTAATAAAATTTTTTTTAACTGTATTATGAAATTGTCACACTTGTTTATTAATTACTAAATTACTAATTTTCAATGGAAATTTAAGCTTTGAATATAGTACTTATATTATGAATTGGAGTTTTATACAAAGTAATAGTTAATACAATAAGCAAAAAAGGAAAAAAAACAAAAGAATTTAGAAACTTCTGTGAAGTGAAGCAATAAAAGTTAAGTGACGAAACGATTACCACTTAGCGATTACGATGTTTGCGCTTTATAATCCACGATTACGATTAATTCTGTTAATACATACCATACCATAAACTAAATTAAAAATTATTTGCTGAGGAATTAATAATCAAAATTAAGGAATTTTAAATTTTCGTTTAGAAAACATAACATTTTAAGTTTGTCGGGCGTCAATCTGTTTTTTTTTCCAGTTTGAAATTTGAATCAATCCAGCAGTGGAAAATAACCTCTTCGATGCTACGGACAATGATTTGATTGAAAGATATTTTTTTGCTATTTCTTTTAGAAGGGCATATTGTATCGCTTCTTTTCAATACTGAACACACACTCTTGTTCATGAGTTACATTATGTGCATTTAAAAAGTTTGTTAATTTCTTTGCAAATATAAGTCATAAATAATCGCAATGATAATCGACAATACGATTAATCGTAATCGTTTCATCACTAATAAAAATGACATCTGATAGGACATTTAACCAGGAAAAAAAAGTTGAATTTTTTTTATTAAAGAATAAAAGATTAAAGACATAGTAGAATGGTGTGCAAATGAACTGCAAATAAGAGGAAAACCAAAGTGTAGAGATGGGAAGTTGACATCAGAACAAAGGCGGAAACCTCAAGGATGCGCTACGCAGAGATATTATAAGATAGACGAGAATGGAAGAAGCCTATGTCACACAACAGGATGACCAAAAAAGTACTAAAATAAATTATCAAAACTTTTTATCTATATATATATAAAAGTTGTGTATGTATCATATATATATTACATTTATGTTACATACAAAACAAAAATTATATATGTATACAGGGTGGAACAAATCGATGGGTCATGGAAGTAAAGTAAATCTTCAATATATAAGGTACTTTACTTCAGTGTCCCATCGATTAGTTCCATCCTGTTTAAAAGATTCAAGGTATTTTATAAGTATTACAATTTGTGTTATGTCAGCTCAAAAAGCTATTATTAAAAAAGTCGAGAGGTATCATCAGACATCTGGTAGCAATGAAGTACCTTTTGCTGTCTGCCCTTGACTCATAAAGTAGGTTATGAAAATTGTCACAAGTACTAGCGTATCATAAACATCAAGCAACTTAATATATTGTTCATGTTGAAGCTCATCATAGAAAATCCTGCACATAGTGCACACGAATTTAACACTTACAATCACCTGGTACTTATGTTATCGCATGGGGTGCTCTTAGTAAATAATAAAAAGTGTTCCAATGGTCAATATATAATACTTTTCTCTGTCTAGCCATTTGCCAAGGGTGCGGCATATAACATGCGATAAGGGAATTCTTTAGAATAAATATGTACTATACAAAACTTACTCTTTTTCAACTGGCTTCCAAGACCCATAAGGTTTACTACAAGGCTCAGGTCCAAAAGGCAGATTAATTTTTGGTGGTGACTTGATTTTATCTACTGCTAACTCTCTCATGCTTTCCCTTGCTAGATGAGCCTTTGCCTCCATTTTGACCTCTTTTTGTTTTTGCTTCCTAAAAATAATATAACAAAATTATTTTAAATAAAACTATCTTTTTGGATTATTTCACAGATTTATTTTGATTTTTTGGTTTCCGACGTTTTGAATGCTTTATAGCAATCATGGTCCCAGGAGGGTCTAAGGTTTTAGACGTCTTCAAGGTACTTTGATGCCATTTTGAATTATTGAAATCATTTTCGTAAAATTGTGGGTAGGCACTGTCTGTAATAAGTCAATATAATACCTTTGAGACCTCTTAAAACCTTAGTCTCACCCGTGACCATGATTACTGTAAAGCATTCAAAACGTAAGGAACCAAAAATCTAAATAAATCTGCGAAATAATCCGAAAAAATAATTTAATTAAAATGTCAAATATTCGCATAAATCTAAGAAAGTATTATAACAAAACTACTTTTGAGGATTTCTTTTATTTTAAGAACCAGTTATTTTTTTCATGATACACTAATTTTGAGTACTAAAGATATATTTATAATTAAGAAAATCTGACAAGGAATAATTACTTTAGTTTTTTTTCCTTTTTCTGCTCTTCTTTTTCATTAATTTTGTTCTTTTCTTGTTCCGCTAATGAGACATAATTATCTGGGGGATCCCATGTTGTCTCTGAAAATTTAAATGATAGTTCTATAGTAAACTATGAATAAATCTATTTTATATAAAGTCTAGCAGAACATAATGAATAAGTTATATACATATATAAGTTAATGTTTTTTTTTAAATTATAAAATAGAAATTGTACCCACCATTAGTCTGAATATTCCAGAAATAGGAACTTCCATCATCATTTTTTATTTCTTTCCAGGCTACTTTATCCTTAGTACTTATACTGCTTGCTATAACAATATCTTTGCAACTCTTGCCATCTTGCCCTAACATTTCATTAATACTCTATAATAAAATTGAGTTTTATAATGTAATCTATATAAATTAATATAAAATTGTTACAGCTAATCTGCCGTCATAAGAAAGAAGGTCTTAAAATCGTCAAAATTGATTTCAAGATATTTGAAGTTTTGTCTTACTACTACATCATACATAGCTCCAAAACCCACTTCACCATAGTCATGGGAGACTTCAACGCGAAATTAGGCGAACGAGAAGGGTTTGAGCTGAGAGTGGGGCAATTTGGATTTGCATGTCGAAACCAGCGGGGACATTTACTTGCGGGCTTCATGGAGAAGGAGGGACTCTTCATGATGAACTCCTTTTTCAAGAAACGAAACCACAGAAAGTGGACGTGGATGAGCCCTGATGGTGCAACTAAAAACGAGATAGACTTCATCATGTCGACGAAGAAGCAAATATTCAGTGATGTCTCTGTGATCAATTCGTTCAAAACCGGAAGCGATCACCGACTTGTAAGAGGCACATTGAATATTAGTGTAAGGCTTGAACGGTCTCGACTGATGAAGTCCACGCTCCGACCAGCGCCACACCAAATTCAAAACCCCGAGAGCTTTCAGCTGGAGCTGAAAAAACCGCTTCGATTGCCTAGACAGTGATGTGGACACTTATAATGACGGGTTCGTGGAAGCTGTCCAATCAGTTGGGTCTAAGCACTTTAAAAGTCTCTCAAAAAATAGACCCAAAAGGATCTCCGATTCTACTCTAGAGCTCATGACGGAAAGGAGAGAGATGATCTTGCAGTCGCCGGATGATGCGTTCAAGTACCGGCAACTTAATAGACAGATTTCTAAGTCCCTAAGGCGTGACCTTCGCACCTATAATACAGAGCGTATTATAGACGCAATAGAGCGGAACAAAGGCTCCAAAGTTTTCGCGAGGGATCTGTCTATTGGACAAAGCCGGCTAGTGAAGCTCAAAACCGACGACGGTAGGATCATTTCATCTAGTCCCGAGCTTATGGGAGAGATCGAGAGATTTTATGGGCAGCTCTTCACATCAACGCGACAACCCATCAGTCTAGACAACGATCCAAGGGCCAGACTAACCCGACACCATACCGAAGAAATCCCGGACGTCAGCCTGAGCGAGATTAGGGTGGCTCTCAAACAGCTCAAGAACAACAAGGCACCGGGTGCAGATGGAATTACGGCCGAACTTCTGAAGGCGGGTGGAGAACCGATCCTTATGGCCCTTCAGAAGTTGTTTAATTCCGTCATACTCCAAGGAAAAACCCATGGAGCAGAAGCATAGTGGTACTGTTCTTTAAAAAGGGCGATAATGCCTTGCTAAAGAACTACAGGCCCATATCGCTTCTGAGCCATGTCTACAAGCTGTTTTCGAGAGTCATTACTCCCGAACAAGCTGGTTTCCGTAGAGGTTTTAGTACCGTAGACCACATTCATACGCTGCGGCAGGTTATACAGAAGACCGAAGAGTATAACTTGCCTCTTTGCTTGGCGTTTGTGGACTACGAAAAAGCCTTTGATTCGATCGAGACTTGGGCTGTGCTGCAGTCTCTCCAGCTGTGCCAAATCGACCACCGGTATACCGAAGTGTTGAAGTGTTTGTATGAAAACGCCACTATGTCAGTCCGCCTCCAGGAGCGGGACTCGAGACCCATCCAATTGCAGCGAGGATTACGACAGGGTGATGTCATCTCGCCGAAATTGTTTACCGCTGCATTGGAAGATGTCTTTAAGATCCTGAAATGGAACGGACTAGGCATCAACATTAATGGCGAGTACATCACTCACCTTCGGTTTGCCGATGATATAGTGGTTATGGCTGAGACCATGGAGGACATCAGTATAATGCTCAATGACCTCAATAGTGTCTCCGAACGAGTTGGTCTAAAAATAAACATGGATAAGACGAAAATTATGTCAAATGTCCATGTTGCAATCACTCCAGTTTATATCGGTGATTCTATGCTCGAAGTTGTAGACGAGTATGTATACCTGGGACAAACTGTCCAGCTAGGTAGGTCCAACTTCGAGAAAGAGGTCAATCGACGGATCCAACTCGGATGAGCAGCCTTCGGGAAACTACGCAACATCCTCTCGTCCCGAATACCGCAGTGTCTCAAGACAAAAGTCTTCGACCAGTGTGTGTTGCCAGTAATGACATACGGCACAGAGACGTGGCCGCTCACGATGGGCCTCATAAGAAAGCTCAAGGCCATACAGAGAGCAATGGAAAGGGCTATGCTCGGGGTTTCCCTGCGAGATCGAATTAGAAATGAGGAGATACGCAGAAGGACCAAGGTCACCGACATCTCATCCTCAGAATATCCAAGCTCAAGTGGCAGTGGGCGGGGCACATCGCTCGTAGAACGGACGGTCATTTGGGACGGAAAGTTCTCGAGTGGCGGCCACGCACCGGAAGGCGAAGCGTGGGCAGGCCTCCCACGAGGTGGACCGATGACTTGGTCAAAGTCGTTGGAGTCCACTGGATGCGGATGGCGCAAGACCGGTTATCGTGGAAATCTTTGGGGGAGGCCTATGTCCAGCAGTGGACGTGTTTGGGCTGAGACGACGACGACGACGACGACGACTACATCAAAATTCCAAATAGTTTTGACGTAGTTACAATTAAAATGCTTATGGTATCTCCGGATTCATAAGACTAAGAGGTTTATGAGTATGACTATCAAGTAGCTTTTTTTTGGCTGATTCATCGCTTGTTCAGGATTTATTTTATGTGATTATTACACTCAATAGAAATACATGTCTACACACAGAAAGCCACAAGTGGTAACTAGTTGTCAAAAATGCTTTAATTAAAATAATTAGTAGTAAGTTAATAAAAAATAGCAAATATTAAAATTACTTGTGAAGTGAGGTCAGCATTATTTTGAACATCTTTCAAATAAGCACTCATTCCAGCAGCCTCCATTTTCTTGATTTCATCATCCATCTTTTCCTTTTGCTTAAATTCTTTTGCACTTCGCTTACTGAGTTGTGATATGTGTTTTTTAACATTTTCTTTATGACGTTTGCCATTTTCATGAAACGAAATTGACTGTAATTTAAAAAGATATATTAAGTATTATAATAATAATAATATTTTAGAGTTTTAAATTATACTTACAACTTTATTATCAGCAAACCAGCATTTGCAAAATTCACAAAATTTACGTTCTTGAGATTTCCAATAAGTAGCCCTAGGGAAATATAAAAATAGTAAATAAATAACTGATAAAATGTGTGATTTAATTACCGTCATGTCCATAATGTTTTTGTAACTTACATATTTTTATTTTTGTACTTATTTATCAGTTTCCAAATATATTTTTAACTTGTTGACAAAATATTACTCCAAGATAAGCATTAAAAACTATTGTTCATTTTGTGGCAAGTTAGCAAAACTTATTGTTTTTAATTTTAAAAATAGTTAACGGAAAATTTATTAACTTAATTACAATCCTTTATTTTTGTGGCTTCTAGGAGTTTGGGCACAAACACAATTGTATATCATTAACTTAAATTATTATTTAATTACAAATGTCAGAGACAGAAAGCATGGATGACAAATAAAAACAGAAAGACAGTTGTCAAGCCCACAGGTCACAGGACATAGACTATTACTGTTTTATAGAGCATAAATTCTAAAGAGTTGCCCTCTGAAATCAAAATCTCAGCAATACGTACACTGAACAGTCACGACCATGGATGACAAATAAAAGTCACGACTCACGAGTATAAATTATGTGACCATGGACAATTTAGCATGTTGCCCTGGCTTTGATTAAGAATAAATTGATTTTGTGTCTAAGCCTTCCTTTATCTATTAAACACTAGAACCCCGCGTTTTTTGACAAGCAACATCCGTTAAACACCGAGCCTGCGCGTCATTTTTCCCCGATACAACCATTAGATAAAAAAAACACTTGTAATTGAAATTATATAACACCGATTTAAAATGTTTT